>JARQOD010000008.1:48540827-48706664 GCA_033576555.1 Oophaga sylvatica
TGCTCCAGGTTTAGTGTGATAATTGCAAGATTCTAATTTTATTTTTAGTACACATTATGAAAAAAACATGCCAAGACTTTTTATTAGGTAATACTGTACATTTCCCAAAAAAACCCCCCAGACATAAGACACCCCCGAATATTGGAGGAAAAAAAAAAAAAACAAGTTTTTTTAAAAGGGGGGGGGTCCGCTTATATCCGAATTTAAGTTCTTAACTGAATCTCGGGCTGTAGATCTTCCAATCCCTTGGAAACAGCAATAAAAAGGTAACTTCTGGCAGAGAAACAATTTTATGACTTATATTGCCACTAGCTGGGAAGACCATTGTGCAATTGCCCTTTTTGCAGCCCACCCTATTTTCAACCCTAAACTAATTGATTATATATTTTCAGACGATTCAATGAGAAAGAACTGGGGAGCCGGGAAATAAAACCGAAAATAAATTTTCCCCTTTCGTTAAAAGTAATTAAAAAAAAAAAACTTTAGAAATTAATTAGACTATTATGCATTGAAATACATTTTAAATGATTAGCAAATCAATTGGAAGAGCTCTACTTTTATATACCATTATTCTCCATAAAAGCTGCAACCCTTACAAAAAAAATTTAATTCAAATATTCAATTCTAAGCGTTAGGATATACAGTATCCTAGTCCAATGGATATATATATCATATTAGCTGGCTTTGACTCTTTCAGTTTGGGAGGGACAAAAAACAGAAAAGGTCACAAAAGCTGGCAAACAACCCCAAACGGCTTTTGCACAGAATAAAGTATCAGGGCTGGACTTCTTCAATGTTTTTTTAGCAATGCCTTAACCCTGTGGTATAAAGGAATGTGGGATACAAGCACCACGAATGGACTTGAATCACCCACAGTAATAATGACACAGATCATTATTAGGTTATTTCTGGTATGTTTTTTAAAGGGGCTTTCCAGGCGACATAGACTGTGTCAGATTAGGGGGGGTCTCATCACTTGGTATCCCCAAGATCAGCAGTTTTAATATAGTGCTGTCTTGTTTGAAACGCTTTTCCCATTAACTGCAATGTACATGAGAAGGACTTGGGAAGCATATAGAAGAAACTAATCAAAAGCACAGGGAAAAGTTAATTAAGGAACAAGAAAGGATTCATGGGAAGCATATGGAAGAGATGCACTGGGGGGGCACATTTGAAGGATTCATGGTAACATATGTAATAGCCATTGGAGACACTAGGGATAGATTAATTCAGGCACAGGGGAGAGATTGAAGTGAGAATTTTGGAAATTATTATGTGAGACTGTTCATGGGAGGAAACATTAGATTAGTTTAAAGGGCTTTGTTTTAGGAAAGACTTAGGGGATGAAAATGGAAGGAATTCACGGATAACATGGAGAATTCATGGGAGTCAAAGGGGAAGTATCATGGGAGAAATTCAGTAGGAACTTGGAATAGATTAATTGGAGGAACATGAAGAATTGTGGGAGGCAAGGGGGAAAGGGTTTCATGGAGAGATTAAAGGGATCCATGCCAAGAGCCCAGGGGAGGAATCAGAAGGAACTTGGAAGAGATTATTGGGGGCACAAGGAGAGATTTTGGGAGGCACAGGGGGAAGAAGTAATGAGATGCAGGGAGGAATTCAGGGGCTGGTGCATGGGAGATATTCATGAGATGCACATGGAAAGAGTGATGGGAGGCACTTAAAGGGTTTTAGGGGAAATTGGAGGGATTTATGGGAGGCTGTGGAAGGGTTATGGGACCCCCTATAGGAAAAAGTCCTGGGAGGAACATTAGAGGATTTTATTGAGAACGTGGGAAGGAGGTCATTGGAGAAAGTCCTAGGAGTAACATTAAGAATTTATGGGGGGCCATGTGGGAAGGAGTTATGGGATGCCCATTGGAGAAAGTCCTGAAGGAACATTAGAGGGATTTATGGGAGGCAAAAGGGAAGGAGTTTATGGGAGGCCCATTGGTGAAACCTAGGAGGAACATTAGTGGGATTTAGGAGGCAAAAGGGGAAAAGGAGTTTGGGAGGCCCGTTGGAGGAGTCAATGGAGATATATTGGGGTGGATTTATTGGAAGCACAAGAGGGAACTCATTGGAGGTCCATTGAAGAGATTCATGCATGGCATTGCAAGTTGGAAGATACCCAATTTATCATCAGCTAATTCACTTGATATATTAGTGTATTTTAAGACTGTCTACTAAGTTTCATTGTATTAAAACAACAGGATTTAAAAACGACACGAAATTCTCACAATTTTGCTTTGCTAACCCCACGTCACATAATTGAAGGAACACGTCCACTGCATCTCTTAAGTCTTTGTAAATCAAACCCTTATTCTAGAAATCATAATTTTTCTTAATTAACACACCTGAATGGAAAAGAAAAAAACTATTTTTCCACATTCTCATAAAAGGCTGAATGTCGACAGGGGGGAAAAATTAAAAAGGCATATTTCAGTACTTATCTAAAACCAATGCTCAAACAATATGTATCTACAGTGATTTTTTGTTTGCTGAAAAAAAAAAAAAAGAACTTCTGAAGCAATAGGGGTAAGCCTGATGTTTTAAAACCTCTCTGTGTTAAAATTTAAGGGATCAAACATGCTTGCTGAGTGCAGTGAAGAGCACACAGGTTTCTATAAATCCATATGCCATTAAGTCAAGCACTAACCTCAGAACATACATTTCAATCCTCACCTGATTGTATTTCGTTATTGAAATCCGCACAATTTTTCATTATATTAATTCTGCTGGACCTCATTGTCTTGTAAAAGTCATTCATTTCCTACATACTTTTTATGCAGGCTTAATAATGGACCCCTTTAAGTACCTTTAAGTCTTAAACTTTGTATATGCACTTCTCATAACCGGCTGTTCGCTTTTCTTCTCTGCTCTTTGCAATCCCGCAGCAACATAAGCCTAAAAATTTTTTCCTCTGCAAAATGTTACCTTTTTATTGCTGTTTCCAAGGGTATTCTCCTATGAACTTATAAAATGCTTAAAAAAAATCCACTTATTTTAACATTGATTTTGTGCTGGATTCTTTCTGCCAGTGCGTACCTTACTAATCCTAACTTATTAAAATTTTGAAAAGCAATTCAGCAGCCACTTATGATTCACACTGGGGCTTCAAAACTGAAAAAAATATATTTTCAATATACATTTACTGTTAACTATTTTTGGTTTCATTTTAACATCATTGCTGCCATACCACTGTTATATATTTTTTTTTTATTGATGAAAACTTAGATTTTCAACTCTTTACTTACAGACATAAGAATATCAGCCTATAATCTAACAATATGAAATATTTCTTGAAGGAGAGGTCACCAAATTGCCGATGACTGAGGCTACTTGGTTGAAATAGAATTAGCATGTTAAAAATGTCAAGATCCATGACATGGATTTTGATTCATCACCAAAAATGAAACAGAAGTAATAATTTCCTACAAGTTGACACAATCAAAAATGAAAAATGAAAAATTGATTGGCAAATGCTTTTCAATTCAGCAAAGCACAAATGAGGTAATACAATGTTCCTCCTCTTTCTGTCTTAGGTTTATATTCTAATGTTGTTTTTTTATTTTTAATTAGATATGAAACGACTAAAATTTTCTCTTAAAAAAAAAAATAAATAATATATATATATATATATATATATAATATACAACTGTTGTCTTGTTTTGGTTGGCCAGGGCAAAGACCTTTCCTGAGTTTGTGAAAGACCCATTGGCCTATTAAAATTCAATGTACTAAACTTTAAAACCATTAGGAATATTAAAAGAACAAAAAAAACATTACAAACCTAAATTTCCTTTCATATCAATTTCACTGACTTCGCTAAGTGAACTTCACTGGCAAACCAAATTATTAATTTTATTATCGTAATAAAATTTGTGCCTTTCAAGTAACTGCAGAAGAACATCATTTGTCTGATTCTTAATGGTGTCACTCGATACCCTGCTGAAACCATTATTCTGGAGGGAGAGACCTCATTAAAATATCTCTTGATGATTTTTCCTTATTGGCGTCTGTTACACTGAAGTCATAGTCTGCTGAGGTTTCACTTACTAAATTTTGTTGGGGCTTGATAATTTCACTGTGGTTTCTAATGAAAGTTAATACATGCTCTTCAAAGCTACACTGAAAATTCATTATTAGACCAATTTAGAATATTGAAAAAGGGGATATATTGTAATTACAATTGATTATTCAGATTATGCTGACATTGACAATGCGGAGTTTCAAGGAAATCTGTCACCAGGTTTTTGCTACCTATTCTGAGAGAACATAATGACGAGCATAGACCCTGATTTAAATTTAATGTGTAATTTACTGGGCTCTTGCTGTATTTTTTTTTTATAAAAACCCTGTTTTATTTACTGCAGCTCTAACAGTTCTCTAAATGCTGAGCTCTGCATAACCCCGCCCACAACACTGATTGGCAGCTTTCTTGTACACTGAGCATAAGCAGAAAGCTGTCAATCAAGTGTGGGAGGGTTATACAGAGCTTCTGAATATGGAAGGCTACATGACAGCAGGATTAATAGTCCTCTAGTGATCATCTCATTCTGATAAATAGTTATTTTATAAAAAGTACAGCAAGGCCTCTTTCACACTTCAGTCGTTTCGACGTCAGTCAAAATCCATCAAAGTGGAAAAAAATGGATCCGCCTTTTTTTTGGCGGATCATTTTTTTGCCATAAATTTTGCATTAGTGATGGATTTTGATGGATGGGCGTCCATTCTATCCGTCAAATGACGGATCCGTCATAATTTTAGCGTCCGTCGGTTTTTAAAAACGTACACTGGACGTTTTTTGTGTGCGTTGAAAAGGCGGACCATGACGGATCCGTCGTGTCTGCCGATTTGTATAATGGACGCCTATGGAGCAGATCCGTCTTCATCCGTTTTTTGGTGGAATCCAACAGCGGATCCGTTATTGTATGCAAAAGATGCTGGAATCTCTCTCTCTTCTTTTCCACCCATGTTCTGCCTACATTTCTCGGTTCAAAAATTCATAACGGATCCTCTACAAACTGATCCGCTACATCCTTTTTGCAAATTTACAACGGATCCGTTTTTTTCACCCTTTGGCGATTTCAACTGACCTCAAACGACTGAAGTGTGAAAGAGGCCTAAGTGATACATTTCTGGAATCAGGGTCTTTGTTTATACATTATGCTGCTCTTAGATTAGGCGCAAAACCCTGGTGACAGATTCCCTTTAATAAATCTGCTTCTACAATACTTTTCATAAAATACAAAAGAGAAAAACACATTTGAAATAATGTTTTTAAAAATGAATAATCCAAATACATGTTTGCTTTTTGATTTGCAGAGCAACTAAAGGACTTTTGTGCCATCTTTTATTTTTAGACACATATAAAAAGGGGTCAATAAAGGTTTTTTTTAAAGAAAAATGATGGCTATCCTTGCTCTGCACTATGCCTCACCTCTTCTCTCTGGCAAGTAATATACATGTCAGAGGCCAACAGACACATACAAGCAAGTCTATGCCCAGATGGTTAGGGGCTGCTCAGAATAGCATCACGGCCGCTTGTGGACCCTGGCCACAGGAAGTGCCCCCTGCTTAAAGTATGGAGTCATCTATTAAGGAAATGCATTGTCTAGAATTCTTTAATGCATTGAGCAGGGATGTAGTGAAAGGGTAAAAAAATGTATCAAATCACATGGTAGATGGAAGGAACCTCAAAATGGAAATTACAAGACTAGTCATGGGATGATCCCAGGGGTTGGATGTACTTGTGACTCATTTTATTGGGCATGTGCACCCTACATGGAATATGGACATGGCAGCCGCCAGCCAGTGACATTTTTACCATAATCAGAGCAATTACAGAAGTTCAAAAATTCTGTTTGTTTTTCTTGGGGACCGTAAATACTGACACTTTATGATTTGGTGCGGGATTCTTTTATTTAATCTTCCAACAAAATGTATCGGTACTTTGTCAAAAATGTCTTTTGGCCAATTTAGTGCTGTCCACAAAAAAGTTATTTAGAAAACCATTAAAAAGTGACTTTTGTGGCAAAATTAAAAAATATTTACCAAACGTTCGGTAAGTTTTGTAACTTGTGATTACTAATATTTCACCATATTTAATTTTTCTTGGATTTTTTTGTAGCGTAAGCATGGAAGATGTGAATACCCTAAACAGAGAAAATGCAAAGATATTTCACATTGTAGTTTATCCTAAAACCTATACCACACTCATATCCTAAAAAGTTTTTGTCATACACATGGTCGCTGAAATTTTTATGCCAAAATGTGAATCCCGCAGGAATCAGAGGTATAAGTAATTTTATTCATGTCCTGTTATCTTTGTAATCTAATTCTGCATTAAAAGCTCTACTGGCATCTGACATAAAAAAACTAAACGTGAACACGCTTCAAAAAAACTAAAGGCAAATAAGAAGGTTTGGGCTTTCGGGATACTGTAAAACATCCAGTATCTTAGATTACACTATGTAACACAATTTTTGTTCCTGCTTCCAAGTGTAATATTTCAACTGCTTATGTTTAAAGACTATGGAAAAACTACTACATTCACACAAACTTTGATTTTATGACCACAGGCCAGAAAAATTTGTATTATTGTGTCAAAAAAAGGAAATTTTTATATTTTCGTTCATGCGGTCTAATAAAAAACAACACTTGCATGTAAATAGATAAAGACAATCAAAACTCACTCAAAAAGGTTCAGAAATGAGTAGTTTTTCTAGATTTGTGAGTGTACAGCAAATCGCTTAATCGAAGAAGCCCAAATGTAGTCCCCCATCATGTTTTCGTTATACTGTCCTTGGTAATGACGTTCAAAGTCCAATATATCTTGATGAAAGCGCTCGCCTTGCTCCTCTGAGTAAGAGCCCATGTTCTCCTTGAACTTGTCAATATGAGCATCAAGGATATGGACTTTGAGAGACATTCTGCATCCCATTATGGCGTAATTCTTTATGAGAGTCTGAACCAACTGTGCATAGTTTTCAGCCTAGTGATTACCTAGAAGCCATGAACCACTGCAACAAAACTATTCCAAGCTGTTTTCTCGGTCCTGTTCAGCAGCCTGGCGAACTCGTAACATTCTATCATCTTCTTGATCTGTGGTCCGACGAAGATACCAGCCTTGACCTTTGCCTCGAACAGCTTTGGAAAGAGATCTTGGAGGTACTTGAAAGCAGCTGACTCCTTGTCAGGAGCCGTGTCAAATTGCTTGATGAGGCCTAACTTGATATGCAGTGGTGGCATCAGCACCATCAAGGTTTTTCCATCAATAGGCCATGTGAGGGCTTACTTTTTGCGGGACGAGTTGTAATTTTGAAAGACTCAATTAGTTTTAGCATGTCTTGTACTCGAAAACAGGAAAAAAATTTCAAGTGCAGTGAAATTTCAAAAAAAGTGCAATCCTACACTTGTTTTTTTGTTTGGCTTTTTTGCTAAGTTCACTAAATGCTAAAACTGACCTGCCATTATGATTCTCCAGGTCATTATAAGTTCATAGACCCCAAACATGTCTAGGTTCTCCTTTATCTAAGTTTGCTAAAAAAAATTGCGTGATCTCCGGTTAGGTGAGAGCTTATTTTTTTCCGTGCCCAGCTGACGTTTTTAATGACACGACTTTTGTGCAGATACGTTCTTTTGATTGCCCATTATTGCATTTTAATGCAATGTCGCAGCGACCAAAAAAAGGTAATTCTGGCGTTTTGACTTTTTTGTCGCAACGCCGTTTAGCAATTAGGTTAATCCTTTTTTTTATTGATAGATCAGCCGTTTCTGAACGCGGTGATATCAAATATGTGTATGTTTGATTTTTTTTATTGTTTTATTTTGAATGGGGAGAAAATGGGGTGATTTGAACTTTTTTTTTTTTAAAACATTTGTTTTTACTTTTAGTATGCTTCAATAGTCCCCATGGGAGTCTAGAAGATGCCATAGCTCGATCGCCTCTGCTACATAGAGGTGATGCTCAGATCACCTTTATGTAGCAGAATTACTGCATTGCTATGAGCGCAGACAACAGGGTTGTGCTCATAGCAATCCGGCATAACAGCCATAGAGGGAGACCTCTGATTGTTATGCCGATGCACCGATGACCCCCGATCACATGACGGGGTCAGCGGTGTGCGTATTTTCGGCCGGAAGAACTTGTTAAATGCCGCTGTCAGTGTTTAACAGCGGCATTTACCTACTTAATAGGCGCGAGTGGATCGCGATTCCACTCGTGCCTATTGCGGGCATATGTCAGCTGTTCAAAACAGCTGACATGTCCCGGCTTTGATGCGGGCTCACTGCCGGAGCCCTCATCAAATCGGGGGGATACTGGCTACGGACGTACTAATTCCGTCCATGGCAGTAAGGGGTTAAACTGTACTCGATCTAAATCATTGAAATTCTACAAAATAAACCACTGCCATGTAAACGAGCAGCAATTATTCACCTTACCTTCAAGAGTTTTCTTGCAATATTCGCATGTGAAATGAGGTGCCCAGGACTTGTTTTGATCCCTGACAGGCATGCCGAAATATGCCTTGTAGGCCTCGCACATCATACGACATGCTTTCACTGAATACTTTCTCACTCGTTTAGAAATTGTCCACACACGTTGCAAAATGTGTCTTCTGGGCGCAAACAACATCTTGATGCCATCTTAAACAAATAATTGCTCTTTAACTATGATTCGTTATTCTCTTACTCAGCAATAACATAAACCGAAATGTTGGATCGAGTCACCTGTGCTTTCATACTTGCATGACTACTATTGAACAGTCCGAGAACGTTCTAGAAAGTTCTAAAAGTTTCTAGACACTTCCAGATAATTCTGGAAAATTGTAGAAACTTCTGCACAATTCTAGCAGTTAAACAATAATCTAGAAGACTACTTCGTATTGAATAAGAATCGAGAATTTTCCCGAAAACAGACATATTTTAAAATTTCATTGTCCTGATCACAAAAGCAAAGTTTTTGTGGAACAAAAACTATTTTCTATTTGTTTTAGGCATAATGGGTTAGGAAAACACACTTTGGACCCAGGAACAAAAAATAAATAAAAATTTGTTACATAGTGTTATTATTGCACATTAATTACCTTTCTTTTCTGTGTTATCAGTAACCTTTCCTCCGAGGGGTGAGTAGGTGGTGTCCATGGACTCCTCTCCTTTGCCTTTACTGACCCCGTTCTCATAAAGCTGACTCTCCACTGGTTTAAGTTGCCAAGTGAAACCAAACAAGTGAACTGCTATAAAAAAGGAAACACATTATTCCCAAGGACAAAAAATATATGTGCGGAAACAATAAAAAATATATTTGCTATATAAAATTATCCTCTTTATCCCCTAATTCCTGCTTATTATCAGCTTTGCGTCATAAACTGTAACATTACGAGAACAAAGCCATAAATCTGGTCTAGGCCGCAGGAGACTGACCGCTGTACATAATTTAAAGAGGCTTTGCTTTTTTCCCCCTCCCGCACATTTATCTCACTGACAAAGGGGTGATTATTGCATATATATACAAAAATAATCATCTGTCTGACTGCAAATGCAAATTGTACGGTAATAGGTTTAAACTGCGTCTTGTGATCATGCTACAAAGAAAAACGTAATTACCATAGTTTATTAATTTTACCATAAATGAGAATCCACTTATGATGATAAATGAGGGATATCTTACAAATGTCTTAATACACTAAATATAGAAACAAAGTTACTTCTTGTAATATTTTGTTTACTAAAGCTCAAATCGGAGCTCAGTCTATCCATTCCATGATTACACTAGTGTCCTGACGTATCCTTGACATTTATAGGGGTTAAGTAAAATTCAAAGTTATCCATAACTAAGGTGATAAATAATGGAATCACGATACGTATGCTAGATGTATGCTTCATTCAGACTGGGCTCTGCACAGACTCATTCTTGAGCCCTTATCTTGGAATTGGTGGGCGTCCCAGCAGTCGGACAACATCTAACAATAAATTATCAAATGATCCTATGTATAGGCAATAAGTTACCAACTTGGTACAAACTATATAGGTGCAATAACCTGTGGGTGTTCACTAAAAGTTCCATAGTTAGAACAAAACTATTGAATCAAAGGCCTGGTAGAAGAGTAGAGCTCGAATATTGTCTGTTTCCAAGGGCGACTTGTGGAAAATGTAGAAACATACATGTCAATTCTCCCAGTATGTTTGAGAGGCTTCCAGAATAAGGAGAGATCTCTTGAACTTCTGGAAGAGGCAGAAAATCACCTGGTTCATGGAAAACTCAGCTATGTATGAGATGACAGCATACACTGACCAATGAGACTTTTACTTATCCAACACGAAATAGTGTCCGGGAGGAGTCTGATTGGCTCCAGTTATTTTCTGCAGCAGATCGACGACCCCAAACATACATTCACTGTCATTAATAATGGTCTTCAGTGCAAAGAAGAACAAGGAGCCCTGGAAGTGATTACTGATATCGTCCCCACATAGCCCTGATCTCACCATCATGGAGTCTGCTTAGGATTATATGAGGAGACATAGTAATTTGTATGTCTATATCCACAGAAGATCTGTGGTTAGTTCTCTAAGATGTTTGGAACAACCACCCTGACGAGTTCCTTCAAAAACTGTGTGCAGGCATACCTAGAACAATTGATGCTTTGGAGGTACATAATGGTCACACCAAATATTGACTTTGTTTATATTTCTCCTCTGTTCATTTACTTTGCTTTTCATTAATTGATGATTTAATTTACTTTGCAGAATTTTTTTTTTCCATGCAGATTTTTTTTCTAAAATGTTTACACTTTACTGTATATTCTATACACATACACACACACACAGCAGCGGCATAGTCTTCTAGTCATACATTAATTGACTGTACTGTTGCAATGCATAGTGTTTAATTTATGACTAGAGGACTACATGGCTTCTGGGTAAATGACTGTCACATGGAATGAGTAGTATTAGCAATGATAAGACTATGGGCTGAGGGCTAGCCTGCGTATAGCACTAAGTTTAGAAGCACCTCAGACTAAGGGATATCTTTTACCATAGGTAATTCTTTCATTTTTCTCTGTAAAACTAAGAATTTCACGTAGATAATATATTTTGGAATATATTCTTTCTATTCACACATGCTTTACGGTTCATTGTACATAATGGTAAAAATAGTGGTATATACAGTGCCACTCTTTCTATCAAAACTTCAATGTTAATACTTTTCCGTCCAAAGATGACAAGAGTATTCTTAGAGTGATACCTTTATTGGCTAACCAGAAAATTATATTTTTTCAAGCTTTCTGAGCACACAGGCTCCTTCTTCAGGCAGGATTACAAAACTTGACAAAACAGATTTGAAAAGTATTCACATCGATTTTTCTGGCTAACACGGTACCACAATATAATTTATTATTGTACATCATTATCAAAACTTCAGAAATATCATTAGAACTTACACATCTAATATAAACTATATTACATTTGTAAGTCTTCATGATACTCTTTTGTACATAATGTTTATGCTCTACATCAAACATGGTCCAAATCCCAAACACTTACCATTTGGTAACTCGTGGCTGCTAAAAGTGATAATAGTTCTTATATTACCTAGATTTCATACTATAATTTCATACATAATGTGGCACAAGAGTTAACTTTTTGATGTCAAGGCAATTCATGATCTACAAATCAAAATTTTTGCATAATAATATTAAAAATATAATGTAATAATACTAAATTTAATGATCCAGTGCACTCATTTAACGCAGACCTGTCAAGAGATACAATACATAGTGCATAGTATATAAAATAGATCTCTTAGATCTGATGAAGGTCAAAATGACTGTAATTTCTATTCTAAAAGTTTAGAGTAAAATTCCACCCACCTCTGCTGACTGACAGCTCCTCGGGGTCCCTCCTGCTGATCTTACATTGCTCAGTACAAGCTGGAGCTGTCAGCCAGGCTGGGTGGGTGGGCGCATGATGAATACGCTTGGACTCATGAACTTTTCACTCTGAAGCTGGAATCATAATATGCGGTAATCATTTTACTATCTAGATTATACTGCCATTCTGACATTGATTTTTTTAAATTAAGAACACCAGTCTTATCAGGTCTAAGAGATCAGTTTACTTATATGGAAATTGAAATCTGTTATCAGATCCATTTTAATGAAATGATTACCATTTACCATTCAACTTGCATTACCTTCTGGTATTGTATCTGATATTTTACTTTTACATCTAAAATGCTGCTGAAAAAAAACATTCCATCTACAATCACTAGAAATGAGCGAGATGGGTGCATCCTAAGCTCTAAAGTGTACGGGGGCAGCAGCCAGCTGATTATTTAGGTCTGATTTCGGACTGACAATAGGTTTGTTCTCTCTTGTGGCTTTCTAATAGAGAACACAGGAGCGCTAGGCCATACGAGTTGTTCTGTATATAGGAGATATGATCTAGATGGCTGTCGGACGAAAGATCAGCTGAAGCCTAGCTAAGCAGACAGCCGTCTAATGTGCATGGGGGCCTTAAGAATCGCATACTTGGTGAAGATTCAAGCATCGACATCACTACAGATAAAAATAAGAAACCGCATATTTTCTACATTTCTTTTGATTGCATTAAGGGAACTCAAGCGTAATGTCAGAAGATGTAAGAATAGCTGCACTGTCTGACATTAGTGCTTTTGTAAGGACCTTAAAATACAAACATAAAATATACTTCCTAAATGTGAGGCGTCACAAAAGTTCCAAGTAACAGTATATGGGATTTATAGGTGTCACTTTAGGGTTCAGTTCAGCATATTCATAATGTAAATTGTCTCCAACCACATAAAAGCCAGTGCAGGAAAAGCAATCTGAAAATGGAAGAAGAATCAGTCTACATTGTGGAGATTTTTCTCATTTAATGAGGATGTGCTCAGTTTGCAAATATTCTATTTGGTGCAGTGTATCATTTTATTTCCACTCCTAATAAAAAGACTGACATTTAACAAAAAGGATCGCCATTCTGCTGCTCGTATTTTACTGAACAAAAAAAGGGAAAAATATAAAGTAACCTAATTTAATGCAAAAAAAAATGTGCTCAAAGCTCAGACTGTTAGAACCAGCTTCATAATTGCTAAACCATCAATGTCCGGTGAAAAGACGTGCGAATTAATGTCCTGTTTCCGCGATAAAGCCTTCTTTATGGAAATGAGGAAATAATACAAAATTGGATAATTCTCCTTTGTGCGAGATATGTTTTTGTCAAAGATGGCACAAATAGGCATGAGATCATTATAAAATGCTAATGGCTTGATGGTTAATAGGATACATAGATAATTAAATTAGAGGTACGCATAAATGACATTAACTTTCGCTTCTTGCTTCCTTTGCTATTGAAAATGTGATAATTATTTTGTGTTCAGCTCTATCATTTTACTCTGTTTGATGTCACATTTTCATGCTTTTATGCCATTTCATCCACACACGGACCGATTGTTCTTTCTCTTTTCTCCATGAATAGTTTGCCATTCAAATAGCACCATACAAGAAAGAAAAGAAACCCTGAAAGTACAAATCCCACAATGTACTACAATACTGTAAGATGTAGGCAACCGTGTGGCAATTCTGCGTTATTTAATATCAGCCAGAATACAGCTCGCGGAGAGAAAACAAAATCCATACAAGAAATCCATTTAAGTATAGGATTCACAGAGATTTGATTTGCGATTCTTTAGCAGGTAGCAAATCGAGGTTTGCAATTTGATAATCTTAATCTCAGCTGGTCAATTTGGCCAGGTCTAAAAATGGCAAAGGATTCATAATGAATTTACAAGCCCGTGAATTGTGCAGCTACAATATCTACTTACAATCCCTCATCCCCTTCAGAGTATAGGCAGAAAAACTATTTATCTGAGTGTTTACACGGGCAATGAAAGCAATCCTATGAAAGGCCTTTGATCGGCAAAACTGGCAAATTAAGAAAGGTCTTCAAGGGAATCTGCCACGTTGGATAACGCTCTTAACTTGGGGTTAATCTGCAGATTAATAGCAACAGAAAGGTGACTGTCTTCCTTACTAAAAGTGAGGCTACCAGGAAGAAATTATCTTTATTTCTCTGGGGAGCCTCCAGTTTTCAGTAATACTGGTGTGCCGGTGCGGCCTCAGTCCCCACTCACTATACTATGAGCGTCTGCTGTAACTGTGCCCTGAAAGTTTGATTCACAGCCGTCTCTGCAGTGCTCAGTGCTGAGTTGGCTGTCAGTCAAAGTGCCAGGGCATTCTTACAGCCGTCACCCACAGTGCTGTGAATGGTGACTGTTGTTGTTATACCGGAACGTCTGTATGACTAAAAGCTCACTTCCTCCCGATAGCCACGCTTTCAGTACTGTGACCGGGCACCTTTCTAAGGCTAATTAAGGTTAAGGTTAATAGCATTCTCTGACATGACAGGCTCCCTTTAACTCATTGTCACATTTTGCCTTGTATATAAAGATCTTCATCTATAAGAACACAGATGCATTGTATATTACAGGAAAAGATGCTTTTCTTTTAGATCCAGGTTATATAAAAAGATGTTCTTGATGGCAAGAGGTGAGAAGGCCCTTCTGATGGATATGTTGTAGTTATTTAGCATTTAATACTATTAATTTTTACAAAGTCTACTGCTTCACTTTTTCTAATGGCAATTTGCATATACTCCAGAATGTTATAAAGAGTGATCAGCTTAACAGCAATTACTTGTAAAGTCAATATTTGGCTAGAAAATGAACTTTATCCCCCAAAACACATTTCAACATCATTGCAGCCCTGCCATAAAAGGACCAGCTAACCTCTTTTCAGTGATTGCTCCATTAACACAGGTGTGGGTGTTGATGAGGACATGGCTGGAGATCAATCTGTCATGATTAAGTAAGAATGACACCACTGGACACTTTAAAAAGAGGCTAGTGCTTGGCATCATTGTTTCTCTTCTGTTAACCATGGTTATCTCTAAAGAAACACGTGCAGTCATCATTGCAATGCACAAAAATGGCCTAACAGGGAAGAGTATCTCAGCTAGAAAGATTGCACCTCAGTCAACAATCTATCGCATCATCAAGAACTTCAAGGAGAGAGGTTCCATTGTTGCCAAAAAGGCTTCAGGCGCCCCAAGAAAGACCAGCAAGCGCCAGGACCGACTCTTAAAAGTGTTTCAGCTGTGAGATCGGGCTACCAGCAGTGCAGAGGTTGCTCAGGAATGGCAGCAGGCAGGTGTGAGTGCATCTGCATGCACTGTGAGGTGGAGACTCTTGGAGCAAGGCCTGGTCTCAAGGAGGGCAGCAAAGAAGCCACTTCTCTCCAGAAAAAACATCATGGCAGACTGATATTCTGCAAAAGGTACAGGCAGTGGACTGCTGAGGACTGGGGTAAAGTTATTTTCTCTGATGAATCCCCTTTTCGATTGTTTGGGACATCAGGAAAACGCCTCATTCGGAGAAGACAAGGTGAGCGCTACCACCAGTCTTGTCTCATGCCAACTGTTAAGCATCCTGAAACCATTCATGTGTGGGGTTGCTTCTCAGCCAAGGGAATCGGCTCTCTCACAGTCTTGCCTAAAAACACAGCCATGAATAAAGAATGGTACCAGAATGTCCTCAAATAGCAACTTCTCCCAACCCTCCAAGAGCAGTTTGGCGATCAACAATGCCTTTTCCAGCATGATGGAGCACCTTGCCATAAAGCAAAGGTGATAACTAAATGGCTCAGGGAACAAAACATAGAGATTTTGGGTCCATGCCTGGAAACTCCCCAGATATTAATCCCATTGAGAACTTGTGGTCAATCATCAAGAGACGGTGGACAAACAAAAACCTAAAAATTCTGACAAAATGAAAGCATTGATTGTGCAAGAATGGACTGCTATCAGTCAGGATTTGGTCCAGAAGTTGATTGAGAGCATGCCAGGAGAATTGCAGAGGTACTGAAGAAGAAGGGTCAACACTGCAAATATTGACTTGCTGCATTAACTCATTCTAACTGTCAATATAAGCTTTTGTTACTCATATGTTTGCAATTATTATATTTCTGTCTGTGATAAAAACATCTGTCAAACACACATAAAAACCAGAGGGCAGCAGATCATGTGAAAATATAATATTTGTGTCATTCTCAAAACTTTTGGCCATGACTGTATGTAATTTATCTCTGTAAAGGTTCTGTCCACACCTGTGTCATGAGTGTCGTTTACTGGAATCTGGAACTGGTGTGAGTAGAATTGGAAGTGAACACTTACGGTTTGCCTATATTATTAGGGCTCATGCAGACGGCTATATTTTCACTTTGAATGCTATCCAACAAAAGATCAAATAGCACTTGAAACAATGTTATTCTATGAGGTCTTGCACATGTCCGATTTTTTCCTCGGACAGACTTGAATATTCGATATTCAGATCACATTCGGCCATACAAGTCAATGACATTCAAGTCCGGTTCAATTGTCACTGACTGACAGAATGGAGAAGATGGATATTTTTTTTCCATCTTCTCTTCATCCAGGAAAATCAGATCCCACCATAATCATAATCCGTTCGTTCTCTGATCAGAGTCTTAAAAGAGCGTGATTAGCATAATCAGCGTGAGTCACTTGGATGAGAGAAAATACAGTGGTGTGACCCTAGCCTTAAAGTGATAGCTTATTGCAGGGGGGAGGAACTCAGGCAATTACCATCACCATGCAGGAAAAAAACTGATTAGGGTACACTGCTATGAAGCATCCCCTTCATTCATAGGATAAATGGGGTCACATCCATGTAGATCAATAAGTGATCTGATCGCACACTAAGATAGAAATATTGCTTTAAGTTTAACACTTTATGACCTTCGCAGTAATCAGATTTGTGTTCTGTGAGCTTCTTTCTCTGGGAAATTTCAAGTCAATTTCTTGTCAGTAATTAAAGGAATTTGTTTTTTTCTGTAGAGGAAATATGAGTGTAATGATTTCATGAGCACATTACATTACTGCTGCACACATTACATTGTATTATGGCGTTAACTCTCCTATTATTTTGCTTTTGAATTTTATTGAGTTTGACTTGTCTTGTATTTGCTGCAGAAATATCTCTCATATTAAAAAAGTCTGATTTTATTTCATTTACTTTTATTACCTGAAGTGATAGAGTACATCGTTTTTGCTCTCAGTGTCAACAACCGAGCTTATCAAATTTAGACAAAGGCTTATTTTTCAAACTGTTCATATATGAGATAGAGATTAAATAAAAATATTGTTTTGTGCTAAATCCATTTTTTTATCGCTATTACTGTAGCAACAGTGCAAACTTACAGGAGTTAATAAGAAAGCTTGCTTTTATTGGGAAAGTTTCATAAGTGTCTAATAATGAAGACTTCTCAGAATAGTTTTCTACTTATACAATATCCAAATAAATTTACATGGACCATCTGTATATAGATTAGGAGGAACTGATAGTGCTTCCTTCTCAAGCCTACTGGGTGTAGGAAGGGAGCAGGAGCTGCTGGATCCTTAGAGACCTCGTCATCTTTGCTATGCAGTAAGGAGGCTGAAATTCCATGTAACTGGGGTTGATATTCAAGCCCAAGTTACAGGGGAAATCAGCAAAAAAATGTATTAATATGTTAAAATGGCCACCTCATTAATAAAGAAAAAGTATTTTAAGGTCATCTTGGGAGCACAAAAATAAATGAAAACAAATATAAATGAAAATAACAACAATAAATTAGAAAAAAAAGACAAAAAAAAAAAAAGACATTGCCATCCTGAATTGATATTTCTAGCTGTGTCTCCTTAAACAAGTATGTTCAATATATCAAATAATTTAATGGAAAGGCAAATGCAATTTAAAACGTTTATGGTTCTAAAAAAGAAATAAAGCATATTTTTTTTCATTTTCCCTAATAGTAGCAAAAAAAGAATATAAAATGACTAAAATTAAAGCACATATATTGCAAAAAAAATAATATAAAATAAAATAAGAGCTGTTAAATGTCCACTTATGAAAAAGCTCCAAGATATGCTTGGTAGGGAAGGGGTGAAACTGACTTGGTCATGAACTGGTCATGAACTGATCATGAACTGTGATAACAGCGAACAACTAATTTAATGGTAAATGCCTTGGTAAGATTATGCTATTAAGATTATGCCTGACAAGACGTCAATGATAGCAGTAAAAAAAAGGTGCTCATTCGGAGTGAGTATTATGCTGTTTCCTTCAAAGAGTTAATGCATTAGGGATGCCTTGGGGTTGGCATTAGAATTCTCACCCATGCAACAGTCTGGAGACATAAAAGGAGACCATAAAAGGTTCCAGTTTCCAGAACATGCAGACAGTGTCTGCATCACAGCTAGTTAGTAGTGGGGGTGAGTAGAATGTCCTATTAATGGTACTCTTGCTTTGGGCAATAGAGAGGGCTAAAGAATCAAATAGAAGAAAACTACAGTTTGTACTGCTGTAAGTATACTATTCTGCCCCAATGAACGAGACAAGCGGATCCATATTACAGTACAATCAATGCAGTTGACAGGCTTATTTCTTTAAATGAAAAGTATGTCCTCTAAAAAGGAAAATATTACCTGCCCACAAAGGATGAGGAGGTACTTTATATGCTGCTGTCTGTAAGTCCAGAGGTTTGCCATGTCAGAAATTAACTAAGACTAGTGCTGGGTTGCTTTTGGCTAGTGCTACTAACACATGACTTAGATATTTTTTTGAAGGTATTTAAATGAAAGAACAAGGTAGGAGAACCTGGACAGACCTACAGAGCGGCACTGTCAGAACTGATAGCTCTCCATGATACACAGAAGGTTTATACAAATTATAATGATTATAAAACGACTGCTTTCAGCATTGTTGTTATTGTTACTTTAACTTTTCCATTTATGAGTTATTTGCTAACGGCACTTAACTCACTGAGAAGTGATCTACAAACTCAAGCACAACAGCCATAAACAGGCAGGAGAGCATGGCATTTTGCTCAGCGGAATACATCATTAAGTGTTCATCATAGGAGAAGATACTAAGCAGGGAATGAAAACAGAAAATGAGAACTGCACATTTAGTTACTCATTTAGTGCTCTCTGTCAATCACAAGGAGCCACAACTATGGTTATTTATACATTAGGGCTTCAGAGTGGCGGGTTTTTATCATGTTCATTGGATTATGTTGTTGATCAGATCAGGAGGAAACATTTAATCGCAGAGTCCAGATAAACCAGGTGTCGTTTGATCTATTTAATGGATCCGCTATTTGGCAGAATCTTCACATACTTGCTGTTTGTTTTTTATTTCATTTGCTGGTAGTAAACATATGCGGTTAGTGAGACAAATAATATTACCATATGATGAAATCTCATCTGCCCTTCCTGTGGGTGTAAAATGAGACATGGTCTGAAATTTTACAAGCAAGGTCTGCATCCTAATTGCACTTGCAACATGTAATTTAATAATCTTCACATTCTGTTTAACCCCTTAGTGACAGAGATCATTTTGACCATAAAGGAAACTTGTCATTTGATTCATGCTGCCCAAAGCACAATTCAGTGAAGATATACTTTAAACATCAAGCTGAGCGACTATTGCCAAAGACAAGACTTCCACATTCTGCCCTTGGCCGGCTCCTCACAGCACTGCTGCAGCCAATTGACAGTTGTCTCCTATGTACACACAAGGGTGAGACCTGGCAATCTTCTTCAGCAGTGCTGGGAAGATTCGGCTGAGGCTGGAGCTAGTCATTTTAGAGAAATATGTACCTTGCTGCAGAAATGCAGCCAGGATCTGATACTTGCTACCCGTGGATCTGGCATTATGACTCACCTGACAGGCTCCATTTAAAGGGACTTTGTCAGCATGATTTTGCATGGCGTGGACTGGCCATGTAAAATATTGCTGGACATGTCTTTGACAGAGCTCCATGCACGTAGAAATATAACTTAGCAGTGAAATTCTGCTAAATGATTCCTTTTAATGATCAAGCCCCATTTTTCAAATCTGATGTGTCACTTTAAATGATAATAACTCTGGAACGCTTTGACATATCCCAATGATTTTGAGATTGTTTTTCGTAACACATTGTACTTTATGATTACAGTCAATTGATAGAGATTTTTTATGTTTTTTTATGACAATTTTGAAAAATTTGATATTTTCAAACTTTGGATGCTCATATCCGTAAACCAGAGAGCCATACTGCCCAAACAGAGAGTCCCCTAAATATATATATATTCAGCTCCAAAGCTAAACATGCATGTTATTGGACCTACTTACACATGTCTTATGGACCAGCAATTTTAAAAGACCGAATAACAATTTAAATGAAGGTTCATCTTAGAGCCATGATAAGTAAATATGAGGAAGTCTATATAGAAGGGAGGACCGGGCTGCTACGGCTACTGAAGCGTGGGGTCAGGAACTGTTGGGGCTGAATCTCCTGTTCCTGGGGGGGAACAAGATTGTAGCCAGAGCGAGCCATAACCAGGGTGAAGGGGGCATGGCCAGTGAGTGTGAGGTAAAATGGGTTGCACGGCAACTGAAGTGGTCTTCCTGCCAGAACACCGATGAGGTGCAGACCACAACCGCTGTGAGAGGAGTAACAGGACGCGGCATGAAGAGAAAGGGCGCCATAGTGAGGGACTCACCGAAACCGGCGGATGAGCAGGGGAGCGTGCGATCAACAGAGCATCTCAGTATGGTTGTCCAGGTGTCGGCTTATATCCAGAGAGGCGCACGTCTGGTAAAGCATTGCAGTGCAGCCCTTCAGGTCACGGAGGCTGCTCAAGGAGACCCGCACTAAGAGGAATCTTATGGAGAACTCTACGCTCTTACTCCACAGACATATGGACTAGGAACTCAGCAGGCAAAACTACCAGAACACTATGCAAATGGTTATCAGAACACATTTATGAGGCACAAAGCCGCACAACGCGCAGTTTGTCTGGTGTTTCAAAGCATTTTCTGTATGTTCACTCCGGCGATGAGTCTGATTTAAAAATTATTGCAACTTAAAAAAAAATATGAGACACCGAGGAGGGGACATAGTGCATGAAATGCATAAAAAAGAAGCACACTGGATTCTGCATTTAAACTCTAGAGCTCCCTTAGGTTTGAATCAGAAAACAGATTTACGCTATTTTTATAAAAAAAAAATTCTCATAATTTAATTTTTGATATTCAGAAATAATCCTTGGGATGTTGCTCCATAGTTTTGCTCTTCATATGCTATGCAGTTTCCTATACGTATATGCACCTTATTGATTGGTATGTGTTCTAACATTGATTACTCATCAGCTGTTTCACAAATGTCATTTCCTCTCCGGAGTAGGATATCAAGTCAGGAGCTTTGTTTTTTTTACTAATTATGATTAAGACCCACATATGGGTCGAAACGCGTAAAGTTTTAATCTCATGTGGGACTTACTATCCCTTTCTGTCTTGATCCCTAACATTGTTTTTAAGAGGATTTGAATAAAGAAAAAAGTATTTTATAATCAAGAACTTGTGCTGGATAAGTTATGGATTGACTTTGCATGCGGGCTTGAACGCTATTCCATGCACCTTCGGATAACTGCACCAGCTGTGGACAATTTAAGGGTGAGCTGATAAACTTTTCTTTATATTTCTGGGAGTAATTCTCAGTATCTGTATTAGTCTGTATATACACTGCACAGTACCACTTCTCCTGTCCTGTATACTGAGTGTAATTCTCAGCATCTGTATTACTCTGTATATATACACACACGTTGTCAAAATTGTTGTTACCCCTCGTTTAATGACAGAAAAACCCACAATGGTTACAGAAATAATTTGAATCTGCCAAAAGTAATAATAAATAAAAAATCTATGAAAATGAACAAATTGCTTTACAACCATGCTTCCACAGAATTAAAAAATAAATAAATAAAACTCAGGAAAGGGGCCTGGACAGAAATGATGGTACCCCTGAAAATAATGTGACAAAAGGGACATGTTAAAGCAAGGTGAGTCCACTAATTAACATCACTGGTGTCTACACTCTTGGAATCAGTGAGTGGGCCTGTATAGAATGCTACAGATACTCACTGTGCTGTTTGGTGAGATGGTGTGTATCACACTCAACATGGACCAGAGGAAGCGAAGGAAAGAGTTGTCTCATGAGATTAGAAAGAAAATTATAGACAAACATGTTAAAGCTAAAAGTTATAAGACCATCTCTGTTATGAATGTGCTAGAGATGGTTTCTGAGCAGAGGCTCCCTCTGGTGGTTACAGACAGTACTGAACCTTTCAGCGAGGAGTGGCAATCTGGGTTCACTGACTGGTCTGATATAAGGGAGGTTCCCTCCCATGATGGTTGCCGGTGATCAATTGTTCTTGCCTCAATTGTGGTTCCTGGTTCATTTGGAAGTTTGCTGGAGCCTTGCCTGCATCTCCTGCCTTCAGATAAGATATTTTTTGCTTTTCTTTTTGTGCTTGCTTTTTGCATTGTTTTCTGCACTTTTGTGGAGATCAGCCAGGTCCCCTCCTGGGGCCTGTGCTCCTCACAGTTTATCTGCAGCCACTGTAATTTGCTCATTTGCTTTTTCTTGTTTTTTCAGCGGCTGCGGCTTGGTTTTTGTTCACACTGAGATCTGATTTAGTGGGTGGCGAGATCGTGTGATCTCAGTATTTTTGTAATCAGAATTGTTGGATTTTTGTAGGGTTTTCTGGGTTGCAGAAAGTAATCTCTCCTGTCCTATCCTATTTAGTCAGCTTGTTGCCCCAGCGTTTGCTCAGTCTATTTTCTGCCTATCTATGTATTTTCATCTTGTCTAAACGCCATTATATGTTTGGGGGCTTCCTATTTTCTTTGGGGATCTGCTCCGGGGCAGATAGCTTTCATCTTTCTGCCTTTAGGTGTAGTTATCTCTCAGGCTGTGATGAGGCATCTAGGATCAACGTAGGAACGCTCCACGGCTACCTCTAGCTGTGTCGTTAGTTTAGGAATCTGCAACCCATCAGTTACCAACATCTTAGGTGTTTGACTGCCCTGCTGTTGTTCCTGTCCTCCTCAGCTACCGAAACATAACAGTATCACCGGCCAAAACTGAAAATTATATGGTACTCACAGAAGGGAAAAATAGTGTGGAAAGAAAAAATGTTGTCAGAGATTTTTTATTTTTTTTCTGTCTGTTGCATTTTTTCCCTCTTATTCTCTGGGTGCTAAGGAGGATTTTTTTTCTCTCAATGTAGTTTGCGCAGTTGTCTGGCCGTGTGGATCAGATTGCCACTGAGGTTCGGAGTATTGCTACCTATCTTGCTGGGTTGCCGGTTGTGGAACCTAGATTCCCATGCCAGATTTGTTTTTGGGGATCGGGTTAAATTTCTGAATTTCAAAAATAACTGTAAGTTGTTTTTTGCCTTAAAGCCTAAGTCCTCAGGTAACGCAGCACAGCAGGTTCAAATTGTCATCTCTCTCCTGCACGGCGATCCTCAGGATTGGGCTTTTTTCCTGACACCTGGGATCCTGTTTTGAATGATATTGATGCATTTTTTCTGGCTCTGGGGTTATTGTATGATGAACCTAATGTCACTGATCAAGCTGAAAAAACCTTGTTGGCATTCAATCAGGGTCTTGATGACGCTGAGTTGTACTGTCAGAAATTCCAAAAGTGGGCAGTCCTGACCAAATGGAATGATGATGCTTTGGCAGCCCTTTTTCGGAAGGGGCTGTCAGAGAATGTAAAGGATGTTATGGTGGGATTCCCTGCCCCCTCTGGTCTCAATGATTCTACAGTCATGGCCAAAAGTTTTGAGAATGACACAAATATTATATTTTCACATGATCTGCTGCCCTCAGGTTTTTATGTGTGTTTGACAGATGTTTTTATCACAGACAGAAATATAATAATTGCAAACATATGAGTAACAAAAGTTTATATTGACAGTTAGAATGAGTTAATGCAGCAAGTCAATATTTGCAGTGTTGACCCTTCTTCTTCAGGACCTCTGCAATTCTCCCTGGCATGCTCTCAATCAACTTCTGGACCAAATCCTGACTGATAGCAGTCCATTCTTGCACAATCAATGCTTTCATTTTGTCAGAATTTTTAGGTTTTTGTTTGTCCACCCGTCTCTTGATGATTGACCATAAGTTCTCAATGGGATTAAGATCTGGGGAGTTTCCAGGCCATGGACCCAAAATCTCTATGTTTTGTTCCCTGAGCCATTTAGTTATCACCTTTGCTTTATGGCAAGGTGCTCCATCATGCTGGAAAAGGCATTGTTGATCACCAAACTGCTCTTGGAGGGTTGGGAGAAGTTGCTCTTGGAGGACATTCTGGTACCATTTTTTATTCATGGCTGTGTGTTTTAGGCAAGACAGTGAGAGAGCCGATTCCCTTGGCTGAGAAGCAACCCCACACATGAATGGTTTCAGGATGCTTAACAGTTGGCATGAGACAAGACTGGTGGTAGCGCTCACCTTGTCTTCTCCGAATGAGGCGTTTTCCTGATGTCCCAAACAATCGAAAAGGGGATTCATCAGAGAAAATAACTTTATCCCAGTCCTCAGCAGTCCACTGCCTGTACCTTTTGCAGAATATCAGTCTGTCCATGATGTTTTTTCTGGAGAGAAGTGGCTTCTTTGCTGCCCTCCTTGAGACCAGGCCTTGCTCCAAGAGTCTCCGCCTCACAGTGCGTGCAGATGCACTCACACCTGCTTGCTGCCATTCCTGAGCAAGCTCTGCACTGCTGGTAGCCCGATCCCGCAGCTGAAACACTTTTAAGAGACGGTCCTGGCGCTTGCTGGTCTTTCTTGGGCGCTCTGAAGCCTTTTTGGCAACATTGGAACCTCTCTCCTTGAAATTCTTGATGATGCGATAGATTGTTGACTGAGGTGCAATCTTTCTAGCTGCGATACTCTTCCCTGTTAGGCCATTTTTGTGCATTGCAATGATGACTGCACGTGTTTCTTTAGAGATAACCATGGTTAACAGAAGAGAAACAATATTGCCAAGCACCAGCCTCCTTTTAAAGTGTCCAGTGGTGTCATTCTTACTTAATCATGACAGATTGATCTCCAGCCATGTCCTCATCAACATCCACACCTGTGTTAATGGAGCAATCACTGAAAAGAGGTTCGCTGGTCCTTTTAAGGCAGGGCTGCAATGATGTTGAAATGTGTTTTGGGGGATAAAGTTCATTTTCTAGCCAAATATTGACTTTGCAAGTAATTGCTGTTAAGCTGATCACTCTTTATAACATTCTGGAGTATATGCAAATTGCCATTAGAAAAAGTGAAGCAGTAGACTTTGTAAAAATTAATATTTGTGTCATTCTCAAAACTTTTGGCCATGACTGTATGTCATTGGCTATTCAAATTGACAGACGTTTGCGTGAGCGCAGAGGTATGCGTGAGATAGTGTTGCCTTGTGAGCCAGCTTCTGAGCCCATGCAGTGTGATAGAGTGACTTCTGGGCTCAGCGTCATGAGTTTTGAAAGCGCAATGGGTTATGTTTCTATTGTGGTGATGCCTCTCATGCTATTTCAGTTTGCCCTAAGCGGGGAAGACGTTTTGCACGCTCAGTTGTCTTGGGTAGTGTTCAGACTAAATTTCTGTTGACTGTTACCCTGATTTGCTCCCTGTCCACATTTTCTGCTCAAGCTTTTGTTGATTCAGGAGCAGCTATTAACCTGATGGATTATGACTTTGCCAAACGTTGTGGGTTTCCCATGATACCCCTGCGGAAGTCTATTCCCCTACTGGGCATTGATTCCACCCCTTTGGCTGAGAATAAACCCCAGTTTTCTACTCAGGTGATAATGAGGGTTGTTCCAGATCATCAGGAGAGTTGCAAATTTCTGGTGCTGTATAATCTGCATGACATTATTGTACTAGGTTTCCCTTGGTTACAGTCTCATAATCCTGTTTTGGATTGGAAATCTGTGTCTGTGACCAGTTGGGGCTGATAATGTGTTAATGCCGACACTCCTGTTTTTTCTGCCTCTCCCAAGTCTCAGGATGTTCCTGACTTTTTGACTGATTTTTCGGATGTATTTAGTGAAAGTAAATCTGCATCTTTGCCCCTCACAGGAGCTATGATTGCGCTATTGAATTAGTGCCTGGTGGTAAATTTCCTAAAAGTCGCCTTTTTAACTTGTCTGAACCTGAACACGATGCTCTGCGATCTTATATCAAGGAGTCATTGGAGAAGGGTCATATCAGACCATCCTCTTCACCCTTGGGTGCCGGTTTTTTCTTTGTGGCCAAAAAGGATGGTTCATTGAGGCCGTGTATTGATTATTGTCTCTTGAATAAGATCACTGTGAAGTATCAATATCCGTTACCCTTGATTTCTGACCTGTTTTCCAGGGTGAAAAGTGCTAGTTGGTTTACCCAGCTTGACCTCAGGGGGCGTATAACCTTATTCGCATTAAGCACGGGGATGAATGGAAGACAGCGTTTAATACCCCAGAGGGGCATTTTCAGTACCTAGTGATGCCCTTTGGGCTCACTAATGCTCCTACCGTCTTCCAATCCTTCATGAATGATATTTTCATGGATTTTGTGGATAAATTTCTGATTGTTTATTTGGATGATATCTTGATTTTTTCCAATGACTGGGACTCTCATGTGAAACATGTTCGGACTGCGTTCCAGATTTTGAGAGAGAATGCACTGTATGTGAAGGGATCAAAGTGTCTTTTTGGCGTACAGAAGGTCTCATTTCTGGGATTCATTTTGTCTCCATCTGTTATTGAAATGGACCCAGTCAAGGTTCAGGCCATCTGTGATTGGGTTCAACCTACTTCATTAAAGGTTCTTCAGAGATTTTTGGGTTTTGCCAATTTTTATCGTAAATTTATTGGTAATTTCTCCGGTATTGTTAAACCATTGACTGATTTGACAAAAAAGGGTTCTGATGTGGTGAATTGGCCTCCTGAGGCAGTTTCTCGTTTCAGGAACTTAAACAGAGATTCACTTCTGCTCTGTTCTACGGCAGCCTGATGTTTCTCTACCGTTTCAGGTGGAGGTTGATGCTTCTGAAATTGGGGCAGGTGCCGTTTTGTCCCAAAAGGGATCCAGAGACCTCTAAGAGTAACCCTTGTGCCTTTTTCTCTCGAAAATTTTCTCCAACTGAACGTAATTATGACGTGGGTAATCGGGAGTTATTGGCCATGAAGTGGGCCTTTGAAGAGTGGAGACATTAGCTGGAAGGAGTCAAACATCAGGTGGTGGTCCTCACGGACCATAAGAATCTGGTTTATTTCAAATCAAACAGAAAAAGCGAACCAGCTCACCAACTACCACGACAGGTGCACGGAACGACATCTGACGAACGTCCAGGAAAGTCCAAGAGAAAAAGAGATGTTCCAGCTCCTTAAAATTTCAAATTTTATTCGTCCATTTGGTATAAAATGTAAAGTGGTATATGCTCCATAAAGGAGGCCGCATACAGCAACGCGTTTCGATCAAACGATCTTCATCAAGGCTGCTATACATATGTGAGACATGCAGACCTATATATAACTCACGGACCAATGAAATTCAAATTGACAATCACATGATAAACTGAAGGTCCTGGAAGGTAAATTGCGATCATGAATAATCAAAAGGTCCTTTTAAGACAATGCATTCACATCATTAAAATTACAAAAAACAAGCATTAAAAAACAACAACAATATGGCCGGAGATCATGATCAATAATTATAATGATACATTAACTCATTTCTTTTGTTTAATCCATTCGGATATCTCGTATTTAAGGAAGAGATCCAAAAAGCTTCCCTAGTCAGCAGAAGTTTAGCGACATCCCCACCTCGCACAGATTTAGTGACTCTTTCTATGGCGCTAACCTGGAAGGACGTGGTATTGCGATCGTGAGAAAGAATAAAATGTTTAGAAGCCGCCGATACATTTCGATTTAAATTAGTCATATTTCCAATGTCAGATAAATGCTCCGAAATCCTTGTTTTTAATTTTCTAGTTGTGCACCCCACGTATGATAGGCTACAAGAAACACAATTGATTTTGTAGACCACATGTGTTGAATTACAGTTAATGTACTGTTTAATATCATAACTAACAGATTGGTTATTGTTACTAAAGGATTTGGTGACTAAAGCATGTTTACATGTCCTACAATTATTCGCGCCACATTTGAAAAAGCCCTTAAATTTTAACCATGTATCATTTTTGATATGAGCATGAAACATGCTAGGGGAAACCCTATTGCCTATGGATGGAGCCTTTCTGGCTATAATGTTTACACCTGGTTGTAAAATTTCACATAAAGTGTCATCATCATATAAGATCGGTAGAAACTTGTTAATAATCTTTTTGATTTCTCCAAATTGTGGGCTGAACTGCAGACTAACAAAGGAACGATCGCAAAATGGATCGCTATTCGGCGATCGTAAAACTTCTCCATCAGAGTTGATGAGATTGTCACGTTCCCTCTGGGTTACAATTCGCCGAGCTCTATTTATCATCCAACGCGGATAATTTCTATTGATCAATTTGTCATCTACCATTTTAAACTGTTCCTCCAAATTAGTCTGTGAGCTACAATTCCTCTTAATTCTAATGTACTCGCCCAAAGGAATAGATTTGATCGTATGCTTAGGATGACTACTGCCGGCATGTAAAATAGTATTACCCCCAAATGATTTGATATGTGTTTTGGTACAAATGATTTGTCCCTCAATTCCACATAAATCCAAATCCAAAAACGACATTAGACTAGAATGGTGTCTATTCGTAAAATGAATATTGAAATTATTATATTCAATGTAATCAATGAAGTCCGGTATGGCAGACACATCGCCACCCCAAATGATTAGGATATCGTCGATGTATCTGCCATACCAGACCAAAGAGTCACAAAAAGGATTCTCAGCAGAAAAAATGTAATTGGACTCCCAAAAGGCCATGACAAGATTGGCCAGCGATGGTGAAAATTTGGCACCCATCGCTACTCCAGTGCGTTGCAAAAAAAATTGATTGTCAAAAATGAAAAAATTATGAGTGAGGAGAAAAAAAGTAACCTGCAAAAGAAAATTGATTAAATCATCAGAATACTG
Organism: Oophaga sylvatica; assembly: GCA_033576555.1. Lineage (NCBI taxonomy): Eukaryota > Metazoa > Chordata > Amphibia > Anura > Dendrobatidae > Oophaga > Oophaga sylvatica. Next base: position 48,569,854 of record JARQOD010000008.1, read on the forward strand.
GCTAAACCTTTGTAAGTGAAACTGAAGCGCTGTCATTGCAATATGATGTGGAATACAGGTGTACAAAGAAATAACATCACAGCAGAGCCACGTAAAACTACTGTTTCGGGCATCGGTTCATCTAATGAACACTTGGGAGAATGGGTGGACTCTCTGTTACAACCCCTGGTGCGTAGGACTCCTGGCTTCATTAAAGATTCGAAAGACGTCCTTAGAATGTTTTCAAATAGAATTTGGAGCAGTAGTTTTACGTGGCTCTGCTGTGACGTTATTTCTTTGTACACCTGTATTCCACATCATATTGCAATGACAGCGCTTCAGTTTCACTTACAAAGGTTTAGTCAGTATTCTGATGATTTAATCAATTTTCTTTTGCAGGTTACTTTTTTTCTCCTCACTCATAATTTTTTCACTTTTGACAATCAATTTTTTTTGCAACGCACTGGAGTAGCGATGGGTGCCAAATTTTCACCATCGCTGGCCAATCTTGTCATGGCCTTTTGGGAGTCCAATTACATTTTTTCTGCTGAGAATCCTTTTTGTGACTCTTTGGTCTGGTATGGCAGATACATCGACGATATCCTAATCATTTGGGGTGGCGATGTGTCTGCCATACCGGACTTCATTGATTACATTGAATATAATAATTTCAATATTCATTTTACGAATAGACACCATTCTAGTCTAATGTCGTTTTTGGATTTGGATTTATGTGGAATTGAGGGACAAATCATTTGTACCAAAACACATATCAAATCATTTGGGGGTAATACTATTTTACATGCTGGCAGTAGTCATCCTAAGCATACGATCAAATCTATTCCTTTGGGCGAGTACATTAGAATTAAGAGGAATTGTAGCTCACAGACTAATTTGGAGGAACAGTTTAAAATGGTAGATGACAAATTGATCAATAGAAATTATCCGCGTTGGATGATAAATAGAGCTCGACGAATTGTAACCCAGAGGGAACGTGACAATCTCATCAACTCTGATGGAGAAGTTTTACGATCGCCGAATAGCGATCCATTTTGCGATCGTTCCTTTGTTAGTCTGCAGTTCAGCCCACAATTTGGAGAAATCAAAAAGATTATTAACAAGTTTCTACCGATCTTATATGATGATGACACTTTATGTGAAATTTTACAACCAGGTGTAAACATTATAGCCAGAAAGGCTCCATCCATAGGCAATAGGGTTTCCCCTAGCATGTTTCATGCTCATATCAAAAATGATACATGGTTAAAATTTAAGGGCTTTTTCAAATGTGGCGCGAATAATTGTAGGACATGTAAACATGCTTTAGTCACCAAATGCCCTTTTGTAACAATAACCAATCTGTTAGTTATGATATTAAACAGTACATTAACTGTAATTCAACACATGTGGTCTACAAAATCAATTGTGTTTCTTGTAGCCTATCATACGTGGGTGCACAACTAGAAAATTAAAAACAAGGATTTCGGAGCATTTATCTGACATTGGAAATACGACTAATTTAACCCCTTAATGTCCACTGACGTGCAGAGTCCGTCATGGCAAGGTGCCAGTTCCGGCACCAGGACGGACTCTGCACGTCATGCCTTTGATCTACCACTGCGTGTAAACACGCAGTGGTAGATCAGTGCCGACAGCTGTCACAGACAGCTGACAGGCACGGCAAGCGCTGCGGGGACCTTTGCCGTCGGTCCCCGCACTCACAGCGCTGTGATTGGTCAGTCAATCTGACTGACCAAACACAGCAGCGATCGCGCAGGAGAAGCTGAAATTTCAGCTTTCCCTAGCGCGATCAGTGCAGGAGCCGGCGCTGCAGTGGCCAGGCTTCCTGCACTGACAGTCAGGAGCGGAGCCCCCACCGCCCCTGGCTGTTAACCCCCTGACTGCTGCGATCGAGCGCGATCGCAGAGCTCAGGGGGGGAGGCAGAAGGTCGGGAGCTCCCTCTGCCTCAGATCAGCGTCCCAGCGATGTAATCGCAGGGCCCGATCTCTGCCTTGATGACCCGGGGGTTGTCATGACAACCTCCGGGTCATTTAGCTACGGGAAGCTGCTGTGATCATGTCACAGCAGCTTCCACTATAGTTGCAATGCATTGCAATGCTGGAGCATTGCAATGCATTGTAACTGCAATCAAAAGTAAAAAAAGTGAAAGTCCCATAAAGGGACAAGTTGAAAAAAATCATTTTTTAAAAAAAATTGTAAAAAAAATATTAAAAAATAATTAAAAAAAATCCCCTAAAAAATACACATTTTTATGTAATAAAAAAAATAAAAAACAAAAAAAATACACATGTTAGGTATCGCCATGTCCGTAAAAATCTCATCTATAAAAGCATAACCCTAGTTAACCTCTTCAGTGAAAGCCGTAAAAAAAAACACAAAAAAGTAGTGAATTATACTTTTTCCAAGCGGTATCATTATACCGCTTGGAAAAAGTGCAATAACACGCGATCAAAAAGTCAGATATAAATAATCATGGTACCGCTGAAAACGTCATCTTGTCCCGCAAAAAACAAGCTGCTATACAGCATCATCAGCGCAAAAATAAAAAAGTTATAGCTCGCGGAATAAACTGATGCAAAAATAATTATTTTTTCTATAAAATTCTTTATTGTGTAAAAAACGCCAAAACATAAAAAAAAATATATAAATGAGGAATCGCCGTAACCGTAGTGACCCGAAGAATAAAGCTGCTTTATCAATTTTACCACACGCGGAACGGGGGAAAAAAAATAAAAAAAAAAACAATTCCTGAATTGCTGGTTTTTGTTCATTCTGCTTCCACAAAAATCGGAATAGGAAGCGATCAAAAAACGTTATGTGCCCGAATATGGTACCAATAAATACGTCTGCTCGTCCCGCAAAAAATAAGCCCACAGATAACTCTGTTGGCCGAAATATGGAAAAATTATAGCTCTCAAAATACGGCGATGCAAAAAATTCTTACAAAAAATTATTCCAAAAAAAAGCATCTTTTAGAGTGTGACAGAAGCTAAACATGAAAAAAGGGTGTAAATCTGGTATCGCTGTAATCACACCGATCCGAGGAATAAAGTCGCCTAATCACTAATACTGCACGAGGAACGGCGTAAAAAAGAAAACCAATTCTTCACCTTTGGTAGATTTGTTCATTGTGCCTCCCAAAGATCGCAGTAAGGCGATCACAGTGGTTCCCCCCCGCATATGGGTATCAGCGTACTCAGGAAAAAATGCACAATAGCTTTTGGGTCCTATTTCTCCTGTTACCCTTATAAAAATAAAATTTTGGGGCAAAAAGGTCATTTTTGTGGAAAAAAAATATGATTTTTTTTATTTTCACGGCTCTACGTTATAAACTTCTGTGAAGCCCTTGGGGGTTCAAAGTGCTGACCACACATCTAGATAAGTTCCTTGGGGGGTCTAGTTTGCAAAATGGGGTCATTTGTGGGGGGTTTCTACTGTTTAGGCACATCAGGGGCTCTCCAAGCGCGACATGACACCCGCAGACCATTCCATCAAAGTCTGCATTTAAAAACGGTGCTCCTTCCCTTCCGATCTCTGCCATGCGTCAAAATAGTGGTTCCCCCCCACATATGGGATATCAGCGTACTCAGGACAAATTGCACAATAGCTTTTGGGTCCTATTTCTCCTGTTACCATTATAAAAATAAAAATTTGGGGCAAAAAGATTATTTTTGTGGAAAAAAATATGATTTTTTTTATTTTCACGGCTCTACGTTATAAACTTCTGTGAAGCACTTGGGGGTTCAAAGTGCTCACCACACATCTAGAAAAGTTCCTTGGGGGTCTAGTTTCCAAAATGGAGTCACTTGTGGGGGGTTTCTACTGTTTAGGCACATCAGGGGCTATCCAAACGTGACATGACACCCACAGACCATTCCAGCAAAGTCTGCATTTGAAAAAGGCGCTACTTCCCTTTCGAGCTCTGCCATGCGTCAAAATAGTGGTTCCCCCCCAATATGGGATATCAGCGTACTCAGGACAAATTGCACGATAGCTTTTGGGTCCTATTTCTCCTGTTACCATTATAAAAATAAAAATTTGGGGCAAAAAGATTATTTTTGTGGAAAAAAAATATGATTTTTTTATTTTCACGGCTCTACGTTATAAACTTCTGTGAAGCACTTGGGGGTTCAAAGTGCTCACCACACATCTAGAAAAGTTCCTTGGGGGTCTAGTTTCCAAAATGGAGTCACTTGTGGGGGGTTTCTACTGTTTAGGCACATCAGGGGCTATCCAAACGTGACATGACACCCACAGACCATTCCATCAAAGTCTGCATTTGAAAAAGGCGCTACTTCCCTTTCGAGCTCTGCCATGCGTCAAAATAGTGGTTTACCCTCACATATGGGGTATCAGCGTACTCAGGACAAATTGCACAATAACTTTTGGGGTCCTGTTACCCTTTGGAAAATAACAATTGGGGGTGGAAAGATCATTTTTGTGGAAAAGATATGATTTTTTAATTTTACTGCTCTACGTTATAACCTTCTGTGAACCCTTGGGGGTTCAAAGCTCTCACCACACATCTAGATAAGTTCCTTGGGGGGTCTAGTTTCCAAAATGGGGTCACTTGTGGGGGGTTTCCACTGTTTAGGCACACAGGGACTCTCCAAATGCGACATGGCGTCCAATCTCAATTCCAGCCAAAAAAGTCAAATGGCGCTGCTTCCCTTCCGAGCTCTGACATGCACCCAAATAGTGGTTTACCCCCAATCTGGGGTATCAGCGTACTCAGGACTAATTGCCCAATAACTTTTGGGGTCCTTTTATCCTTTGGAAAATAATAATTGGGATGAAAAGATCATTTTTGTGGAAAAAATATGATTTTTTAATTTTACGGCTCTACGTTATAACCTTCTGTGAAGCCCTTGGGGGTTAAAAGCTCTCACAACACATTTAGATGAGTTCCTTGAGGGGTCCAGTTTCCAAAATGGGGTCACTTGTGGGGGGTTTCACTGTTTAGGCACACAGGGACTCTCCAAATGCGACATGGCGTCCAATCTCAATTCCAGCCAAAAAAGTCAAATGGCGCTGCTTCCATTCCGAGCTCTGCCATGCGCCCAAATAGTGGTTTACCCCCACATATGGGGTATCAGCATACTCAGGACTAATTGCCCAATAACTTTTGGGGTCCTTTTATCCTTTGGAAAATAAAAATTGGGATGAAAAGATCATTTTTGTGGAAAAAATATGATTTTTTAATTTACGGCTCTACGTTATAACCTTCTGTGAAGCGCTTGGGGGTTAAAAGCTCTCACAACACATTTAGATGAGTTCCTTGAGGGGTCCAGTTTCCAAAATGGGGTCACTTGTGGGGGGTTTCCACTGTTTAGGCACACAGGGACTCTCCAAATGCGACATGGCGTCTAATCTCAATTCCAGCCAAAAAAGTCAAATGGCGCTGCTTCCATTCCGAGCTCTGCCATGCGCCCAAATAGTGGTTTACCCCCACACATGGTATATCGGTGTACTCTGGAGAAATTGTACAACAAATATTGTGGTTCATTTTCTCCTGATACCCTTGACAAAATTTAAAAAAATTGTGTCGAAAGAAAAATTTTGGGAAAAAAGTTAAATGTTCATTTTTTCCTTCCACATTGCTTCAATTCTTGTGAAGTACCTAAAGGGTTAATAAACTTCTTGAATGTGGCTTTGAACACGTTGAGGGGTGCAGTTTTTAGAATGGTGTCACTTTTGGGTATTTTCTGTCATATTGACCCCTCAAATTCACTTCAAATGTGAGGTGGTCCCTAAAAAAATGGTTTTGTAAATTTTGTTGGAAAAATGAGAAATTGCTGGTCAACTTTTAACACTTATAACTTCGTAACAAAAAAAAATTTTGGTTCCAAAATTGTGCTGATGTAAAGTAGACATGTGGGAAATGTTATTTATTAACTAATTTTTGTGACATATCTCTCTGATTTAATGGCATAAAAATTAAAAGTTTGAAAATTGCAAAATTTTCAAAATTTTTGCCATATTTCCATTTTTTTCATAAAAAAACGCAAGTTATATTGAAGAACTTTTACCACTATCATGAAGTACAATATGTCACGAGAAAACAATCTCAGAATCGCCAAGATCCGTAGAAGCGTTCCAGAGTTATAACCTCATAAAGAGACAGTGGTCAGAATTGTAAAAATTGGCCTGGTCTTTAACCTACAAAATGGCTTGGTCATTAAGGGGTTAAATCGAAATGTATCGGCGGCTTCTAAACATTTTATTCTTTCTCACGATCGCAATACCACGTCCTTCCAGGTTAGCGCCATAGAAAGAGTCACTAAATCTGTGCGAGGTGGGGATGTCGCTAAACTTCTGCTGACTAGGGAAGCTTTTTGGATCTTTTCCTTAAATACGAGATATCCGAATGGATTAAACAAAAGAAATGAGTTAATGTATCATTATAATTATTGATCATGATCTCCGGCCATATTGTTGTTGTTTTTTAATGCTTGTTTTTTGTAATTTTAATGATGTGAATGCATTGTCTTTAAAAGGACCTTTTGATTATTCATGATCGCAATTTACCTTCCAGGACCTTCAGTTTATCATGTGATTGTCAATTTGAATTTCATTGGTCCGTGAGTTATATATAGGTCTGCATGTCTCACATATGTATAGCAGCCTTGATGAAGATCGTTTGATCGAAACGCGTTGCTGTATGCGGCCTCCTTTATGGAGCATATACCACTTTACATTTTATACCAAATGGACGAATAAAATTTGTTATTTCAAATCAGCCAAGCGACTTAATCCTAGACAGGCCAGGTGGGCCTTGTTTTTCACACGTTTTAATTTTGTGGTACCTTTTCTTCCTGGCACTAAGAATGTTAAGGCGGATGGCCTCTCGAGGAGTTTCTTTGCGGACTCTCCTGAGTTATCTGATCCTACTGTTATTTTGAAAGAGGGTGTAGTTATTTCTGCCATCTCGCCCAATTTGAGACTGGCCTTGGAAGGGTGTCAGGAGGATAAACCTGAGCGCTGCCCTATTGGGAAATTGTTTGTCCCAGACCAGTGGAAGAAGAGTGTGATGTCTGAGATTCATTGTTCCGCGTTGGCTGGTCATCCCGGGATTTTTGGTACCAGAGACTTGGTGAGTCGGTACTTTTGGTGGCCTCTTTGTCTCGTGACGTCAGGGAATTTGTGCAGTCCTGTGGGACTTGCTCTCGCTCCAAGCCTTGCTCTCGCTCTAGTGGTTTGTTAATGCCATTACCTGTGCCCAAGAGACCATAGACCAATATCTCTATGGATTTTATTTCCGACCTCCCTGTTTCTCTGAGAATGACCGTCATCCGGGTAATCTGTGATAGGTTTTCCAAGATGATACATCTTGTGCCATTACCTAAGTTGCCTTCCTCCTCCGATTTGGTGCCTTTGTTCCTTCAGCACATAGTTCGGTTACATGGCATTCCGGAGAACATTGTGTCTGACAGAGGAATCCAGTTTGTTTCCAGATTTTGGGGGACATTTTGTTCAAAACTTGGTGTTCAATTATCTTTCTCCTCTGCTTTTCATCCTCAGACCAATGGACAAACCGAGAGAACAAACCAGACCTTGGAGACTTATTTGAGATGTTTTATGTCTGCTGATCAAGATGACTGGGTTTCTTTTTTGCCTTTGGCTGAGTTTGCTCTAAATAGTAGGGCTAGCTCTGCCACCTTGAAGTCTCCATTTTTCTGCAATTTTGGGTTTCCCCCTTCGATTTTCTTCGGGACAGGCGGAGGCTTCTGTCTGTCCGGGTGTTGACTCTGTTGTGGAGCGAATGCAGCAGATTTGGGACCAGGTAGTGGAGAGGTTGTCTCTCTCTCAGGAGAAGGCCCAACGGTTTGCCAACCGGCATAGGACTGATGGTCCTCGGTTTAAAGTGGGGGACTTGGTTTGGTTGTCCTCAAGAAATATCCCGATGAGGGTTGCATCTCCAAAGTTTAAGCCCAGGTTCATTGGACCTTATAAGATCATGGAGATTCTTAATCCTGTTTCCTTCCGTTTGCTTCTTCCAGGGACATTTAAGATCCATAACGTGTTCCACAAGTCCTTATTGAAGAGGTTTGTCGAGCCAATGGTTCCTATGGCTGCGCCTCCTGACCCTGTTTTGGTTGAGGGCAATCTGGAGTATGTGGTTGAGAAATATTGGATTCTCGTTTTTCTAGACAGAAACTCCAGTATTTGGTTAAGTGGAGAGGTTATGGTCAGGAGGATAATTCTTGGGTGTTTGCTCCGGACATCCATGCTAGGAGACTGATCCGTGCCTATCACCGAGCTCATCCTGATCGGCCTGGTTGCACAAGTGAGGGTTCGGTGACCCCTCCTCAAGGGGGAGTACTGTTATGAATGTGCTAGAGATGGTTTCTGAGCAGAGGCTCCCTCTGGTGGTTACAGACAGTACTGAACCTTTCAGCGAGGAGTGGCAATCTGGGTTCACTGACTGGTCTGATATAAGGGAGGTTCCCTCCCATGATGGTTGCCGGTGATCAATTGTTCTTGTCTCAATTGTGGTTCCTGGTTCATTTGGAAGTTTGCTGGAGCCTTGCCTGCATCTCCTGCTTTCAGATAAGATATTTTTTGCTTTTCTTTTTGTGCTTGCTTTTTGCATTGTTTTCTGCACTTTTGTGGAGGTCAGCCAGGTCCCCTCCTGGGGCCTGAGCTCCTCACAGTTTATCTGCAGCCACTGTTATTTGCTCATTTGCTTTTTCCTGTTTTTTCAGTGGCTGCGGCTTGGTTTTTGTTCACACTGAGATCTGATTTAGTGGGTGGTGAGATCGTGTGATCTCAGTATTTTTGTAATCAATTGTTGGATTTTTGTAGGTTCTGGATTGCAGAAAGTATCTCTCCTGTCCTATCCTATTTAGTCAGCTTGTTGCCCCAGCGTTTGCTCAGTCTATTTTCTGCCTATCTATGTATTTTCATCTTGTCTAAACGCCATTATATGGGGCAGATAGCTTTCATCTTACTGCCTTTAGGTGTAGTTATCTCTCAGTTATCTCTCAGGCTGTGACGAGGCGTCTAGGATCAACGTAGGAACGCTCCACGGCTACCTCTAGTTGTGTCGTTGGTTTAGGAATCTGCAACCCATTAGTTACCAACATCTCAGGTGTTCGGCTGCCCTGCTGTTGTTCCTGTCCTCCTCAGCTACCGAAACATAACACATCTCCAAGCAACTTGATGTTCATGTGACTTCAGTTACACATTATTCAGAAATTTAAGCTCCATGGGACTGTAGCCAACCTCCCTGCACACGGCCGCAGGAGGAAAATTGATGACAAATCAAAGAGATGGATAATACGAATGGTAGCAAAAGAACCCAGAAATACTTCTAAACAGATTAAAGGTGAACTTTAAGCTCAAGGAACATCAGTGTCAGATCGCACCATCCGTCGTTGTATGAGCCAAAGTGGACTTCATGGGAGATGACCAAGGAGGACACCATTAGTGAAAAAAAAAAAAAGCCAGACTGGAATTTGCCAAGCTATATGTTGACAAGCCACAAAGCTTCTGGGAGAATGTCCTATGGGCATATGAGACAAAAATAGAACTTTTTGGCAAAGCACATCAGCTCTATGTTCACAGAAGGAAAAATGAAGCATATCAAGAAAAGAACACTGTCCCTACTGTGAAACATGGAGGAGGCTCTGCTATCTTCTGGGGCTGCTTGGCTGCATCTGGCACAGGGTGTCTAGAATCTGTGCAGGGTACAATGAAATCTCAAGACTATCAAGGGATTCTAGAGAGAAATGTGCTGCCCAGTGTCAGAAAGCTTGGTCTCAATCACTGGTCATGGGTCTTGCAACAGGATAATGACCCAAATCACACAGGTAAAAACACCCAAGAATGGCTAAGAGGAAAACATTGGACTATTCTGAAGTGGCCTTCTATGAGCCTTGACTTAAATCCTATTGAGCATCTTTGGAAAGAGTCAACCTTCAAACATGAGACAACTGGAGCAGTTTGCTCTTGAGGAGTGTGCCAAAATATCTGTCGGGAGGTGCAGAAGTCTCATTGACAGTTACTGGAATTATTTGATTGCAATGATTGCCTCAAAAGGTTGTGCAACAAAATATTAAGTTAAAGTTACCATCATTTCTTGCCAGGCCTATTTCATGAGTTTTATTTTTTTTTAATTCTGTGGAAGCATAGCAGAAAAGCAATGTCTGACTTTCATTTGTTCATGTTCATAGACTTTTATTTATTATTACTTTTGTCAGATTCAAGTTATTTCTGTGACCATTGTGGGTTTTTCTGTCATTACGCGAGGAGTACCAACAATTTTGACGATGTGTGTATACTGCACAGTATCACTTCTCCTGTCATGTATACTGGGTGTAATTCTCAGTATCTGTATTATTCTGTATATATACACTGCACAGTGCCACTTCTTCTGTTCTGTTGTAGCAGAGGTGGCATTGAACTTCGGGAGCATCAGTACTGGTTTATTATTTTCTGTATTCCTATGGGAAAATAAATCTTGGAAACATCCCAAGTTTAGAAGTTATCCCCTATGTGGTTGATCATTCCCACTGCCACGCCATTCACATGTGGCTCTTCAAATAACTCCAGTAAGAGAGTAGTGAACGACATTACCATGTAAAAGCAAAATTCACTGATTAGGCGTGATGGGTCTTCTATATTCTAGTATGGGGGCTGGTGAGGTTTGTGTGCCTGGGCTACTTTTTGGTCCCAGTTCGATCCTGTACTATGTGCACTCTCTGATCTGAGTAGGATTACAATATTCAACCTGATTCTCTCGTATGAGAGAATATACAGTCGTGACCCTAGCCTTATAAATGTGGCTTGCCAGAGTATGAGTCATTACTGGTTAGGCTCCCCCACCATTCAAGTCACCTATTCACCCTAGTCAAGTAGAGATTGGACATATTCCTTGCAGTTGTATCAACAGAAGAGTAAAATGAACAATAAAATAAACAATACATAATATACCCAATGAAATGCTTAAAAAGATTACTAACAGTACAAAAAACAGAAGAAAGTTCAAATATAGAGAGGGACACTGCCACAACTTTTATTATATAGGAGATTCAGTGAATGTATAAAGTGGACAGGCCATATATGAAGTCAAAAGTGGATTCTGTATAAAACTGTAGGCATTAGCCACACAGTCAGCAATTTTGCAAGCATAGATATCTGAAGTTACAAAGGTTGAATCTGTGCTGTTACGGATTTATAATTTATTTGTAGAGAAACATTTGAGAAGTCTTGGCGAGAGAGATAGGAAAGGATAAAGAAGAAAACAGCTGGAGGTCATGATGCTTTATGAAACAGCCATCCAGCATTTTTGCAAGAGAAGATGTCTTCAAGGCACATTGAAAACTGGATTAGGAGGCTTGGTAGAATGTTACATATCAGAATTATATGTGCAGCACTATAGAAAGCTGGGAGCTGGATGAGAATATGGTTCAGATTATTAGGCTAGGTGATACATATTGTATATGAGGAGGCACAAATTGGGTATTAAAGAAAGGTGAATGTCAATGTATATGAAAGTGTAAAACATTAATAAGAAGATCCATGGCTTCAGGTTGGAGGAAGACAAGCACGTTATTCTAGATATTGGCATCAGTAGGGCTATAGGTGGTTTCATGTGCTAGTAGATATGGTTGGCACTCTTGGCTGAATTGAGTTGCTTCAGTGGTTGGGAGATTAGTCTCAATATATAAATTCATGGAATAACCACGTCACTCAAAGTTGTAATCAAAGGAAAATAGATCACTTTATTCATACAGTGCAAAATGTCCATTTCATTTTTAGACCTTGATCACAAACCACATGGAACGTGTAGGGCGCGTGTGCCATGGAAGATTGACAGACTGGATAAAGATGGTTTAAATGCCTGATATTTCTGCAGCAGGAATCTTTTACATATAGAACTGGTCAAAATTTGGAGACACCCTTTCATGCGATAGTTTTCATTGTTCTTATTGGAGTGTGTGTTAGGTGCCAGGATTCTTCCACTGTGCGGGAGGGATACCAAGCCTTGCCTGGTGCCATTGTCTCCCATTCAGGCCCAGCCGCTGGGTCTGCTGCTCAGCACAGATGTCAGTCCCAACAACTTGCTCAGGCTCCTATTATACATGTGGTTACTGCTGGCTCTCCAGCTAAAGTCTATGGTAACCAGTGGTATACTAAGGCAGCCTTAATTTCTGGAGTCTATGTCCAGAAGTCACCATACTGAGCATGTCTGTGATGTGGCGGCTTCTTATTGGTGCTCGGACTGCTCTGGTTATGTGATAGCTCCGGATTGGCTCACGGACGATGCCCCGTCCGACTGGGCGTGAGTGTTTGGGGTGGAGCCTAGAGCATAAAGGGCTTTCAGCAAAGCACGTGGGTGTGCTAGGGTCACTTGTGTTTGGGGGTGTGAGGGTGGATGCTCAGCTTGCTCGTACGTATGCCAAGTTTTCCTTAGGCCTCTTTCACACTTCAGTTGTTTGGCATCAGTCAAAATTCGCCAAAGCGTGAATAAAACGGATCAGTTGCATATTGTGAAAAACTGATGCAGTGGATCAGTTTTTTGACGGACCCGTCAATGTTGCCGAAATGAACTTTTGAACTCTGTACATGCTGTTCTGGAGAGAGAGAGAGAGAGAGAATACAGTAACGGATTCCGTCGTCAGATTCCGTCAGTAACGGATGACAACGGGTCCGTCACCGATAGGCACCCATTATAGAAAAGGCGGACGCGACGGATCCGTCATGGTCCGCCTTTTCGACAGAGACAAAAAACGTTCCAATGTCCGTCTACTCCAGACCGCGGACGCCAAATTTCTGACGGATCCGTCGGATGACGGATGGAATGGACGACCATCCATCGCAATCCGTCACTAATGAAACTCTATGGGAAAAAACGGATTCCGCCAAAAAAAAGACGGATCCGTTTTTTCTCAAAAAGGCGGATTTTGACTGACGCCAAACGACTAAAGTGTGAAAGAGGCCTTAATGAGGCCAGGTTTTTGCCTTCACTTGACCTAGTGCCTGTCTCGGCCATGTGTGCAGTTAGTACGAGCTGTTTACAGGGTAAAGTCAACCCACGTGCTTAAACCCTATTGTTTTTACTCAGTATTGCATACTCCTTTTTCTGTACCGCTCGGTGGTTTGCTGAGCATGGTACTTTTATTTTCTATGCCACTTAGTGGTTAGCTGAGTTAGGTATTTATATTTTCTGTGCCACTCTGTGGTTAGCTGAGCTGGTACTCATCTCCCTTGTACCCCTCGGTGGTTAGCTGAGCTGGTACTCATCTCCCTTGTACCCCTCAGTGGTTAGCTGAGCTGGTACTCATCTCCCTTGTACCCCTCGGGGGTTAGCTGAGCTGGTACTCATCTCCCTTGTACCTCTCTGTGGTTAGTTGAGCTGGTACTCCTATTCCTGTGCAATCCTGAGTATTATTTGGTGTTGGGTTTTTGCGTTCCATTCACACTGTGTGGAGTTAACTCAGTGTGTTTAGAAAGGAACGTTCACTAGTAGTTTTTAATCTGTCATTGTTCACACTAGCAGCAGTTTAATATCTCTGCACGGTGGATCCCGGGTTGCGATCACACTTTATAGTTTAATTTAATTCAGTGTGATCCGCTAACTCTAACAGTGTGCACATTGTAAATCCAGACTAAAGGCAGCAAAACCATGAAGAAACATATATGCAAGCAAGGAGCAAAGAAACCTTACATGGTGGCACACAAATGACCAGAATACGTGTTAAACTCATCAAAAAGCATCTCAATTGAGTTGCAGTTGGATGAATGTTGATTCCATGTCATATGTCACAGTACTTCATCTCTCTGCTTCTTGGTCACATAGTCTGAGGGTGTGTATTGGGTCATTGTCTTGCTACAACACAGTTGATGATCCCACTAAGTGCAAACTTGAATGAACTGTTGCTGAAGGCTAAAGTGTCTGTGATTGGTAAACACCAATTACACACCATCTCATTTCTCCCTCCCTCCATGCTTCACAGTGGGCAGCACACATGTAGAAACCATCTGTTCAACTTTACTACTCTCAAAAAGATTGGGCAGTAAGTACAAAACCAAATCTCAAATTTTGACTAATCAGACTAAATGCATTTCTGCACTTTTTTTTTCCAAATGTGTGTTTTTTGTGATTTTGTTGCCTTCAATCTGAATTTACAATGAGCTCAAGAACAAGGAAAACCTTTGCAAGAACAGATGTGTTCAAACTTTTGACCAGTACTGTATATTAAGGTTGTGCCTAAATTAGTATTAAAGCCACGTTCTCTGTCTTGTGTTCATATTTTGTATCTTTTGCAATATGATAGAGACTAAAATCTGTGGGCAACTTATAGACACCGTTGGGTAAGCCCCTGATCACTACATATTAAAAGCACTAGATACAGAATTATGCATGTATACATAATGACTTAAGATAAGTAAATCTGTTTGTGTGGATTGAATCTTACTCAAACATTAAAAAAAATCTGTATTCTCCACAATGCAGATTTTTTTTGTCATTCATTTTCACCTGGATTCAGCGAGATGGCAGCTGCCGATTGCCAATTTTCTGTGCAGTGAAGGGTACCTTACTGTTCACCTCTCTTGCCCCTCCACTCTTAACCATCATCCATCGGTCCTGATCACATCTTCTGATTTCCGCCATGAGCGCTGAAATTCTCAAGCTTCTCAGGCTAAGCCACAACTTCCAACTCTAATGAGGTTGAGATGGTTCTGCGCATACATGCACAAGGTCATGTAGAGTGGCGTGAAGTCAAAACATTGTGATCTTTTGCGCATCAGTCCCTCTCAGAACCTATCAGAGCCAGAGATCAAGGCCTAGTGTGAGAAGACTGGGGTTTTCAGTGCTCACGATGGTGAAAAAATGCAGAGTCGACTGGATGGGTGACTATGAGAAGTGGAGGGACCAAAGAAGTGAGCAGTGAGGTGAGCATGAGGATTTTTTTTAATGCTTTACATCTTGTGTTTAATATACTTTGCGATCTAGAGAGACAGCAGAGCAAAATAAGGGACATTAAAGGGTTTGGACACTATTTTACAAGTGCCTTTCATGTAAACTAACTGCCATAGATAAGCACTCACTAAATACTTTGCTTTGAGAAGTTCTGTTGTAATCTGAGCTGTTCTGGTTACATGATCTCTGGCTGAGAATCTCCTGCTTCCTATGATTCTTCCTCAGTTTTGGATTCTAGAAACTGACAAATGGGTGGGTCTTGCAGCACCGGTTGTCAGGGCTTGCTGCGTGGGTGGGCAGGCTGCCTTTAGCAGCGCTCACTCTGTTTCTGTGAATGCTGCCAGCTCTCCCTGAAGACCCAGCTACCACCTCAATCTCTATGTTTTACAGCAGGGTGTATATACATGTACACACACTTTTGGATACTTTGTGTAATGTATAGACACCATGCTGTTTTCCCTTTATATTATGAATACATTCAGATCTCTCCCCATCCATCAATTCATCTCATCCATCCTTCAATCCATCCATTCCATAATCCATGTCAATGAGGGGAGTAGGGGATAATCTTTATTGTCAGGGCTGGAGTTCTGGTGCTTTGTGTGTTACTCCATTTCCTGCACTTTTCTATACAGGACATATTGCTGATGTTATGTGTGACACAAGGAATGATAGGGGTTTAGTTGGAGTTACAGGTCTGTGCTCACTGCTGGCTTGTAGCCCAGCACAAAGTATGGTGTGATATGTAGTAAGAAGGGAGAAGAATATTCTGAAGCGGAAGTGATGACTGTGAAAGCAGAGCTAGTGGGAAGGCACAGGAAGCAAGCCAGAAAGGACTAAAACAATATTAAATTTGGCAGAAAATGTATATGAAGTTATTTAGGGACAATATTCTTAAGTATTTATGGCAAAACCAGTAACTAAATCAGGGTAATGGACAACCTTTTAAAATATTTTAAAAATAACTGCTCTGGGAATCAAATTTCCTGATAAAACCCATATAAACTGGCGAATTAGAAGTGTGCCTGATCCTCTCATCCTTAATACTGACTGCTGGATGGAGTACTGACACAAATACACAACTAGGCCCTATTCTCGTGATCGTTAGATGTTGCGATAGAACAAATAATTGAAAGTGAAAACGAGCAGCAAATTAGGAAGAGGCACAGAAAGGTAGAAAAGCCATGGTGATGATTTACATAACAAGTACGGGCCATTCTTTCTGCCACTTTCTGAGTCTGTCATTATTACACTCTATTATACAGGGACCAATTGTACGCTGGATATTGATTGAGGGTGTACGTCTGACTGCTAGAAATATAATAATAATGTTTCAGCTTCAAGAGATTTAATGATATGCTATATTAAGCACTAATTAAAATGTCGAACAGAGCTACCTCTGACACATTTATTTTCTGACTGCTCCCACTCAATAATTCTTATAATATTTGGTGCAGAGAAAAATAAAATGGATGCCCTTATTAACGGCGCTTTAATACTCCCAGGCCTCTTATCACTGTGGGCAGCCTGTTTATCGTCCATTTTAACAATCCTGCTGGGTCCTGGTAACTACTGTACAAATTGAGATGTAAATGGATCAGTATGAATAATACCAAGTGGATATGATTTTAATCAAAAGACCCAAAGACATCTAATTAGTCTTCATTTCCTTTGCTAAAGGTTAAATTGGCTCCACATGACAAATTGGTATGTGATCGTGTAGCCTCGATGACACTGCTTTGTTCGGCCCCATGTAAATTATAACACGTGATGAATGTCACACGTTGCTGGGTATAATGATAGCCCTGGAAGAAAACAGATATTTCACTGATACCTTAAACTTGCAGAGTCTGAATAGTTAATTATTAAACCAACTCTGACTGAAATTAGATTAGAAAACTCCACTTACTGGAAAATGACCAATTAGTAAAGGGGTTAGCCAACATTTTTATCACTTAAAAACGTGTAATTCGGTATAAAAATAATTTTTGCATTTGAGATTCATTAAAAATGTTGCACCCTTTGCCTTCTATAATCTTTGTATTGTGCTGTCTGTTGTTGGCTGCAGAATTACTTAAAGGGATCTTGTCATCAGGTTTCCCCCATATATACTAACAGCACCACCTTTAAACTCTGTTAAACAGCACTCCAGGAACCTGTGTATAAGCCACCATTTTCCTGCAGGTCCATGAAAATATATTGTATTATGCCCCCCTGCCATATGCCAATTAGCACAGCCTAGTCTAATGGGTGTCACAGGTCTGTGTTCAGTGACTCCTCTCTCCTTGCAGCTAGTGGCCCTCCTGTGTTGATGGACCTGAATGAGGTCTCCTACATCATTCACCCACCACAGCAAATCTCCAATCTGTGCAGTTGAAGCACAGACTGCTCTGGTTCACTTCACTCTTCCATCCTGAGGGCAGAGCAAAGATCTATAATGCCCATGTGCCGGTGATGTCATCGGTTCCTTCAGGAGTACAGAGCAAAGCACGCTTGTGCTGGTCTGTGCTTCAACTGCACAGACTTGAGATTTTCAGTGCTGGGTGGATCCATTAGGAGACATCACGAACATCCTTCAAAGTAGGAAGACTGGTCATTGCAAGCATGGAGAGAGGACGTATGGTGCACAGACCTATGACACCCATTGAACTGGATTGTGCTGGAGAATTCCAAAAATATATTTTCATCTGCAAGGGAGGGGGGCTTATACACAGATTGCTGGAGTGATGTGTAAGAAGATGCAAAGATGGTGCTTTTAGTTAGTTAATATGGGGAAAACCTAGTGACAGTTTGTAACTCTTATCAGACTTGTTATGAGCGCCTCTCAGCTGATTTATGACCACAGATCACACTGCATAGTGCTAAATGACCTCTGACTGCCACCATGTTGGCGGTCGGTGGTCATTTAATAGACTGTTTACACAGGCTGACCTGGTTACAGATATGCACTGAGCGATAAGTAATAAATCATCATGCAGCGCACGTGTGTTGTCTTTGTTCTCGGCAGCACAAGTCCTGTTTCACCTAAACAACAAGCATTTTGCTAATTCATCAGATGATTAGTAGCCTGTTTAGAAATGCTTATTCGCAATAATTGTGCAATGAAAATACATGTTTAATTTGCTGTATCTATCATAAGAAATAGAAACTAAAAGATCCATACTAAATCAATTGGATCCATTGGGATCTGCAAGCATATTTTGCTAATCAAACAGCGACATTTAACATGCAGCGGCAGGGGGATGCGTTGTTCAACATGCCCATTGGTCAGTTTCCTGATATTAGGCTCGGCTTATATTGACATCAGGTGTTTTGATTTCACTGGATTCATGATGGACATTCATCATGAATCCAGTGAAATCAAAAGCCTAAAGTCAATATAACCAGAGCCTAATGTCAGGAAATTGACCAATCGGCACGCGGAACAACACACCCGTCAGAGAAAGACAGAAGGATTTAAAAAGGTTAACAGCCGTTGGCCGAGCTCCTCTCCCCTCCATGGCTGTTAAATGCACATCATGGCTGATTAAATCAGCCATCATGTGCAGGAAAAATGTGGGCTAGACGAGCCCACATTCAAATCAGGGAGTAGGCATATGCCGTACCAGTATGTCAGATGTCGGTAAGTGGTTAAATTAGTATTAGGAGTCGTGTCAAATTTATTTGATGCGCATCAATTTTTTCTGCAAATTCGAATTCCAATTGATCAGTTCATCTCTAGTTGTGACCATCACCTATTTGTTATCTGCCTCCAGCTTTTTAATAAACGTGTTATCTGTTTCTGCATTCCTTTTGATTGTAATGATTATGATCTCTACAGAATAGGAAATGTCAAACTATTGAAAGGCTAAGTGACTAGGATAAAAAACAGCAAGATTTCAAGGTTAAATTAAAATCAATAATATGAAATAAAAAAACAACAAAAAAACACATCACTAAACTTTACAAAACAAGTTTAACATTGATTTAAACAATCTGTTGTTTTCTCACAATTCATTCCCTTTGCATGGAGATGACCTTCAAATGGCAAAAAAAAAATCGTTTTGTTTCAAGCTTTGGAAATAAATGTTATCTGTAGATAAATGCAAATTTCCTGTTCAGATGTATTGTAGGTTATAAAACACTGATATTGTCACTGAGTCATCAGATAAATCTAACTAAAGCCAGATGGGATATATTACTTGGCTGCACAAATGTCATTGTTTGTGAACGACAATACACATTTGCCAGCTTCCCCATGTTCCATGGATGTTTTCAGGTTTTGAAGATGTGCCCCTGGAAATGTACTTGTTTTTCATTACTGACCAGCTGTAAAATAAATTTCCTATTCTGCGTCTCACTTAGATCTTTACCATCTATTCACATCCTCTTGTTTTAGAAGTTATTATAATTGACAACAAATGGAATGTAACCCACAATATAATGCCCTATTGTAGAACCAGTTAGCCCTTGGAAACAGACAATTGATTGACTTAAATTCAGTAACCTAACAGACGTCCGTCCGTGAAAAATATTTAAATAGTTGGCAACTTTACAAGTGCAAAAAGTAGCCCTGAAAAAGTTTAGTTTTAATGTCTGACTTCTTGGATACACATTTGATTATATTGCACATATAAAAGGTAAAAATTTAGGACAGAGAACAGAACTCTTACCGATAACATACGCAAGCAGCAGTGCTAGTGCTACTGTAATTGCTGTAGCACTCAAGGCCGTACATTTCCAGTTACAACACCGGTATGATTTGTTAAATGTGAAGGCAGGCCGGGAGAAGGTGCTCCTAGGCAGAGGTCTCGGAGGTGGTGAATAAACTGTATTTGAAGTTAGAGGGTAGTTCTGGCTGGCAGCACTGAAGATTGGAGACGTACCAGATCCATGCTTGAAGAGGAAATGCCTGGGAGAAAAAAAAGCTCAAAATGATATAAACATCATCAGTATGCAGCGAGCAGCCACAATAACATTAGCCAACTCTATTTCACCATGATTTCTTTACTTACAACATCTTTTATGAACTTCATTTGCAACATACACAAGGTACTTAGTTGTTAAATACTGTACGATCTAAAAAAGGCAATGAATTTTTCATTAAGAAAAAGCACATGTGTTTTTTGAAAAATAGGAGTAAAATAGCCATATTTAAAGAAATCATTGATATCTGATATTACATCATTACTTTTTTTTATTAATGAGAAAATCACAAAGTTCCAAAAAAGGACAGCTAATCTGCCACCATAAGCTCATGTTTCTTTACAGAAAATATTATAGTGCATTAAAACTAGAGACGAGCAGATGTATTTGCAGAGGATTGAGTTTGATTCAATATTTCCTGAAATTTACAGTTTCACATGAACTTGAAGACTTGGAGATCAGATTTATGATTTACACACAAAAAAACTTGCCTGCCACTATTTCCTACGTTACTGTAGCATCAATGAGTTGTCAGTTTTGTGTGGCCATTCGGCATCTCTATAATGACCTTCAGGCTGTGACATCCCTTTGCACATTGGTGGGCAGTACCTGGGTCATCAGACCTATAAGGCCATCTATAACCTGTCTCCCCCATATGTCTCTGAACTAATCTCCCAATACCTTCCCTCACGTAATCTCCGGTCCTCCCAAGACCTCCTTCTCTCCTCCACACTTATTCGCTCCTCACCCAACCGCCTCCAAGACTTCTCCCGAATATCCCACATCCTCTGGAATTCTTTGCCCCAACACGTCCGACTCTATCAACCACTCTCGGATCCTTCAGACGTAACCTGAAAACACATCTCTTCAGGAAAGCCTACTGCCTGCAATGACCCCGCTGCCTCCTCACCACTACCGGAGATATCGCCTCAACCAACACCGGAACTGCTGCGATCCTCCAACCTGCTGTCTCCGTCCCCCATCCTGTAGAATGTAAGCCCGAAAGGGCAGGGTCCTCTCCCCTCTGTACCAGTCTGTGATTGTTAGTTTGTTTACTGCAAGTGATATCTGTAATTTGTATGTAACCCCTTCTCATGTACAGCACCATGGAATCAATGGTGCTATATAAATAAATAATAATAATAATAATAATCAGAGATCAGCGGTTCTATACACAGGTGCTTCTCACAAAATTAGAATATCAAAAGTTAGTTTATTTCAGTTCTTCAATACAAAAAGTGAAACTCATATTATATAGAGTCATTTCAAACAGAGTGATCTATGTAAAGTGTTTATTTCTGTTAATGTTGATGATTATGGCTTACAGCCAATGAAAACCCAAAAGTAATTATCTTAGTAAATTAGAATAGTTAGCAAAAATCACCTGCACTGGCTTCCTAAGTGTTTAAAAAGGTCCCTTAGTCTGTTTCAGTAGGCTCCACAATCATGGGGAAGACTGCTGACTTGACAGATATCCAGAAGGCAGTCATTGACACACTCCACAAGGAGAGTAAGACATAAAAACTGAAAAAGATGGCTGTTTACAGAGTGCTGTATTTGAGCATATTAATGTAAAGGTGCACAAGCAACCGGGATAACCACAGCTTTGAAAGGATTGTTAAGAAAAGGCCATTCAAAAATTTGGAGGAGATTCACAAGGAGTGGACTGCTGCTGGAATCATTGCTTCAAGAGCCACCACAGACGTATCCAGGACATGGGCTACAAGTGTCGCATTCCTTGTGACAAGCCACTCATGACCAATAGACAACACCAGAAGCGTCTTACCTGGGCCAAGGAGAAAAAGAACTGGACTGTTGCTCAGTGGTCCAAGGTGTTGTTTTCAGATGAAAGTAAATTTTGCACTTCATTTGGAAATCAAGGTCTCAGATTCTGGAGGAAGAGTGGAGAGGCCACAATCCAAGCTACTTGAGGTCTACTGTGAAGTTTCCACAATCAGTGATGATTTGGGGCGCCATGTCATCTGCTGGAGTAGGTCCACTGTGTTTTATCAAGACCAAAGTCAGTGCAGCCGTCTACCAGGAAATTTTAGGCACTTCTTGCTTTCCTCTGCTGACAAGCTTTTTGGAGATGGAAATTTCTTTCTACTGCAGGACTTGGCACCTGTCCACACTGCCAAAAGTACCAATACCTGGTTTAAAAATAACAGTATCACTGTACTTGATTAGTCAGTAAACTCGCCTGACTTTAACCCCATACAACCCCATATTTGAAAAGCAAATTACAAGAGCCACCAGAATATCAAGGGATCACCTGCTACATTACAAAGCTAAAGAAGAAAATAACCGGGTGCCTCTAGTGGTCACCTACAATCCAAATCTGGAGGTGCTAAGGGGAGCTGCACGGAAACTACAACCTTTACTACAAAAAGATGCCCGGTTACAATCCATATTTCCAGACCCCCCACTACTGTGTTTTAGACAGCCCCCAAATCTAAGAAGCATCATTGTCAGAAGTTCCCTGTCCTCCCCAACAGCTGCAGGAACCTTGCCTTGCAATCAGAAGAAATGCAAAACCTGTCCATTTATAATGACCACGGACAAGATAAAGATCCCCAACTCACATCAGGACTACAAGATACCAGGTACTTTCAGCTGCATCACATCTAATGTTGTGTACCTAATTATATGTACTAAATGTCCAACTGGGGGTCTGTATGTGGGGGAGACCGGGCAAAAACTGAGAACAAGGATGAATTCTCATCGCCACACAATAAGAGAAAAAAGAATGGATCTACCTGTGGCAAAACATTTTTGCTCCCCTGATCATAGCATGTCAGATATGAAAATACTGGTACTAAGAAGCAGATTCACATCTCAGAGACAGAGAAGAATTTGCAAATACAAATTGATGGTGACCTTTGACACTCTTAATGCTGGAATGAACCTGTCACATGGTTTTATGGCCTATTACATCAATTAAGGAATTTACTCCAAATACCCTGTGAAAACATCACAAAACATTACCAGACCCCAATCAGAGGGTAATAAAACTTTCTCTCCTTATCTATGAACTGTTCCAATATTTATGCTCATCCCTCTGCCATAATGACTATTCTGCTTCACGTCACTTGTCTTACCTATTGCATTTTTTCTGTGTTTTTGTGTATAAATATGTGATTCTTCAGATTTTGTATTAGTTCAGCCTGATGAAGAGACCTGAGTAGTCTCGAAAGCTTGCAATTTGTTACCATCTTTTCAGTTAGCCATTAAAACAGGGGTGGGCAATTAATTTTGCCAGGGGGCCGCATGAGAAATTGGATGGTTTTAGAGGGCCGGACTAATATAATTAACTCCGTTCTACCCAATACTGTATATATACATATATATATATATATATATATATATATATATATATACTGTATACTGTATATATACATACCTGCCCATTATCATCATCTTCTCCCCATCATCATCAATGCCTCCCCATTATCAGCAATGCCTGCCCATCATCATCTTCTCCCCATCATCAATGCCTGCCCATTATCATCAATGCCTGCCCATTATCATCATCTTCTCCCCATCATCATCAATGCCTCCCCATTATCAGCAATGCCTGCCCATCATCATCTTCTCCCCATCATCAATGCCTGCCCATTATCATCAATACCTACCCATTATCATCATCTTCTCCCCATCATCATCAATGCCTGTCCATCATCATCATCATCTTCTCCCCATCATCAATGCCTGCCCATTATCATCAATACCTGCCCATTATCATCATCTTCTCCCCATCATCATCAATGCCTGCCCATCATCATCATCAATCATCTTCTCCCCATCATCAATGCCTGCCCATTATCATCAATACCTGCCCATTATCATCATCTTCTCCCCATCATCATCAATGCCTCCCCATTATCAGCAATGCCTGCCCATCATCATCTTCTCCCCATCATCAATGCCTGCCCATTATCAGCAATGCCTGCCCATTATCATCTTCTCCCATCATCATCAATGCCTCCCCATTATCAGCAATGCCTGCCCATCATCATCTTCTCCCCATCATCAATGCCTGCCCATTATCATCATCTTCTCCCATCATCATCAATGCCTCCCCATTATCAGCAATGCCTGCCCATCATCACACACAGACAGCACATAAGCACTCTCTCACATACATACACACACACACACACACACACACACACAACACACAAAGCACCGCACTACATAGACACAGACACACACAGAGACACGTCTTACCTGTCCAGCGTCCCCGCTCTCTGACACAGCCGGCCGCTGAATGATGACGTCATTCAGCGGCCGCTGTGAGAGGAATGCCGGTGGAGCCCGGAGCTGCAGCAGCGGAGGCACGGGAGAGGTAAGTATTGTGCCAGCTGATGCCGGGGCCCTGAGACTGCCGGAGCGCCTCCGCGGGCCGGTCACTGACAGCCGGCGGGCCGGATGCGGCCCGCGGGCCGCCCTTGCCCGGGTCTGCATTAAAAGGTATCAACCACTGAGGACTCTCAACTCTAAATATTTTTTTAACCCCATAGAGAATCTATGAGGTATAGTCAAGAGGAAGATGAGAGACACTAGACCCAAAAATGCAGATGAGCTGAAGGCTGCTATCAAAGCAACCTGGGTTTCCATAACTCCTCAGCCTTGCTACAGACTGATCACCTCCATGCCATGCCGCATTGATGCAGTAATTGATGCAAAAGGAGCCCCGACCAAGTATTGAGTGCATTTACGGAACATACATATCAGTAGGCCAACATTTCGGATTTTAAAATCATTTTTTCAAGCTGGTGTTATAAAGTATTCTAATTTAGTGACATAATGACTTTTGGGTTTTCATTGGCTGTAAGCCATAATCATCAACATTAACAGAAATAAACACTTGAAATAGATCACTCTGTTTGTAATGACTCTATATAATATATGAGTTGCACTTTTTGTATAGAAGAACTGAAATAAATTAACTTTTTGATGATATTCTAATTTTGTGAGAAGCACAAGCCATAACTGCATACTGCTATGATGTTACTTAATGGCTGGCGTAATACTTGTCTTCCTGAAAAAAAAAAAAGTCCTATACAATTAGAAGTACAATTACATGATCAAATGGGCAATGGTAAAAATAATCATTTGATAACATCCTCAGTAATTGCAAATCCAATCTAAAATGAAAGAGGAAAATCTTTGTCTTGAGAATAATATGATAATCACATAATACAACTCAGTATCAGTGAGCACAGAGAGATAGTTTATGCCCTCATATATCATGTTTATAAAAGGTTGAACAAAAGGCATATTCATTCCTGTGAGGACTCAAACATTGCTAACTTTAGAATTAAAAAAAAGTAAGATAAATAATATGATAGCAAACTGTTGTACAGCTTGGAGGAGTATTGTTGTGACTAATAAAGAAGTAACTTTGACTTATGAAAAGGTAATTATGGGGGAAGGTCTGCTGTGACAACAGAAGGGACAGTAAGGGACATAGTTACCAGCACTGTTAGACTGCTAGATGCCCACTAAAAGAGAAAACAAGCCAGAGCTCTCCCTGGTAATAGAGTCAGACCAGAGTATAACACTGGACAAAACCATACTTGTAAGACAGCAAGCTACTGTCAATGTCAACATGTAGTTACTTGTTCTTCCTCTACATCCCGCATTACTTATTGCTGTTGCCATCCTGCATAACAGGTACAAGGAGGAGCAACAGCTGGTTCAATTTTACAGTTCTCAGACAGAGTTGTGCCTGTTCTAAGTACATCTCACTAAGGCTAGGTTCACATTTGCGGTTGAGTCATGAGCGTATCGTCCGCAAACGCATGCAAAAACGTATGCAAACGCATGCATGCGTTTGCGGTTGCGGATGATAGGCAAGTGCTATTTTCCAGGCAAATTTTTGAATTTAGACAAGCCACTCCCAATGGGCGTGTCTAATGTAAATTATTGAGTACGCAAACGCAAAGCGTACCCATGTCGTTGCGTACGCTTGCGTTTACATAGCCAGTAATGCGGGTTTTTTTACACACGTCATCTGCAGTCATCCGCATGTTCTGTACCTATTGCCAAAGTAAAGTAAAAGTCAAACGTTTTCCCATAAAAATAATAACTATTTATGTAGCGCCAACATACTCCGTAGCACTTAACAATTAAGTAGGGGCACGTACAGACAATAAATACAGCACAAAGTAACACATTGTTCAACAGTTATAGAAGGAGTGAAGGTCCTGCTTACAAGTCTACAATCTATAAAGAAGTAGCGGGGACACAATAGGTAGAATGTGCTTGTTATGTTTGGGCAGCCATCATTATTATAAATAGGGCATTTCAAATAAGCTGCATTAACGGGGCATCAATCCGTATCCATCTAAGTACAGTTACCAAGTGGTATTGAGAGTGTGGAGGATGAAGAGATGGATGAATATGAGGGATCAGATTCTGAAAAAAATTTAGAAGGACAGGACAGGGGAGAGTTAGGTTTGTGAAGTGATGTAATAAGCCTGTCTAAAGAGATGAGTTTTTAAAGCAAGCGTAAAAACGTGGAAGTTAGGTATTAGTCCGATCATCTGGGGTAGTGCATTCCAAAAAAATTATTGCAGCACGAGAGAAGTCTTGGAAATGGGAATGGGAAGTTTGAATTATGGAGGATATTAGTCTTCAATCAATTGCATAGTGGAGCGCACCGATAGGGCAATAGACAGATGAGAGAGATAAGTTTGTGGGTAAAAAAGATAAGTTTGTATTGCACTCTGTAGCGAATGTGCAACTAGTGCAATCAATGACACAAAGTGGAGGGGGGTCAATGAAGTGGCTGGACAGAAATACGACCTGTTAAAAACATACACCCTATAGTATACCCCAACCCTTGTCACGTCCCTTACAAACAATATTCACCCACTACAGTATTGTGTATTGCACACTAATATACCGTAAGTGAAGCAAATTTAGATAAAATAACTGAATTAGGCATCAACAATTTAACAGTTTTCACAGAGGTGGATCATGAATAGACTGGGGCAAACAAACATGAGGAACGATTAATGAGTTGGAGTATTGCCAAATGCAAATCTCAAAAAACAACCTTAAGACACAATCGAATAAACTGAAAATGTTATTTTGTATTCCAGTGTAATTACATTGCTTTTCAGCTCAGAACAGGAGTCGCTGTCAGGTACAAATTGAATGCAGAGACTGAAATGCATAAATGTCAACTTGTAAAATTACAGGAAGTACTGGGTTTTTAAAGGATATCGTCAGTACGATTAACCCTCATGCAGTTCTCACAGCTCTGCTGTATTTCAACCCCGGCTACCGGTGAGATGGAAGCTAAAGCTGTAGATGTGTCAGTTATAATTACACACAGCTCTGCAGTGAGATCAGGAGAGCAGAGAGCGCCATTCTCATATCACACTGGTAACCATTAAATATCACACATTAAATATTAAATATCCCCCTTTTAAATAAAATAATCTCTGGAGGCAGATTCTCATTCAGATTAGTGAATGGCCCATAGATCTTAACAGCTCATAAAAACGCACAATTTCACATGCTTTGCAGGTGGAAATGGACCCCCTTACCTCTTTGACCCCTATGCACTTGAACAGGTTGCACAATGATATGTCCGCCCTGGTTTAAAGGGAATCTGTCTGCAGTTTTTTGCTACCTCCTGTTAGAGAAGCATGATGTAGGCAAAGAGACCCTGGATTAAACAAAGTAGCACTTAGTTTACTGAGTGTAGCAGTTCTGGCACATGTTTTTTGGATTCAACAATGCAGCAGAGCTGAGAAAGCTGCCCCTGCCTCTATCAGGCGCTCTATGCACAGACAGGGAGGTCCTTATCACAGAGGGGACAGAATTGGACCAGGAGGCACTCTTCTGTAGTCCTGACAATGATAGTCACAAGGTGATAAAACCTTTGCTGTAAGTAAAGAACAGCACACAGCCTGATTTGTGACACATCATTGAATTCTGTGTTTTTACCTCTGCCTCACGCTGTCCTCAGGTTACATAGTAAAAACCTGTTGACAGATTCCCATTAATGATTACTCTCAAATGGTTTGGGCTTGGGTTGGAGCCCCTTCAAAATGCTTACACTGAATGACCCCTTTGCTCTAATATCTAAACCTTAATACCTAAAATGTGTAGCTTACTATTTCGCCTGTTCTCTTGCAATATATGGTTAAAACTCAACCCAGCTTTTTGACAAGTCACATAAAATTGGGACTTTTTGAGATTTACAATAGGGCACCGAAATAATAGGAGTCGAGCTAGGGTAGGCAGTGATGTTTAAAATGTAATTTACAAGAATAGGAGTTATATTCGTCGCAGGGTATATGAAACGCCAAGCAAGCTGTAATGAATAGTGCAACCTACTGTGAACTGCTCAAGCCTCATATATTTTTTTTAACATATTGCGAGGTATTGGAAAGGCTAAACTCTTCTGAGAAAAAGAAGAAAGAAAGAAGAAAAAGGTGATTTCCAGAGAATTTTCTATTTTCTACATAGAGTGTAGTACTGCGAGTCCTGCCACTTAGTTCATTTCAAAGGAGTCACCAGTCACTTAATGTAGATATATAGTCCTCCAGTCTAGTGTTTGCTATCCAATATTTCTGTAAATGCAGTAAGGTTAATGAGATGCCAACTGACACGTACATGTAATCCACCATCCAGCTTTAAAAAGCAAATTTATTGAATTTTTTCTTTCTTAATGGGAAAGTCTTACATGTGGGATATTAATTGAAAGCTGTGGTGCTTGCTGGGTTTCACAAGGAGCATGGCTGGAAGCAGAGCAAAGTATTATTAAAAGAGAACTAATAATCAATTGTGTGAAATCATTTTCATTGTTTCCCTGGTTGAGTCTAATACACAGATGATACATAAGCAATAACCATGCAGGGCACACTGGGAATTACTCCAACCTTCATGTCTATATGTCTGTCAAACGTGACATTTTAGATGGATCATATATATATATATATATATTACTGCATTTATGGAATTTTACTGCTTATGAGTTTGGGAAATGGGATGTGAAGTCAAAAGTCTAAAGCTTCCAGCTGTCAGTGCTCAGGTTTTCTCAATTTCCATTCTTCCACTTGCGTGCCCACCTCTCCAATCCACGATAGAAGGAATAAAAACAAATACAAAAGTGTCATTGTCAAATATCGCAATGTTAAATCAAACAGAAACCATAATGTCCTTGTTCCAGGCAACGTAAGGACAGAAC
The DNA here is from genome assembly GCA_033576555.1 of Oophaga sylvatica. Classification (NCBI taxonomy): domain Eukaryota; kingdom Metazoa; phylum Chordata; class Amphibia; order Anura; family Dendrobatidae; genus Oophaga; species Oophaga sylvatica. The sequence goes on from JARQOD010000008.1 coordinate 48,598,897, forward strand.
GGGCAAAGGTAAGCTATGGAGCAGCAAATGACTTACTGGCATATGTCATAAATATGCTATAAATAAGGAACGTAAAACCCATAGAGTAGCACTTCACATTAAGGCAGTCATTAGTCCTAAAATAGTATAGTTTATGCTCTGCGCACATTGCATCCAAGTAGGGATGAGCGAATAAATGTGTGTCTAATTGAATACTACTCAAATTTTACAAAAATCTAAATTTGTTGAAATTTACACTGGCCACGATTTTTCTGAATTGTAAAAGGCCATGAGAGTTTTAAAAAACAAAAAAAATACTTTATACTTACCTCTCTAGCCCCTCCAGTCATTGCCACATCTTCAGATCACCCACCACTAGTCGCATTGAAATCTGGAAGATTCTGCAAAAGCAAGTGAAAGGTCATGGTGTCCTGAAGTGATGACCTTGCACACACATGTGCAGAACCCTACCGGACCCCATCATAGCTGGAAGAATGTGAGCACATTAAAACTTAACTTTTAGTATACAGTACAGACCAAAAGTTTGGACACACCTTCTCATTCAACGATTTTTCTGTATTTTCATGACTATGAAAATTGTAGAATCACACTGAAGGCATCAAAACTATGAATTTACACATGTGGAATTATACATTACACTTTACAAAAAAGTGTGAAACAACTGAAAATATGTCTTATATTCTAGGTTCTTCAAAGTAGCCACCTTTTGCTTTGATTACTGCTTTGCACGCAGAAAAGGTGAACGGATGGACTCTACATGCCTGGTTCCCACCGTGAAGCATGGAGGAGGAGGTGTTATGGTGTGGGGGTGCTTTGCTGGTGACACTGTTGGGGATTTATTCAAAATTGAAGGCATACTGAACCAGCATGGCGACCACAGCATTTTGCAGCGAGAACAATGACCCCAAACACACCTCCAGGCTGCGTAAGGGCTATTTGACCAAGAAGGAGAGTGTTGGGGTGCTACGTCAGATGACCTGGCCTTCACAGTCACCAGACCTGAACCCAATCGAGATGGTTTGGGGTGAGCTGGACCGCTCACCGCTGCAATTTTGAATAAATCCCCAACAGTGTCACCAGCAAAGCATCCCCACATCATCACACCACCTCCTCCATGCTTCACGGTGCTTGTGATCACTGTCATTTCTAGCTTATTTGTGGAGTCTCTATTCACAGATCTATCTTTGCTACAGTTATTTTGTCCACCACTGTGGCTGTCTGTTCATTTAATCAATATTTATGAAAAACGGACGAGTTTTCAATTTTACTCTACCCCAGTTGGTTTTTTACGCATGTACATTAAAAGTTAAGTTTTAATATTTTCATCTTGCTGCTATATATCTTTATCAGCTGTGGTCAGAGCTTAGCTGATAGACACAGGTGCAGATGTAACACATGTGCTACTGAGATCCCTCCACAATTGTGGACCTCTGCCCAGGATGTTTCTTAACATACTATTGTGGGAAGGGGTTAAAGTGAACTTGTCTTCAGAAAATGAACTATTGTTTAAATCAGGTTTTTGTGTTAATTGTATTTTTTTAAAATTTGGCAATTTCTTTTAATATTAGAATTTTTATTAAAAATTAGAATTCTTGCAATTTTCACTCTCTAATTTTCTATAGTCACAGAAAATCCACATATACATTAGCCGGAATGAACAGACTCTGACCCTATCTTTTGAATTGAAGGATCTAATGATGTGCAAGGGTCATTGTTTAGGGAAGGGGGGCTTTGACACTGCCAGTTGTGATTGGAGAATACTGTATTAACAGCTGTATATATCAGTTATTTTAACCCTGTCTCTGCTGATAAGGAGTCTATTGAAAACTTTTGTAAAAGGACAGAAAATATGAGTTTAAAATGGCCCCAATAAATAGTGTGAAATTGGAAGGTTACTGATTTTATTTTTTTAATAAAGATCATGATATGATAAAAATAAAATTGCCAAAAATATTTTAAAAAATATAGTATGTGCAACACAAAAATTTGATTTAAACCAGAGGTCATTCTCTGACTGACTACACTAACTTTAGGATAAAGTTAAAACATTAAAACAGACCAAAGTTCAGCCAACTTGTACAGGCAGAAAAGATTTCAAAGAGGATTAACCACTTATGTAGTCCTTCTCCTCGTCTTATATAACCTGGACTTGTTCTTGAATGTTAAGTCTCTTGTTATATTTCTGCTAATAATGTAGCAGATAGGATCATTTTGTTCTGTGTCTGGCTTCCATTTCGGCAATATCCATCTTTTTTTTTGTGTCGGCATTAAACGCTACCACCAAAAAATGGCTTTTGAAAGGGGCAGTAGAGTAAGGCAATACATGTTTGCAGACCACCAGAAAATATGAGACACATTTGAAGACCAGTTTTACAGTTGCAATATATTCAAAGAAAAATTCTAAACTATTTCCATGAATGGTACTAGGTTCCTCCAGAGCAGGACAAGCACCATCATACAGCATCCTTCAGTATGGCCTCCTAATGAAACTAATACCAGAAAAGGGGAAATTCGTAGGGACACATCATGTGAACAGCCATGTCTGTTTCTAAGACGTGTTTTGTGAATGTTTTGAAGGAATGAGGATTGTAGTTTACACTGACTTATTTATGGGACACTTGTTATATGTTTTCTATGCTAATGTATATGGGAGTTTCCTGCCCTCTAGTCTTTTCTGCTGATTTATGATAGTCTAGATTACTCACACACTATACCATATGCCCTATTGCTGACCCTACATCTGAGCTATGAGATACACTATTTTTTTCTTATCAGTTAGTATGTATTTTTGATTGATGTCTTGGTATATGACCTATTGATAGGTTACGATTCATTAGGGACTAGTGGGGGCGCCACTATCGTGATCCTAGGGTGCCAAATTCCACGGCTTAGGCGGGAGTTACATCTAAGGAGAGATCAGTGTTTTCTGGGTCCAATTAAGGCCTAATCCCTTAAGGACTGCAAGTGTGGTGACCAGTCTATGGTTTATATTTTTTTCCCTGTTGGGTTTTTAGATACATTTGAAGACCTTCCATCAAGGACACAGCAGATTTTTCAGGTGAATAATAAAAAAATTAGGAAACTCCCAGATTTTCTTTCATGTATTCTAAAATAGGCTAATGATTGCAGACTGTAATACTTCATCTTCATTAACTCTCCTTTGTGTGCAATGCAGAGAAAACTGACTTTTCAAATGTATTCGAGTATGATTAAAATATCTTTTGAAACTGGAGTAGGGTACTCTTATATGACAAAGGGGAAAAATTTGTAGTAAGGACACAACTTGACAAACCATGTAGTACTGTGCTTGAATCTAACCATCAACACGGAGTTTAATTTATGTTCTTACTGTTTTTGCTCAAGTTACTTCTGCTTTTCTACTTGTTAAGGCTGGCGGAACGCACAAAATAATATAAATAATAAGTGCGTTCGCAGCCCGGGGTCCACCGTGCAGGCGAAGCCCGCTGCTGGCAAAAAGGCGCAAGAAGCAGACTCTGTTATCCCGCAGAGCTGCCAACATAAACGCCGTAATGCGCTGTGGCAATGAGTGCGAACTCTGTTACTCCACAGAGCCGCTAGAAGAGGAGCCGCAATGCTATATGGCGATGTGTGCGCACTCACTAGACACAACTGAGTGGCAAAGAAAACACGCTAGGGCGCTGACTAGCGTTGAAAGCGAACCCTGTTACGTCACAGGGCCGCTGAGAAAACGCACTGTGTCCTGTAAGCCTCCCAGATACACAGTTAAGTGCTAAGCGCACATAAAGCGTGATCATGCGCTAATGTCCTCGCGGGAGTCACCCGCAATCTATGGCGTCTGAACGCCAGGCCCTGAATACGGCAATCAAACTCCTCACCGGTTATGCCGGTAATCTAGGGCATCTAGGACACCGACCCTGACCAGCTACCATACCAAACTCCTCACCGATTAAGTCGGTATTCTAGTGGCTTATTTCAGCCGGGTCCCTATCCACACATACACATGACCACACTGGCGCATAGCATACAATGATTGATATTAGCGCATGGCGGCCCAGCCATGCTACCCTTTTATAGCAACAGCTACAGGACCTTCCAGGAACAAGGACCAATGAGAAGCCGTTACAAACAAACGTAGCTACATGACCTTCCTGGCGGACCAATAGGAGCCGCTGCAGCACCTGAACATGTGACCCCTGATCTCCAATGAGAGATCTCACTCTGGGCATGCTCAGATGGGAAAACGCAGGACTTTGTCTCAAAGACGACTGCTCCAGCACTGGCCATAATAGCAGATCCAGGAAAGGCAGCAGCAAGTCACTGCACAGTAGAGGAGTGGGCAAGACGCCTGGACCGACGTCTCTGCTGAGCAGGCTCCACTGCGGCCGGAGATGAATGGGAGACCGCAGCGGGACGGGTTCGAGACTCCCCTTGTGCAGCAGCGGGAAATTGAACCCTAACAATACCCCCCCTCCTAGGGCCCCCCCTTCTTTGGGCCTCGCTACGCTCAAAGGCAGCGATGAGCTGCGGAGCGTGAATATGCTCGGCAGGCTCCCAAGACCTATCCTCAGGCCCATAGCCCCTCCAGTCCACCAAATAAAACTTTTTGCCCCGTTCCACCTTACACCCTACGACGGCGTTCACCTCATGGTCATCCGTAGATGAACCCGATGTCCCGGCAGATGACTCAGAAAACCGGGACATGAGCACGGATTTCAGGAGGGATACATGAAAGGTGTCGGAGATACCCAGGCGTGGTGGAAGAGCCAAACGGTATACCACAGGGTTAACCTGCTCGAGGACCTTGAAAGGACCCAGGTAGCGGGGTGCCAACTTAGTGGACTCAACTCGCAGCCTGATGTTACGGGCGGAGAGCCACACCAAGTCCCCAGGAGCAAATGTTGGAGCGGGGCGCCGATGTGCGTCGGCGGAGGACCTCATCCTCTCCTTGGACGCCTGAATGGCATCCTGGGTACGGTCCCAAATGTCCCGTGCCTCCACAGCCCAGTCTGCCACCCTGGAGTCGACGGAAGACACGGGCATGGGCACCGGAACCCGCGGATGCTGACCGTAGTTCAGAAGGAAAGAAGTCTGTCCGGTGGAGTCAGCCACAGCATTGTTTAATGCAAACTCAGCCCATGGTAGCAAGGATGCCCAGTCATCCTGCCTGGCAGAGACAAAATGTTGTAGATAGGTGACCAAGGTCTGGTTGGCCCTCTCTACCAACCCATTCGTCTCAGGATGATACGCTGAAGAGAGATTTAACTCAATATTGAATAGACGACAAAGCTCTCTCCAGAACCGAGACGCAAACTGGGGACCTCGGTCACTGACAATTTTGTCCGGCATGCCGTGTAGACGGAAGATGTGCCTAACGAACAACGCTGCGAGAGCCCGTGCAGAAGGTAACCGTGGAAGCGGCACCAAATGCACCATTTTGGAAAAATGGTCGGTGATTACCCAAATGATGGTGCAACCCCGAGACTTGGGCAAGCCCACCACAAAGTCCAACCCCAACCATCTCCCAGGGCCTGTCTGCCACTGGCAAAGGGTAAAGTAACCCAGCTGGCCGTTGTCGTGGAGACTTATTCTTGGTGCAGGAGACACACGCCCGAACATAGTCCCCAACGTCACGGACCATATGCGGCCACCAGTATGTCCTCGCCAGCAATTCAGATGTCCTCTTTGTCCCAAAGTGCCCACCCACCCTGGACGAATGTGCCCAAGAGAGTACCTCCGGTCGCAAATTGGTAGGCACAAAAGTCTTGCCCGGGGGCACAGACTCTAGCGAAACCTGGGCCACTGTTCTCAGGCTCTCTGTAGGGACGATAAGCCGAGGCTCCTCCACCTCCTCCTCTGAGGACACCACAGAGCGAGAGAGAGCGTCGGCACGAATGTTCTTCTCTCCCGAGAGGAAATGCAGTGTGAAATGAAACCGGGAGAAGAACAAGGACCATCTGGCCTGGCGAGAATTAAGCCGCTGGGCTGTCTGAAGATATACCAAATTTTTGTGATCCGTGAAGACTTGGAAGGGAAAGCGAGCCCCCTCCAACAGATGTCTCCACTCCGAGAATGAATGAGACGCTTTGCACAAAATTTGGCCAAATAATGCCTGCCCATACACCAACGTCAAGGTGGTCTCAGAACGTATGGGTCCCTGCCTATGTGAACATACCTCTATTAGGCTGATATCCGAATTCCTGGGTGAATGTGGACACCTCTGTCAGTAAAGCTTGCCTTTTCTGGGTGAGCAGGAACCTGCTATAATTAAAATCACCACATGGTGATGGGCGGAGTGCTCGGTCAGTAAGCTAACATAGAAGTAAAAGAAAACTGACTGGCACATCCAAACCAGTGTGAATTAGGTGCAAACCAGGAGCAGCTACCTCCATAGACAATATACAAAAAAAGGTTGCACTCTATCGTGCCAAAGCAAGTCAATGTGAAATATGAAACATGAATAGCGATATGGCTTTTGAATATTAGAAAAAAATGAATGAGACGCTTTGCACAAAATTTGGCCAAATAATGCCTGCCCATACACCAACGTCAAGGTGGTCTCAGAACGTATGGGTCCCTGCCTATGTGAACATACCTCTATTAGGCTGATATCTGAATTCCTGGGTGAATGTGGACACCTCTGTCAGTAAAGCTTGCCTTTTCTGGGTGAGCAGGAACCTGCTATAATTAAAATCACCACATGGTGATGGGCGGGGTGCTCGGTCAGTAAGCTAACATAGAAGTAAAAGAAAACTGACTGGCACATCCAAACCAGTGTGAATTAGGTGCAAACCAGGAGCAGCTACCTCCATAGACAATATACAAAAAAAGGTTGCACTCTATCGTGCCAAAGCAAGTCAATGTGAAATATGAAACATGAATAGCGATATGGCTTTTGAATATTAGAAAAAAATGAATGAGACGCTTTGCACAAAATTTGGAAAAATAATGCCTGCCCATACACCAACGTCAAGGTGGTCTCAGAACGTATGGGTCCCTGCCTATGTGAACATACCTCTATTAGGCTGATATCTGAATTCCTGGGTGAATGTGGACACCTCTGTCAGTAAAGCTTGCCTTTTCTGGGTGAGCAGGAACCTGCTATAATTAAAATCACCACATGGTGATGGGCGGAGTGCTCGGTCAGTAAGCTAACATAGAAGTAAAAGAAAACTGACTGGCACATCCAAACCAGTGTGAATTAGGTGCAAACCAGGAGCAGCTACCTCCATAGACAATATACAAAAAAAGGTTGCACTCTATCGTGCCAAAGCAAGTCAATGTGAAATATGAAACATGAATAGCGATATGGCTTTTGAATATTAGAAAAAAATGAATGAGACGCTTTGCACAAAATTTGGCCAAATAATGCCTGCCCATACACCAACGTCAAGGTGGTCTCAGAACGTATGGGTCCCTGCCTATGTGAACATACCTCTATTAGGCTGATATCTGAATTCCTGGGTGAATGTGGACACCTCTGTCAGTAAAGCTTGCCTTTTCTTGGTGAGCAGGAACCTGCTATAATTAAAATCACCACATGGTGATGGGCGGAGTGCTCAGTCAGTAAGCTAACATAGAAGTAAAAGAAAACTGACTGGCACATCCAAACCAGTGTGAATTAGGTGCAAACCAGGAGCAGCTACCTCCATAGACAATATACAAAAAAAGGTTGCACTCTATCGTGCCAAAGCAAGTCAATGTGAAATATGAAACATGAATAGCGATATGGCTTTTGAATATTAGAAAAAAATGAATGAGACGCTTTGCACAAAATTTGGCCAAATAATGCCTGCCCATACACCAACGTCAAGGTGGTCTCAGAACGTATGGGTCCCTGCCTATGTGAACATACCTCTATTAGGCTGATATCTGAATTCCTGGGTGAATGTGGACACCTCTGTCAGTAAAGCCCATCACCATGTGGTGATTTTAATTATTTGGCCAAATTTTGTGCAAAGCGTCTCATTCATTTTTTTCTAATATTCAAAAGCCATATCGCTATTCATGTTTCATATTTCACATTGACTTGCTTTGGCACGATAGAGTGCAACCTTTTTTGTATATTGTCTATGGAGGTAGCTGCTCCTGGTTTGCACCTAATTCACACTGGTTTGGATGTGCAGTCAGTTTTCTTTTACTTCTATGTTAGCTTACTGACCGAGCACTCCGCCCATCACATGTGGTGATTTTAATTATAGCAGTTCCTGCTCACCAGAAAAGGCAAGCTTTACTGACAGAGGTGTCCACATTCACCCAGGAATTCAGATATCAGCCTAATAGAGGTATGTTCACATAGGCAGGGACCCATACGTTCTGACCACCTTGACGTTGGTGTATGGGCAGGCATTATTTGGCCAAATTTTGTGCAAAGCGTCTCATTCATTTTTTTCTAATATTCAAAAGCCATATCGCTATTCATGTTTCATATTTCACATTGACTTGCTTTGGCACGATAGAGTGCAACCTTTTTTTGTATATTGTCTATGGAGGTAGCTGCTCCTGGTTTGCACCTAATTCACACTGGTTTGGATGTGCCAGTCAGTTTTCTTTTACTTCTATGTTAGCTTACTGACCGAGCACTCCGCCCATCACCATGTGGTGATTTTAATTATAGCAGGTTCCTGCTCACCCAGAAAAGGCAAGCTTTACTGACAGAGGTGTCCACATTCACCCAGGAATTCAGATATCAGCCTAATAGAGGTATGTTCACATAGGCAGGGACCCATACGTTCTGAGACCACCTTGACGTTGGTGTATGGGCAGGCATTATTTGGCCAAATTTTGTGCAAAGCGTCTCATTCATTTTTTTCTAATATTCAAAAGCCATATCGCTATTCATGTTTCATATTTCACATTGACTTGCTTTGGCACGATAGAGTGCAACCTTTTTTTGTATATTGTCTATGGAGGTAGCTGCTCCTGGTTTGCACCTAATTCACACTGGTTTGGATGTGCCAGTAAGTTTTCTTTTACTTCCACTCCGAGAAGGCCAACTTCATTGCTAGCAACTCCCTGTCCCTGATGGAATAATTCCTCTCCGCTGGTGTGAAGGTCTTGGAGAAAAAGAAGCATTGATGCTTCCGACCTTGAGCATCCTTTTGGAAGAGGACTGCTCCAGCACCAACGGACGAGGCATCCACCTCCAATATAAATGGCTTATCAACATCGGGGCGATGTAGGATGGGAGCGCTAGCGAAATGGGACTTAATAGACGTGAAGGCCTTGGAGACCTCTTCAGACCACAATTTGGGATTAGCTCCCTTTTTGGTGAGGGCAACCACGGGAGCTACCAAAGTTTAGAAGTGAGGAATAAACTGGCAGTAGTAATTAATGAACCCCATAAAGCGCTGCACCGCCTTTAGAGAATGGGGTTCTTGCCAGTCCATCACCGCTTGTAGTTTGGCAGGATCCATAGCCAATCCTGGGCGGAGATGATATAGCCCAGAAAAGGTAAGGACTCCTGCTCAAACACACATTTCTCCAACTTTGCGTAGAGGGAATTGGCCCTTAGGAGGTCGAAGACTCTGCAAACATCTCTCCGGTGGGAGTCAATATCTGGGGAAAAGATGAGAATATCATCCAGATAGACTACGACTGAGGTGGAGAGCATATCCCGGAAGATGTCATTAACAAAGTCTTGGAAGACGGCTGGGGCATTACAGAGCCCGAAGGGCATCACCAGATATTCATAGTGCCCGTCCCTGGTATTAAAAGCCGTCTTCCATTCGTCCCCCTCACGGATGCGTATCAGGTTATAAGCACCCCGCAGATCTAACTTCGTAAATATCCTTGCCCCCGTAGCCTATCAAATAGCTCAGAAATTAGAGGCAACGGGTATTTATTCTTAACGGTGATGGCATTAAGACCCCTGTAATCGATGCATGGACGTAACTCTCCGTTCTTCTTCTGCACGAAGAAGAACCCCGCCCCTGCAGGTGACACTGACTTCCTAATGAATCCTCTTGCCAAGTTCTCCTGGATATATTGGGACATAGCCTCCGTCTCCGGGAGAGAAAGGGGATAGACCCGTCCCCGAGGAGGTTCTGCTCCAGGCAGGAGGTCAATAGGACAGTCATAGGGACGGTGAGGTGGAAGGACTTCTGCAGCCTTTTTGGAGAATACGTCTGCATATGACCAATAGTAATTAGGAAGAGAAGTAAGATCTGCAGGCATCTCTGTAGTGGTCACCTGAATGCATTCCCTCATACATCTGCCTTTACATGACTCAACCCAATATCCTCCCAGAGTTCCACTCAATGTGTGGGGAATGGAAATGGAGCCAGGGCATCCCTAACAAGATCTCGTCTATTCCCTCGGGAATGACTAAAAGTGAGATAATCTCTTGATGGGAAGTTGACATTGACAACGTGAAAGGGATGGTCTGATGTGATTGGTGAAGGCAGTGTCGACCCATTCACTACTCGAACAGTCACGGGTTTGGCGAGCATCACCAGAGGTATAGAGTGGCGGAGAGCGAAGGTAGAAGACATGAAATTTCCTTCGGCTCCAGAATCCACACAAAGCGTGACTGTTAAAGTGGATGAGCCAAAATTGATTGTCCCCCTAAAGGACAACTTGGAGGCGTGTACTGCTGTGTCTAGTGAACCCCCTCCAATGGTTACTAGACGCGGTCGTTTCCCGACCGCCGTGGACATTTGTTAGCATAATGCCCTATTTGTTGGCAGGCATTACAGGTCACAGATACTCGAGCAGCCCGAGACTTAGGTCTCACTTGAGAAATCTCCATGGCCTCAGGGGAATCGGACGCCTGAATGGAAGATTCCAGAGGTCTGGCGAAGGTGGGCGCCAGCCGAACCTCTGCCTACACTGGGCCCGCTCCAACCTCCGCTCGATAAAACGAAGGTCGATGCGGGTAGATATGGTAATGAGCTCCTCCAGTGTGGCAGGAATCTCCCTGGTGGACAAGGCGTCCTTCACATGGTCTGCCTGTCCCCTCCAGTACACGGGTATAAGGACTTTATCTGGCCAATCCAGCTCAGAGACCAGAGTCCGAAATTGGACGGCAAACTGGCTGACCATGGATGAACCCTGAGTGATAGCCAACAATTGAAGAGCCGTATCGTGGGTGACACGAGGTCCTAAAAAGACCTGTTTAAGAGTGTCCAAGAAGAGAGGAGCACTCTGCACCACACGATCATCGCGCTCCCATAACGGCGTTGCCCACTCCAACGCCCTGCTCGACAAAAGGGATATGATAAAACCCACTTTCGCCCGCTCCGTGGGATAACGTGCAGCCATAAGCTCTAGATGTATGGAGCACTGACTGACGAAACCCCGACATTGTTTACTGTCACCGGTAAACTTGTCTGGAAGTGGGAGGCGGGAAATAGTCGGAGCAGGGGTAGCAGAGGACAAACTGGACGGCGGCCACACTAGCAGCCTGAACCGCGACTGCGGTAACATCCACCGCTGAGGTTGTGCGCTCTAGAGTCGCCAACCTACCCTCCAGCTGCTGGATATACCGCTGCAGACGCTGGTCGTCCGCCATTTTACCAGCCAGACCCTGGCGCTAATATTATGTTAAGGTTGGCGGAACGCACAAAATAATATAAATAATAAGTGCGTTCGCAGCCCGGGGTCCACCGTGCAGGCGAAGCCCGCTGCTGGCAAAAAGGCACAAGAAGCAAACTCTGTTATCCCGCAGAGCTGCCAACATAAACGCCGTAATGCGCTGTGGCAATGAGTGCGAACTCTGTTACTCCACAGAGCCGCTAGAAGAGGAGCCGCAACGCTATATGGCGATGTGTGCGCACTCACTAGACACAACTGAGTGGCAAAGAAAACACGCTAGGGCGCTGACTAGCGTTGAAAGCGAACCCTGTTACATCACAGGGCCGCTGAGAAAAATCACTGTGTCCTGTAAGCCTCCCAGATACACAGTTAAGTGCTAAGCGCACATAAAGCGTGATCATGCGCTAATGTCCTCGCGGGAGTCACCCGCAATCTATGGCGTCTGAACGCCAGGCCCTGAATACAGCAATCAAACTCCTCACCGGTTATGCCGGTAATCTAGGGCATCTAGGACACCGACCCTGAGCAGCTACCATACCAAACTCCTCACCGATTAAGTCGGTATTCTAGTGGCTTATTTCAGCCGGGTCCCTATCCACACATACACATGACCACACTGGCGCATAGCATACAATGATTGATATTAGCGCATGGCGGCCCAGCCATGCTACCCTTTTATAGCATCAGCTACAGGACCTTCCAGGAACAAGGACCAATGAGAAGCCGTTACAAACAAACGTAGCTACATGACCTTCCTGGCGGACCAATAGGAGCCGCTGCAGCATCTGAACATGTGACCCCTGATCTCCAATGAGAGATCTCACTCTGGGCATGCTCAGATGGGAAAACGCAGGACTTTGTCTCAAAGACGACTGCTCCAGCACTGGCCATAATAGCAGATCCAGGAAAGGCAGCAGCAAGTCACTGCACAGTAGAGGAGTGGGCAAGACGCCTGGACCAAAGTTTCTACTGAGCAGGCTCCACTGTGGCCGGAGATGAATGGGAGACAGCAGCGGGACGGGTTCGAGACTCCCCTTGTGCAGCAGCGGGAAATCGAACCCTAACACTACTATTTTCCAAAATGTGCTTAAAGCTCATTGGTGTTCAAACAAAATTAGGGAGATCCACTGCTGTATTGGAAACAGGGATTGATATGAGTGATGGCAATATCGTTGACACAATAAACATGCCACAAAGCACTAGCATCACTTTCAGTAGTAGCAGCCTCCTCTACAATAATGTATTTTCTTACAGAAAAAATAAGAATAGAGAGAGAGAATAGCCTGAAGCACAGATAAAAGTCCATATGGGAATAACATGTGATTCTGTAATTTAGTAAGGCAATTTCTAGACTATGGTGGGATCAAAGGTTTTCTGTGGCTGCACTATGTCAGAGGTATTTCATGTGAAAGCCTTTACAATGTAGAGGACATTCTCACGACATTCTCTTTCTAATGAGCATACAAGACAACGGGAACACTCCTATACTTTAGTTCCTCCTAACAATTCCCAACAATAATGTAAGCAGTCCTAGGAAAAGAAAGCCATAGTCATTACAAGCTGGCATCTTTAAAACAATAGGAACAAAGGATAGCATGATGTTACAATAAAGCCAAACAAACGACTTTCTTCATGGATGCTACAATGTCCACATTTTTTCTTCTTTAGACGCCGTCACTGATCTTTCAAGCATTTCTCTTTAATCCAACTGCTCGATACATTGAAATACTGATAAAGCTACATAAAAAGTAGTCCATATACCAAACAGATGTATGTGATGTTTGTCGAATCAGTACAATTGTTTGTTTAGAAGCATACATTTCTCCACGAGTAAATTATGTGATCACAGTTTTTCTGAAAATAATTTAATTCAATGTGACTATAATTCTAATCTTAAAATAAATATTATTCTAGGCTGGAATTCTTGATCAGAATGCCCAGTGGCATGAAAGAGATTGAAACTTCTTTCAAAATCATATTCCAGAAAGCACATCTGCTTGGCTCTGTGAGCAGAAACTGTAAGGTCTTTCCAGCCTACAGGCCAGGCCTCAGGCACTTCCAAGTGCCTATAGGGAGGTCCAAGAGAAATGGAGAGGTTTGATTAAGTTCTGGATATTATGAGTAAAAAATTTAGCTTTTCTTCTTTTAGTTTCTCTTGTAATAATTATTTCAGTGTTAAGTCTTTGGTTTTTAATTGAACGTGTGCAAGTTTATTTTCTTTATTTAAAGGCTTAGTATGTGTTAAAAAAACAAACAAAACTAAAATCAACGATAATTATCTCTATTGCCCTAAAGCAGCCTCTTTGTTTCTGCCTCCAGTCTAAGATGTCATGACTATATTATGTGACCATTGGTTTAAAGTCTGTCAGAGGCCATAGGCTCAAAAAGGCTACCTCTGATAGATTTGGCGCTAGCCACTCAGTCTAGTAGAATCCAAAGGACCCTTGACCGTCACCCATTGACCCCTGTTGAGGGATCTGGTCTTACAACAGGGTCTATTGGATTGCCTCCATGTAAGGGCTGCTGGCTAAAAGCGAGCCAGAAGTGAAAGAAGTCAAAATTGCTAGGTCAGAACCAGAGGGCAGTTAAGTCACAAAATCAGAATTGTCTGGAAACAGGTGTTAGGGTCTGCGAAATGAACCTAATAAATAATGTAGAGAGGTGCGTTCGCAGCCCGGGGTCCACCATGCAGGCAGAACCTGCTTCTAGTAAGATGGTGTAAGTAGCAAAATCTGTTATCCTGAAGAGTCGCTAAAATAAATGCCGTAGTGCGCTGTGGCAGTTAGTGCAAACTCTGTAAATCCATAGAGCCGTTAGCGGGAATGCCGTAGCGCTATATGGCGATAAGTGCGAACTCACTTAGCTTCAGTGAGCTGCAAAGTAAAATGCTAGGGCCTGACTAGTGTTTTAAAGCGAACCCTGTTGCGTCACAGAGCCGCTGAGAAACCCTACTGTGTCAAGGTACACAGTTGACTGCTAAGTGAACATAGGAAGTGGTCATGCGCTATCTATGGCGTCTGTACGCCAGGCCCTGAATCCGGCAACCAAACTCCTCTCCGGTTATGCCGGTATTCTGAAGGCATCTAAGACACCGACCCTGACCAGCTAGCATACCAAGCTACTCACCGATTAGGTCGGTATTTTAATGGCGTATTTCAGCTGCCCTAACCACACACACGCATGACCATACTGGCGCAAAGCACATAAAGGTTTGATACTAGCGCACGGCCATGCGGTCAGGACAACCTTTTATAGCAGCCACAAGTAGAAGACCTTCCATAAAGGACCAATTGAAAGCTTCTTCAGAACAAAAACAGCTACAGGACTTTCCTGGAGGACCAATAGGAGTCGTAGCTGTATCTGAGCATGTGACCCCTGATCTCCAATGGGAGATCTTGCCCTGGGCATGCTCAGAAGAAGAAACAGAGGACTTAGTCCCAAATCTGCCTGCTCCAGCACTGGTTATAACCGAAGATCCAGGAGAGGCAGCAGCAAGTCTCTGCACAGTATTAAACCGGGCAAGACGCTGGGACCGACATCTCTGCTGAGCAGACTCCACTGCGGCCAGAGACGGATGGGGGACCGCAGCGGGAATGGCTCGAGATTCCCCTTGTGCAGCATTGGGAACTCGAACCCTAACAACAGGCAACAGGAATTCAAACAAGCAAGTAGGAGCATATTGCACAATACATAGCCAGAAAAAATTTAACTGGCAGCGAGTGTCAGAGGTTCAGGGGTTTAACTAGATGACAAGACTGGCCAGGACTCACAGAAAGGAGCCAGTAATAAACCCCATGATTTCCTGACTGAGCAGCAAAAAAAAAAATAATTACATAGGACTGGTATGTTCACTGCCCTTCATTGTACATTATAAAGGTGTGGCACTTCCTAGCAAATAAAGTGGAAAAAGAGGAGATAGGTACTGGCCCAGATATTGCATATAGTCAATCATCAGTCTCATGTTGTCGTGACTTCGGCATGGCCTTTTAAGTCATGAGGCTGCACCCAATCTGTAATGACCTGGACCTTCTTAAGATCCATGCGGAATCACTCCCCTGACACAATTAAAACCAGAAAGGACAGTTCCTGCATGAAAAATGAAAATTTTTCCAATTTGGCATATAAATGATTCTCTCTACATCTCATCAGAACCATGCGCAGATAGTCTAAGTGAGTTTGACTATCCACCGAGTACACCAAAATGTCATCCTGGTATATAACCACATAATGCCCAATTAGGTCAGAGAAAATAACATTAATGAAATTCTGAAAAACAACAGGAGAGTTAGTGAGACCAAAGTGCATAACCAAGTTTTCAAACAGCCCTTCAGTCGTCAAAAATGCCGTTTTCCATTCTTCCCCTTCCTTGACCCTTATAAGGTTATAAGCCCCTCGTAAGTCAAGCTTAGAAAACCATTTGGCCCTGGTTAGTTGGTTACAGAGATCGGGGATCAGAAGAAGAGGGTATGTGTTTTTCACTGTAATCTTGTTCAGTTCCCAAAAGTAGAGGCACGGCCGCAAACCACCATTCTTTTTTTTTACAAAAAAGAAGCCCGCTGCCACGGGTGAAACAGAAGGTCGAATATGCTCCTTGCAGAGACTTTCGATGATGTACTCCTTCATGGCTTGACACTCGGGCCCAGACAAATTAAACAGACGAGCCTTGGGTATCTTGGCTCCAGGTACTAAATCAATGGCACAATCAAAAGGTCTATGTGGTGGAAGCACCTCAGCCTCACTTTCGTTACTAGCCGCCATCTTCAAATGTTTTCTGCACTTATCCAGTCAGTCTTCTGGATCCTCCAGTGTTTTATGGGCAAATTGGAAATCACAACTCAATGTAAGTCGAGAGCCAGAATGAGGCCATAACATTTCGCTCATAGACTTATATTGAGAGCTTATGACAGTTACCTTAGGCTTCTGGTCAGTCAGAAGTTATGATCACAAGATGGCAGTGCAGAACCAAAATGGAGCCAGGAAGAACTGAACACAGAGGGTGGTGAGTCTTAGCCGCTTCGCGCTGTTCATGTGCTTCTATGGACCCGTAGTAGCGCATGAACGCACGAAACGGCCGTAGTCTATCAGGCTTTTTTCATCTGCTTATTCCCCTGATGCCATTCTAATATGGATTAAAGAAAGTTAACATCAAGGACCAGGTGAGTGCTCCATTTCTTTTCCTCTCATCTATGTATCATAGGAACATTTTTTGTGCATGCACCACTCAGACGAGGTCCTGGAAATTGAGTTGTAGGGTGGTATTTGTATTCAACAAAGCACTTAGCTGGTTTATTGTTGCCTAGTCTCTTAAAACTATTTAGATGTATAATTAGTGTATTGCATGTGTAGCTTACTGTACATGTATTTAGCTAATAATTAAAGAAATAAAATAGAAAAATGGTGTTGTGTCCCCCTTATTTTTAATATCCAGGTGAAGGAAAGCAGACAACTGGGGGTTGGTGTTATTATTCTGGGAAGAGACCAATATCCATGAATCTTCCCAGGCTATTAATATCAGGTCACAGGTGTCTACTTAGCCTTTACTAGTTATTAAAAAGGTGGACCCAGCAAAAAATGACATGTGGGTCCCCCTATTTTTAATAACCAGTAAAGGCTAAGTAGACAGTTGTGAGCTGATAATAATAGAAATGTTATACAGTATTGCTTAGCTACAGGGTGAGATTCAGGTGGGACATAACTTTATTTGACTCTTGGAGAACAAATTTTCACAGAAATGTTTGCGGACTCCATATACAGAGCCCCTAATTAGCAGAAGAGCAGAATCTCCCCCCCCTCAAGTGACCCCATTTTGGAAATTTCACCTCTCTAGGAATTTATCTACAGGTGTAATGATGATTTTGACTCCATGGGTAGAGATGGGATACACCTGGATATTCGGGTCCAGTGGGTGCAGCCAAACAATTACGAAAAGTTCGGGTTCGAATATCAGAACAGTACTTGACCACAAACTTGAATGGGGTGCCAAAACATTCAGTATTTGCCATGCTGCCATGGCAAAAACCGCTTCCGATTGGTGGTAAAATCATCACCTCTGGTCAGACAGCTGCAGTTCCAACGCTGTCAAAAGACAGCGTGAGCCAGCAGCTGTGGTCGGAGGTATAAAGTTTACCTCTGTTCACTGGTGTCAGCTGATGGGACTACTGCTCCCATCAGCTGACACATGCTGCTGCTTATAACAATGAAAGCAGGAGCGGCTGATAGGAGTATTCATCAGCCGGTGCCTGCAATGTAAATAAATAGTTAAAAAAAAAGGTGTGGGTTCCCCTGTATTTTTGATAGCCAGCCAGGCAAAACTCACAGCTGGGGGCTGCAACCCTCAGCTGTCAGCAAAGCTGGTTATCAAGAATAGAGGGGTCCCCACATAATATTTTAAAATATATAAATAATAAAAAAACGGCGTAGGGTTCTCCCCATTTTTGACAACTAGCTAAGCTAAAGCAGACAGCTAGGGGCTGGAATTCTCAGGACGGTAAGGGGCCATGGATATTGGCCCCCAGCCTAAAAATAGCAGCCCTAGCTGCTAATCAAAAACCAGAAACTCAGAAATTGTTTTTTTTGTATGCCATTTACTGTGTGGTAAAAGTAATAATGTAGCTTTGTTCTTTGGATCAGTTTGATTACAGCAATACCACATTTATATAATTTTTTTATGTTTTGCTTCTTTTATGTAATAAAAAAACTATTTTAGAAATTAAAGAATTGTTTTTTTCATTGCTTTATTCTGAGCTGTAGCTTTTGATTTGTCTACTGATAGAGCTGTATGATGTCTTGTTTTTTCAGATCAAGATGTTTTCAGCTACATAATTTTTTAAATTTTTATTTATATTTGACTTTTTTTCAGAGCATTTTATTCCACTTTTTTTACTTTCTTTGGCAGTGTGATGAAAAACCATATTTTTTGCGAAGTTTTTTTTTTACGGTATTCACTGAACTTGTAAAGTGATGTGACACTTTTGTAGTTTAGGCCATTCTGGATGCAGAGATACCAAATGTGTATTTTTTTTGGCTGTTTTAGTTTTTACATAAATATATGTATTTATGGGTATTTTGTTTTTTATTCATTTTGGGATTTTTTCTAAATTATTTTACAATTTTTACTTAGTCCCTCTTTGGGACTTTTATTACTCTGATCACTAGTATAATGCATTGCAATGCACCAGCTTTGCAATGTCTTACACCTGTCAGTGTTACACTGACATAAAACCTTTGAGACCTTTGAGACTATCTTCTTAGCATGGTCTAACAGGCCATCGTAGCTACTAGACCTGAAGGTCATAATTGATCATGGGTTTTCATGACTATCGTCAGACTGCGATTATATCTCAGGGGTGCCAATCCATATTGATTGTGGCATTTAGGGGGGTTAAACAGCTGAGCTCCAGGTGGAGATTGTTCGGGCACAGCTCGTCCCACACATTCGCCATGACATAACTGTTCATCATTGGTTGGGAACAGCTTCTCGACATTTACATATGTCAAATATCATGAAGGGGTTTAGCAACAATATATATAGTATGAAGTAATTCTGTCTGATATGCTGTATATGCTTGAGTCATTGTAACTTGGACTTTTAGGAGAAATTTTTATATCATGGCAGATAACTGAGTAAATGGAAATAAAAAAAAGCTCTTCGCATACCACCATATGAAAATATACACATGGACAAAATTGTTGGTACTTTTCTGCTAAAATAAGACAAACCCACAATGGTGACAGAAATAACTTGGAACTGACAAAAGTAATTTTTAATTTGAATTTAATGAATTGTGGTTCAACAGAAAAAAAAAAAACTAATGAAACTGGCCTGGACAAAAATGATGGTTCCCTAAACAATATATTTTCTCAACCAGACTTCTGCCTCTCTGCACAGGTATTTTGGCCCACTCCTCATAAGCAAACTGCTTCTTGTCTCAGGTGTGAAGGCACCTTTTCCAGGCTGGATATTTCAGCTTTTTCCACAGATGTTCTATGGGATTTAGATCAGGGCTTACAGGGGTCACTTCAGAATAGTCCAATGCTTTGCTCTTAGCCATTCTGGGATGATGTTTTTAGCTGCATATTTTGGCTCATTATTCTGTAGGAGAAGCCAGACCAAGATTTCTAACACTGGGCAGCACATTTAGCTCCAGAATGTCTTGATAGTCTTCAGATTTTATTGTACCCTGCACATCTTCAAGACAACCTGTGCCAGATGTAGCAAAGCAGCCTCAAAAGATAACCGAGCCTACTCAGTTTTTCACAATAGATACAATGTTCTTATCTTGGTATCCTTAATTTTTGAGTCTGAACACAGAGATGATGTGACTTGCCAAAAAGCTCCAGATTTGTCTCATCCGTCCAAAGGACAGTCTCCCAAAAGAATTGTGGCTTGTCAATATGCATTTTGGCAAATTCCTTCTCTATCGTCTTCTTTGTTCAAGAGAGTGTCAGATGGTGCGATCTGACACTGATGGATCTTGACCTTGGCGTTCACTTTCAATCTCTTTGGAAGTTGTTCTTTGGTTATCATTCTGTCTTGTTCAGGAAGGTTGGCTACAGTTTCAAATAACTTAAATTTTTGAATAATATGTGTAACTGAAGATAAGGAACATCAAGCTGTTTGGATATTGTCTTATGGCCTTTACCTTTAGCATTTGACTATAATTGTCTTTCTAATCTACTGAGAGATCTTTCACCCTTGTTTTCTTCAGAGTGGTACATACCATGATACCAAACTGCACAGTGACTACTTTTCACTCCTTTAGCAGACAGACTGACTGATTACAAAGTTTGTAGACACCTATAATGCTAAGTACAGGACACACCTTAGTTTAACGTGTCCCTATGTTCAAATTATTCTTAATCTTTTCGAGCGGTACCATCATTTTTGTCCAGGAAATTTTCATTTTTTTTTTCATTTCTTTTTCTAAACACAATTTTATGGCAATGTCTGATTTTCATTAGTTGACATTAAGTAATTTTCAATTTAAATTCACTTATCAGCTTCAAGTTATACCAGTGACCGTTGTGGGTTGTTCTTAATTTAAGAAGGGTTGGGAAAATTTTGTCCACGTGTGCACCATTATGCATTGTCCCATTGAGGTAAGGTAGAGATGATAACCAGGATTACTTTGAAGTACATTCTCAATAAAGTTGTGTGCATATGGGCCTATTAACAATGAAATATAAGGGTATCATTATTAACCCCTCTCTGACATTAGACGTACTATCCCGTCCATAAAACCCGTGCCATTCTGCCCATGGACGGGATAGTACTCATAGGCGATCAGCTGCGCTCCTGAGGGGAGCGCAGCTAATCGCCGCCGGGTGTCAGCTGATTATCACAGCTGACACCCGTGACTGTGTGTCAGGAGCGGTCACGGACCGCTCCCGGCACATTAACCCCTAGCACACCGCGATCAAACATGATCGCGGTGTACTGGGGGCACAGGATGTGATCCGCGCTGTGTCGGGAGGGCTTCCTCCCTCCCAGGACCCGGATCCAAGATGGCGCCGGGGTCCTGGAGGGAGGCGGCTTCCTCAGTGCCTGCTGAGAGCAGGCACTGAGAAGCCTGCTGCACTGCCTGAGCGATCGCTGGTGTGACAGTGTGCTGTGCACACTGTCACACCAGCGATTTGATAAAATACAGTGATGTCCCACCTGGGACAAAGTAAAAAAGTTAAAAAAAAATAAAAATATAAAAAAAATCCAAAATAAAAAAAAAAAAATAAAATATCCAATAAATTCATTTCTTCCTGTGAATAAAAAAAACAAAACAATAAAAGTACACATATTTGGTATCGCCGCGTCCGTAACGACCCCCCCTATAAAACTGTCCCACTAGTTAACCCCTTTAGTGAACCCCTTAAAAAAAAAAAAAAAAAAAGCAAAAAATCAATGCTTTATCATCATACCGCCGAACAAAAAGTGGAATAACGCGAAATCAAAATGACCGATATAAATAAACATGGTACCGCTGAAAACGTCATCTTGTCCCGCAAAAAACAAGCCGCCATACAGCATCATCAGCGAAAAAATAAAAAAGTTATAGCTCGCAGAATAAAGCGATGCAAAAATAATTATTTTTTATATAAAATTGTTTTTATTCTATAAAAGCGCCAAAACATAAAAAAATGATATAAATGAGGTATCGCCATAATCGTACTGACCCGAAGAATAAAACTGCTTTATCAATTTTACCACACGCGGAACAATAAAAACACCTCCCCCAAAAGAAATTCATGAATTGCTGATTTTTGTTCATTCTAACCTCCCAAAAATCGAAATAAAAAGCGATCAAAAAATGTCACCTGCTCAAAAGTGGTACAAATAAAAACTTCAACTCGTACCGCAAAAAATAAGACCTCACATGACTCTGTGGGCCAAAATATGCAAAAATTATAGCTCTCAAAATGTGGCGATGCAAAAAACTATTTTTGCAATAAAAAGCGTCTTTTAGCGTGACAGCTGCCAATCTTAAAAACCCGCTATAAATAGTAAATCAAACCCCCCTTTATCACCCCCTTAGTTAGGGAAAAATAATAAAATTAAAAAAATGTATTTATTTCCATTTTCCCATTAGGGTTAGGGTTAGGGTTGCGGCTAAAGTTAGGGTTAGGGTTGGCGCTAAAGTTAGGATTAGGGTTAGGGTTGGGATTAGGGGTGTGTTAGGGTTAGGTTTGTGGTTAGGGTTGGGACTAGGGTTAGGGGTGTGTTGGGGTTAGGGTTGGAGTTAGAATTGGGGGGTTTCCGCTGTTTAGGCACATCAGGGGCTCTCCAAATGTGACATGGCCTCTGATCTCAATTCCAGCCAATTCTGCGTTGAAAAAGTCAAACGGTGCTCCTTCACTTCTGAGCTCTGCCATGCGTCCAAACAGTAGTTTATCCCCACATATGGGGTATCAGCGTACTCTGGACCCCAAGAGTTATTGTGCAATTTGTCCTATTTCTTCTGTTACCCTTGGGAAAATAAAAAACTGGGGGCGAAAATATCATTTTTGTACAAAAAAAAATATTTTTTTGTTTTTACGGCTGTACATTATAAACTTCTGTGAAGCACTTGGGGCTTCATAGCGCTCACCACACACCTAGATAAGTTCCTTGTGGGGTCTATTTTCCAAAATGGGGTCACTTGTTGGGGATTTCCACTGTTTAGGCGCATCAGGGGCTCTCCAAATGCGACATGACGCCCCCAGACCATTCCATCAAAGTCTGCAATCCAAAACGTCACTACTTCCCTTCCGAGCCCCAACGTGTACCCATACAGTAGTTTTCTCCCACATATTGGGTATCAGCGTACTCAGGACAAATTGGGCAACAACTTTTGGGGTCCAATTTCTCCTGTTACCCTTGTAAAAATAAAATATTGGGGCGAAAAAATAATTTTTGCAAAAAAAAAAAAAGATTTTTTATTTTTACGGCTGTGCGTTATAAACTTCTGTGAAGCACTTTGGGGTTCAAAGTGCTCACCACACATCTAGATAAGTTCCTTGTGGGGTCTATTTGCCAAAATGGGGTCACTTGTGGGGGGTTTCCACTGTTTAGGTGCATCAGGGGCTCTCCAAATGTGACATGACGCCCCCAGACCATTCCATCAAAGTCTGCAATCCAAAACGTCACTACTTCCCTTCCGAGCCCCGACGTGTTCCCATACAGTAGTTTTCGCCCACATATTGGGTATCAGTGTACTCAGGACAAATTGGACAACAACTTTTGCGTTCCAATTTCTTCTGTTACCCTTGTGAAAAAAAATTTTGGGGGCGAAAAAATCATTTTTGTAAAAAAAAAAAAAGATTTTTTATTTTACGGCTGTACGTTATAAACTTTAGTGAAACACCTGGGGGTTCAAAGTTCTCACCACACATCTAGATAAGTTCCTTGAGGGGTCTAGTTTCCAAAATGGTGTCATTTATGGGGGTTTCCACTGTTTAGGCAGATCAGGAGCTCTCCAAACACGACATGGCGTCCAGCCAATTCTGCGTTGAAAAAGTCAGACGGCGCTCCTTCCCTTCCAAACTCTGCCATGCACCCAAACAGTGGTTTACCCCCACATATGGGGTATCAGCGCACTCAGGACAAATTGCACAATAACTTTTGGAGTCTTGTTACCCTTGGAAAAATAAAAATTGGGGTGAAAAGATCATTTTTGTGGAAAAAATATGATTTTTAAATTTTACGGCTCTACGTTATAAACTTGTGTGAAGCACTTGGGGGTTCAAATTGCTCATCAAAAATCTAGATAAGTTCCTTAGGGGGTCTAGTTTCCCAAATGGGGTCATTTGTGGGGGGTTTCCACTGTTTAGGCACATCAGGGGCTCTCCAAATGCAACATGGCATCCAAACTCAATTCCAGCCAATTTTGGTTGGAAAAAGTAAAATGGTGCTCCTTCCATTCCGAGCTCTGCTGTGCGCCCAAACAGTGGTTCCCCCCCACATATGGGGTATCAGCATACTCAGGACAAATTGTACAACAACTTATGTGGTCCAATTTCTCCTGTTACCCTTGGGAAAATAAAAAATTAGTGACTAAAAGATAATTTTTGTGGGAAAAAAATAGGATTTTTTATTTTCATGCCCGGGCATTATAAACTTGTGTGAAGCACTTGGGGGTTCAAAGTGCTCACCAAAGATCTAGATAAGTTCCTTAGGGGGTCTAGTTTCCAAAATGGGGTCACTTGGGGGGTTTCCACTGTTTAGGCTCATCTGGGGCACTGCAAACGGAACATGACCCCCATTAACGTCTGCATTCCAAAACGTTACTACTTCCTTTCCAAGCCCTGCCGTGCGCCCAAACAGTTTCCCCCCCCCCATATGGGGTATCAGCGTACTCAGGACAAATTGGACAACAACTTTTGGGGTCCAATTTCCTTGGGAAAATTCAAAAATTTGGGACTAAAAAATCATTTTTGTGGAAAATTGATTTTTTTTTTTTTCACACCCAGGCTTTATAAACTTTTGTGAAACACTTGAGGGTTCAAAGTGCTCATAACAGATCTAGATAAGTACCTTAGGGGGTCTAGTTTCCAAAATGGTGTCACTTGTGGGGGGTTTCCACTGTTTAGGCGCATCAGGGGCTCTCCAATCGCGACATGGCATCCAATCTAAATTCCAGCCAATTTTAGTTTGAAAAAGTCAAACGGCGCTCCTTCCCTTACGAGCTCTGCCGTGTGCCCAAACAGTGGTTTTCCCCCACATATGGGGTATTGGCATACTCAGGAGAAATTGCATAGCAACCTTATCTGTCCATTTTCTCCTTTTACCCTTGTGAAAATAAAAAAAAAGTTGGTAAAAGATAATTTTTGTGGCTAAAAAGTAAAATATTCATTTTTTCCTTCCACGTTGCTTTAGTTACTGTGAAGCACCTGAAGGGTTAATAAACTTCTTGAATGTGGTTTTGAGTACCTTGAGGGGTGCAGTTTTTAGAATGGTGTCACTTTTGGGTATTTTCTGCCATATAGACCCCTCAAAGTGACTTCAAATGTGAGGTGGTCCCTAAAAAAAATGGCTTTGTAAATTTTGCTGTAAAAATGAGAAATCGCTGGTCAACTTTTAACCCTTATAACTTCCTAACAAAAAAAAATTTTGGTTCCAAAATTGTGCTGATGTAAAGTAGACATGTGGGAAATGTTATTTCTTAACTATTTTGTGTGATATATTTCTCTGTTTTAAGGGAATAAAATTCAAAGTTTGAAAATTGCAAAATTTTAAAAATTTTCACCATATTTGCGTTTTTTTCAAAAATAAACGCAAGTTATATCGAAGAAATTTTACCACTAACATGAAGTACAATATGTCACGAGAAAACAATCTCAGAATCGCGAAGATCCGTTGAAGCGTTCCAGAGTTATAACCTTATAAAGAGACAGTGGTCAGAATTGTAAAAATTGGCCCGGTCATTAACGTGCAAACCACCCTTGGGGGTGAAGGGGTTAATACTGTTTGCTCCTTTAGGATAAAAAAAACTGATGAATATGACAAGCTATAATATGTTTATATTATATATGTAATTACAACGCTTTATTGATAATATTTTTAACCTGCAAGAAATAAGAATTGTACTTTTGGCTTAAAATATGTTACTTTACTGCAATCAAAACGTCGACTTTGACATGATAGATTTTCTCTAAAGGGTATTTTTTGCTAATAATGCATGACATATTTGTAAGAACTTCAAAGACACCTCTGTATCAAGGAATGTTCAAGAAAATTACCCTGACATGGACATAAGTGCACACTGAAACGCTACTAAAAGATTTTTCTAATGGATTTCTTTTGCATAATATTGTTTTATTGAAAGAGGGTCAGGAATAATGCACATCAGAATGTAGCCCATGTACCTCCAGGGACCAGTAAATGGTATTATCCTTGTCTGGATTTAGATGTTGTAGAGAGTCTGAAAAGTCGGCTAAATAGTACAATAGGATTATGCCTAGACATGCGAAAAAGCCATAAAAGGGAAATCGCTCTAAAAAAATCAGGTAATATAGCATGAACATAGATGAAGATGAAGAACGATGGTTTCCTGGTATAATAAAATAGGCTCTTTATCCTGTTCAGCACGTAGAAAGTGACAGTTCATACCCAATATCTGAAGCCATATATTGCTGGTACAACCATTAGAGCCCCTGAAATTTGTTTTCCCCAAAGTAAAATAACATTTATCCTGCTCTAACCAGCACATAGAGTTCATTTTCTTAATGGTAAAAAAGCAGGACAGTTTGTGAAGCAGGAATGTCTTACAAATTACAATGACTCTTTATATATATAGCATAACTAATCCTGAGTTATAGCCTGTGCTATGGACAACAGCAGTATTTACAATTCAGAAAACTTCAGAGCTGAAATCTTTCATCAATTATTGAATACCGTAGCTACAAATAGCTCACTCTGGAAATTTGAAACTTGGGAAGTGTTATGTGTTTTTGGCATAAAAACAAACTGTCCCACCGCAAAAACAAGTGGTCAAATTGTGGAGTGTTCAAAGGTGAAAATATTAAGTTTAGTTTATGAATTATTGTTCTAACAAGAAATGTATCGCTATAAGGGAATGCACAAGTAGTAATTACACAACGGCCATCATCTCTGCCGGTGCTTAAAGACCATTCTGCCGTATATACTGAGAAGCACACACAAAGTGGGTGACTGTTATACATTTTACATTGGGGAATAAAAGCTTTAAAGAAGATGTCCAGAAATATTTTTGTTTTACCATGGACCTAAAAACTAAGGCAGTTACTAACAAACGCAACTAACTGCCTATGCTACACATCATCTACGATTCAGCTGCACCACATCAACAGAGAAGCTCTTCATCTCCCAGGTTGCTTTATCGGTGGGGTGTAACTGCTGACGTCATGCTGATTGACAGCTGGCTCCCCACAGTAAGGCAGCGTGGAGCCGTCTGTCAATCAGCATGACATCAGCAGTCACACCATATTAACAGAGCAGAGTGGAAGAGAAGCTGCTGCTCTGTCAGCGTGACATCAGTGGAAGTCACTGTGTCGCCACCAGGAGCATTCTGTCACCCTTCCTTTGCTGGTAGAAATCAGCACTGGGCAGGAAGATAGCATCTACCTATTTATTAGTTCTGAGCCCCGTTATATAAAAATGTAATAATTCTGGATTACCCCTTTAAGACACGTCACAAAGCAGATATTTATAAATGAATGCAGCTAAAATTAATTTCATTTTATTCCCAAAGAGCTCTAGATTTCCCAAAATTTGTAGAGAATATAATAATAATAACAATCAGGGATTTTTTTGTTGATTTTTTTAACATAAAACACCACTCTTCAGTAAGGCCAAAGAAGACAAGTGGTGCACAATTAGCCAAATTTGGCTGTTCGTATAAAAAAAATTGCATCATATAAAGTCAAAATTATTGTTAAATTATTATTGAATATCCATGGCCATCTAAACTCTGCATCTCCAGATAAGACAATAGCAAATACACAACAAGGCGTAAATTTGTGTTCACTGTATATTTGCAATATAATAATAGAGACATTTTTGTGCACATTACGCCCTGGATCCAATGTAGGGATGACTCTTGGTAAATATTATCACCCAAACAGAATAAGAAAAAGGGAAAACAGAGATTGCGGTGAATGGTGAGGATAAAGGTTTTTATTTATTAAACACAAATAATATGCAGTGTGGGTACTCTCTGACAAAGGTACGCCAAACAAGCATAGGGATGGGTGCAAGCTGCACCATTTATGAACTAAAGGTATTCATTTTGTTTTCTTTTAATTTGACAATGTCGGCAACAATAGATGTGTTACGTTTCTGATGAAACAATTATCAGACACTTTACATCTCTATATATGTGCAACAGAGGTATCACCTTGCAAATGCTATTTACTGTAAAATATATCTATATAGAATACAGATGTTATTTGTAGGATTTACCCCTATGTACATATTCAACTATTATTATGAACTTAATTGCACACACACTTTATTAATTCAGAATACATCCAGTATATACATCTTTTTTCTAATACCTCTAACATTTGTATATTGCATCACCGCATCCACAGTCATGCCATATTCTGTTCATAGACATTCTTTCGCCTTTTTGTGATTTATTTGCAACCTTTCTGGGGTCTTATTTAGAAGGGCTCTTGTGATTCATTTATACAGTATATCACAAAAGTGAGCACACCCATCAATTTTTTGTAAATATTTTATTATATCATTTCATGGGACAAAACCGAAGATATGACACTTTCATACAATGTAAAATAGTCAGTGATTCGGGCCCTCTAAGTAACTCAATGCACAGCCTTTAATGTCTAAACTGCTGGCAACGAAAGTAAGTACACCCCTACTAGAAAATGGCAAAATTGAGCTATTTTGCCAATTTCCCTCAATGGTGTCATATGACTCATTAGTGTTAGGTCTCAGTTGTGATTGGGGAGCAGGTGTGTTAAATTTGATGTGATCGCTCTCACACTCTTTCATATTGGTCACTGGAAGTTTAACATGGCACAACAAGGCAAAAAACTCTTTGAGGATGTGAAAAAAAGAATTGTTGCTCTAAATAAGGATGGCTTAGGCTTTTAGAAGAATGCCAACATTCTAAAAATGAGCTGCAGCACAGTGGACAAGAAGAAACGGCGGTTTAACAAGACAGGTTCCACTCAAAAAGGTCTCGCCATGGTCGACCAAAGAAGTTGAATGCTCGTGTTCAGCGTCATATCCAGAGGTCGTCTTTTCAAAATAGACGTATGAGTGCTGTCAGCATTGCTGCAGAGGTTAAAGGGGTGAGGTTCAGCCTATCAGTGCACAGACCATATGCTGCATACTGCATGAAAATTGGTCTGCATGGCTGTTGTCCCAGAAGGAAGCCTCTTCTAAAGATGATGCAGAAGAAAGCCTGCAAACAGCTTGCTGAAGACAGGCAGACTAAGGACATGGATTACTGGAACCATGTACGATGGTCTAATGAGACCAATATAAACCTATTTGGTTCAGATGGTATCAAGAGTTAATGGCGGCAACCAGGTGAAGATTACAAAGACGAGTGTGTCTTTCCTACAGTCAAGCAGAGTGGTGGGAATGTCAAGGTTTGGGGCTGTGTAAGTGCTGACAGCTGTGGGGAGCTATATTTCATTGAGGGAACCATGAATGCCAACATGTACTGTGACATACTGAAGCATGATCCTTTGCCTGTGGAAACTGGTCCGCAGGGTAGTATTTCAACATGATAATGACCCAAAACACACCTCCAAGATGACCACTGCCTTGCTAAAGGAACTAAGGATAAAGATTCTGGACTGGCCAAGCAGGTCTACAGATATAAACCCTATTGAGCAACTGTGGTGCATCCTCAAATGGAAGGTGGAGAACCACAAGGTCTCTAACATCCACCAGCTTCATGATGTTGCCATGGAGGAGTGGAGCAACTCAAAAGAGTTAAGTTAGTGCTTGAAAATAATGGTTACCTCTAGGGTTGATTGAATAGCTTTGGATAAGTGCTTATCCGAATAGCGCTTACTGAATAGCTGTACCAGTAACCTGGATACCTGGAGCGCTCCCAATAATCCGCTGTTCAGTGCTGCATGTGTTGCGGCTGTGTGACTGTCACGGCACATGCATGGAGAGCCCAACAAATAGGCTCTCCATTCATGTGTTGTGACTGTCACACAGTTGCGACACATGCAGCTATGGTGCTGAAACAGCTGATTATCGGGAGCGCTCCAGGTATCCAGGATACAGATGCAGAAATTTGGTAAGTGCTATAGCTATTCAGAAAAGCACTTATCCAAAGCTATAAATATAGATATCAGTGGCGCTCTAGTGACTAGAGTTTAAGAGTGCTGCAAACAAGGGCACTACCACTAAAGAGTGCCAATTAAGATGAATGAGATATAAAACAAATAGTTTGCGCACATAAAAAACTCAAAAGACACAACAGAATAGGTATTATGAAGATATATAGATGTATTGGATTAAAAAAGCAAGTGGGAAACACCCCAAAACAATGATAGATAATCACAGGTATATATTGCACTACACCCAGTGGGAAAAAGGTGATGAGGAAAGCCTAAATTAGCAAGAGGTTGCCAGCCCCAAATGCGTCACACGCAGAGATCACATTCACCGCCGGACTTTATCCCACAGGATATCGGCTCAATAGAGACATTCGGCTTCATTCTTATCTACCACCACTGGCTGCATCCAGCTTCTCCTTTTCCCATTGTGGATTAACCCTTTATGCAGTAGTTTGTGTGACTGATGAAGGTCCATGATATAGGACCGAAACGTTTCGCTACTACTGTGAATAAAAACCTTATATCTCATACACATAAGTTGAGTGCCGAGTTCATTTCATATTTAGTTACGGTGTGGGAACCTACTCGGGCTCCTCTCTCTTTGACTGTGCACACGGTTACCTTTTCACATACCTTCAATGTTGGCTCATGAAAAGATTTAATTAAATATTTACAAAAATGTGAGGGTTATATAGGCCCCATTTTTGCATCAGCTTTTACAGCATTACATATGCACGTTTTTTTATTTTATAAATCAGTGTAACACTATAATTGACATTTTGATATGCACCTCCTTTTCTTTAGAATTTTGTTGCTTATTATTTGTATAATAAATAAAAACTTATCATCACTGTTGAACGCAAACTCGGTTTTCACCTTTTCCATTTTTTGTTTGTGCTATCTCCACATAAAGTAGTTTAAAACTCAAATTAGGACTTGGAGTTTCAAGTGCAAATTGGCAAATTTATTTGTGTGGAATGGAGTTCTACTCAAATTTTCTAAAAATTTGTATTCTCCAGAATGATTTTAGTTGTTTTTTACTCTTCATGAATTCAGCTGGCTGCCATTATGCTGAATGATAAAAGGCCTGGCAAAAGGTTTTAAATTAGAGCTCAAAACCTAATACTCACCTCTCTCCTTACCTCTCCAGTCTCCTTTTACTGGAGACGTCAGGATTTCAGCACCTGACTGCAGTAATGGAGGTCCCGAAGGCTGGATAGGGGACAATGAGCAATGGGGCAGCCAGAGCTGTGAGATGAGCATTAGTTCTTTTTTTTTCCTACATCTTACATTTGGGGTTACACTCTGGGCCCAGGAGAGGTTAATAAGACATTAAATTTGCGGACAATATAACAGCAGCAAATCAAATTTCCTGATAAAAGCACAAATTGGCGAATTTAAATCTTGGAATAGTCGCTCATTCCAGGCATCAAGGAATATGATGTATAATGGCCTGTCTTCAAGTTATCTTGATGTAGAGAAAGACTTACTTTTGAAGCTTGACAACTACTGTATGGATTTTTTAACCCCTTCACCCCCAAGGGTGGTTTGCACGTTAATGACCGGGCCAATTTTTACAATTCTGACCACTGTCTCTTTATGAGGTTATAACTCTGGAACGCTTCAACGGATCTTCGCGATTCTGAGACTGTTTTCTCATGACATATTGTACTTCACGTTAGAAGTAAAATTTCTTCGATATAACTTGCGTTTATTTTTGAAAAAAACGCAAATATGGCGAAAATTTTTAAAATTTTGCAATTTTCAAACTTTGAATTTTTATTCCCTTAAAACAGAGAAATATATCACACAAAATAGTTAAGAAATAACATTTCCCACATGTCTACTTTACATCAGCACAATTTTGGAACCAAAATTTTTTTTTGTTAGGAAGTTATAAGGGTTAAAAGTTGACCAGCGATTTCTCATTTTTACAACAAAATTTACAAAGCCATTTTTTTTAGGGACCACCTCTCATTTGAAGTCACTTTGAGGGGTCTATATGGCAGAAAATACCCAAAAGTGACACCATTCTAAAAACTGCACCCTCAAGGTACTCAAAACCACATTCAAGAAGATTATTAACCCTTCAGGTGCTTCACAGGAACTAAAGCAACGTGGAAGGAAAAAATGAATATTTAACTTTTTAGCCACAAAAATGATCTTTTACAAACTTTTTTTTTATTTTCACAAGGGTAAAAGGAGAAAATGGACAGATAAGGTTGTTATGCAATTTCTCCTGAGTACGCCAATACCCAATATGTGGGGGAAAACCACTGTTTGGGCACACGGCAGAGCTCGTAAGGGAAGGAGCGCCGTTTGACTTTTTCAAACTAAAATTGGCGGGAATTGAGATTGGACGCCATGTCGTGTTTGGAGAGCCCCTGATGCGCCTAAACAGTGGAAACCCCCACAAGTGACACCATTTTGGAAACTAGACCCCCTAAGGTACTTATCTAGATCTGTTGTGAGCACTTTGAACCCCCAAGTGTTTCACAAAAGCTTATAATGCCTGGGTGTGAAAAAAAAAAAAAAATTCCACAAAAATGATTTTTTAGTCCCAAATTTTTGAATTTTCCCAAGGAAATTGGACCCCAAAAGTTGTTGTCCAATTTGTCCTGAGTACGCTGATACCCCATATGTGGGGGGGGGGAACTGTTTGGGTGCACGGCAGGGCTTGGAAAGGAAGTAGTAACGTTTTGGAATGCAGACGTTGATGGGGGTCATGTTCCGTTTGCAGTGCCCCAGATGAGCCTAAACAGTGGAAACCCCCCACAAGTGACCCCATTTTGGAAACTAGACCCCTTAAGGAACTTATCTAGATCTTTGGTGAGCACTTTGAACCCACAAGTGCTTCACACAAGTTTATAATGCCCGGGCATGAAAATAAAAAATCCTATTTTTTTCCCACAAAAATTATCTTTTAGTCACTAATTTTTTATTTTCCCAAGGGTAACAGGAGAAATTGGACCACATAAGTTGTTGTACAATTTGTCCTGAGTACGCTGATACCCCATATGTGGGGAGGAACCACTGTTTGGGCGCACGGCAGAGCTCGGAATGGAAGGAGCACCATTTGACTTTTTCCAACCAAAATTGGCTGGAATTGAGATTGGATGCCATGTTGCATTTGGAGAGCCCCTGATGTGCCTAAACAGTGGAACCCCCCCACAAATGACCCCATTTGGGAAACTAGACCCCCTAAGGAACTTTTCTAGATCTTTAGTGAGCAATTTGAACCCCCAAGTGCTTCACACAAGTTTATAACGTAGAGCCGTAAAATTTAAAAATCATATTTTTTCCACAAAAATGATCTTTTCACCCCAATTTTTATTTTTCCAAGGGTAACAAGACTCCAAAAGTTATTGTGCAATTTGTCCTGAGTGCGCTGATACCCCATATGTGGGGGTAAACCACTGTTTGGGTGCATGGCAGAGTTTGGAAGGGAAGGAGCGCCGTCTGACTTTTTCAACGCAGAATTGGCTGGACGCCATGTCGTGTTTGGAGAGCTCCTGATCTGCCTAAACAGTGGAAACCCCCATAAATGACACCATTTTGGAAACTAGACCCCTCAAGGAACTTATCTAGATGTGTGGTGAGAACTTTTAACCCCCAGGTGTTTCACTAAAGTTTATAACGTACAGCCGTAAAATAAAAAAACTTTTTTTTTTTTACAAAAATGATTTTTTCGCCCCCAATATTTTATTTTCACAAGGGTAACAGAAGAAATTGGAATGCAAAAGTTGTTGTCCAATTTGTCCTGAGTACGCTGATACCCAATATGTGGGAGAAAACTACTGTATGGGCGCACGTCAGGGCTCGGAAGGGAAGTAGTGACGTTTTGGATTGCAGACTTTGATGGAATGGTATGGGGGCGTCATGTCACATTTGGAGAGCCCCTGATGCGCCTAAACAGTGGAAATCCCCAACAAGTGACCCCATTTTGGAAAATAGACCCCACAAGGAACTTATCTAGATGTGTGGTGAGCGCTATGAAGCCCCAAGTGCTTCACAGAAGTTTATAATGTACAGCCGTAAAAAAAAAAAATATTTTTTTTTGTACAAAAATGATATTTTCGCCCCCAGTTTTTTATTTTCCCAAGGGTAACAGAAGAAATAGGACAAATTGCACAATAACTCTTGGGGTCCAGAGTACGCTGATACCCCATATGTGGGGATAAACTACTGTTTGGACGCATGGCAGAGCTGAGAAGTGAAGGAGCACCGTTTGACTTTTTCAACGCAGAATTGGCTGGAATTGAGATCAGACGCCATGTCACATTTGGAGAGCCCCTGATGTGCCTAAACAGCGGAAACCCCCAATTCTAACTCCAACCCTAACCCCAACACACCCCTAACCCTAGTCCCAACCCTAACCACAAACCTAACCTAACACACCCCTATTCCCAACCCTAACCCTAATCCTAACTTTAGCGCCAACCCTAACCCTAACTTTAGCCGCAACCCTAACCCTAACCCTAATGGGAAAATGGAAATAAATACTTTTTTTTAATTTTATTATTTTTCCCTTACTAAGGGGGTGATAAAGGGGGGTTTGATTTACTATTTATAGCGGGTTTTTATGATTGGCAGCTGTCACGCTAAAAGACGCTTTTTATTGCAAAAATAGTTTTTGCATCATCACATTTTGAGAGCTATAATTTTTGCATATTTTGGCCCACAGAGTCATGTGAGGTCTTATTTTTTGCGGGATGAGTTGACGTTTTAATTGGTACCATTTTTGAGCACGTGACTTTTTTGATCGCTTTTTATTTCGATTTTTGGGAGGTTAGAATGAACAAAAATCAGCAATTCATGAATTTCTTTTGGGGGAGGCGTTTATACCGTTCCGCGTGTGGTAAAATTGATAAAGCAGTTTTATTCTTCGGGTCAGTACGATTATGGCGATACCTCATTTATATCATTTTTTCATGTTTTGGCGCTTTTATAGAATAAAAACAATTTTATATAAAAAATAATTATTTTTGCATCGCTTTATTCTGCGAGCTATAACTTTTTTATTTTTTCGCTGATGATGCTGTATGACAGCTCGTTTTTTGCGGGACAAGATGACGTTTTCAGCGGTACCATGTTTTTTTATATCGGTCTTTTTGATCGCGTGTTATTCCACTTTTTGTTCGGCGGTATGATGATAAAGCATTGATTTTTTGCTTCGTTTTTTTTTTTTTTTAAGGGGTTCACTAAAGGGGTTAACTAGTGGGACAATTTTATAGGGGGGGTCGTT
This sequence comes from Oophaga sylvatica, assembly GCA_033576555.1. Taxonomy (NCBI): domain Eukaryota; kingdom Metazoa; phylum Chordata; class Amphibia; order Anura; family Dendrobatidae; genus Oophaga; species Oophaga sylvatica. Next base: position 48,633,932 of record JARQOD010000008.1, read on the forward strand.
ACGGACGCGGCGATACCAAATATGTGTACTTTTATTGCTTTGTTTTTTTATTTACAGGAAGAAGTGAATTTATTGGGGAATATATATATATATATTTTTTATTTATTTTGGATTTTTTTTTAAAACATGTTTATTTTTATTTTTTTAACTTTTTTACTTTGTTCCAGGGTGGGACATCACTGTATTTTATCAGATCGCTGGTGTGACAGTGTGCACAGCACTCTGTCACACCAGCGATCGCTCAGGCAGTGCAGCAGGCTTCTCAGTGCCTGCTCTCGGCAGGCACTGAGGTAGCCGCCTCCCTCCAGGACCCCGGTGCCATCTTGGATCCGGGTCCTGGGAGGGAGGAAGCCCTCAGAACAGCGCGATCACATCGCGCTGCTCTGAGGGTCTCAGGGGGGCGCGCAGGGAGCCCCCACCCTGCGCGATCCTCCCCTGTGCCCCCAGTACACCGCGATCATGTTTGATCGCGGTGTGCAAGGGGTTAATGTGCCGGGAGCGGTCCGTGACCGCTCCTGACACACAGTCATGGGTGTCAGCTGTGATAATCAGCTGACACCCGGCCGCGATCGGCTGCGCTCCCCCGGAGCGCAGCCGATAGCACGAGACGTACTATCCCGTCCCCGGTCATACGGGCCCAGGTACCATGGACGGGATAGTACGTCCGATGGCAGTAAGGGGTTAAGGAGTGATTTTTATAAGGTTTTTTGTTTGCTTAACTTTAATATGAGAATTTCATTAAAACATGGACCAGTAAGCACAGTATTTTTCTGAAACCTATTTTTTTCATGGAATTCATTTCAAGAATTGAGATTTAAGTCAACTTTTAGCTTGTACCTTACAATGTATTTAATACTGATTTTTTCAACCTTTACAAAGACCTCATAGAGTTCTAAAAAATAATGTTAGGGAACCAGCAGATTTTCCAATAATGGCTCTCACGTAAGAACATGAGAGCCATTATTGGTCTAAGGAGAATTGTAATCTCTATTTAAAGTGTATAACTATATTACCCTTGTTAATTTACAATCTCTTTATGACGGAAGTTGCCAAAATAGATGTGCAGATGGATATCACTTAGATAAAATCATTGGTCAATGATTCGATTATGAAATACAACTGACGATACAAGAATACGTCATTAGTTCCAACAAGAAGCAAATAAACTTATTTCTATAAATAGGATATATAGTGCCTTTATTAGAAAGTCGCAGATCCAATAAATTAGACAATTTAATCATTCTTTTAGACCAAATAGATTGTCACAATATTTAATGTACAGTAAGTGTAAAAGAATTGGTAATGAAATAAGCAAAGCATATAACATATTATGAAGTGATGTTGCCTTGGGTATAGGGACTGATACAATAAACCTGCTTTTACAACCCTGATATGTGTGGTTAGTAAGCACTTAGTCCCATCAGTCGGTGTAGCAAATACTGTAGATAAAGCTAGGAATGAAAATATTTATTATTCTGCTAGGATAGGACTGAGGCCCACATTTAATTCATGCTTCGTTAAGTGTGGCCAATAAAAACTAACATTAAAAATCTGTAATAAACCTCACAAGACATAAAGGTTTCCTTCCTTTATCTGCTAATCTGCGTTTTCCGCTGAGAATATTTCTGTACTTGTTATATTTCTTATATTCCAAACATATTGCCTTAATCAAGTCATGAGTCATTGCAAAAAGTCCCTGTAGGTGGAAAGAAGGCAGCAGCTGGGTCAGAAGTCGAAAAGGGGAATGAATTATGCGGAGAAAAGAGACTTACTGTTTTTACATAGAGCAAAGAAAAGATAAAAAATAAGTGGGTAAAAAAGGCAAAAGCTGTCAGTTTTGCCTGGCTGGTTATCAAAAATGCAGTGGAACCCCAAGTCAATTTTTTAAATATATATTTATAGCTCAGGTGGCGGCTGATGAATCGTCCATCAGCCACTGTCTGCTCTCGCTGTTAACAGTTGAATACAACTCTGAACATTGTCCACAGCTCCACTGATCGCAGAGTGAGCAGGGGACAGTGATGTCAGCTGTTTTCTTCAGCACCCAACACGGGGGAACAGCGCAAAAAGTACAGCTGATTTCCAGGCACCGGTACGTGTCAAGCTGATAACACAGGAATGTCATCCATGTGTCATCATTGTCATGCAGGGAAAATTGACCTCCTGTTTCTACATAGAACTTAGAAGGATTCAGCTAGTCAGTCTTTAAATATGTCATGTTATAGACCTTATGGAAAAGAGAAGAATTAACTGGGTAGAAAGGAAAATGAGCAATTGTAAGTACACTGTGCTGTATAATATGATGCCTGCAGTAGGAGATGCAGTATATTGTCCAGCAATAACTAATAATCTAATGTCTAAATAATATTAATGAAGTTTCAATTACAAAACTACATAAGTAAAGCAGTTTTTTCAGATTGCATTCGGTAAAGACTGGTGTCAGTTTAGGTTACTGTTTGTGTTTCTGTAAAGAAACTGTTGGATGATTTGTCCCATCTTTGTTGCACTCTCGAACCCCCAGAGAAACTGTACCGTCTGCCAAGCACAGTTAATTGACTGGAAGCTTGTTCTGTTTTCTGTCCAACACTGTTCTCTCACTTTTTATGGCTCTCTCTTTTTATTACTTTTTTCATAGGTCAAGATTCCTTATCCATCTTTCAATTCCTAATTAGCTAATTCATCACAAAAGGATCTTTCTATATTAGAATTTGTAATTTTATTACATACAGGTTTTATTTTCAAGTTACAAATAAGATGATTCTTGTAATAATTTGTTGATAACCAGTTGGAAGTCACGGATTCCATAATGTCTACACCCAGTTGGACTGTCATCCAATAAAGTATCATGTTGTATTCTGTTCTGATCTATCTCTCTACACTCTTAATCCCTTTGCTCTCTCTTTCTAGACACATAGTGCATCTTCACTTGGCCTCTTTAAAGACCTAACTATTTTACCAATTAAGGAAGGCTTGTATTTGCTTCTGATATATCAATTCAAAGAGAGTCTGTCACCAACATTTGCCACATAATTTGCGAGCAGCAGATAGTAGTGACATACACCCTGGTTCTAGAGATGTGCCATGTACTGGGCAACTTGTTGTAATTCACTGGTTTAAAAACAGAAACTCATCACTAGAGGTTTATTAACATTTTAACGACCAGGGGTATTTTTGGGTTTTCATTTTCATTTTTGTTCCCCTTCTTCCCAGAGCCATAACTTTTTTATTTTTTGGTCAAAAGGGCCATGTGAGGGCTTGTTTTTTGTGGGCCAAGTTGTACTTTTGAACAAAATCATTGGTTTTATCATGTCATGTAACATAAAAAGGGAAAAAAATTCCAAGTGCGGTGAAATTGCAAAAAAGTTCAATCCCACACTTGTTCTTTGTTTGGCTTTTTAACTAGGTTAGCCAAATACTAAAACTGACCTGCCATTATGATTCCCCAGGTCATTAAAAGTTCATAGACACCTTTTTTATCTAAGTGGTGAAAACAATTCCAAAGTTTGTAAAAAAAACAAAAGTTGCCATTTTCTGAGGCCCGTAGCGTCTCCATTTTTCCGGACCTGGGGCCGGGTGCGGGCATATTTTTTGCGTGCTGATCTGACGTTTTTATTGATACCATTTTGGTGCAGATACATTCTTTTGATTGTCTGTTATTGCATTTTATTTCAGTGTTGCAGCGACAGAAAAAACGTAATTCTGGCATTTTGATGTTTTTGCTCGCTACTCCGTTTACCGATTCAATTACAGTATATACTCGTGTATAAGCCGACCCGTGTATAAGCCGACCCCCCTAATTTTGCCACAAAAAACTGGGAAAACTTATTGACTCGTGTATAAGCCGGGTGTATAAACTGCCCTCTTGCTCTGTGCTGCCCCCGTCCTGCTCCTTGCTCCCCCATCCAGCTCTGTGCACCCCCATTCTCCTCTGTACTCCCCTCTCCTGCTCCGTCCTCCGCTGTGCTCCCCCATTCCTTCTCCATCCTCCTGTGCCCCCTCGTCCTGCTCCGCGCTCCTCTGTGCCCTCCATCCTCTCCCCCCGTCCTGCTCCGTGCCCTCCATCCTCCCCCATCCTGCTCCATGCTCATTGTACTCCTCCATGCTTCCCCCGTCCTCCGTTCTCCCCGTCCTCCTCCATGCTTCCCCGTCCACCGTTCTCCCCCCCTTCCTGCTCCATGCTTCCCCGTCCTCCTCCATGCTTCCCCCGTCCACCGTTCTCCCCTCGTCCTCGTCCATGCTTGCCCCATCCACCGTTCTCCCCTCCGTCCTGCTCTGTGCTCCTTGTCCTCTCCTCCATCATACTCACCCCTAACCGTGCCATCGCTGAACGTCCCTGCAATCCTGTGTTCTCCTCGGCTTCCTGCAGCTCTCCAGCGCTGAGCGGTGACATAATACCGCTCATTAAGGCCATGAATATGGACGCCACGCCTATGGGAGTGGCGTCGCGCCCATATTACATGACCTTAATGAGCGGGTATTACGTCACCGCTCAGCGCTGGAGAGCTGCAGGAAGCCGGGGAGAACGCAGGATTGCAGGGACGTTCAACGATGGCACGGGGAGGGGCGAGTATGATGTCCCAGCCACCGGCTCCTGCCGCGGCATCCCCTCCCCCGCTGGTTTCTGCCCTATGACTCGTGTATAAGCCGAGGGGGCATTTTCAGCACGAAAAAAGGTGCTGAAAATCTCGGCTTATACACGAGTATATACGGTAGTTCTTTTTATATATTGATAGATTGGGCAATTATGAACTCAATGCCAAATATGTGTATACACATGGTCAAAATTGTTGGTACCCCTCGTTTAATGACAGAAAAAACCACAATGGTGACAGAAATAACTTGAATCTGACAAAAGTGATAATAAATTAAAAATCTATTAAAATGAACAAATGAAAGTCAGACATTGCTTTTCTACCATGCTTCCACAGAATTTTAAAAAAAAATAAAATTCATCAATTAGGCCTGGACAGAAATGATGGTACCCTTTAAATTAATATTTTGTTGCACAAACTTTTGAGGCAATCACTGTAATCAAACTATTTCTGTAACTGTCAATGAGACTTCTTCACCTCTCAACAGGTATTTTGACCCACTCCTCAAGAACAAACTGCTTCAGTTGTCTCATGTGTGAAGGTTGCCTTTTCCAGACAGCATGTTTCAGCTCTTTTGAAAGATGCTCAATAGGATTTAGGTAAGGGCTCATAGAAGGCCACTTCAGAATAGTCCAATATTTTCCTCTTAGCCATTCTTAGCTGTGTCTCTGTTAGGCATCGGGCGACATCCGAACCTGGATCCGAGGAATCTGTGGTCTCCCATCCAGACCCAGCCGAGGCAGATGCTGCTCAGCTTCGCCGTCTATCCCAACACCAAGCCAATACTTGAGAGGCACAAGTAGTTACTCAAGTCTTTGTTCATAGTAGCCTTAAACCTAGGTTACAGAACAGGAAAAGGTTGTTATAAGCCTAAGTCCAGAAATGCCTGCACTGAGCATGTCCATGACATGGTGAACCGAAATTGGTGGTTAATGTCAGCTGATCCTCTGACTTGGCATCGCCTGATTGGTCACGGATGACGTCATCGGTGATGCATTGACGAGATGGCTGGGGGCGGAGATTAGCCCTTAAATAGCTTGTATGTCCATGGCGCTGTCAGATCATGCTATATGTAGTGCTCATGTGTGACGCACCAGAATCTGGGCTCCACATGCTCTCTAGCTTTCGCTCTCCGGGACCTGCTGATGCCAGAGTCAGCTCGGCTAATTATCCCAGGTCCTTCAGTCAGGTTAATGAATGCTATGCAGGTAACGAAAGGAGAGTTGCTCAGTCCGGTGCACACCGGTTGGCAGCACGTACGCCTGGCGTGAGTCGCACGCACTTCATAATATCTGGCAAGTGGCTTCTGTGCTATTAAAAGGGCTACTTCTGCGCCAGCCTGCAGCACATGGTGCAGATCTAATATCTGGAAAGTGGCTTCTGTGCTATTAACAGGGATACATCTATGCCAGCCTGCAGCACATGGTGCAGAGCTAATATTTGGCAAGTAGCTTCTGTGCTGTTAACAGGGCTACGTCTATGCCAGTCTTCAGCACATCTCCTGTGAAGTTAACAGAGATAGTGCCAATACAATATCTCTCTCCTTGTGTGAAGTAACACAGGCGAGATCTAATATAATCCTTTAGTTGTCAGTTGTTACCCTGATACCCAAAGGGTGTTCGGCAGCAGTGACATAAACTACATCGCGGACCCCGGGTTCGGTTGCAATCCATTATATATAATAAAGTTGTTGCAACCGAGCTCATAACAGTCTCATTGTCCATAGGACATTCTCCCAGAAGCTTTGTGGCTTGTCAACATGTAGTTTGGCAAATTCCAGTCTGGCTTTTTTTATAATTTTTTTTCAATAATGGTGTCCTCCTTGTTCGTCTCCCATGAAGTCTACTTTTGCTCATACAATGACGGATGATGCGATCTGACACTGATGTTCCTTGAATTTGAAGTTCACCTTTAATCTGTTTACAAGTTTTTCTGGGTTCTTTTGTTACCATTTGTATTATCCATCTATTTGATTTGTCATCAATTTTTCTTTCTGCGGCCACGTCCAGGAGGTTGGCTACAGTCCCATGGAGCTTAAATTTCTGAATAATATGTGCAACTGTAGTCACAGGAATATCAAGCTGCTTGGAGATGGTCTTATAGCTTTTACCTTTAATGTGTTTGTCTATAATTTTCTTTCTAATCTCCTGAGACAACTCTTTCCTTCGCTTCCTCTGGTCCATGTTGAGTGTGGTACATACCATGTCACCAAACAGCACAGTGAGTATCTGTAGCCCTCTATACAGGCACACTCACTGATTCCAAGATTGTAGACTCCTGTGATGCTAATTAGTGGACACACCTTGATTTAATATGTCCCTTTTGTCACATTATTTTCAGGGGTACCATCATTTCTGTCCAGGCCTATTTCATGAGTTTTGTTTTTTAAAAAATTCTGTGGAAGCATGGTTGAAAAGAAATGTCAGACTTTCATTTGTTAATTTTCACAGATTTTTTTATTTATTATTACTTTTTTCAGATTCAAGTTATTTCTGTCACCATTGTGGGTCTTTCTGTCATGAAACGAGAGGTACCAACAATTTTGACCACGTGTGTATATTTGATTTTTTTATTGTTTTATTTTGAATGGAGCGAAAGGGGGGTGATTTGAACATTTATTTTTTTTATTTTTAAAAACTTTTTTTTTACTTTTTACTTGCTTCAATGGTCTCCATGGGAGACTTGAAGATGCACTTGTCCGATCGCCACTGATACATAGAGCAGGGCTGCCATGGAAAAAAATATATTGTGAAGATAATAAAATAAGGTACCGTGGGTTGTTCTGATGAAGAAGTTGTAAAAGTTTGAAACGTGTTGACGATTAAACCGCCTAAACTTGGATCTACATCCCTTACTCTTTTTCCAAGGCAGCAAAGATTAACTCATTACTTTCATTTTAGTTTCTTCCGATAAATGATAATTGGCATGTACATATGTATTGTCCCTCTTGCTATGAAGCACCTAAATATTTCTGGTGCAAGCAATTACCTTAATAAGTCACATGCTTAGTGAAAGGAAGTCTGTGTGCAATCAAGTGTCACATGGTGTATCAGTATACATACTTTACCTTTTCTGAAAGACCATAGAGGCTGGAACACCATTAATCAAGAGGCACCACTAACCAAACAACACCATGTGTTGTCTCCAAATAAGTCAGAAAAAATATCCAAAAAATATTCCAATCTCTGAAGATTCCTTGAAGCACCATCACATTCATTATCATCAAATGGAAAGATAATGCTACCACAACAAATATGCCAAGAGAGGACCACCCACCAAAACTCTCAGCTCGGGCAATGAGGGAATTAATCAGAAAGCAAACACAAAGAATAAAGGTAACCCTGAAAGAGTTGAAGAGTTCCTAAGCAAAAGACTGGAGTATCTGTCCATACAGCCACAATAAGCTGTACACTTCATAGAGGTGGCCTTTATGGAAGAGTGGGCATAAAAAACTTTACTTGCACAAAAAAATTGTAAGGCTATGTCTGACGCCATACCAACACAGATCTTCACCACAAAAATACCATCCCACAGTGAAACATGGTGGTGGCAACATCATGTTGTGGAGATGTTTTTCAGCAACAGCGCCAGGGAAAATGGTCAGAGTTAAGTGGAAGATGGATTGTGCAAAATACAGAGATATTCTTTAGCAAAATCTGTTTCAATCTGTCAGTGATTTGAGACTGGGATAGAGGTTTCCCTTCCCACAAGACAATGACCCAAAGCATACTGCTAAAATAACACTTGAGTGGTTTAAGGAGAAACTCAATTCCAATTGAGATTCCATGGTCAGACTTCAAGATTGCCATTCACCAAAGGAAACCATCTAACATGAAAAAGCTGGAGCAGTTTTGCCTTGAGCTGTGCATGAGGAATGGGCAAAAATCACAGTGACAAGATATGGAAAGCTCATAGAGAAATATCTAAAGTGACTTGTACAATAAAAGGAAAACCAAAATTGTTCACAGTTATAGGCATGTCCTTTACATGAGCAGATACAAACTCTCAAAAAACTGAAATTCCAATTTGTTAGGGAGCAGAACATGAAAATGGCAAAGAGGGTGAATACTTTTGCCAGCCACTGTATATACGTGTGTATATACAGTGGGTGAAATAACTATTTGATCCCTTGCTGATTTTGTAAGTTCGCCTACTGACAAAGACTTGAACAGTTTATAATTTTAAGGGTAGGTTAATTTTAACATTGACAGATAGAATATCAAAAATAAAATCCAGAAAATCACATTGTGTAAATTATATAAATTTGCATTTTACAATGAGAAATAAGTATTTGATCCCCTACCAACCGTTAAGAGTTCTGGATCTCACAGACCAGTTAGACGCACCTAATCAACTCGTCACATGCATTAAAGTCAGCTGTTTTACATAGTCACCTTTATAAAAGACTCCTGTCCACAGACTCAATCGGTCAGACTCTAACCTCTACAACATGGGCAAGACCAAAGAGCTTTATAAGGATGTCAGGGACAAGATCATAGACCTGCACAAAGCTGGAAAGGGCTACAAATCCATATGTAAGATGGTAGGTGAGAAGGAGACAACTAATGGTAAGAAAATGGAAGAAATACAAAATGACACTCAATCGACATCAATTTGGGGCACCATGCAAAATCTCACCTTGTGGGATATCCTTGATCATGGGGAAGGTTAAAGATCAGCTTAAAACTATATGGGAGAACTTGTTAATGATCTCAAGGCTGCTGGGGTCACAGTCATCAAGAAAACCATTGGTAACACATTACTACGTAAAGGTTTGAAATCCTGCAGTGCCCACAAGGTCCCCCTGCTCAAGAAGGTACATATGAAGATGGCCAATGAACACCTGGATGATTCTGTGAGTGATTGAGAAAGGGTACTGTGGTCAGATGAGACAAAAATTTAGGTCTTTGGCAATAACTCAACTCGCCGTGTTTGGAGGAAGAGAAATGCTGCCTATGACCCAAAGAACACCGTCCCTCTGTCGTTTCTCTGCTAAAGGCACATGAATACTTCACCACATCAATGGGAGAATGAATAGTAGAGTTGAATGGGACCTCCTGGGTCATCTGGTTCAACCTCCTGCTTAAAGCAGGATTCACAAAATCATCCCAGACAGATGTCTGTCTAGAATCTGTTTGAAGACTTCCATTGAAGGAGAACCCACCACATCTCGTGGAAGCCTGTTCCACTCATTGATCATCCTGACAAAAGAGAAGTTTTTTCTAATATCTAATCTGTTTCCTCCCATTCAGTTTCATCTCATTGCTTATAGTCTTTCCTTGTGCAAATGAGAATAAAGATGATCCTTCTACAATGTGACAGCCCTTGAGATATTTGTAGACATCTATTAAGTCTCCTCTCAGTCTTCTTTTTTGCAAGCTAAACATTCCCAAATCCTGTAACCATTCGTCATAGGACATGGTATGCAGACCAGTCATCATTCTGGTCGCTCTTCTCTGAACTTGCTCAACTTTGTTGATGTCTTTTTTAAAATGTAGTGCCCAAAACTGGACACAGTATTCCAGATGATGTCTGACCAAAGATGAATAGAGGGCAATAATGACTTCACGTGATCTAGACTGTTTGCTTCTGTTAATACATCCCAGAATTGTATTTGCCTTTTTTGCTTCTGCATCACACTGTTGACTCATGTTCAGTCTGTGATCTATTAATATTATTACTATACCTAAGTCTTTTTCACATGTGCTGTTGCTTAGCCCTATTCCTCCCATTCGGTATATGCTTTTTTCATTTTTATTGTCCAGATGTAGTACTTTGCATTTTTCCCTGTTAAAAAACATTCTGTTAGTTGCTGCCCACTGCTCCAGTTTATTTATATATTTTTGAATCCTCTCTCTCTCTTCTCTAGTATTAGCTATCACTCCTAGCTTTGTGTCATCAGCAAATTTAATTAGTTTACCCTCAATTTCTTCATCAAAATCAGGGTGGGGAACCTCAGGCCCCAGGGCCACTTATGGCCCTCGATGACCTTTTATCAGGCCCCCGGGTAGATTCTCATTACCGCATTCTTGGGCAGGGAGCCGTATTTTTATTGCCACCAGCTCATTAATTTCTTCTTGCTCTGTAAGCACACACACAGTGTTCACTACTGAACACTGAAGGGCATACAATGAAAGATTAGGTCCTAACAGGTCCTAATACTGTGTGCAGTTCTGGTCTCCGGTGTATAAGAAAGACATAGCTGAACTGGAGCGGGTGCAGAGAAGAGCGACCAAGGTTATTAGAGAACTGGGGGTCTGCAATACCAGGACAGGTTATTACACTTGGGGTTATTTAGTTTGGAAAAACGAAGGCTTAGGGGTGATCTTATTACAATGTACAAATATATGAGGGGACAGTACAAAGACCTTTCTAATAATCTTTTTACTCTTAGACCTGTGACGGGGACGAGGGGGCATCCTCTACGTCTGGAGGAAAGAAGGTTTAGCCATAATCACAGATGCAGATTCTTTACTGTAAGAGCAGTGAGACTATGGAACTCTCTGCCGTCTAATGTTGTAATGAGTGATTCCTTACTAAAATTTAAGAGGGGAATGGATGCCTTTCTTGAAAAGTATAATATTACAGGCTATATTCACTAGTTTCCTAGATACAGCGTTGATCCAGGGAGCTAGTCTGATTGCCGTATGTGGAGTCGGGAAGGAATTTTTTTCCCCAATGTGAAGCTTACTGTTTGCCACTTGGGGTTTTTTTGCCTTCCTCTGGATCAACATGTTAGGGCAGGTTAGGATAGGATATGGGTTGAACTAGATGGACTTAAAGTCTTCCTTCAACCTTAATAACTATGTTACTATGTTACTATGTTACCAGTGCCAGTCAGGATGTACTTTGTGGGCGGAGTTTGTACGGCCCCCGAAGGATGATATAAATATCCAAATGGCCCTTGGCAGTAAAAGATTGCCCACCCCAGATCTAAATCATTGATAAAGATGTTGAACAATACAGGGCCCAGGACAGAGCCCTGTGGTACCCCACTTGAGACATTCTTCCAACTGGATGTGCAGCCATTTATGACCACTCTTTGTGTCCGATCTCTAAGCCAGTTATGAATCTACCTAACAGTTGCCTTGTCCATTCCATACTTAGTTATTTTTTCAATAAGGATTGTGTGAGAAACTTTGTCAAATGCTTTGCTGAAGTCAACATATAATATATCTACAGCATTTCCCAGATCTACCCAGTCAGTGATTCTGTCATAGAAAGAAATTAAGTTAGTATCTGACATGACTTATTAGTTAAAAATCCCATGCTGACTCTGGTAAATCAATTCTTTTATCCAGGTACTTACATACATGTTGTTTAATAATTTGTTCAAAGATCTCTCCTGGTATAAACGTCAGACTCACCGGCCTATAGTTCCCTGGGTCCACCTTCTTCCCCTTTTTGAAGATAGGAACAACAATTGCCCTTCTCCAGTCGTCTGGGACTTCTCCTGTTCTTCAAGAATTTTCAAAAATTTTGGAGATTGGGTCAAAAATTTCTTCTGCTATCTCCTTCAGTACTCTGGGGTGTAATTCATCTGGACCTGGAGACTTGAATTCATTTATGTTAGCTAAGTTTTTCCTCACTATCTTTCTGTTTGTAGATATCCTGGATTCTCCTATTTCTTTAATAGGACAGTGAAGATTAGTTGATGTTACATTTCCTTTCTGAGAGAAAACAGATGCAAAATAGGAATTTAAAAGTTCGCCCTTCACAACATCCTTTCTTACCATTTCATCATTTTCATCCTGTAAAAATCCTATAGCATCTTTGAATTTTCTTTTACTTTTGACCTATCCCCCAAATCCTTTTTTATTGCTTTTGATGTCTCTTTCAAGCATAAATTCATTGTCAGCTTTAGATAATCTGATTTGTGCCTTGCAGGTTTTGCAGACAGCATCATATTGTTCTTTAGGTATGCCTCCCTCTTTCCATTTGTTAAACCTTTCTTCCTTTTTAGCATGTGTTTAAGTTCTGTGTTCATCCATCTTGGTTTCCTTAAATGCTTCCTATTCTTCCCTCTGGAATTGTTAATGATTGTGCTTTGAGAATCTCATTTTTCAAGATTTCACATTCTTCCTGGACATTTTTGTTCTTAAGGATATCCAGCCATTTGATCCCTTTTGTTCTCTTTCTGAGTCCGTTAAAATCTGCCTTTCTGAAATATAACCTTGAAGTCTGAGTATTCACAGGTATTCCTCCTCTAGTTATTCAAAATTCTAAAATAACATAGTCACTACCTCCTAGGGTCCCAGCCACTCTTACCTCCTCAATCATTTCCTCCCTGTTTATAAGGATTACATCCAAGGTAGAGAATCCCCTTGCTTTATCCCCTACCTTTTGGAAGATAAAGTTGTCAGCAAGAGAGGATAAGAATTTGCTTGACATGTTAGTTTTGCCTGAGAGAGATTCCCAACAAATGTCTGGATAGTTGAAATCTCCCATGACCACTATGTCATATTTTTGGGAGAAATTGGCCATTTGATGCATAGTTCATCCATATCTTCAGCTTGCACAGGCAGCTTGTAGTAAATGCCTACAATGGTGTCCTTTACATTGTTTTCTCCATGTATTCTTACCCAATTTCCACAGAACTCCCAGTCTCTGAAGCTTCAATTTCTTTACAGATATACACTTTTCTAACATGCAATGCGACACCGCCTCCTCATTTATCAAGTCTGTTTTTTGCAAATAAGTTGTATCCTTCTAGCCTGGTATTCCAATAATGTGTATCATCCCACCAAGTTTCAGTGATTCCAATTACATCATATTTCTTTTCCTGTGTTAGTAGTTCCAATTATCCTTGTTTGTTGCCCATGCTTTGTGCATTTGTATAGAAACATTTTAGTTTGTGATTGTTGAAATCCTGAGAGACAACTTCCTTCCCCTTACCCAGGACATTAAAAATGGGTTGCGGCTGGGTCTTCCAGCAAGACAATGACCCAAAACATACAGCCAAGGCAGCAAAGGAGCAGCTTAAAAATAAGCACATTAAGGTCATGGAGTGGCCTACCAGTCTCCAGACCTTAATCCCATAGAAAACGTATGGAGGGAGTTGAAGTTTCGAGTTGCCAAGCGACAGCCTCAAAGTCTTAATGATTTAGAGATGATCTGCAAAGCGGAGTGGACCAAAATTCCTCCTGACATGTGTACAAACCTCATCATCAACTACAAAAAAGGCTGACTGATGTGCTTGCCAACAAGGGTTTTGCCACCAAGTTTTTGGTCTTGTTTGTCAGAGGGATCAAATACTTATTTGTCACTGGAAATGCAAATAAATTAATATAATTTATACAATGTGATTTTCTGGATTTTATTTTTGATATTTTTTCTCTCAATGTCAAAATTAACCTACCCTTAAAGTTATTGTCAGTGGGCAAACTTACAAAATCAGCAAGGGATAAAAACACTAATTTCCCCCCACTGTGTGTGTATGTATGTATGTATCGAAGGCTTAATATTTTACCTCAGTGGGTCCTCTTTGGTTCCTTATTATGGAAGAGCCGACAAGGACATGTGAACCTGAGTAGAGCTGAATTGGGGAAAGGCTGCAACGGCGAGACAGATAAATGTTGAGGGATTTTTTTTTTCACCTCATGAGATCCAAGAGCATAATAAGGAACTTTCAATTCCCATCAAATAACTTAAACACAATAGAATTCCTGGTCATTTTCCAGCAAACTGCCAAATTTACATTTTAGCTGATTTGCTGATCAATCTCCTTTATTTATCAAGGAGATCAATGTCCATTTACATTGGGACTAGTGATGAGCGAGTATACTTGTTCCTCGGGTTTTCCCAAGCATGCTCGGTGTCCGAGTATTTTGGCATGCTCGGAGATTTAGCTTCTGTCGACGCAACTGCATGATTTGCGACTGCTAGACAGCCTGAATACAGTACAGACCAAAAGTTTGGACACACCTTCTCATTCAAAGATTTCTCTGTATTTTCATGACTATGAAAATTGTAGAATCACACTGAAGGCACCTAGAATATAAGACATATTTTCAGTTGTTTCACACTTTTTTGTAAAGTGTAATGTATAATTCCACATGTGTTAATTCATAGTTTTGATGCCTTCAGTGTGATTCTACAATTTTCATAGTCATGAAAATACAGAGAAATCTTTGAATGAGAAGGTGTGTCCAAACTTTTGGTCTGTACTGTACATGAGGGGATTCCCTAACAAACAGGCATTCCTCACATGTATTCAGGCTGTCCAGCAGCCACAAATCATGCAGCTGCGTCAACAGAAACTAAATCACCAAGCAAGCCAAAATACTCGGAGGAAACCCGAGCAATGAGTATACCCTCTCATTACTAATTGCGACTTGAAATTTAAACAGCCCAAATTTTACTCCAAAAAAGTAATCTGATAGATCACATTCATTCGCAAAATTATAAAGAAAAAGTTTTTTTATGTAACCAAAATTTCCCCAGAGAGTAATCATACCAAAATGGAAAAATAATATCTCTGAAGTTGGAAATATAAAAATTCTATTCACCTCCTAATCCTAGAACGTGCAAAATCATACTATGTACAAACTTATTTACCAAGCCCAGCTTTTCAGTAAAAAAATCATCCTTTAATCATTCATTGATTGCTTGTCATAAATTAGTTTACTCCTTGTGTACATAGTTGACAAGACTTTGACCTAATTGCAAAACCAAAATTCAAAATCTTATCTCTCATGATAGTCATTTGACTTGAATACTTTTTATTTCCTGGTCAGCACAGAGGGTCAAAGAGACTATAAATTTGTGTTTGTCTTTTCCAAGTAATATGTAATTTCACATTTCCCTGTGAGCAATAGAAGACTGTTAAATACAGAAAGAATTGAGTGATTGCCCTAAAATAAAGAGAGGAATATTGAAATGCAGCACTTGCTGGAGAATATTTGAAAATGTTATTTGTGTTCATTCTACTCATTTTAGAGTGTATTTTGGAATAGTCCCTTGATAAATAGTAAATGCTTTTCTCGGAAGTCTTATTTCCAAGTGCAGAATAAACCTTATTCCATTACTGCAGATGGATCTCTCTGTCCTTCTGGCGCCAACGGATTATAGGCACTGTATTTGAATTAAGCAGAGAATATTCACATTCTACTTTTCCTTTGGTTGAATTCCAGAAAATCTACTTCTGCACTGTCTAAATCTTCTTTCACATGGTAAGTTCCCAAAATAACTGAATACAATCTGCTAAGAAGTATTAGGTGGGTTAGAAAAGTGCTGCAAAGTACAGATTAATTCTTAAAACAAGCAGCCAGTGACAGAACGTTTGGCTGTTAAATATTAAGGGATAACAAAAATCTTTGTAGGTTTTTATTTTACAAGTATGTGGAAAATGTTAAACTTTTCATTAGTGCTGTATAACACTACATTTTAGGAGTAAAATAATTTTATATTTAATAAAAACATGAAAAAAATTGACTCTTCAATTAGACATGCAGCTTTGACTATTTCTAGGACATGCACGAAAATACAGCAAGGTTTATCCCATCTATGGCTTGCCTCACACCATATATCCCAATTCTGCACTCTAATAAGTGGGCTCTACTATAGATGACCAATGACATTTACATGTTACACTTGTCTCTAATTGTTTCCCATGTCTTCATTGTGGTGCTTGTTAAAACCTGAAAAATGCAAACACTGTATGGTAAAGTTTGCTCCTTACCCACTGTTTTTATACAGTACAGAAAGCAATCGGTTTCCCATCCATGTACTAGCAACCATTTGTCTACTTCCTAGACTTAAAGGCATTGTTTCATTTTACCAAACTGGTAAAATTGCAAAGTGCTGATGATGATGAAAACAAGTAACATTGCAAATGAACTGCATTTGATACACCGTCAATTTTGCAAATTTTCCCACCTACAAAGAATGGAGAGGTCTGTAGTTTTTATCATAGATACACTTCAACTGTAAGAGAAATAATTTAAAAATAAAAAAACAGAACATCACATTGTATTATTTTTACATAATTTATTTGCATTTTACTGCATGAAATAGGTATTTGATGCAATAGAAAAACAGAACTTATTATCTGATACAGAAACCTTTGTTTGCAATTACAGGTCAGATATTTCAAGTTCTTGTCCAAGTTTGCACACACTGCAACAGGGATTTTGGCCCACTCCTCCATACAGATCTTGTCCAGATCTTTCAGGCTTCAGGGCTGTCGCTGGGCAACATTGAGTTTCCTCTCCCTCCAAAGATTTTCTATTGGGTTCAGGTCTGAAGATTGGCTAGGCCACTCAAGGACCTTGATAGGCTTCTTACACAGCCACTCCTTAGTTTCCCTGGCTGTGTTTTTGTCAGGTCATTGTCATGCTGGAAGACCCAGCCACGACCCATCTTCAAAGCTCTTACTGAGGGAAGGAGATTGTCGGACAGAATCTTGAGATCTATGACCCCATGCATCTTCTCTTCAATAGAGTGCAGTCATCCTATCCCCTTTGCATAAAAGCATCCATAAATAAGAATGTTTCCACCACCATGCTTTAGACTGTGATCTTGGGGTTGTACTCCTCCTTCTTCCTCCAAACACGGTGAGTGGAGTTGATACCAAAAAGTTCTATTTTGGTCTCATCTGACCATATGACCTTTTCCCATACCTCCCCTTGATCATCCAGATGGTAATTGGCTAACTTCAAATGGACGTGCACATGTGCTGGTGTGGGCAGGGGAACATTGCATGGCCAGTAGGATTTTAATCCATGATGGTGGAGTGAATTACTATTGTAATGTTTGAGACTGTTCAGGTCATTGACCAGGTCCTTCCCTGTAGTTCTTGGCAAATTCCTGACCTTTATCAGAATCATGCTTACCCCATGAGATGTGAACTTGCATGGAGCCCCAGACCAAGGAAGATTGACAGTCATCTTGTGTTTCTTCCATTTTATAATAATTGCACCTACAGTTGCCTTCCCACCAAGTCACTTGCCTATTGTCCTGTTGCCCATCCCAGCCTTGTGCAGGTCTACAATTTTTCCTCTAGTGTAATTAGACAGCTCTTTGGTCTTGGCCATGGTGGAGAGGTTGGAGTGTGCTTGATTGAGTGTGTGGATAGGTGTCTTCATAAATACAGATAAGTTCAAACAGGTGCAATTATTACAAGTAATGAGTGCAGAGGAAGGAGGGTTTCAGAAACAAAAACTATCTGGTCTGTGAGAGCCAGAATTCTTGCTGGTTGGAAGGTGATCAAATGCTTATTTCATGCAGTAAAATGTAATTTAATTATTTTAAAATCATGCAATGTGATTTTCTGTTTTTTACTTTTTGATTCTGTCTCTCACAGTTGAGGTGTACCTACAATAGAAATTACAGACCTCTCCATTCTTTGCAGGTGGGAAAACTTGCAAAATTGGCAGTGTATCAAATACCGTATATACTCGAGTATAAGCCGACCCGAGTATAAGCCGACCCCCCTAATTTTGCCACAAAAAACTGGGAAAACTTATCGACTTGAGTACAAGCCTAGAGTGGAAAATGAGGCAGCTACTGGTAAATTTCAAAATGAAAAATAGATACCAATAAAAGTAAAATTAAAGTAGGTTAAATGTTTTTGAATAACCTTATTAAATCAGGAGCCCCATATGCTGCTCCATAGATTATGCCCCATATGCTGCCCCATGTATTATGCCCCATATATTATGCCCCATATACTACCCCATATATTATGCCCCATATTCTTCCCCATGTATTATGCCCCATATTTTGCCCCATGTATTATGCCCCATATGATGCTCCATAGATTGTGCCCCATATGCTGCCCATGTATTATGTCCCATATTCTGCCCCATGTATTGTTCCCCACATGCTCTACAGATTATGCCCCATATGCTCCACAGATTATGCCCCATATGTTACACAGATTATGCCCCATATGTTCCACAGATTATGCCCCATATGCTCCATAGATTATGCCCCATATGTTCCACAGATTATGCCCCATATGCTCCATAGATTATGCCCCATAGTATAGGTCCCTTATGCTGCCACTGCTGCTGCAACTAAAAAAAAAAAAATGACATACTCACCTCTCGTCACTGGGGGCCAGGTGCTGGTGTCCTGAGCAGGCGGGGACACCGGAGCGCTATGGGGGACAGGTGCCAGTGTCACCACTGGCTCAGGGCATCATCACCTGAGATAATTACCTGTACCCGTTCCACCGCTGAGCGCCGCTGTCTTCCGGGCCCTCCAGCAGTGAATGCTCAGGCAGAGGGCGCGGCGCGCTCTAACCACGTCATCGCGCCCTCTGACCTGAACATTCACAGCTAGAGGACGCGAGGACACAGCGGTGCTCAGCGGTGGAACGGGGAGAGGTGAATATCACGTATACTCACCCCCTCCTGGAGCGTCTCTGCAGCCCCTGCTCTTCTCCCAAGGTCTCCGGCACTATGCCTAACTTCAGCGGTCACGGCGTACCACTCATTAAAGTCCTGAATATGTGCATATTCATGACTTTAATAAGCGGTACCACTGATGGCTGAACACAGGCGCCGGAGACCGTGGGAGAAGAGCAGGGGCTGCAGAGACCGCGCCAGGAGTGGGTGAATACATAGGACAGCTGCGCTACCCCTCCCCCGCCGACCCCCCCCGGTATATGACTCGAGTCAAAGCTGAGAGGGGGACTTTCAGCCCTAAAAAATGGGCTGAAAATCTCGGCTTATACTCGAGTATATACGGTACTTATCCCGCTGTACATGGGACATTATAGTTCTTAATGGGTGGCAATATCAATCTTCTTGCGTTTTACACTGTAGTGATAGCCATAAATTGAAGCATCACCATTCTATTAAAGGGGGTGTTCATTAACAAGACCAAATAGGCTAAGAGGGGGATTAATGCAATAAGAAAAAATGTATTACTTACTAAGTCTGTTTAACCTCCACTGCTGCAGAGGCCATTGATTGACATCTAAGCAAACAAAGACCTATTTGACAAATAAAATAATATGGGACAAAGTGATGACAGTATGGTGCTGAATGAAGGTAAGTTTATGTGTGGGATCAGGAGAGGTTTACAGTGTGGATGTAGCAGAGCTGTGTGTGTACGAGGTGTACGGAGCGGGGCTGTGTGTGTACGAGGTGTACGGAGCGGAAACATGTGTGTACGAGGTGTATGGAGCGGAGCCGTGTGTGTACGAGGTGTACGGAGCGGAGCCGTGTGTGTACGCGGTGTACGGAGCGGAGCCGCTTGTGTACGAAGTGTATGGAGCGGAGCCATGTGTGTACGAAGTGTACAGAGCAGAGCCGTGTGTGTACGGAGCGGAGCCGTGTGTGTACGAAGTGTACGGAGCAGAGCCGTGTGTGTACGGAGCGGAGCCGTGTGTGTACGAAGTTTATGGAGCTGAGCCGCTCAGCTCCGTACACACAGGGCTCCGTGCTTGAGCCGAGTGTGTACGGAGCGGAGCACAGCCATGTGTGTATGGGTGTAAGGAGTGGAGCCGCGTGTGTACAAGGTTTACGTAGTGGAGCCATGTGTTTACAAGGTGTACTACTTGTACAGAACTTTAACAAATATAAAAATCAATGTTTCAAACATATTCCTATTTAAGGATCGTGCACACTTTGCGGAATCTGCTGCGGATCCGCAGCGGATTTGCCACTGCAAATCCGCAGCAGAACTGCAAGTGATGTACAGTATCATTATATTCAATGGAAATAAAAAAACGCAGTGCACATGCTGCGGATTTTTCCGCGCGGATTTGGTGCCTGACCATGTGACCCCTGACTCCTCCCCATCCTGTGACCTCATCACAGGTCCTGCTCGCACATAAGAGGACAGCACAGCAACGGACTCCTGGCTGCCAGAAGCTGAAGTGGAAAGGTGGGAGGGTGAGGAAGGGGTGCATGGGGGGCGTGTCTGCTTCTCACTGCGGGACACATAGCAATGTGCGCAGGAATGTAAGACTCAGCAGGGATTAAGGAGAGCCGGCACCACACCACGTGTTCTGAGTTCTGCTCTGCCGCCCCCTAGCTGCTGCCGTCTGAGACAGAAGGCTCAACTCGCCTCATTATAGGTGCGCCACTGGGTGCGCCGAACGTCTGTGGAGGAAATCTAATCTATCCGAAGATTTCATACATTACAAGTTTATGCTTAAAACATACAACTCTGCCCTTCAAATCTCCAAACAAACCTATTTCAACACCCTCATCACTTCACTATCCAATAACACTAAACGTCTCTTTGACACTTTTCACTCCCTACTGAACCCAAAAGTGCAGGCTCCAACCACGGATCTCCACGCTGACAATCTAGCCAATTATTTCAAAGAAAAAATTGACCACATCCGACAGGAAATTATCTCCCAATCCCCTCATACAATGCACTGTCCTCCCTCCCCACTGCATCCAGCTCACTCTCTGACTTTGAACCAGTCACAGAAGAAGTAATCAGGCTTCTTGCATCTTCTCGCCCTACCACTTGCATCAGTGACCCCATTCCGTCACATCTGCTCCAGTCCCTTTCCTCTGCTGTCACCTCTCACCTAACAAAAATATTCAACCTCTCTCTCTTCCGGTATCTTTCCCTCCTCATTTAAACATGCCATCATACATCCATTACTTAAAAAATCATCTCTCGACCAAAACTGGGCCGCTAACTATAGACCTGTCTCTAATCTTCCCTTCATCTCTAAACTCCTGGAACGCCTGGTCCACACCCGTCTTATTCGCTATCTTTCAGATAACTCTCTTCTCGACCCTCTTCAATCTGGTTTCCGCTCTTTACACTCTACTGAAACTGACCTCTCTAAAGTCTCTAATGATCTTCTAACAGCTAAATCTAATGGTCACTACTCCATGCTAATTCTCTTGGATCTCTCCGCAGCATTCGACACTGTAGACCATCAGCTCCTCCTCACTATGCTCCGCTCCATCAGCCTCAAGGACACCGTTCTCTCCTCATTCTCCTCCTATCTCTCTGACCGTTCCTTCACTGTATCTTTTGCTGGTTCCTCCTCCTCTCATCTTCCCCTTACTGTTGGGGTTCCTCAAGGATTAGTCCTAGGCCCCTCCTCTTCTCTTTGTATACTGCCCCTATTGGACAAACAATCATTAGATTTGGTTTCCAGTACCATCTCTATGCTGATGACACCCATTCATACACTTCTTCACCCGTTATCACGCCTGCCTTTCTAGAAAACACCAGTGATTGTCTTACCGCTGTCTCTAACATCATGTCCTCCCTCTATCTGAAACTGAACCTGTCAAAAACGGAACTCCTCTTGTTTCCTCCTTCTACTAACCTACCTTTGCCTGACATTGCCGTCTCCATGTGTGGTTCCACCATTACTCCCCAGCAACATGCCCGCTGTCTTGGGGTCATACTTGATTCCAAGCTTTCATTCACCCCCCATATCCGATCACTGGCTCGCTCTTGTTATCTCCACCTCAAAAACATCTCTAGAATTCGACCTTTTCTTACTTTCGACTCTGCAAAAACTCTTACTGTTTCTCTTGTTCATTCTCGTCTGGACTATTGTAACTCTCTACTAATCGGTCTCCCTCTTACCAAACTCTCCTGTTGTGAATGGGTTTGAGATGAGTTCTGAGCAGAGGCTCCCTCTGTTGGTTACAAGCGGTGCTAGTCTGTCCAGTGAAGATTGTGAGGACTGGGAATCAGGTGTTACTGATTGGTCTTATATAAGGGAGTCACCTTCCCATCAGGGTTGCCGGTGATCAATTGTTCTGGTCTGGATCCTTTATTCCTGTTTCCCTTGTAGCCTGCTGTGTCGTGTCTGCATCTCCTGCTAACAGATAAGACATTTTCTTCTTTTGTGTTTGTGCTATATTTTTGCATTTTGTCCTGCACTTCTGTGGGGGCCTTCAGGGTCCCCTCCGGGGGCTTCTGCCCTCTCAGTTTTGTTCAGCCACTGATGTTTGTACTTTTGCTTTTTCCAGTTTTTTCAGTGGCTGCTGTTTTGATTTTGTTACACCAGAGAACTAATTTAGGTGGAAGAGGTCGTGTGATCTCAGGTGTTTTTGAAATTAGTAGAGTTGGTGCCTTTCAGGGTTCTCTGGGATTTCAGTAAGTGCCCTTCCTATCCTTTTCTATTTAGTTAGTTTGGGCCCCAGCGTTTGCTCATACTATTTTCTTTCTGTGTCAGTATTTCATCTTGTCTAACCGCCATTACTTGTTTGGGGGCTTTCTATTATCTTTGGGGTTCTGCTCCGGGGCAGATAGCTTTCCTATTTCTATCTTTAGGTGTAGTTAGTTTCTCAGGCTGTGACGAGGCGTCTAGGACCAACGTAGGAACGCTCCACGGCTGCCTCTAGTTGTGGTGGTTAGTCAGGGTACTGCAATCTCATAGATTCCAACTGCTCTGGTGTATTGCCTTTTTTACCTGCACTCCTCAGCTACCGAAACATAACAGTATCACCGGCCTAAAAATTGAAAATTGTATGGTACTCACAGAAGGGAAAAAATATTGTGAAAGAAAAAAGGTTGTCAGAGTTGTCAGAGATATTTTTCTGTTTGTTGCATTTTTTTTTTTTTCCCCTCTGTATCTCTGGGTGCTGGGGAGGATCTTTTCTCTCAATGGAGTTTGCACAGTTGTCTGGCCGTGTGGATCAGCTTGCCACTGAGGTTCGGAGTATTGCTATCTATCTTGCTGGGTTGCCTGTTGTGGAACCTAGGATTCCCATGCCAGATTTGTTTTTAGGGGATCGAGCTAAGTTTCAGAATTTCAAAAATAATTGTAAATTGTTTTTTGCCTTAAAACCTAAGTCCTTAGGGAACGCAGCGCAGCAGGTTCAAATTATCATCTCTCTCCTGCGCGGCGATCCTCAGGATTGGGCTTTTTCCCTGATACCTGGGGATCCTGTTTTGAGTGATGTTGATGCGTTTTTTCAGGCCTTGGGGTTATTGTACAATGAGCCTAATGTCACTGATCAAGCTGAAAAAGCCTTGTTGGCATTAAATCAGGGGCTTGATGACGCTGAGTTATACTGTCAGAGATTCCGTAGGTGGGCAGTCCTGACCAAATGGAATGACGACACTTTGGCAGCCCTTTTCCGGAAGGGTCTGTCTGATAATGTAAAGGATGCTATGGTGGGATTCCCTGTCCCCTCTGGTCTCAATGATTCTATGTCATTAGCGATTCAAGTTGACAGACGTTTGCGTGAGCGGAGAGGTATGCGTGGAATGGTGTTGCCTTGTGAGCCAGCTTCTGAGCCCATGCAGTGTGATGAGTGGTGTCTGGGGCACAGCGTCATGAGTTTCGAAAGCGCAATGGGTTATGTTTCTACTGTGGTGATGCCTCTCATGCTATTTCAGTCTGCCCTAAGCGGGGAAGACGTTTTGCACGCTCAGTTGTCTTGGGTAGTGTTCAGACTAAGTTTTTATTAACTGTCACTCTGATATGCTCTCTGTCCTCATTTTCTGCTCAGGCTTTCGTTGATTCTGGAGCAGCTATTAACCTGATGGATTATGATTTTGCTAAACGTTGTGGATTTCCCTTGATACCCCTACAGAAGTCTATTCCCCTACTGGGGATCGATTCTACCCCTTTGGCGGAGAATAAACCCCAGTTTTCTACTCAGGTGATAATGAGGATTGAACCTGATCACCAGGAGTGCTGCAAATTTTTGGTTCTGTATAATCTGCATGACATTATCGTGCTGGGTTTTCCTTGGTTACAGTCTCATAATCCTGTTTTGGATTGGAAATCTGTGTCTGTTACCAGTTGGGGCTGTCAATGTGTTAATTCCAACACTCCTGTTTTTTCTGCCTCCCCCCAGGCTCAGGATGTTCCTGACTTTTTGATTGATTTTTCTGATGTGTTTAGCGAAAGTAAATCTGCATCCTTGCCTCCCCATAGGAGCTATGACTGCGCTATTGAATTAGTGCCGGGTAGTAAATTCCCTAAAGGTCGCCTTTTTAACTTGTCTGTACCTGAACATGACGCTATGCGGTCTTATATCAAGGAATCATTGGAGAAGGGTCATATCAGACCATCTTCTTCACCCTTAGGTGCCGGTTTTTTCTTTGTGGCCAAAAAGGATGGTTCATTAAGGCCGTGTATTGATTATCGTCTCTTGAACAATATTACTGTGAAATATCAATACCCGTTACCCTTGATTTCTGACCTGTTTTCCAGGGTGAAAAACGCTACTTGGTTTACCAAGCTTGACCTCAGGGGGGCGTATAACCTTATTCGCATTAAGCACGGAGATGAATGGAAGACGGCATTCAATACCCCTGAAGGGCATTTTGAGTACCTGGTGATGCCCTTTGGGCTCACTAATGCGCCTTCCGTCTTCCAGTCCTTCATGAATGACATTTTCAGGGATTTTGTGGACAAATTTCTGATTGTTTATTTGGATGATATCTTGATTTTTTCTAATGACTGGGACTCTCATGTGAAACATGTTCGAACTGTATTCCAGATTTTGAGAGAGAATGCTCTGTATGTGAAGGGATCAAAGTGTCTTTTTGGCGTACAGAGGATCTCATTTCTGGGATTCATTTTGTCCCCATCTGTTATTGAAATGGACCCGGTCAAGGTTCAGGCCATCTGTGATTGGGTCCAACCTACTTCATTAAAGGCTCTTCAGAGATTTTTGGGTTTTGCCAATTTTTATCGTAAATTTATTGGTAATTTCTCGGTTATTGTTAAACCATTAACTGATTTGACCAGAAAGGGTTCTGATGTGGTGAATTGGCCTCCTGAGGCAGTCTCTGCATTTCAGGAACTTAAGCAGAGATTCACTTCTGCTCCTGTTCTACGGCAGCCTGATGTTTCTCTGCCATTTCAGGTGGAGGTTGATGCCTCTGAAATTGGGGCAGGTGCGGTTTTGTCCCAAAAAGATCCAGAGACCTCTAAAAGTAACCCTTGTGCCTTTTTCTCTCGAAAATTTTCTCCTACTGAACGTAATTATGACGTGGGTAATCGGGAGTTATTGGCCATGAAGTGGGCTTTTGAAGAGTGGAGACATTGGCTGGAGGGAGCCAAACATCAGGTGGTGGTCCTTACGGACCATAAGAATCTGGTCTATCTGGAATCTGCCAAGCGACTCAATCCTAGACAGGCCAGGTGGGCCTTGTTTTTCACACGTTTTAATTTTGTGGTTTCCTTTTCTCCTGGCACTAAGAATGTTAAGGCGGATGCCCTCTCGAGGAGTTTCCTTGCGGACTCTCCTGAGTTATCTGATCCTTCTGTTATTTTGAAAGAGGGTGTAGTTCTTTCCGCCATCTCGCCCAATTTGAGACTGGCTCTGGAGGGGTGTCAGGAGGATAGGCCCGAGCGCTGCCCTGTTGGAAAATTGTTTGTCCCGGACCAGTGGAAAAAGAGTGTGATGTCTGAGATTCATTGTTCCGCATTGGCTGGGCATCCCGGAATTTTTGGTACCAGAGACTTGGTTAGTCGGTCCTTTTGGTGGCCTACCTTGTCTCGTGATGTCAGGGAATTTGTGCAGTCCTGCGGGACTTGCTCTCGCTCCAAGCCTTGCTCTCGCTCTAGTGGTTTGTTGATGCCGTTGCCTGTGCCCAAGAGACCATGGACCCATATCACTATGGATTTCATTTCCGACCTTCCTGTTTCTCAGAGAATGACCACCATCTGGGTAATTTGTGATAGGTTTTCCAAAATGATACATCTTGTGCCATTACCTAAGTTGCCTTCCTCCTCTGAATTGGTGCCGTTGTTCCTTCAGCACGTGGTTCGTTTAAACGGCATTCCTGAGAACATTGTGTCTGACAGAGGAGTCCAGTTTGTTTCCAGATTTTGGAGGACTTTTTGTTCTAAACTGGGTGTTCAATTGTCTTTCTCCTCGGCATTTCATCCTCAGACCAATGGTCAAACTGAGAGAACAAACCAGACATTGGAGACTTATCTAAGATGCTTTGTGTCTGCTGATCAGGATGACTGGGTCTCTTTTTTGCCTTTGGCTGAGTTTGCTCTTAATAATAGGGCTAGCTCTGCCACTTTGATGTCTCAATTTTTTTGTAATTCTGGGTTTCACCCTCGATTTTCTTCAGGACAGACGGAGGCTTCTGTCTGTCCAGGTGTTGACTCTGTTGTGGAGCGTATGCAACAGATTTGGGACCCGGTAGTGGAGAGGTTGTCCCTCTCTCAGGAGAGGGCCCAGCGGTTTGCTAACCGGCATAGGACTGATGGTCCTCGGTTTAAAGTGGGGGACTTGGTCTGGTTGTCCTCAAAGAATATTCCTATGAGAGTAGCATCTCCTAAATTTAAGCCTAGGTTCATTGGACCTTATAAGATCATGGAGATTATTAATCCTGTTTCTTTTCGTTTGCTTCAGGGACATTTAAGATCCATAACGTGTTCCACAAGTCCTTGTTGAAGAGGTTTGTTGAGCCAGTGGTTCCTGCTGCTGTGCCTCCTGACCCTGTTTTGGTTGAGGGCAATCTGGAGTATGTGGTTGAGAAAATATTAGATTCTCGTTTTTCTAGACGGAAACTCCAGTATTTGGTTAAATGGAGAGGTTATGGTCAGGAAGACAATTCTTGGGTGTTTGCTTCGGACATCCATGCTAGGAGACTTATCCGTGCGTATCATAGAACTCATCCTGACCGACCTGGTTGCTCAAATGAGGGTTCGGTGACCCCTCCTCAAGGGGGGGGTACTGTTGTGAATTGGTTTGAGATGAGTTCTGAGCAGAGGCTCCCTCTGGTGGTTACAAGCGGTGCTAGTCTGTCCAGTGAAGATTGTGAGGACTGGGAATCAGGTGTTACTGATTGGTCTTATATAAGGGAGTCACCTTCCCATCAGGGTTGCCGGTGATCAATTGTTCTGGTCTGGATCCTTTATTCCTGTTTCCCTTGTAGCCTGCTGTGTCGTGTCTGCATCTCCTGCTAACAGATAAGACATTTTCTTCTTTTGTGTTATATTTTTGCATTTTGTCCTGCACTTCTGTGGGGCCTTCAGGGTCCCCTCCGGGGGCTTCTGCTCTCTCAGTTTTGTTCAACCACTGATGTTTGTACTTTTGCTTTTTCCAGTTTTTTCAGTGGCTGCTGTTTTGATTTTGTTACACCAGAGAACTAATTTAGGTGGAAGAGGTCGTGTGATCTCAGGTGTTTTTGAAATTAGTAGAGTTGGTGCCTTTCAGGGTTTTCTGGGATTGCAGTAAGTGCCCTTCCTATCCTTTTCTATTTAGTTAGTTTGGGCCCCAGCGTTTGCTCATACTATTTTCTTTCTGTGTCAGTATTTCATCTTGTCTAACTGCCATTACTTGTTTGGGGGCTTTCTATTATCTTTGGGGTTCTGCTCCGGGGCAGATAGCTTTCCTATTTCTATCTTTAGGTGTAGTTAGTTTCTCAGGCTGTGACGAGGCGTCTAGGACCAACGTAGGAACGCTCCACGGCTGCCTCTAGTTGTGGTGGTTAGTCAGGGTACTGCAATCTCATAGATTCCAACTGCTCTGGTGTATTGCCTTTTTTACCTGCACTCCTCAGCTACCGAAACATAACACTCTCCCCTCTCCAATCTGTCTTAAATGCTGCAGCCAGGATCATATTCCTCACCAATCGTTATACCGATGCCTCTACCTTGTGCCAGTCATTACACTGGTTGCTCATCCACTACAGAATCCAGTACAAACTTATTACCCACACTCACAAAGTACTCCATGGCTCAGCACCACCCTACATCTCCTCCCTCGTCTCAGTCTACTATCCTACCCGTGCCCTCCATTCTGCTAATGACCTGAGGTTAGAATCCTCAATAATCAGAACCTCCCACTCCCGTCTCCAAGACTTTTCACATGCTGCGCCAATTGTTTGGAATGCACTACCCAGGTTAATACGATTAATCCCCAATCCCCACAGTTTTAAGCATGCCCTAAAAATGCATTTGTTCAGACTGGCATACCGCCTCAATGCATTAACCTAACTATCCCTGTTGGCCCATTCAAAAAAAAATTTTCTACCATAATCAGGTACCTCTTATTAGGTTCTCACCCGCTTTATGCATTTAATAGCCCTCTGTGTCTGTACTGTTACATACATTGGCTGTTAACTGGTTGATGCAGAATTACATGAACACCCCATTCTTACACTATGGCTGGTCCGAACAATGAAAGCAATTGTTACCATCCATCCTTTTGTGTCTCCCCTTTTTCTTCATAGATTGTAAGCTTGCGAGCAGGGCCCTCATTCCTCTTGGTATCTACTTTGATCTGTGTTTATTGTTATTCTGTAATGTCTATTGTCTGTACAAGTCCCCTCTATAATGTAAAGTGCTGCGGAATATGTTGGCGCAATAGAAATAAAATTATTATTATTATTAAAGTCATTTTCTGATGATTGTCTCCTTTTAAGCATTTTCTATCGTCTGTGTGAATAAATAAGAATCTTCAGTAAAGTACACCTTGCTACTGTCTGTATTTTTCACAAACCTAACTATTCTCTAAATTGAATATTTATTAATAGGTGGAAGCAAAAAGAAAAAAGTTGGAATAGAATGTTCTCGAGGTCAGGGTTAGGCTTTACTTGAATAAATTGGAATTATTAGTTAAGCATGTAAAGACAAAGCAGTATAAAATAAAATATATGAGATTCGTCTTGTTTATTTATTCATTTGGAGAATGAGACAGACTGTTTGACCTCTAGATTCCCCAGAGACCTCAAGGCTGGTTCAGAAAATGAATTTATAATGTTACTGATCTAGCTAGAAGAAGGAAGGGAATAAAATGCTAATATGCAAATCAATTCTGTATTCGGCCTTCCCAAACGCATTTCAGAGTTTAGGGAGATAAATTAGAGTGAATTGCTTGACGCCAATTATTTTACACTGCTGAAAAGAGGCACATTTGAACTAATATTATGTATGTTCTGCTGCTTAGAGAGGATCAAGACACAAAGATAACTCAGTATTCAGTTATGAACTCATTAATAATTCTGCTACCGCTCGCTGTATAATGTCAGGTACAGGTTACTTACATAATCTCCAACACTTCTGTGTACTCAGATGGGATTGTAAACTAAGGCTATCATTAAAAACGTAAATTACACAGGTGGTTAGAAGAAGCCACAGGTGCCGTAAGTCCTCCTCTGTAAGTGTTATCTGATCATTTCAATTTAATCACATTGTGAGCTTAGATAGGAATATTCATGTGACCTAAATAAAAATGTCTCCAAAATCTAAAGGAGAAAGTAACAAAATATGTCGCGTTTTTTCATACAACTGAGTTGTTGATCTTGTGCTACTTGGTGTCGGAAAGGCTTCTCAATTGGAAAATAAAACTGTGTGGGATCTGAATGATAGAAATCCTATGCATTCTAATCAGAAAATGGCTCAATACATGCTGTACCTTATTACATTCTATATTGTTTCAATGCCTGCAAAGTCTTCATGGGAAACACCGGGAATGATGCTGATTCTGTGGCGAAACTCACAAAATTCATCCTCACCCACAATTACTTTGAATAACTTTCCTATATATTGTTTCAATAAGATGAGACAATGAGTCTAATAAGTAGACAAGGACAATATCACATCTGTTGCGCTGCGGTAAATGAGAAAACTTTTGTGTTCCAAAACAGTTCTTTATTGTCGTAACGCATTTCGGTGATGGACAAATGCCTTTCTTATGACCACGACATTTGTTTTGTTTGTTTTTTTTACAATGACAATGCATCGGTCTGACACCAAAATGCATTAAGACAATAAAGATCTGTTTAGGAGCACAAAAGGCTTCTCATTTATCACATTGTAGCCCATACAACGTGATGCTGTCCACCTCTGCTAATATACATCTGGAAGAAAATTTGGTCTTCCATCCACCGGTCGGTTATACGCGTCTACAGGCACTGGGCTTTGACACAGAACACCGACAGGTGAACGCACACTCCTACCTTTCACTGTCTCTACCAGGCAACACTGTTCTATGTGTGTACTTTTGTCAACACACAGTTCTTCAATGAATTGAGTCCAATTAGACATCAACGATAAATGGACACTAGCTCGGAATAAAAGTACATGCATAACTTAAAAAACAACAACAAAGTGCTCAATTCTAAATTAAAAGTTACACATCATTGACAAATAATGCAAATTGATACATTATATACATACACACACACACATATACACATTTACACACATTGCTATCACTGCTGGAGGTTGTTATACTACACTATCACACAGTCACTTTCTCTATTGCCTTTACAAGTAAATCATGCCCCACATCTAGCACAATTACATGACAGGCCAAGTCATTTGGTATGCGGGGCCTTATGGGTCAGAAGTGTCGATAATCATATTAATAATTCCAGCATTTTACATTAGTTTTTCAAGAAGTATTTCACTTGAGATTTTTCAAAGGATTTGGGTATAATACAGTTCTTAGTCACAATAACACAGAATGGAAAGAGTTTTGAGCGAAGATATTGCTCATATTGCTGGACCCTAAAAGGTTATACAATGAACAATGATAGGATTAATGTAGATAATTTTTGGTATATTTTCACTTAATGCCCTTTTATGTTTTGAGAGTTTGTAGACTAACCATAACCTTCTGTACAGTAATATGTTCTTTCACTTAATGTTTCAAAATCTCATTAAAAGAGGTCTTCCATCTTTCCTGGCATGTCTGATTTAATAAGAAGTTTATAATGTGTGTAGTACCGGAAATATCTTTTCTTATAACTTTACATTGGATTCCTTTGTTATTTCTCTTAAAAATATATGAATACATTGACAAGAAGGTGATAACAGTTGAGTTATGTCCCAGTATTCAATCAGAATAAACAATTCCAGACTTTGTAAAGGCAAACACCTTTTAGAAAGGGAAGGGTAACATCCAGTTTGTTTGTAAACTTTATCGAAGGAATAACAAAAGGAATAGCCCAATGCAGAATTCTATAAAATACAATGCAGAAATGTTATATAATGCCTTAATGGACCAAAATTTTCCACTCCTTCCTTCTTACCTTTTTTATTGACATAGCCATTTGAGGGATTTTTTTTCTCCAAGATGAGTTGTAGTTTTGAAGGATACTCTTCACTTTATTGCAATGTTCAGAAAAATTGGAAGAATAATTTCAAGTGATGTGAAATGTTTAAACGACAATTCTGATTCTGTTTTTATGGTTTTCCTTTTTATTGCAATCATTATGCCGTTAAAATTATCAGATCAGTAGGATTACGGCAATTTCAAACTTATTACTCACTATTACAATTTACTTACTATTTTAGCTGCTTAAAAATTTTTCAGAACTTTGTAAAATAATTACTTTGTGGCTAGTATTGAGCGATACAATACTGCAAATATCGGGTATCGGCCGATATTAGCTGTATCGGCCTTTCGATTCCGAATACCGATATTTTCGTCATATCGAATACCGGAATCGGATTTGTCACTGTCACTGTCTGTGTCCGTCGGTCGGGTCTGTCACTGTCAGTGTCCGTCGGTTGGGTCTGTCAGGAGTCAGCGGCACTTACCTGGCAGAAGATCTCCGGCGGTCACGGCCTGGACTGCTTCATGGCCGCCATCATCTTTCCCCGGCGGTCACATGCAGTTTCTCGCGATAACTGCAGTGACTGCAGGGTAATCCTGGCCGTAAAGCAGTCAGTCCGATGACGTCACCGCCGGGGAAGCAGGTAATCAGCTGTGCTGCGTCGGGATGTTAGGCTCTGCCTGTCATTGCGATGTAGCAGAGCTGGATCGTCGTGGGACAGTCGTTACTATGGACTGCGTCGGACAGGTGGTATACTGTTGGTTTTGTTTTTTTTCTTTTTTTACAGGAGATCGATGGCGTCGCAGGAATGAGAGTACAATAAAAGAAATGAAAACTGTGTTGTCTCTTTTATTTCATTAAAATACTTTTTTCTTGCTTTGTCTTTTTTTATGCATTTAATAACTTTGGGATTAATAATGGATCGGTGTCTTATTGACGCCTCTCCATTATTAACCGGGCTTATTGTCACCGTGCAATCAACGGTGACATTAACCCCTTATTACCCCGCTTCCCACCGCTACAGGGCAAGTGGGAAGAGCCGGGTAAAGTGCCACAATTGGCACATCTTTTGAAGCACCAAATGTGGGGCTGCTGTAGCCTGGTATTATCAGGCTGTTGAGGGCCATGGATCTTGGCTCCTTAACAGCCTGAAAATCCAGGCCTCAGCGGTCTGCTTCATCTGGCTGGTTAACAAAAATAGGGGGACCCCACGCCAATTTTTTTCGAGGGGATCCCCTATTTTTGTTAACCAGTTCCCTCTGACGTCACTGATTGTGTCCCTGGCTGACCTGAAGTGAAAGTGGAAAGCAATCAATTAAGCTTTCCACTTCCTCTCCTGTCAGCCAGGAGAGGAACTCATTCATTTGGGGGTTTACTGTGAGGCTGCAGCATTAGCTGCGGTCCCTGCAGTAAACATTAACCCTTTCTGAAGGATTACACCGTGGGACCTGACTGTATATCGGATTGGTAAGAATAATTTTGCTTTATTATTTTATTTTTATTACAGGAAATGGTTTTAGCAGGAATATAAAATATGGTCAAAAACTGTGTGATTATTTCATTAAACTTATTTTTTACTAAAGTGTGTGTGTTTGATTTTTCTTTCATACAATAGGATTAATAATTGATAGTTGTCTATTTGACAGCTCTCAATTATTAACCTGGCTTAAAGTGACCTTTCAATTGCAAGGTCATTTTAACCCCTTATTAACCCATTCGCCACCGCTACAGGGCAATGGGAATAGACGGGCAAAGTGCCAGAAAGGGCAAATCTAATTAGAGATTTGCCCTTTCTGGGGTGTCTGGGGCAGATGTTAGTAGCCGGGGGGGGCCAAAAATAATGGTCCCTCTCTGGGCTATTATTATCTGCCCCCACTCACTGGCTTTGTCTGTCTGGTTGCGAAAATAGGGCGGGAGCCCACGCATTTTTTTCAGCAATTTTACACCTCATATATATATATACATGTCATTAAATTTGTGACACACATATATATATATATATTTATATTTATAGTTCATACACTTCTACATAGTATAATAGCCTATAATTCAATTGCCGGCTTTTGTGAAAATGCAGAACCCGACATGAAATGACACTTGGTGTACATAGGGTTAACCATGTCTTTTCATGTAGTTTGATATCTGATTTGCACAAACAATTACATGAGTGTAAGTGTGCAAAATTTCACACCTGTAGGGGTTAATTAAAGGTGTAAATTCGTAGCAAAAAAGTCCGTTTTTTTACAACGAATTTACACCTTTAATTAACCCCTACAGGTGTGAAATTTTGCACACATAGACTGATGTAATTGTTTGTGCAAATCAGATTGCAAACGACATGAAAAGACATGGTTAACCCTATGTACACCAAGTGTCATTTCATGTCGGGTGCTTCTGTCTTTTCACAGAAGCCGGCTTTACCCGGCAATTGAATCAGAGGATATTTTACTATGTAGAAGTGTATAAACTATACATATATGTATATATATATGTCACAATGACATGTATATATATATAATATATATATATATATATATGTATTCTATGTGTGTATATTTAGTGTTTACAAGGAAATAAAGGTTTTTTTTAGTTGCGATATTTTGTTCCCATAGACTTACATTGGACTTCCGGTATCGGAATCGGATATCGACGATACCATTTCGATACAATATTTTTAGATATCGAGCAGTATCGCTCAACACTATTTGTGGCATTTTGTGAGACTCTTAAATTTTTGATTACAACAATTACTGTATTGGTTAAAGAATTTTCATTTTTAATAGATCAACCTGGTTAGGTTATGAGAAAGGAGAATCACTTTGAAACATGTCAATCTTGATTGTTAATCTTTTTTGATACTTTTTCCTCTGATATTTCTCTCCAACCACTACATCGATGCCTCTACCCTGTGCCAGTCATTTCACTGGTTGCCCATCCGCTACAGTGTTTACTATAAATTTATCACTCTCACCCACAAAGTGCTCCAAAGTTCTGCACCACCCTACATCTCCTCTCTCATCTTTGTCTATCATCCTACCCATTCTGCTAATGACCATAGACTAGCATCCGCAATAATTCAAACCTCCCACTCCAGTCTCCAAGATTTCTCACGAGCTGCACCACTTCTCTGGAATGCACTACCCAGGACAATTTGATTAGTTCTTAATACACACAGTTTTAAGAGTGTCCTAAAATGCATTTCTTTAGAGTGGTCTATTGCCTCACATCACTAATGTAACTGTTCAAGCTTTGCCATTTCCAAAATTTTCTTTTAAACCCTTAAAGACCAAGCCATTTTGTAGGTTAATGACCAGGCCAATTTTTACAATTCTGACCACTGTCACTTTATGTACTTATAACTCTAGAACGCTTCAACGGATCTTGGCGATTCTGAGAATATTTTCTCGTGACATATTGTACTTCATGTTAGTGGTAAAATTTCTTCGATATAACGTGTGTTTATTTATAAAAAACAGATATATGGTGAAAATTTTGAAAATTTTGCAATTTTCAAACTTTAAATTTTTATGTCCTTAAATAAGAGAGAAATGTCACACAAAATAGTTAATAAATAACATTTCCCACATGTCTACTTTACATCAGCACAATTTTGGAACCATTTTTTTTGTTAGGAAGTTATAAGTGTTAAAAGTTGACCAGCGATTTCTCATTTTTCCATCAAAATTTACAAAACCATTTTTTTAGGGACCACCTCACATTTGAAGTCACTTTGAGGGGTCAATATTACAATAAATACCCCAAAGTGACACCATTCTGAAAACTGTACCCCTCAAGGTGTTCAAAACCACATTTAAGAAGTTTATTAACCTTTAGGTACTTCACAAGAATTGAAGCAATGTGGAAGGAAAAAATGAACATTTAACTTTTTTTCCCCAAAATTTTTCTTTGGTCACAATTTTTTTTATTTTGTCAAGGGTATCAGGAGAAAATGAACCACAATATTTGTTGTGCAATTTCTCCTGAGTACACCAATACCCCATGTGTGGAGGAAGACCAATCTTTAGGCACATGGCAGTGCTC
Organism: Oophaga sylvatica; assembly: GCA_033576555.1. Taxonomy (NCBI): domain Eukaryota; kingdom Metazoa; phylum Chordata; class Amphibia; order Anura; family Dendrobatidae; genus Oophaga; species Oophaga sylvatica. The sequence goes on from JARQOD010000008.1 coordinate 48,669,496, forward strand.
AGAAGGGAAGGAGCATCATTTGAGATTTTGAATGTCAAATTGGCTGGAATCGAGAGCATACACCATGTCGCATTTGGAGAGCCCCTGATGTACCTAAACAGTGGAAACCACCCATAAGTGACCCCATTTTGGAAACTAGACCCCACAAGGAACTTATCTAAATGTGTGGTGAGCACTTTGAACCCCCAAGGGCTTCAGAGAAGGTTATAACGTAGAGCCATAAAATTGAAAAATCATATTTTTTCCACAAAAATGATCTTTTCACCCCCAATTTTTATTTTCCCAAGGGTAACAGGACCTCAAAAGTTATTGAGAAATTTGTCCTGAGTACACTGATACCCCATATGTGGGGGTAAACCACTATTTGGGCGCATGGCAGAGCTCGGAAGGGAAGCATAGCCATTTGACTTTTTTGGCTGGAATTGAGATCGGATGCCATGTCGCGTTTGGAGAGCTGCTGATGTGCCTAAACAGTGGAAACCCCCAACAAGTGACCCCATTTCGGAAACTAGACCCCCAAAGGAACCTATCTAGATGTGTGGTGAGAACTCTGAACCCCCAAGGGCTTCACAAAAGGTTATAACGTAGAGCGGTGAAAATAAAAAAATCATATTTTTTCCACAAAAATGATCTTTTTGCCCCCAAATTTTTATTTTCATAAGGGTAACAGGAGAAATAGGACCGGAAGGTTATAACGTAGAGCCGTAAAATTAAAAAATCATATTTTTTTCGACAAAAATGATCTTTTCATCCCAATTTTTATTTTCCCAAGGGTAACAGGACCCCAAAAGTTATTGTGCAATTTGTACTGAGTAAGCTGATACCCAATATGTGGGGGAAAACCACTGTTTTGGCGCATGGTAGAGCTCAGAAGGGAAGGAGCGCTGTTTGACTTTTTCAACCCAAAATCGGCTGGAATTGAGATCGGACGCCATGTCACTTTTGGAGAGTCCCTGATGTGCCTAAACAGGGTAAACCCCCAACATGTGACCCCATTTTGGAAACTAGACCCCCCAAGGAACTTATCTAGATGTGTGGTGAGCACTTTGAACCCCAAGTGCTTCACAGAAGTTTATAACGTAGAGCGGTGAAAATGAAAAATCATATTTTTTTCCACAAAAATGATCTTTTTGCTTCCAAATTTTTATTTTCATAAGGGTAACAGGAGAAATAGGACCCCAAAAGTTGTTGTGCAATTTGTCCTGAGTACGCTGATACCCCATATGTGGCGTGGAACCACTGTTTGGACGCATGGCAGAGCTCGGAAGGGAAGGAGTGCCGTTTCTGAATGCAGACTTTGATGGAATAGTCTGTGGGCATCATGTTGCGTTTGCAGAGCCCCTGATATGCCTAAACAGTAGAAACCCCCCACAAGTGACCCCATTTTGGAAACTAGACCCCTAAGGAACTTATCTAGATGTGTGGTGAGCACTTTGAACCCCCAAGTGTTTCACAGAAGTTTATAAAGTTTAGCAGTGAAAATAAAAAAATCATATTTTTTCCACAAAAATTAACTTTCTGCCCCCAAATTTTTATTTTTATAAGGGTAACAGGAGAAATAGGACCCCAAATGTTGTTGTGCAATTTGTCCTGAGTGCGCTGATACCCCAGATGTGGGGGTAAACCACTGTGATCGCCTTACTGCGATCTTTGGGAGGCAGAATGAACAAATCCACAAAGGTGAAGAATTGGTTTTATTTTTTACGCCGTTCCTCGTGCGGTATAAGTGATAAGGCGACTTTATTCTTCGGATCGGTGCGATTATAGCGATACCAGATTTATACCCTTTTTTCATGTTTAGCTACTGTCACACACTGCCGTATTTTGAGAGCTATAATTTTTCCATATTTCGGCCAACAGAGTAATGTGTGGGCTTGTTATTTGCGGGACGAGCGGATGTTTTTATTGGTACCATATTCAGGCACATAACGTTTTCTGATTGCTTCCTATTCCGATTTTTGTGGAAGCAGAATGAACAAAAAACAGCAATTCAGGACATGTTTTTTTTTTCTCTTCCTCCGTTCCGCGTGTGGTAAAATTTGATAAAGCAGCTTTATTCTTTGGGTCACTACAATTATTGCGATACCTCATTTATATCTTTTTTATGTTTTGGTGGTTTTTAGACAATAAAAATTGTCATAGAAAAAATAATTATTTTTGCATTGCTTTATTCTGAGAGCTATAACTTTTTTATTTTTTCGCTGATGATGCTGTATGGCAGCTCGTTTTTTGCGGGACAAGATGACGTTTTCAGCAGTACCGTGTTTATTTATATCCATCTTTTTGATCACGTGTTATTGCACTTTTTCTTGGAAAAAGTATAATTTGCTACTTTTTTGTGTTTTTTTTTACGGTGTTCACTGAAGGAGTTAACTAAGGTGACGCTTTTATAGATGGGATATTACGGACGCGGCGATACCAAACATGTGTATTTTTTTATTACATAAAAATATGTGCTTTTTAAGGAAATTTTTTTATTATTTTTTAATATTTTTCTTTACAATTTTTTTTAAAAATGTTTTTTTTCCTAGTCTCTTTATAGGACTTTCACTTTTTCACTTTTGATTCATGTTATAATACATTGCAATGCTCCAGCATTGCAATGCATTATATCAATGGAGAAAGCTGTTGAGACCATGCTGTGAGCATGGTCTCAACGGCTTTCCATAGCTAGATGACCTGGAGGTTGTCATGACAACCCCGGGTCATCATGGCTGAGATCGGGCCCTGCGAATGCATCGCGGGGACGCCGATCTGAGGCAGAGGGAGCTCCCGACCCTCTGCCTCCCCCCCTGAATGCTGCGATCGTGCTCTATCGCAGCAATCAGGGGGTCAACAGCCAGGGGCGGCGCGGACGCCACTCCCGGCTATCAGTGCAGGAAGCACAGCCACTGCAGCGCTGAGCTCCTGCACTGATCGGGCAGGAGAAGCTGAAATTTAAGCCTCCCCTGCCCGATCGCTGCCGTGTTTGGTCAGTCAGATTGACTGACCAATCACAGTGCAGTGGGTACGGGGACCGACAGGATGGGTCCCCACACCTCTTGCCGTGCCTGTCAGCTGTGATAGACAGCTGTCGGCACTGAACTACCACTGCGTGTTCACACGCAGTGGTATTTCAAAGGCATGACGTGCACAGTCCGTCCTGGTGCCGGAACTGCCACCCGGCCATGACTGACTGTGTACATCAATGGACAGTAAGGGGTTAAATCTGGTCTCTCATAGCATCTGTTTACATGCCCTCCATGCAGTTAATAGCACTCTATATCTGTACTTATAAAGATACTGGCTGGTGATCGATTCATGCAGCATTATTTGCATACCCTATTTATTATATTGATGGCTAGACCATACAATACAAGTATTTTTTATCATTTACATTTCGTGTCTCCCCTATTCCCTCAGATTGTAAGCTCGCGAGCAGGAACCATTCTTCTTGGTAGCTGTTGAATTATGTGTAAAAGTGCTGCGAAATATGTTGGCGCTATAAAAGTAAAAATGATGGACATTATTAAAGGGAGCCATCTTAGATCACTGCTGTTAGAGGCTGAGTAACACAATTGGCATCTGATGGGTATGATGCAGGCACAGCTCTTCAGGCTGCTTGACACCACTCTGACACTACATGGGGCAAATAAAGGGTTGAGGAGGAATTTCAAGTATTTAAAGCTGACAGGTCTTTAAAGATTTAGTTGAAAATCAAAGCTACATACATTTTTATTAAAATTTGAGAGATCAAATGATTTACATAGATTTCATAGGTAAAGATGGCTTAGCATGATGATTCACTTCATGTAAACTAAGTGGAGTAACATGAAAAATAGACAAATCAAAAATAAATATTTAAATACGAAATTCAAGGCTCTTTTTCAAATGAAATTCATAACTTCAGATCGTAGAAATGTTAGATTAATTACTTTCCATGTTTTCCAAAGCCATAGGTAATTTGTAGAAAACATTAGACAAGGTTCACTGTTTATTCAAATCAATATAGAGACAAACAAAGCAGCTGTAGAAATCAAATTACCATTGTAAGCACAACGAACAAAAATGTTTAGTTGAATGAGTGATGATCATATTAGTTAGTATCCATTATATAGTCACACAATCATAAGAATCGATCTACTGTATCACATTACAAAAATCCAATACTTTGCTGTATATGATCATTAATTAAGTGCCGCTATAAACTACATAACTGAACTGTCCTGCCCCTACCTGATCTTCATTTTAAGACTGTAATACTCAGTGACGCCCAATCCATTGCTAGCAGAATTACTTGTACACTAAAATGAGAAGGATAAGCATGTTTGTGTAGACTGTAACGGAAACCTTATTAATCAGTGGACTCGGAAATTTTCTCAAATTATATTTGGGTTTCTGATTAAATAGGCTGACCACAGAGAAGTCAATTAAATAGGGTCAATTAATTAAATTAGGTCTCTAATTAAATAGGTTGACCACAGAGACCACAGGGACCATTCCCGTTTGAATTTAGGCTATGCAAGGAAACAGGTAGGAAGTGCGTCTTTAGGTTTGTAATATAATATTAAGATGGCAGGTTTCACAAGTGAAAAATGGTCCATGGTTTATTCAGTGTGCTGGATTCCATATCTAGACGATGTGATAGTTTTTGCAATCCTTGTAGCATCTGTTTATCTTATATGAAAAAAAAAGCATTTTTAGCTTTTCCGAACCATTAAACAATAAAGCATTATAAGTTGAGCGAATATATTTAACTGGAGTTAAATTCTAATTGAATATTTAAAAAAATCGACAATCGTCAAAAGTGGATTTTTTATTATTCACTTCCGTGTGGATTCAGCAACATTGCATTTGTTGACCACCTTTTTCCTGAACCATAAAAGGGCCATCAAGATGTTAAAATAAATCCCTTTTTCTTCTTTACAGCTCACCTCTCTGACCCCTCTGCTCCTCATCATCACCTATCTAGACCTTGTCGCATCTTCTTATATCCGCCACTGAATGCCTTATGTCCCAGCTGAATCTTGCAGCTCTAACTAGGCCCAGGATGGTTCTGCATATTTACGTGCAAGGTCACGGCATGACGTCATGTCGTTATGACCTTCCACATTTGTGTGGAGACCCCAGTGCATAATAAGCGACATTAAATTTATGGAGAATAACTTCCCAGAAAAATCTGTGTGAATAGATTAATTCTAATTTTGCATGATCTATTCATTTCTAACTGTAGCATCAACGTCACTATCTGCCCACTCTGTTTCTGCCTCGGTTACTGGTGATGCAGGTTGACTATCTGGTATCTCTGTTTTTATCCTAGGACTTCACAGCCTGGTAGCTTTGAGGTTAATTTACCAGGCTTGTTAGAATCTTGTTAGAATCTCTCCCTGCATTGAGCTCTATTTATTCTCTTGAGTCTTATAGTGAATTCTATTTCCGGTCAATTTCAGTTGTTTAGCTCCTGGTCCGCCTGTATTTATATTATTCCAAACTTTTTTCTGATATTTCTTCTGTGTTTCTGAATTTGTCCCATGTCTTCCCTTCCAATACCAACCCAGCGACATGATCATTGCTGCAAGCCTACACCACGTGCCATCAATTACTCCAAGGGCTCAACCCAGAGCCTAAGTCCACATCCTTGTACAGGGGTAAAATGTAAAGGTTAGGGCTCCTCTGGCACATGATAGTATCCAGTGTTATCTCTTTTTAGAGTTGCGAGGGTATGATAGCAAGAGCCACATAACAAACATAGACACCTCGCGGATGACATCAGAAAAATTAGCTGGTGAGGCAAGAAGTACAGATGGGACATGGATTGTACATGGAGACGGCCGGAATTGCCGGGAGAACAGAAGGAGAGGATGTATAAGGAATGGAGTCTGCCTGTGTAAATTGTTATCAGTAAAGTTGAACTGTTTGAAAAGGACTGTGACTCTGTAGTGTTTTATGGAACCTGGAAACCAGAAGCTGGAGTGACAGAGACCAAGGGGACTCCGGCAATTGAGGTGAGTACTCTGCCGCACACAGCACACACACACAACAGAAAGAACATTATATTTCATCTGCAGGGCGCCAGGGTGTGGGAACACTACAACTCATTGCCACGACTACCACCCTGGCTGCTTTACAGTAGTACAACTAAACAAGATTAATGTCTTCCTATTGACACATTCTTTACTTGTTTGTGCCTGTCTATGTTAAGAAACACCTTGTGACTTTCACCAACTTCATCAGTGAAGATCAACTTATAATGAACCCTAATGAGACTTACACCCAGACAGCTACAGCTTAGAGGTATAGGTCAAAGAGATGGGAGACAATGTTTGAGGGTTGTCTGAGGACCTACAAAGATGTTTCCCTTGAAGTTGGTTGAACACTGACCAAAAAAGTCTATATGATTGGTCCCTAATCTCTTGATATAGAAAGCTTAACAATGATTTGGTTTTTGTTGCCATTTATTTTTTTGTTGTATGCTACTCTATTATTTTTTTATTCCAATAAATTTTTCATAAGTTTTCAAAATTCAATACAAACAGCCACCTGCCAGCATGGCTGGTGGAACCACATAACTAACAGAGGATATCTGTGCAATATATCAATAACACTGTGATCTCATCTTTTCCATCAAGTAATCATGTATTGTATCATAACTTTTGAATATTCAGCAGTGAACATAATATACTGGACAAGTAGGCAATATAAACTGTTACTCCATAATTACACCCAAACTTAACATGTGCATGGTCACATAGGAGCTGGGGATTCCAACATATAGGATCCCTGTTAGACAGTCCTATGTCCACCCCACTTCATTGAGACACGACTTTATTATAAACAGAGCACAAAAATACAAATTAATTCTATTCAGGAACTCTCTCTATTATGCAACTGTTTTGATTCTAAACTGCCAAATTGAGTAGAAAAAAAATCAAAGGTACAATTACAAAAATATTCTGCATTTTTTCTAATTGCTGACAATTTCATGATAAATTAGCCATTATATTACTTAAATTGGTCATTGAATTTCAATATATTGTCTCTGATAGTTGCATCCTCAGATAGTACTGCTTTAGAGGTTAAGTTCTTGCAAAGAAGAAACAGAACACACCTCATTAATTACAACCATTAAAAGTAACATCTGCCAACATTTCATACCTCATGAGCAGAACATGTTCTATTTTGATTTCCTCCTAAAGACTTCACACTGTCAAACTGATGCAGATCAAGTAATTATCTAGCGAACTACTACTTGTGTGATCTTTATAATAGATGCTTTAACACTAAATTATCTGTAAAAGCACAAAAACAGTAGGAACTCTGTAGATATAATGATTAGATTGCTGTGTGCTTAGTTTCAAAGCAAAGTGTCTTCCCGTACTAAACATCAAACACAGATTTAACATTGTGTGAAGTAAAACAGAATACACTAATGAATTTTTTCTATATTGTACAGATCTTGCCAGAGTTTGAAGAGAAGTTTTGTCCGCTCTTGGATCTTACCTGGTCTCCAGGGGTATGTTGCTGTTTAAAACCCAGCTGTTGTGCAGGTGCACTGAATCTTGAGTGCTCGTGGGTGGGTTGGAAACAGCTGGACTTGGCTGACTGCGAGATGTCATGGAAGTCCTCTGGAGAGTATCGAGTGTCTGTGAAGTCTGCCGACTGCAGGTGCATGCATGTGGTGGTGGAGGCGGAGGAGGCAGAGGCCTGAAGGTAAACTGGTTGCGTGGGCTTCCGGGAATCTCTACAACATCAAACAGAAAAATAAAGAATTAGAAGAACAAGATTTTGACAGACATGGAGGCAAGTTAAACAATAGATAGGAAAAATGATTGTGTTTGCATTGCCTCATTTTACATTCTCTAATCTCATTCAAGTCTTCACTTTGCTCAATACTTCTATGTAACATGCATAAATATATGAAAAAGAAAGCAGCACCATACTTAAAGTGTAAAAGGGGTGCATGCTTCAAGTTACCAATTCTGCATACTCCCTTATAATAAGAGCGCTCCAAAGTATGGTGTTGAAAAACATAAGTAGTTTTATCACTCCAGCCTTGAGATAGACTGGGATTCCATACCACAAAATACTCCCACAAATGTGAGCCATTGATTGCAAACAAGATTGGTTATTTTGCACACCAAAAAAAGTAATCTTCCTAACAAACTCATTTGAAACTATTTTGCAAAAATGTGCACAATCAACAAAAAGTCTTAGGAGCAAAGGTAAAGTTTAGTTACATAAATCTAGTTAAGAAGAATTCAACCACTGGTAAGTCTAATTACTCACGAAACAGGTATCGAACAGTCAACTATAAAAATTAGTTACTTAACCCCTTCACGACATGCACCATACTAGTACTGCACATGTCGTGTCTTCCCTTTTGATGTGGGCTCCGCTGGTGAGACCACATTTTTACTGGCACATATCAGCTGTTTTGAACAACTGCCATGAGCCTGGAACAGCCACAGGTGGAATCGTGATCCACCCGCGGCAGTTAACCCGTTAAATGCCGCTTTCAAACTCTGACAGTGTCATTTAACATGCGCTTCCGGAAATCTGCACATTCGGTGACCCCCGTCACATGATTGCGGGTCACCGATGGATCAGCTTGACAACCAGAGGTGTCCTGTAGACCTCCATGGTTGTCAATGCTTGATTGCTATGAGCGCTGCCTGGTGATCGGCGTTCGTAGCAAGTCAGCAATTCTGCTGCATACAGGCGATCTGATTATCGCTTGTATTTAGCATAGCTGATCAGGCTATGGCAGCTTCTAGTCTCCCATGGAGACTATTGAAGCATGCCAAAAGTTAAAAAAAATTAAAAAAATATAAAAAAAAATATAAAAGTTCAAATCACCCCCTTCTCCCCATTCAAAATAAAACAATAAAACAAATCAAACATACACATATTTGGTATCGCTGCATTCAGAATCGCCGGATCTATTAATACAAAAAAGAATTAACCCGATAGCTAAACGGCGTAACGATAAAAAAATTTAAAGTGCCAGAATTATGATTTTTTGGGTTGCTGCAACATTGCATTAAAATGCAATAGCAGGCGATCAAAAGATCATATCTGCACCAAAATGGTATCATTAAGAACGTCAGCTCGGCTTGCAAAAAATAAACCCTCACCCAACCCGAGATCACGAAAAATGGAGACGTTACGGGTCTTGGAAAATTACGCAATTTTTTTTTAACAAATTTTGGAATTTTTTTTACCACTTAAATAAAAAAGAACCTAGATATGTTTGATGTCTATGAACTCATAATAACATAGAGAATTATAATGACAGGTCAATTTTTTAATTGGTGAACAAAAAAAAAAACAGTTGTGGAATTGCACTTTTTTTGCAATTTCACAGCACTTGGATTTTTTTCCTGTTTTTGAGTGCAAGATATGGTAAAACCAATTATGTCATTTAAAAGTACAACTTGTCCCGCAAAAAACAAGCTCTCACTTGGCCATATTGACTGAAAAATAAAAAAGTTATGGCTCTGGGAAGAAGGGGAGCGAAAAATAAAAGCGCAAAAACTACAAAGGGCTCCGTCATGAAGGGGTTATCAAAGAAAACCCCTTCCCTTTTCTGCAATGGCACCACATGAAAGAGAAATGTCACAAGACTCGAGAAAGAAAATAATTTATTTACACTTGAAAAAAGAAGACTACAATAAGATCATTAAAGTTTTACTTATCAGTCAAAATACTGAAGCAAAAGTGGTACAAAAATAACAAAACTAGAACTGCAACCATCTCACAGAGAGATGCTGGCTGACCACTGCAGAGGAATAGGTGTCATCCACAAAAGAAACCTCTTAGAGCATTCACAAAAAAATCCTGCCTACAATTTGACAGGACACATGGTGAAAAATTTGAAGACTACTGGGATTCTATACTGTACTCTGGAGAGATAAGACCAAGATAAATTATTTTGAAATTGATGGCTTCAAAACTGTATGGAGTTGCAAAGATGAGGAGTACAAAAGGAAAATGCTTGATGCCGACAGTGAAACATGGTGTTGGCAGTGTCTTTATATAGGGTTGCATGAGTGTTGCTGGAATCAGGGAGCTATATTTCATTGACAGAATCATGAATTCACAAATGTATTGATCTATATTGAAAGAGAAAAGGCTACTGTGAGGGACTAAGTGCAGGTCTCTCCCCTCCTGAAATGTGCCTCTGCCCTTGCATTCCCCGAGGCCATAAAAAGCCATGCAGTGTTTATCTTTAATTAAAAACCAAGAACAAATCCTTTGAAGCTCATAACACCAATGTCACGGGTGTGTCGCCACGAAGATCGTCGCGATTACACAACCTGACTTCTCACAGCTGAGTTTTTGGTGCTTGGTGTTTGTCGGCAGTGAGGGAGTTAATTCTCCCTCTCTCTGTGCTAGATGAGGCCCAGCCTCGCCCAGCTGCAGTTAATGCTGCACTAATGAGATTCCTTCAAATACCTGCCAGTCTGCTAGGGAAGTGTCGGTGAAAGCATTCATGCAGACCAGCAGAGCGGATTGTGGTATTGTGAAATCTGAAGTGAAGAGTACCTGGTGTGGTTTTCTCCCCTCCTCGCTTTATTATTTATCTCCTTACCCGTTGGTGTTCCCTCTGTAGTTGTAGAGTGAGTTTTGTATGCAAGGTGGTCTTTTATTTTACCCCTTGTACTGTCTCGTTCGTCTTATACTGTGTGTAGGCATTTACCTTCCCGTTCCCTGTGGTGGTGATCAGGGTCCTTCTCAGGACTAGATTACAGAGGATCAGGGATTCACAGGAGATAGGGTTACGCTGGCGGCCTGGACCTCTGTAGCATCAACAGTACCTCCAGGTAGAGGGATTAGTCAGGGCCCCAGCTTAGGGTCAGCATAGACCCCGGACCTCCTGTATACAGTGACAGCGTGACAACCAAGGTCTGAAAACTTCTGCAGCTACAAGACAGCTGGCCCTTTAGTGTGACTTGAAACACATGGATATACCTTGTCGTACAACAAGGCACAGCAAGGCTATGAGGTATTGAACGAGAAAAATGACCTATAATAACAGAATGCAATATCTCTGAGCCTAGCTGAACACATCATCCAAATCGGCGCTCCTTCTCCCATACGCCCGTGCCTGGCAGCCAATTGTAGCACTCTGTGCTATGGAGTTATAAAGCTTAGCCACCAGGAATTACATACAGTAGGCAAATTTGGACTTTATGCGCAGATAAAATCCAGCCAAATCCAGTGGCACTGCTGCCATTCCATTCAGAGCTTCGGGCGAAAAGTTGTGGGCGATTCACGGTTCTGGACTGAAAATCATACTCTCAGAGATGGGAGGAGAGACGCTGCACAAGCCCAGGGGTGGGCGCAGAGTGTGGGAGGAGCAGCCAAGGAGATAAGTGTCAGCTCCTAACTTGGAGCGCAGTTTTCTTCTGGCCAGAAGACCCGTTATCAGACAGAGCCAGGAAAGCCTGTAACTAAGATTTGGACATGTGATCCATCAGCACCTCCCTGTGGTCACATGCTACATAACACGGTAATTGCAACCTACCTATACCCTATCCTTTGTACTACACTCCCGACTGCATACCTGTTTATTGTTCTGTAAATATATGCTTGTATATTTCTAGTGCGCCTTTTAGGTGATTAAATATAAATTAATCTTGGGCTGCTCTTTTATCTCGATCCCTGAATCCCCACGTCTGCATGCGCGGTTGGTTATATGATACGCTACCGAGTTGGTTCCTGACCCGATATAAGCCAGTTGTCAGACGGGCTTATTTCAACGAGGAACTAATGGCAGAATACCGTATTGTTTTAGTGAGGAACTCTGGCAGTGATGGCCAGGAGGTTTATATATGTATCCCCAGCCTAGACTGGTGATATATAGCCCCCCTCACTGGGAGCGCCTCACTAACTCGTAACTATAAGGGAAGCCTTTCCGGTGACTATTTGCCCTCGGTGCAGTTCCCTGACTGACTTGGGGCAAGTGATGGTGCCAGAGAGACGACCCCTGCTTAGTCCTTCTCTCCCCTCTCCCCGAGGTGAGCGAAGTCGACCCCCCCTTCCCCTGTGAGATCCCTCACAGCTACCATCACACCATGTCCTAGGTAGATGTGCACTTTTTCAGCATGATAATAATCCAAAATCCACATCTTAGGCCACTGTTGCATTTCTAAAGAAAAACATGGTGAAAGGGACTAGGTCTCCTGATCTGATCCCAACCAAAAGACCTATGGGCAATTGAGATGAGCATCATTCTCCATTCTCAATCTAAAAGAGATGGTTCTTGAATAATGGAAAAAGATAGATGTTACAATTAGAGTTGAGCGAATTTGTTTGGGTTCCCTCTTATTCGGCAAGTTATAGCACTTACCGAATAAGCTGCAGAGGGAATCCGGCTTCCTGGATCGGGCCAGCCGATCAGCTGATTGGCACTGCAGCTGCAAACAGGCTCTTCATGCATGTGCTGTGACTGTGACACAGCCACGACACATGCACCTGCGGCGCCATCAGCTGATCAGTTGGCGAGATCAAGGAAGCGGGGTTCCCTCTACAACTTATTTAGTAAGAGCTATAGCTTGCTGAATAAGAGGGAACCCGAACAAATTCACTCTAGTTGAAATATGTCGTCAACTTGTTCATTCCATGCATAGAAGAATTAAAAACTGTGATTTTTAAGGACAGCACTATCAGCGTGATTTTATTCCCCTTTTAAAAGAAGGTGTACTTATTTATTTATGCTGGGCAATATGTATATATATATATATATAGATATATTTATATATACACATACACAAATATACAGAAATACACACACAATATAATTCCATTCCCAGAGGCTCCAAGTAATAGCAAATAAATAACATTCTGCATTTAAATTTCCATCAAGTATTAGAGACATCCAAAAGGTATAATGTCAGGATTAACTACGGATGTATTGATCTGAAGAAGCTCATTGGTAAAGCCCAGTTCAGATTTGTAATAGTTTCTGGAGCTGAAATATTACTAATTGGCATTCAGAGGGACAGGAATTGGTTCATAGAGTATTTCATCAGATTAGAAACATCAAGATAAATCTTACTTCTCATTTTGTATACAATAACTGCAAAATGTAGGAATATCCATCTGCGCTTTTTTACATCTTTTAATCACATATTAATGGACCATTGTAGAATTATCGATCCATTGTTGAGAAAAAAAATTGATCTTTCATTTGCACTTCATTAAGGAAAGCATTTTTTTGTTCACTTGAAGACTCTTGACATAAGTTGCCAGCTTGCGTATTTTGGCCAAATTATAGACAAAAAACTAATGTTTCCTTTGTTTAGTTGATTTTTTTTTTTGCAGGATGCAGCCGGACTCTTTAGTGTTAGCTTGGTGAAGTGGGATTTCTGTCCTTGTGGTAGTGGAGCACTTACAGGTGCTTCTCACTAAATTAGAATATCATCAAAAAGTTAATTTATTTCAGTTATTCAATACAAAAAGTGAAACTCATATATTATATAGAGTCATTACAGACAGAGTGATTTCACGTGTATATTTCTGTTAATGTTGATGATTATGGCTTACAGAACAGTCAATGAAAACCCAAAAGTCATTATCTCAATAAATTAGAATAATTAACAAACAACACCTGCAAAGGCTTCCTAAGTGTTTAAAAAGGTCTATTAGTCTGTTTCAGTAGGCTCCACAATCATGGGGAAGACTGCTGACTTGACAGATGTCCAGAAGGCAGTCATTGACACACTCCACAAGGAGGCTAAGCCACAAAAGGTCATTACTAAAGAAGCTGGCTGTTCAGAGTGCTGTATCCAAGCTGCTCAGTATTATATAATATGTTACACACTCCTGTATATTGACCTTCATGTTGCTGCAGCTTCTGAACATGGGTTACACAAAACCAAGAGGGAAGAAATCCTTTGTTTCTATGTGCTCAATATTTAATACATCATTGCAGCTAATCTCCACCACTAGCTGAAAGAGTACTTAAAACTAAAAATAAGAGTTGGCAGATGGAAAAAAAACATGAAATAAAACATAGTGGAAAGAATTAGTGTTATACACTCATACACACGGCACCTTTTTCATTAAGGATGCGTAGAATGACAAATACTGTAAGATTGGTTGTTAATATTCCCCCTCAATGGGCATGTTCAGAGGCAATATTAAATTTGAGGAACTAGTTCTATTGGATTTGATTGGATTGTGCAGCAGGAGATTCTCAGATGGTAGGTAACAGTTTCCAGGTGTAATTTAAAAAAAAAAAAAAAAACGTTGAATTTGAGCAATATCCAAAGCAGACAGAAGGAAAGTTCTGGGTCCTCTTTAAAATGAAGGCCTATTTTATTAACCTTTAAAGATAAAGGATGGCACCATTTTAAATTAAAAATTTGAAGCAACTCTAGCCTAAAAATACAAGTGTTTGTAGTCCAAAAACAATTTCCTGTTTCTTTCATACAGCAAATAATGATCTGGATGTTTCTTACAATTGTAATAAATGAATATCTGACCAGGATAACTAGAAAAAGGACCAGAACATAATGCCAATTGAATAGGGAGGACAATAATCTAATTTTTATCGTTATGTACATGTTAACTAGTACAACTTATTATGTGCTATTATCAAAAAACAGAAGAGCAAGAGTTACTAAAGATGATAAAATAGTCCACTGGTGTTTTATTTTAAGATAATGTGTTTTTTCAGATTAAAATACTGTATATACTCATGTATGAGCCGACCCGTGTATAAGCCGACCCCCCTAATTTTGCCACAAAAAACTGGGAAAACTTATTGACTTGCGTATAAGCCTAGGGTGAAAAATTATTATGCCCCCATATGATGCTCCACAGATTATGCCCCCATATGCTGCACAGATTATGCCCAATATGCTCCACAGATTATGCCCAATATGCTTCAGAGATTATGCCCCCATATGCTCCAGATTAAGCCCCCATATATTCCACAGATTATGCCCCCGTATGATCCACAGATTATGCCCCCATATGCTCCAGATTATGCCCCCAAATGTTCCACAGATTATGCCCCCATATGTTCCACAGATTATTCCCCCATATGCTCCAGATTATGCCCCATATGTTCCACAGATTATGCCCCCATATGCTCCAGATTATGCCCCATATGTTCCACAGATTATGCCCCTATATGCTCCAGATTATGCCCCCATATGTTCCACAGCTTATGCCCCCATATGCTCCAGATTATGCCCCCATATGCTCCAGGTTATGCCCCATATATTCCACAGCTTATGCCCCCATATGCTCCATATTATGCCCCCATATGCTCCAGATTATGCCCCCATATGCTGCACAATTATGCCCCATAATATAGGCCTCATATGCTGCTGCTGCAAAAAAAAAAAATGACATACTCACCTCTCGTCGCTGGGGGCCAGGTGCCGGTGTCCTGAGAAGGCGGTGACAGCGGCGCGCTATGGGGGACAGGTGCCGGTGTCACCGCTCGCTCAGAACCCCGGCACCTGAGATATTTACCTGTCCCGTTCCACCGCTGCGCTGCTCCCTCGGTCTGACTCCTCTGGCTGTGAATGATCTGGCAGGGGGCGGGGCGCGCACTAATGACGTCATCGCGCCCTCTGCCTGAACATTCACAGCCAGAGGAGTCAGACCGAGGGAGCAGCGCAGCGGTGGAACGGGACAGGTAAATATCGCTATACTCACCCCTCCGCCGCGCGTCCCTGCAGCCTCCTCCTCTTCTCCCGGCGCTCTCCGCAGCGCTTCAGTCCTGCAGCGGTCATGTGCTACCGCTCATTAAAGTCATGAATATGTGCATATTCATGACTTTAATGAGCGGTGCCATGTGACCGCTGCAGGAAGGAGCCGGAGATCGTGGGAGAAGCAGGGGGGCTGCAGAGACCCCGCCAGTGGAGGGGTGAGTATGATCAGACACCCCGCTCCCCTCCCCCGCCGACTCCCGTATATGACCCGCATATAAGCCGAGAGGGGGACTTTCAGCCCTAAAAAATGGGCTGAAAATCTCGGCTTATACATGGGTATATACGGTACGCATTTTTTCACTTTAGTGTTTTCAAGTTTTGTTTATATTTTCACTATTTACTGTATTTTGCGGAAAATAAGATGCATCCCACTTCTTTCTATATACTCTATGTATTCCTAAACTGTTGTATTGTATTGTCCCCAAAATAGATTTAAAAAAAAGCAGGCGTTATTGTAAACAGACCTTCAGATTAACCCTAAGTGACATCGACAATTTGCAGCTTAATGACCAGGCCAATTTTTACAATTCTGACCACTGTCAATTTATGAGGTTATAACTCTGGAATGCTTTAATGGATCCCACGGATTCTGAGAATGTTTTTTCGTGACATATTGTACTTCATGTTAGTGGTAAAATTTCTTTGATACGACTTGCAATTATTTATGAAACAAATGGAAATATGGGGAAAATTTTTAAAATTTTGCAATTTTCAAACTTTTAACTTTTATGCCCTTAAATCAGAGAGATATGTCACACAAAACGCTTAATAAATAACATTTCCCACATGTCTACTTTACATCAGCACAATTTTGGAAACAGTTTTTTTTTCATTAGGAAGTTATAAGGATTAAAAGTTGACCAGCAATTTCTCATTTTTACAATAAAATTTACAAAAACATTTTCTTAGGGACCACATCACATTTAAAGTCACTTTGAGGGGCGTACTTGACAGAATATACACAAAAGTGACACCATTCTAAAAACTGCACCCCTCAAGGTGTTCGAAACCACATTCAAGAAGTTTATTAACCCTTTATGTTCTTCACAGTAACTGAAGCAATGTGGAAGTAAAAAATTAACTATAACTTTTTTTTACAAACATTTTACTTCAGAACCAATTTTTTTATTTTCTCAAGTGTAAAAAGAGAAAAAGAATCACAAAATTTGTTTTGAAATTTCTCCTGAATGTGCCGATACCCCATATGTGGGGGTAAACCACAGTTTGGGCGCACAGCAGAGCTTGGAAAGTAAGGAGCGCCGTTTGACTTTTTCAATGCAGTATTGGCTGGAATTGAGATCGGATGCCATGTCACATTTGGAGAGCCCTTGATGTGCCTAAACAATGGAAACCCCCACAAGTGACACTATTTTGGAATCTAGACCCCTTAAGGAACTTATCTAAATGTGTGGTGAGCACTTTGAACCCCCAAATGCTTCACAGAAGTTTATAATGTAGAGCCATGAAAATAAAAAATCATATTTTTTACACAAAAATTAACTTTTAACCCCAAAATTTTTATTTTCATAAGGGTAACAGGAGAAATTAGACACCCAAAGATGTTTAGCAATTTGTCCTGAGAACGCTGATACCCCATATGTGGGGGTAAACTACTGTTTGGGCGCACGGCAGAGCTTGGAAGGAAAGGAGCGCCGTTTGAATTTTTCAATGCAGAATTGGCTGGAATTGAGATCGGATGCCATGTCGCGTTTGGAAAGCCCCTGATGTGCCTGAACAGTGGAAACCCCGCACAAGTGACACCATTTTGTAAACTAGACCCCTTAAGGAACTTATCAAGATGTGTGGTAATCACTTTGAACCCCCAAGTGTTCACAGTTTATAACGCAGAGCAGAGAAAATAAAAAATATTTTTTTTTCCACAAAAATGACCTTTTCACAACCAAATTTGTACTTTCACAAGGATACCAGGAGAAATTGACCCCAAAACTCGTTGTTCAATTTGTCCTGAGTACGCTGATACCCCATATGTGGTGGGGGATGACTGTTTGGGCACATGCAGAGCTCTTACGGGAAGGAACGCCGTTTTGGAATGCAGACATTGAAGGAATGGTCTGCGGGCATCATGTTGCGTTTGCATAACCCTTGATGTGCCTAAACAGTAGAAACCCCCCACAAGTGACCCCATTTTGGAAACTAGACCCCCCAAGTGGCTTATCTACATGTGTGGTGAGCACTTTGGACCCTCAAGTGCTTCACAGAAGTTTATAAAGCAGAGCTGTGAAAATAAAAAAAATTTTTCCACAAAAATATTTTCACCTCAAATTTTTACTTTCACAAGGGTAACAGGAGAAATTGTGCCCCAAAAGTTGTTGTCCAATTTGCCCTGAGTATGCTGATATCCCATATGTGGGGGGAACCACTGTTTGGGCGCATGGCAGAGCTCGGAAAAGAATGAGCGCCATCTTGGAATGCAGACTTTGATGGAATGGTCTGTGGGCGTCATGTTACATTTGCAGAGCCCTTGATATGCCTAAACAGTAGAAATCCCCCACAAGTGACCCCATTTTGGAAACTAGACCCCCCAAGGGGCTTATCTACATGTGTGGTGAGCGCTTTGAATTCCCAAGTGCTTCACAGAAGCTTATAATGCAGAGCTGTGAAAATAAAAATAAAATTTTTCCACAAAAATTATTTTTTGGCCCCCATTTTTTTACTTTCCCAAGGGTAACAGGAGAAATTAGACCCCCAAAATTGTGCAATTTGTTCTGAGTATGCTGATGCCCCCTATGTGGGGGTAAACCACTGTTTGGGTGCATGGCAGAGCTCAGAAGGGAGGGAGCACCTTTTGACTTTTTGAATGCAAAATTGGATGGAATCAATGGTGACGCCATGTCGCGTTTGGAGAACCCTTGATGTACCGAAACAGTGGAAACCCATCAATTCTAACTGCAACTCTAACCCCAACACACCCCTAACCCTAATCCCAACCCTAACCATAACCACAATCACAACCCTAACCCCAACACATCCGTAACCCCAACACACCCTTAACCCTAATCCAAACCCTAGCCCTAACCACAACCCTAACCCCAACACACCCCTAATCCAAACCCTAACCATAACCCTAATCATAACTCTAACCCCAATACACCCCTAACCATAATCCCATCACTAACCGTAACCGCAACCTTAACCACAACACACCCCTAACCCTAATCCCAACCCTAACCATAACCCTAACCACAACCTAACAATAATCCCAACCCTAACCATAACCCTAACCACAAACCTAACCCCAATACACCCCTAACCCTAATCTCAACCCTAAACCTAATCCCAACCCTAAACCAAACAATAACCCAAACCCTAATGCTAAAACTTTAGCCCAACTCACTTAAGCCTAACCCTAACCCTAATCCTAACCATAAAACTTTAGCCCAACTCGCTTCAGACTAACCCTAAACCTTACCCTAGAAGTTTAGTCCAACTCACTTTAGTCTAAATCTAACCCTAATGGGAAAATGGAAATAAATATATTTTCTTTATTTTATTATTTTTCCCTAATAAGGAGGTGATAAAGGGGGGTTTATTTACTATTTTTTTATTTTGATCACTGTGATAGCGTTTATCACAGTGACCAAAATGAACCAATAGGAAAAATCTTCCTATTGTTGCCGGGTACCGGCCAGCAGATCTCGGCGGGCGCATTGCACATGTGACTGCCATTTTCTTACCTGAAGAAGATGCTGGAGGCCATGGGGGAAAGAGAAGGACCCAGGGACACCGGGAGGCACTGGGGGAGATTGGGGACCCTATTTTTCTTTATGGTTAATAACGGCGATCGCAACACCGGGGTCAGTAAAAATCGACCTCAATCATGTTCTCTGGGGTCTCGGCTACCCCCGGCAGCCGAGACTCCGGAGAAATTCTGACTCTGGGGGGTGCTATACACTTTTTTCACAGCGCCGTGAATTCACGGTGCTGTGGTTTAAGCACCCTTAACTATCGCCATTAAATGGCATATTGGAGATCGTTAGGGGGTTAAACTAAAAAATTTAGAATGTGATCAATCAGTTCTTACTGTTCAGGAGATTCACAGTGAAGAAAATCCATCAAAGTTCTCCTAATACCTCATACAGGCATACATGTTGCATGTACATCTTGTATCCTTTTCTTTACCATGGTGTTGTTACCATGTCCGTGTTTCTCATGGACTGTGTGTCCATGCAAAATACACAAAGACACGTCTGTTTTTTTTTTCCTGCAGTATAGACGATAAGGGGCAGAAAAAAATTCTGGTTCAGTGGAAAAAAACAAAAAAACACAGCACATGGTTGCCATCCGTGTGGGACATTACGGAATATAGGAGAAGCTTTGTAATTTATTTTTTCATCCGTGAAAACCATTGATGAAGTACTGATGGTAAAAACAGACACAACACTCTAATTACACCTGTACAGTTTTTCATGTATGTGTTTAAACACGGACATGAGAATGAGGCCGAATAGTGATAATTTCATGTAGAGTATCTTGGAGAGATCAAAAAATCAGTTGTCAGTATTGCTACTGCTGCAAGAGTCCAACTAGACAGGAGTAACTACAGTTATATGCCGCACCTCAGATGGTGGCATTCAGCAAACTGAGTACAGTAAACCCTGCCAAAAAAGAAACAAACAAAAAAACACACCAGGTCATCAGAAATAGCTACAGGGAGTCAAAGCAGGATGCCTAACCATTTTCCAGAAGTAACTCACATAATAATTGACAGTGGACATCAGGCTTTCAGGAGCTTAAATAGCCTGCAGCCCCACCCAGACCACATGGATGGGAGCAAACACTGAAAAGTTAACTCCTTATCTCCCAGTATAAAAAGAACTGCAAGTAACAGAGGACACAGAACTAGCATTGTTGCTTTGTGGCATCTATAACAAGATTACTGTTTTAAGGCATGTGCAAATGTGGCGCCCCTGAGGGTCCAGTTGCCACAGAGGTACTGCACCTCAGCCAGAGGTGTGGTACTCCACTCTTGGGTAAGGAGGGGGCACTAGCCAGTGCTTGCATATGTGCATCCAAAACAGATCCCATGACCTTAGGCTAGAGGTAATGGGGACCCAGCTCTGGTGGGAAGGGAGTGTGACAGTTGGAGGCAAAGTAGTCAGTTGAAGACCAGAGGGAGAGTTGAGAGGAGCTGTGGAGAAGCTGTGAGTTGGAGGAGAAGCTGTGAGGAGTGGAAAGGAGCACTTGTGAGGAGAGAAGCTCTTGAGGAGAGACAGAAGGGGTCCTAGGGGCCAGGGAAGTGAGGAGTCCACCTGTGCCGCCTGAATCCAGCCTGACTAGAAGAAAGGACCAGGTTGCAGTAGGGGATCGGCCCCAGACTAGTGGAAAATCTGTATGACTCAGCTAGCAAACCAGAGCCTGTAGTAACGGTATGTGCAACAGCCAACTCCACATACATTCGCTGAAAAGGTAGCCATATAGAATCAAGGGGACCAACAGGATCTGAGGCTGCTGGCTTGGGACACTGTGTGTGAGGCGTAGGGCAGGAGTGGAGAGAGCCGGCGCTGGGAGAGACGACCAGAGAAAGGAACATAAGAAGGGGGTTCTGGCAAAGTGTTCCCCAAACTACCTGAGAACTGGCTGGACCACCAACCCGGAGGACACAGCACCTCGACTTGGGATTGTAACCTGAAAGACCGTGAGTAAAGTGTGAAGACTGCACCCTGCTGTGTCCTCAGATTTAACCTTTTTTATTGGACGCCCAGGGCCACAGTTGGGTCACTGATGCCATGACTTCCCCTTTAAGAACCACCCAGCCCGGTACTGAGTACCCCATGGCCCTTGAGGGCACTCCATTTTGGCATCACAAACAGGATGTACCAACCCGGTAAACCGGGTCCAGTGCGCTTTGTGTCGACTGGGTGGTTAAGCGGTTCAAGAGCCGTACCCGCCCACTGTAAAGACTTCAATGCAAAAAGAACTGGACTGTCAGCCAGGGGGATTCACCTCCTGGTCTGTTATGGTGTGAAAAGGAAAAGTAACCGCCCACGAAGCAGAGAGCAGAGGAAGCACATGGAGGAGCATGCGAGGTGGTGTGCTGCAGGAGAGGCGGCAGAGAACCCAGTGAACGCAGTGGTCAGTGTGGGGTGGAAGCAGTGGACTCCCCCAGCAAATGGGTTGCAAACCCAGACCAGCTGCCTGTGGTGGACCCGAAGTTCCTGGGAGTAGAGGTGGATGAGCTCAGCCACCAGCTTCAGATGACGCAGCTTACTGCAGTGGCGAGGTGGAAAGAAGCCCTGCTGGAAAAGGTATCCGGACAGAGGGCAGCCTCGCGACCCATATCCCCAACCTTGGAGTAGGAGGAATCTGGGATCGGAGAGGCACATGTAACAGGTACTTATGATGCCCCAGTGTCCAAGGAAACCCTAGTTGGGCCCTAAAAAACCCTGCCAGCCATCAAACCCGGCCAGGTGTGTAAAAATTTAGCCTGGGACTGGACGACAGATATCAGGCCTAAATTGGCAGCCCCACTGCAGCCGAAACCTATACCCCGGGAGGTGCATAGTGAAAGGGTAGTTTTCTGGTGGGAGCACCCAGGGAAGGATCTAATGGGTTTCCCAGAGGAGGCCCAGGTGGGGAAGAACCAGATAGAGACCCTTACTTGGGAAGATTACTGCTGGCAGCAGGCGCTCAGGTTGGAGGCAGAGGAGCAGGAGCGCCAGGCATTGTGGAAAGAGATGGTGGACCGGAACATGAAGGCCAAAGTCCATGTCCATAAGGGTAGTCCCGCTGACTGGGGTCTGCAGAGGCAGGGCACAGTAGTCTCATTC
The DNA here is from genome assembly GCA_033576555.1 of Oophaga sylvatica. Taxonomy (NCBI): domain Eukaryota; kingdom Metazoa; phylum Chordata; class Amphibia; order Anura; family Dendrobatidae; genus Oophaga; species Oophaga sylvatica. Next base: position 48,691,994 of record JARQOD010000008.1, read on the forward strand.
GATCTAAAAAGGGGCTGGGGATTCATCAGAGAGCCCGGAATGGTCTCAGAACTATTTGTCACCCGCGGGATGTTGAATTGCACCTACTGGAGGGGCACCCAGATTGTGACCTATACCTGGGTGATCTAGTCACCTACAGCCGGCATGTGGCGACAGCAGGTGATACGCCCTCAATGTAAAAAGGTGCACGCGTCAACAGGTGCAGAACCAAAGAGACGGCGACGTCCAGCAGCTTCAACCCTGGACGTTGCATCAGACTCTGCTGCTGCAGCTTTAGTGCGGACACAGGCAATGCAGACCCCGGCTGCAGGACTAGCCCCATTTGTGTCACCCGGCATGATGCAGGAAAGGGAACTTCCTTGAGTAGGTGGCTGTGGGCACCAAGAACTGCCCTGGAAAAGAAAGTGAAGGAGGTGGCAGAAAGTGATTGTTTATAGTTAATAGTTAACCTGGTTGGGTCTGTTCTTTAAAGTTTGTGGTCATGGACACTTACTGTGCTCCTTATTGGTTTTACAGAAAACCTGTAGAGTGCGAGTGGGAGACTCTACATTTTATAGCAGACCAAGAACAAAAACTGTCTGGTGTGGCCAAAAAAGTGGTCCAACAGTTTAATCGGTTATGCCCTGTAGCCACGCCCTGGGCCTACGTTGGGAGATTGAGACGGGTTCGCCCATATTGCACTAAAGATTGTGAGAAGGATACCCCAGTGTGGGATCTCACTGAAACCTACTGAACTTGAACGAAAGAGTTTTTATTAGTAACTTTATGCTTTATGCTGTTGTTATTTAAATGCAACATGTAAGTGCAAAGTAACTTAATTGAAAGAGCTTGTATAGTACTGTTATGTTTTATGTTTCCAGCATTTATATATAACGTTCAAATGAAAAGTACCTCCCAGAAAGGGAAGAAGAGTTATATGTTCAATCGTTCTACCTGTTGCAATGCATTGCAGAAAATTGTTTGCATGTTTTTAATATTTGTTTTACTCTGTTCCAGCCCGAGGGTCGGTACATCCTGTTCGTGACACCAAAATGGAGCTCCCCCAAGGGCCGTGGGGGCACTCCACACATATTGAGCATTTTCAGCAGATTTTTATTTACCATAAAACAAAGTGCTGGAAAAATAATACACTTCTTAAAATGTGAGCATTTTTTATGCATTTTTTATTTGCGTTACTCCTATTCATTCGAATGGGTGAAAAATGCAGCAGTAAGAACTGAGATGCTGCATATTTTAAAAAAGAACAAAAAACAAACCTTTGATGGTTCAAATCCAAATGGAAAAATTAAGTAGCATGAGATTTCAAAAATCTTATTGATGTGCAGCTCCTTTTACACTTGAAAAGCATGGAAAAAAATACAGCTTGTAGACAAGCCCTTATTTATGATGTAAGATTTTTATGCACCAAATAATAGTTTTATTCAACTGTATTGTATAGCATTGCTGTATATGATGGAGCCGAGTAGCTTATAGTTTACTACTTTACAATTAGTATAGGCATTGTGAATGTTAACATTTCTTAGTCTTGATTTAACAATGAACACCATTCATTTCTGCCTTTTTCTTTTATCCAAAGCAATTAACTGTAAATGCATTAGATGGTACTTGGCTCTCGAGAGTCAGTGATTTGAATTTATTTATGGATTTTGCAACTTTTTATATGATGCGTTAAGAGATGTTCTTTATAAAAGATATTAAAAATTCTGCTGTTTCTAAATCTTAAATGCAAGTTTAGGCTTTTGTTCCGAAAGCACTTTACTGTAATAAATGTTAAACTGTATGCTATAATCCCCAAACGACTCGCATTTTTTCAGATCTTCCAATGAACAATTTATTCCTGGCTGGTAGAAAAAAGTACAGCCAGTCCATGTGGAAAATTAGCCTACAATAAAAATCACAGCAAACTCTTTCTTGACAACATGACCTATTTTACTTTTGATATTCTGTAATTTCCCACAGCAAATACCCCCGAGCCAGCTTACAATCATAAAAACTTTACTAAGTTCTTTCTAGCACCAAGAACAACAGAATTAAAGCACCTATTTTACAACTCTGTATTATTAAGTCGCTAAAAGGTTCAATCGACCCACATGTTTTATTGAGGGAAGAGAAAGAGATGTCATTTTGTTCCTAGGAAACTATATCACTTTTAGATAAGTAATAGGCATAATGTATTGCTTTTTATTGAAGTTGAAAAAAGCAAGCAGAAAATCAAACATTTATAGATAGTGGTGCAGAAAGGCCTTGTAGAGCAATATTCAGGGACTTTTTGCTACAAGAATTTTATATATGTCTATAGTGTCACCACTGCAACAAACCTTTTATTTACTATGTGGCTGGTTAGCTATGCTGAATGTATTTTTCATAAAGAAGACAATACTGCTCTTAAAGATGTAAGTTTCTCAAAGTTTGTCTTCCATAGGATAGGTCATTACCTATTGAGCCATATTTTGAGGCATTTATCATTTCTAGGAACAGAACAGTTTTTGTCAAGAGGAGTGCGTTGGCCATGCAAGGTCCTAAGCCTCTAAAATTAATTTAAGCTATGGGATTTGTTAATAGAGTTATTGAGGACTTTTATTATTTTTACGTATGGAGTTAAGAACTTACCGGCAATTAGTTACTAACTGTTTTGATCAACAATGATTTTGGCCTACTCAGCGCTTTGTCACGTTGACAGAGCAGTGTGTTCTCTTCTATACTGCTCTGTCGACGGGGCATCTCTGCCGTTGTAATAATGATTGACTGTTACCTCCCCACTGCCTGTCTGCAGTGACGCTCCTGTCACAGAGCAGACAGGAAGAAAAGGTGCTGCTCTGTTAACAAAAGGAGAATTGCCAACTGAGCTGACAGACAGCATCCTGCTACGATCAGATGGGAAAAAAAACTCAGCATGCTACGAGTGCATGCAAAATTTGGATCGCACCCACCTATATGACTGCAACATTCTTCAGCATGACCAGTTTGGCAGTGAGTCAGTAATGGTGTGGGGTGGCATTTCTTTGGAGGGCCACACAGCCCTACATTTGCTCACCAGAGGTAGCCTGACTGCCTTTAGATACCGAGATAAGATCCTCAGACCCCTTGTGAGACCATATGCTGGTGCAGTTGGTCCTGGGTTCCTCCTAATTCAAGACAATGCCAGACCTCATGCGGCTGGAGTGTGTCCGCAGTTCCTGCAAGATGAAGGCATTGAAGCTATGGACTGGCCTGCCCATTCCCCAGACCTGAATACGATTGAGCACATCTGGGACAGCATGTCTCGCTCCATCCACCAATGACACGTTGCACCACAGACTGTCCAGGAGTTGACGGATGCTTTAGTCCAGGTCTGGGAGGAGATCCCTCAGGAGAACATCCGCAAGCTCGTCAGGAGCATGTACAGATGTTGTAGGGAGGTCATACAGTCATGTGGAGGCCACACACAATACTGAGCATCATTTTGACTTGTTTCCACTTTAATTTTGTCTTGTTTTGATTTTCATTTTGACTTGTTTCCACTTTCATTTTGGGGGTCTCTCCAAATCCAGCCCTCCATTGGTTCAAAAATTTGATTTCCATTGATGATTTTTGTGTGATTATGTTGACAGCACATTCATCTTTGTATACAACAAAGTATACAATGAGAATATTTCATTCATTTAGATCTAGGATGTGTTATTTGAGTGTTCCCTTTATTTTTTTGAGCATTGTATATATTCAGCTCTGGCAAAAATTAAGAGACCACCACATCAAAACCCTGTCATGGACAGCCCATTCTCCAGACCTGAACCCCATTGAAAACCTCTGTAGTGTAATCAAGAGGATGACGGATAGTCACAAGCCATCAAACAAAGAAGAACTGCTTAAATTTTTGCGCCAAAAGCAGTGTGAAATACTGGTGGCAAGCATGCCAAGACGCGTGAAAGCTGTTTTTCAAAATCATGGTTATTCCACAAAATATTGATTTCTGAACTCTACCTGAGTTAAAACATTAGTATTGTTGTTTCTAAATGATTATGAACTTGTTTTCTTTGCATTATTTGAGGTCTGAAAGCACTTGTTTTATTAATTTTGACCATTTTTCTTTGTCAGAAAAAATACAAAATTTATGGCTTGGAAATTCAGAGACATGTTGTCAGAAGTTTATAAACTAAAAGAACAATTTACATTTTACTCAAAAATATACCTATAAAGAGAAAAATCATACATGGTCTCTTAATTTTTGCCAGAGCTGTATATATAACACCTCTATACTTTCCATCTGTTCTCAAACTCAAGTATAGATTTGCTTCTCAATAAGACAAACCTAATCATAATAAATGGTGTCTTTAACAGTGTAAAAAATGGTTGCTTGGACAGATGTAGAATAGGAATTTCCTCCATTTTTGAGGGCCCAAATCTCTTTAGAAATGTTTGTTTGGAAAATGGCTTATTTGATGTTTGGTGATTAAGGAATTCAGACAAGTTTTTTTAATTAATAATAATAATTTTATTTCTATAGCGCCAACATATTCTGCAGCTCTTTACATTTTAGAGGGGACTTGTGCAGACAATAAAAGACATTACAGATTAACAGTAATACATAAATCAACAGTTACAGGAGGGATGAGGGCCCTGCTCGCAAGCTTGCAATCTATGAGAAAATAGGGGAGACACGAAAGGTGGATGGTAACAATTGCTTTCATTGTTCTGACCAGCCATTATGTAATAAATCTGGTGTTCATGTAATGCTGCATGAACTAGTAACCAACCAGTATGTGTAAAAGTACAGACACAGAGGGCTATTAAATGCATAAAGCATGTGAGAACATGATACAAAGGTCCTGGTTATGAAGAAAATTTTGAATGTTCAACACAGGGATAGTTAAATATGTTGAGGCAGTAGGCCAGTCTGAACAAATGCGTTTTTAGAGCACGATTAAAACTGTGAGTATTGGGGATTAATCAAATTATCCTGGGAAGTGCATTCCAAAGAATTTGAGCAGCATATGTGAAGTCTTGGAGATGGAAGTGGGAGGTTCTGATTATTGATGATGTTAACCTTAGGTCATTAGCAAAATGGAGGGCACAGGTAGGTTGGTAGACTGAGACGAGGGAGGAGATGTAGGGTGGTGCTGAACCATGGAGCGCTTTGTGGGTGAGAGTGATAAGTTTATATTGAACTCTTGGTGAGGAATATGATCCTGGCTGCAGCATTCTAGACAGATTGGAGAGAGGAGAGTTTGATAAGAGGGAGACCGATTGGTAGAGAGTTACAATAGTCCAGACGAGAATGAATAAGAGCCACAGTAAGAGATTTTGCATAGTCGAAAGTAAGAAAAGGTCGAATTCTAGAAATGTTTTTGAGGTGTAGATAACAAGAGTGAGCCAGTGATCAGGTGTGGGGTGTAAACGAAAGAGTTGAATCAAGTAGGACCCAAAGACAGCGGGCATGTTGCTGGGGAGTAAAGGTAGAACCACACACGGAAAGGCAATGTCAGGCATAGGTAGACTAGTGGTGGGAGGAAACACAAGGAGTTCTGTTTTTGATAGGTTCAGTTTCAGATAGAGGAAGGACATGATGTTGGAGACAGCGGTAAGACAATCACAGGTGTTTTGTAATAATGCAGGTGTGATGTCAGGAGTAGAGGTGTATAATTGGGTGTCATCAGCGTAGAGATGGTACTGGAAACCAAATCTACTGATTGTTTGTTGAATAGGGACAGTATACAAGGAGAAGAGGAGAGGACCTAGGACAGAACCCTGAGTTACCCCAACAGTAAGGAGAAGATGGGGGGAGGAGGCAGCAAAAGATACAGAGAAAGAGCGGTCAGAGAGGTAGGAGAACCAGGAAAGAACAGTGTCCTTGAGGCCAATGTAGTGGAGCATAGTGAGGAGGAGCTGATTATCCACAGTGTCGAAAGCTGTAGAGAGATTCAAGAGAAATAGAATGGAGTAGTGACCCTTAGCTTTTGCCATTAGAAGATCATTAGAGACTTTAGTGAGGGCAGTTTCAGTAGAGTGTAAAGAGCAGAAACTAGATTGTAGAGGGTCAAGAAGAGAGTGATCTGACAGATAGCGGATTAGATGGGAACGGATCAAGCGTTCCAGGAATCTAGAGATGAATGGAAGATTAGAGACAGATCTATAGTTAGCAACACGGTTTTAGTCAAGGGATGGTTTTTTTAAGTAATGGATGCTGGCAGTGTTTAAATGAGGATGGAAAGATATCTGAAAAGAGAGAGGTTGCATATTTTTGTTAGGTGAGAGGTGACAGCTGAGGAAATGGACTGGAGGAGTTTGGAAGGAAAAGGGTCACTGGTGCAAGTAGCAGGGTGAGAAGATGCAAGGAGCCTGAACACTTCTTCCATGACTGATTCAAAGACAGAGAGTGAGCTAGATGCAGTGGGGGAGGGAGGACAGTGTATGGTAAGAGAGTATTGGGAGAAAATTTCCTGTTGGATATGGTCATTTTTTTCTTTGAAATGATTGGCCAGATCGTCAGCGCAGAGATTCATGATTAGAGCCTACACTCTTGGATTGAGGAGGGAATGAAAAGTATCAAAGAGACGTTGAGGATTATTTGATAGTGAAGTGATGAGGGTGTTGAAAAAAGTTTATTTGGAGAGATGAAGGGCAGAATTGTAAGTTTTAAGTATAAACTTGTAATGGATGAAATCTTCAGGGAGATTGGATTTTCTCCACAGACGTTTGGCGCACCTGGAGCACCGATGCAGGAAACGAGTTTGCAGCGTGTTCCAGGGTTGTCACTGTCTATGCTGAGTTGTTCTATGTATTTTTTCTTGTTACAATTGTATCATCAGTCCTTGTCTAGGCTTGATTTTGGTGTAGATATGATCTCCTGATCACCCATTATTGCATTTTATTTAAATGTAGCAGCGACCAAAAAACATATTTCTGACGTTTTTAATTTTTTTCTCGTTATGCTGTTTAGTGAACAGATAAATTCTTTTTTTATATTGATAGAGTGGGGCGATTCTGAACGCAGTGATGCCAAATATGTGTATATTTGATTTTTTTATGTTTTATTTTGAATGGGGCGAAAGGGGTGAGATTTGAACTTTGATTTTTTTTTAATTTTTTTAAAATATTTTTGAAAACATTTTTATTTTACTTTTTGCATGCTTCAATAGTCTCCATTGGAGACTAGAAGCTGCAGTTTTCTAATCGCCTCTGATACACCCAGGTGATGATCTAGATCGCCTGTGTGTAGCAGAAATGCTGACTTGCATTGAGCGCTGACCACCGGGCGGCGCTCATAGCAATCCGGCTATGACAAACATAGAGGTCTGCTGGAGACCTCTGGTTGTCATGCCAACCCATTGGTGACCCATGATCACGTGATGGGTTCACCGATGGGAGGGATTTCTGGAGCGCTTCCAGTAAGCGCGAGTTAAATGCTTGTGTCACAGATTGAGAGTGGATTTAACAGGTTAACAGCCGTGGGTGGATTACGATTCCACCTGCGGCTGTTAGAGACACATGTCAGCTGTTCAAAACAGCTGACATGTGCGGTAAAGATGTGGGCTCAGCGCCGGAGCCCATATCAAAGGGAGGGATTCCAACCTGGGCGTACTAATATGCCCAACATTAGAAAGGGGTAAAGGTGAAACCCCCTTTATTGGTAGAATAGGCTAGAATCCTGGGACTGATTTCAGAATATGAGAAGATCTAGTATGGGAGTGGAAGATATCTGGTATGGAAAAATATATTGGGTACGCTGGTTGATTAATCAGATGCAGTAGGGTAGCATTTTGGGAGATTAAAAGCAGTGTTTTTTAACCAATTGCACTTTTTGCTTTGTCAGGTTATATTTTTATTTAAATAATTAAAAATAAATCAACTGGACATTCAATTGTGCTCTGTTTTCACTGTTAAACCATTCACTTGAATGAATGAGTTTGAATCAGAAATGGCATCAGAATCCTAAAAGCCCCATTTTTTTTTAAAGTGGATCACCACTATGTGTTACAAGTCAATAATTTATTGTTTCCTTTTGCTGCATATGGCAAACAGGCAACAAATACTGGTGACTAAATTGAGCTAAACACTCAATAATTTCACCTATTTTTTCCTGGATGATGAACTATAGCAAAAATCTTCCTTGAATTATGTACTCATGTCTTTTAGATGTGTGTGAATCTGGTTAGTTTTTCACAATGAAAACTCTTCAGAATATGCTGGCATCTTTTGTCCTGAAGCATCTTTTTTAGTCATCTTTTTGGTTGTAGTTGGCAATGTGTTTAGTCTATGGTTATTTTTTTAAACATGTATTGAATAAACTAATAAGAGGCTTCAAAGCGTAAGTTGCCTGAAGAATGATCAGATTACTTCAGGTTTCCAAAGACGTAAAAAAGTGGCTGAATAAAGCTCAAAGACTGAAATTAAACAGCAAGTCGCTTTTCTATTGTAATGCTTATGTTCATTCTTTTTGGCATTTGTTTAGCAGTTTTTCAGGTGGTTTATTGAGCCTCCTGTTTAAAAAATAAGTCACTCATACTCTTAAGAGTGACTTGAGACATAAAATCTTTTAAGGAAAGCAAAACACTTTTTTTTGGCATTTTTGCCACAGTTTGGATTAAATTTTCTCTGCAATTTGTTAAAATACACAATAGTTCTTTTTTGTCAATTTTCATACTTATGGTATAATTTTTTGTCTTTGCCATTTTCTGCATCTACAGACAGCGATGTTTTGGACTGGCTTGTTACAAGGCTCATTAAACAGTCAGACATTAACTCAGCTACCTTTCCTAGATGGTTCTTGTGAGATAGTTTCTTTTGTTCTGCGAGAAGGAAAGAAGGATTTTTTTGAGTAAGCATTAAAATGACAGGAAATTTGTTTCCAGTGATCTGCAAATAATGTTATAAACACCTTAAAAACTCATGGAATTCTGAGAATAAATCTGATTAAGTGAATATTCTGGAACATATTCCTTCTATAAGCACAGTATTCTTTTAAAATCTTAGAAATAGCAATAATCGTAGCAATGAGACCACAAAATGATATCATTTTCTAGATATAGCAGTGATTTTTATACAGGAGCAGAGATTTTGAGCAGCTTGCACAAGGTCACACACTGATAAGGGACTTTGATCCAATTTCATTTGAAGCCAGAACCTTACTTGTAAGATACATTTCTGACTTCTGGCAGAAAAGATTCTGTGGTCTCGGCCATCTGTCATGTAGAGCTATAAAACGCTGCTCGTAGGAGTTTACCTCCACTGCATAGTATATCATCAGCTATCTTGAAAATGGTTATATTCCATCTAGGAACTGTAAAAGTTACTCGCAAAATATTTTGTATTATTTATATTTATGTAACACTGGTTGTGTAATAGATTTAATTCATCACTGATGTCTGAATAATTTCCATACTGTATGGAAAAACAGAAAAAATTATTGCTCCATAATATTTTCTATTTGACTGCATAAACATGATGGTAGATGTATACATAACACAGCCGGAAACATCTTATTAATCTGGAACCGATGCACTTGAAAGCGGTTGTCTTATGAAGACGACCTTCCTTCTTTTGCCTAGGAGGGCATATGGATGTTATTGATGGTGTTTGCATGCTCAGAACCATGAAGAGCCAGAATTATTTATTATTAACGTCATGTGATAACATACTTATACACATAATAGTAATCCTGAACATAAGTTACATAAGATTGATCCAGAACATAAAACATCTTCATTCAGAAGTGGCATTCTTTGGGTAGAAATGTCCTGTAAATGTATAGTGAAAACTACCATCACTTCAGAATCCGTCCTGCTGGCTTTTTCAGTATTGTCGCTCAGCCATTAAATCCTCAGGCATCCAATCAACCAAAATCAGAGCATAATAAAGAAACCCTTATTGTAAACAATAACATTTGCATTCTTAACATAGGTCACACATTAGTATCCTACGATGATAAATACTTTTTGAGATTTTTGTTGTGTGTTAGCCACACTGTCCTCTTATGGGTTTTGCTGTCCACATGGTTCTTTTGTTCAGTATTGCTACTAAGTAATCACCCATTAGGCATTAGCTGAAAAAGAATTTGCAACTTTTTAAGGTATAGGGCTGGGGTCCCCAATCTATGGCTTGTTGGTCCTTTATGTGTGGCCTGCAGCCAGGCTTGGACTGGCCCAGGAGAATACTTCATTGGGCTCTTGTGCAAGAGTGTGTCCACTACCCTCTTATATGAGCAGTACTAGGCACAACATTCTTGAACACTTGAACAGACAAAGGCGGCATCTTATTCATTTAAAAATCTACCCAGTTCATTGTTATATAAATTTGTGATTGAGGATAATGTCACATTTGTATGTAGCTAAAAAATGAAACCCTGGAGATGGCTTCTGGTGGGCCCTTGGCACCCCAGTCAGACACTGCTGCAGCTATCTGTCAGTTTGGTACATTACTATCAGGTCTAGTAAACATCTTTGAAGTGTAAGTTCCAGATAGTAACTTTTGTAAGTAGCCCATCAAAAAGCTCATCTAGATGCACATATCTTGGGTGTGGAGGGTAATACGATAATATTGTAAGCTGTAGAAAGAATGATACCACTGGTAGGATGGCTAGTTGAAGCTGCATGTGATGATTTTCTTGCATAAACTACTGCCTCCAGACAAAGTGGTGGCAATGTGGGAACCCAAAAATGTAAGAATACAGTCTATAAGAGAGGAGGGCACAGGGTCTCAGTGTTAGGCATCGAGCGACAGCAGGATCTGATCCTGGATCTGAGGAGTCTGTGGTCTCCCATCCAGACCCAGATGCTGCTCAGCTTCGCCATCGATCCCAATGCCTAGCCAATACCCGAGAGGCACAAATAGTTACTTGGTTCTTTGTTCATAGTAGCTTTAAACCTAGGTTACGGAACAAGAAAAGGCTGTTGTAAGCCTAAGTCCAGAAATGCCTGCACTGAGCATGTCCGTGACATGGCGAGCCATGATTGGTGCTTAATGTCAGCTGATTCTCTGACCTGGCATCACCTGATTGGTCACGGATGACGTCATCGGTGATGCGATTGACCAGATGGCTGGGGCGGAGCTTAGCCCTTAAATAGCTTGTCTGTCCACAGCGCGGTCAGATCATACTAAAATAGGCAGTGCTCATGTGTGGACGTACCAGAATCTGGGCTCCATGTGCTTTCTAGCTTTGCTCTCTGGGACCTGCCGATGCCAGAGAATTCTCGGCTAATTATCACAGGTCCTTTAGGCAGGTTCAGCTTATGCCAGGCAGGTAGCCAATGTTGCGCAGTCTTGCTACGAATATAGAGTAGCTATACACCATGAGCAGACTGAGGGGCGTGTAATCTGTAGCTAACGTGGTGCAGTCCTGCTACGAATATAGGGTAGCTATACACCCTGAGAAGACTGCGTGGCATGTAACCTGGGCATCGCCTGCCAAGCTGAATAGAGAGTTGCTCAGCCCGGTCTCACATAGGCTGGTAGCACGTACGCCTGGCGTCAGTCGCTCACACTTCCTAGCGGCTGGCATGTAGCTTCTGTGCAGTCAACAGGGCTAGGTGTTGTGAATGGACTTGAAATTAATTCTGAGAAGAGGCTCCCTCTGGTGGTTACAAGCGGTACTGGACTGTCCAGTGAAGATTGTGAGGAGTGGGAATCAGGTGTTACTGACTGGTCTTATATAAGGGAGTCGCCTTCCCATCAGGGTTGCCGGTGATCAATTGTTCTGGTCTCAATCCTTGAGTCCTGTTTCCTTTGTAGCCTGCTGTGTCGTGTCTGCATCTCCTGCTAACAGATAAGACATTTTCTTCTTTTTGTTTTTGTGCTTGATTTTTGCATTTTGTCCTGCACTTCTGTGGGGGCCTTCAGGGTCCCCTCCGGGGGCTTTTGCCCTCTCAGTTTAGTTCAGCCACTGATGTTTGTACTTTTGCTTTTTCCAGTTTTTTCAATGGCTGCTGTTTTGATTTTGTTACACCAGAGAACTAATTTAGGTGGTAGAGGTCGTGTGATCTCAGGTGATTTTGAAATTAGTATAGTTGGTGCTTTTCAGGGTTTTTTGGGATTGCAGTAAGTGCCCTTCCTATCCTTTTCTATTTAGGTAGTTTGGGCCCCAACGTTTGCTCATACTATTTTCTGTCTGTGTCAGTATTTCATCTTGTCTAACCGCCATTACATGTTTGGGGGCTTTCTATGTTCTTTGGGGATCTGCTCCGGGGCAGATAGCTTTCCTCTTTCTATCTTTAGGTGTAGTTAGTTTCTCAGGCTGTGACGAGGCGTCTAGGACCAACGTAGGAACGCTCCACGGCTGCCTCTAGTTGTGGTGGTTAGTCAGGGTACTGCAATCTCATAGATTCCAACTTCTCTGGTGTATTGCCTTTTTTACCTGCACTCCTCAGCTACCGAAACATAACAGTATCACCGGCCTAAAAATTGAAAATTGTATGGTACTCACAGAAGGGAAAAAATATTGTGAAAGAAAAAAGGTTGTCAGAGTTGTCAGAGATATTTTTCTGTTTGTTGCATTTTTTTTTTCCCTCTGTATCTCTGGGTGCTGGGGAGGATTTTTTTTTCTCTCAATGGAGTTTGCACAGTTCCGTGTGGATCAGCTTGCCACTGAGGTTCGGAGTATTGCTGCCTATCTTGCTAGGTTGCCTGTTGTGGAACCTAGGATTCCCATGCCAGATTTGTTTTTAGGGGATCGAGCTAAGTTTCAGAATTTCAAAAATAATTGTAAATTGTTTTTTGCCTTAAAATCTAAGTCCTCAGGGAACGCAGCGCAGCAGGTTCAAATTGTCATCTCTCTCCTGCGCGGCGATCCTCAGGATTGGGCTTTTTCCCTGACACCTGGGGATCCTGTTTTGAGTGATGTTGATGCATTTTTTCAGGCTTTGGGGTTATTGTACGATGAGCCTAATGTCACTGATCAAGCTGAAAAAGCCTTGTTGGCATTAAATCAGGGTCTTGATGACGCTGAGTTATACTGTCAGAGATTCCGTAGGTGGGCAGTCCTGACCAAGTGGAATGACGACGCTTTGGCGGCCCTTTTTCGGAAGGGTCTGTCAGATAATGTAAAGGATGTTATGGTGGGATTCTCTGTCCCCTCTGGTCTCAATGATTCTATGTCATTAGCGATTCAAATTGACAGACGTTTGCGTGAGCGGAGAAGTATGCGTGGAATGGTGTTGCCTTGTGAACCTGCTTCTGAACCCATGCAGTGTGATAGAGTGGTGTCTGAGGCACAGCGTCATGAGTTTCGAAAGCGCAATGGGTTATGTTTCTACTGTGGTGATGCCTCTCATGCTATTTCAGTCTGCCCTAAGCGGGGAAGACGTTTTGCACGCTCAGTTGTCTTGGGTAGTGTTCAGACTAAGTTTTTATTAACTGTCACTCTGATATGCTCTCTGTCCTCATTTTCTGCTCAGGCTTTCGTTGATTCTGGAGCAGCTATTAACCTGATGGATTATGATTTTGCTAAACGTTGTGGGTTTCCCTTGATACCCCTACAGAAGTCTATTCCCCTACTGGGGATCGATTCTACCCCTTTGGCTGAGAATAAACCTCAGTTCTCTACTCAGGTGATAATGAGGGTTGAACCTGATCATCAGGAGTGCTGTAAATTTTTGGTTCTGTATAATCTGCATGATATTATCGTACTGGGCTTCCCTTGGTTGCAGTCTCATAATCCTGTTTTGGATTGGAAATCTGTGTCTGTAACCAGTTGGGGCTGCCAATGTGTTAATACCAACACTCCTGTTTTTTCTGCCTCCCCCCAGGCTCAGGATGTTCCTGACTTTTTGATTGATTTTTCTGATGTGTTTAGCGAAAGTAAATCTGCATCCTTGCCTCCCCATAGGAGCTATGACTGCGCTATTGAATTAGTGCCTGGTAGTAAATTCCCTAAAGGTCGCCTTTTTAACTTGTCTGTACCTGAACATGACGCTATGCGGTCTTATATCAAGGAATCATTGGAGAAGGGTCATATCAGACCATCCTCTTCACCCTTAGGTGCCAGTTTTCTCTTTGTGGCCAAAAAGGATGGTTCATTAAGGCCGTGTATTGATTATCGTCTTTTGAACAATATTACTGTAAAATATCAATACCTTTGATTTCTGACCTGTTTTCCAGGGTGAAAAACGCTACTTGGTTTACCAAGCTTGACCTCAGGGGGGCATATAACCTTATTCGCATTAAGCACGGGGATGAATGGAAGACGGCATTCAATACCCCTGAGGGGCATTTTGAGTACCTTGTGATGCCCTTTGGGCTCACTAATGCTCCTTCTGTCTTCCAGTCCTTCATGAATGACATTTTCAGGGATTTTGTGGATAAATTTCTGGTTGTTTATTTGGATGATATCTTGATTTTTTCCAATGACTGGGACTCTCATGTGTGCCTTTTTTACCTGCACTCCTCAGCTACCGAAACATAACAGCTAGGTCTATACCAGCTTGCAGCACATAGTGCAAACCTAATTTCTGGCAAGTGGCTTCTGTGCCATTAACAGGGCTACATCTACGCCAGTTAATAGCACTTCTTTCATGACGTTAACGGATATAGTGCCAATTCTACATCTCCCCTAGTGTAAATTAACACAGGCGAGATCTAATGTTAGATTTCTGTCGTCAGTTTGACCCTCATGCTCTAGGGGTGTTCGGCAGCAGTGAACATAAACTGCATCGCGGACCCCGGGTTCGGTTGCAATCCATTATATAATAAAGCTGTTGCAACC
>JARQOD010000008.1:48706764-48729013 GCA_033576555.1 Oophaga sylvatica
GTCTCTATTTCATTGTTCTTTAGCTTAATGGTGGTGTCTAAAAAGTTAATTTCAGTGCTGGAGTAGTTAAGTGTTAAGTTGATGGTGGGATGAAATTGATTGAACTGTTCATGGAACGTCTTTAGCTGTTGTTCAGACTCCGTCCAGATGATTAAAATGTCATCAATGTAGCGGTAGTAGGCCCGAGGCCTGATGGGGCAGGAGGACAAAAATTCGCTTTCAAGCTTGGCCATGAAAAGATTTGCATACCGTGGAGCCATTTTACTTCCCATAGCTGTGCCAGTCTCCTAAAGATAGATCTTGTTGTCAAATTCGAAGTAATTGTGGGTGAGGATGAATTTTGTGAGTTTCACCACAGAATCAGCATCATTCCCGGTGTTTCCCATGAAGACTTTGCATCAGATACAACCGTATATGTTCCAACCCCATGGATAGAGATGAACACCTTGGTCGCCTCAGAAAGACTTTTTTGAACCAGGGCTACCATCCAAGAACAATTGAAAACCAAATTACAAGAGCCACCAGAATATCAAGGAATCACCTGCTACATTACAAAGCTAAAGAAGAAAATAACCGGGTGCCTCTAGTGGTCACCTACAATCCAAGTCTGGAGATGCTAAGGGGAGCTGCACGGAAACTACAACCTTTACTACAAAAAGATGCCCGATTACAATCCATATTTCCAGACCCCCCACTACTATGTTTTAGGCAGCCCCCAAATCTAAGAAGCATCATTGTCAGAAGCTCCCTGTCCTCCCCAACAGCTGCAGGAACCTTTCCTTGCAGACAAAAGAAATGCAAGACCTGTACATCTATAATGACCACGGACAGGATAAAGATCCCCAACTCCCATCAGGACTACAAGATACCAGGTACTTTCAGCTGCATCACATCTAATGTGGTGTACCTAATTATATGTACTAAATGTCCAACTGGGGGTCTGTATGTGGGGGAGACCGGGCAAAAACTGAGAACAAGGATGAATTCTCATCGCCACACGATAAGAGAAAAAAGAATGGATTTACCTGTGGCCAAACACTTTTGTATGCCCGGTCATAGCATGACAGATATGGAATTACTTGTATTAAAATCTAACTTCAAATCTGAGAAGGATAGAAAAGTCTGGGAATATAAACTTATGATGACCTTTGACACTCTTAGTGCTGGGATGAATATATCCCAGAGTTTTATGTCGTTCTACAACAATTAAGGAATCTGCCTCCCTGACCTTTTAGGGTCATCACAACACAATACCAGACCCCAATCAGAGGGTAATAAAACCTTCACTCCTTATCTATGAACTAGTCATATTTATGTTAATCCCTCTGCCATAATGACAGTTCTGCTTCATGTCACTTGTCCTACCTATTGCATTTTTTCTGTGCTATTTTGTGTATAAATATGTGATTCTTCAGATGTTGTATTAGTCTATGCCTGATGAAGAGACCTGAGTAGTCTCGAAAGCTTGCAATTTGTTACCATCTTTTCAGTTAGCCATTAAAAGGTATCAACCACTGAGGACTCTCAAGTCTAAATATTTTTCTATCTACTGGCTAACACGGTACGAAGATACACATCTTTCCTATATCAAAATGGAGGATACCAGAATGTACCGCATCTTTATGGAACTGAAACCACTTCTGAAGAAACGTGCACAAATGGACAGCGACATTTTTTTCTTATCTAAATGCAAAAAGGAGAATCTAATTCCCAAAGGACTCTGGATTACAAACCCAATTCTTCACACCTACAATACCCATTATGCACAAAACCTTTGTCACAGGACTTCTGAAAGACTAAGGAACCATCTTTTGCATGTCTGCTACAGCATAAGGAGTAAAGTCCAAGGACAATTGGAAACTCTGAGGAAAACACTTACAGAAAGCACAGAGCAAAAATTACAACAATACTACAACAAACTACGGACCTTTCTGATTCAAAACAAGGAAAAGAAACTACACAGATTGCGCCTCCATTCCGGACTCTATACAAACAGATACAAAACAAAACCAAAACCTGACAACTCTGACAACCACTCCATTCCAGACACAAAAGCATCTAACTGTGTCATCAATCTCTCAGATTACAAACCCAGCAAAGTGGAGCTTGCCATGCTTTCTAGAGGACTCTCATTTTGTCCTACTAAGGCCCTGGATAAAACCGAACTCTGCAGTGATATGGAACATTTTTTCAGGAGACTGCGCCTGAGGGAATACTTCAATGATACAGAAGATTCAGATAACACTCGGACTGAAGGAAGAGGGATCCCAATAACCAAGAAGAGGTCAGACTGGACACCTCCACCTGGACGTAACCCTCATTTGGATAAATATATAGACTCATTCAGACATTTGATAAAATCCACCATCATAGCCACCAACAAGAGACAAGCCTCCAACATCAGTGCCCAGGAGAGAAAGGCCATACAGTCTCTGAAAACCAACAAAGAAATCATCATTAAACCTGCTGACAAGGGAGGTGCAATAGTCATGATGAACACATCAGACTATATGAAGGAAGCAAACAGACAACTTACGGACACACGCTACTACAGAAAACTGGAGTCGGACCCTACACAGGACTATTACAAGGAACTAAGCAAGTTGGTATCTTGTCTGTCTGACAAATCCATAAGAGCTGATGACCTGATACCAGAAAGTCCAAGAACAGGGACATTCTACATGCTTCCCAAAATCCACAAAGCCGGAAATCCAGGGAGGCCGATTATTTCATGTGTGGACACCATAACTGAGCAAGTATCTGGATGGGTAGAGGGTGTTCTTAAACCCCTGGTAAAGGATACACCCAGCTACATTCAGGACACAACTGACCTACTGAATAAACTAGCAGCAATAGGTTCTCTACCAGAAGGAACCATCCTGGCCACCATGGATGTGGAATCTTTGTACTCTAATACCCACACCAGGATGGATTAAATGCCTGCAAAGTCTTCATGGGAAACACCGGGAATGATGCTGATTCTGTGGTGAAACTCACAAAATTCATCCTCACCCACAATTACTTCGAATTTGACAACAAGATCTATCTTCAGGAGACTGGCACAGCTATGGGAAGTAAAATGGCTCCACAGTATGCAAATCTTTTCATGGCCAAGCTTGAAAGCAAATTTTTGTCCTCCTGCCCCATCAGGCCTCGGGCCTACTACCGCTACATTGATGACATTTTAATCATCTGGACGGAGTCTGAACAACAGCTAAAGACGTTCCATGAACAGTTCAATCAATTTCATCCCACCATCAACTTAACACTTAACTACTCCAGCACTGAAATTAACTTTTTAGACACCACCATTAAGCTAAAGAACAATGAAATAGAGACATCCCTGTATCAGAAGCCAATCGACCGTCCAACATATCTTAAATGGGACAGTTTCCATCCTAAACACATAAAAAACTCTATTGTCTACAGCCAAGCCATCAGATACAACCGTATATGTTCCAACCCCATGGATAGAGATGAACACCTTGGTCGCCTCAGAAAGACTTTTTTGAACCAGGGCTACCATCCAAGAACAATTGAAAACCAAATTACAAGAGCCACCAGAATATCAAGGAATCACCTGCTACATTACAAAGCTAAAGAAGAAAATAACCGGGTGCCTCTAGTGGTCACCTACAATCCAAGTCTGGAGATGCTAAGGGGAGCTGCACGGAAACTACAACCTTTACTACAAAAAGATGCCCGATTACAATCCATATTTCCAGACCCCCCACTACTATGTTTTAGGCAGCCCCCAAATCTAAGAAGCATCATTGTCAGAAGCTCCCTGTCCTCCCCAACAGCTGCAGGAACCTTTCCTTGCAGACAAAAGAAATGCAAGACCTGTACATCTATAATGACCACGGACAGGATAAAGATCCCCAACTCCCATCAGGACTACAAGATACCAGGTACTTTCAGCTGCATCACATCTAATGTGGTGTACCTAATTATATGTACTAAATGTCCAACTGGGGGTCTGTATGTGGGGAGACCGGGCAAAAACTGAGAACAAGGATGAATTCTCATCGCCACACGATAAGAGAAAAAAGAATGGATTTACCTGTGGCCAAACACTTTTGTATGCCCGGTCATAGCATGACAGATATGGAATTACTTGTATTAAAATCTAACTTCAAATCTGAGAAGGATAGAAAAGTCTGGGAATATAAACTTATGATGACCTTTGACACTCTTAGTGCTGGGATGAATATATCCCAGAGTTTTATGTCGTTCTACAACAATTAAGGAATCTGCCTCCCTGACCTTTTAGGGTCATCACAACACAATACCAGACCCCAATCAGAGGGTAATAAAACCTTCACTCCTTATCTATGAACTAGTCATATTTATGTTAATCCCTCTGCCATAATGACAGTTCTGCTTCATGTCACTTGTCCTACCTATTGCATTTTTTCTGTGCTATTTTGTGTATAAATATGTGATTCTTCAGATGTTGTATTAGTCTATGCCTGATGAAGAGACCTGAGTAGTCTCGAAAGCTTGCAATTTGTTACCATCTTTTCAGTTAGCCATTAAAAGGTATCAACCACTGAGGACTCTCAAGTCTAAATATTTTTCTATCTACTGGCTAACACGGTACGAAGATACACATCTTTCCTATACATAAATATTGGAACAGTTCATAGATAAGGAGTGAAAGTTTTATTACCCTCTGATTGGAGTCTGCTATTGTGTTTTGATGCCCCTAGAAGGTCAGAGAAGCAGATTCCTTAATTGATGTACTTTCAAATTAGCCATTAAAAGGTATCAACCACTGAGGACTCTCAACTCTAAATATTTTTCTATTAATTGATGTAGAAAGACATGAAACCTTGGGATATATTCATCCCAGCACTAAGAGTGTCAAAGGTCATCATAAGTTTAAGGATATTATTTCCTCTTCAGCTATGAGTGCTGCTTTTGTTTTGGATACGATAGCTAGAGATTGGTCTGGAGACTGCATGGGCATTGCCATGAAGAAGACTTCAGGAGGGAATGTAATATCAGTCCTACCCCTGGGATTATAGTGCAGTGTGTCATAATATACAGTAGCCAGACCATCAGACCCATCTACTCCTTATTTTAGGTACATTAAAAGCTCAGTGCTATATTGATTTTGGATGTGGTAATTTCTACAAAATGCCCCAGGAGCTGTTATTCTTCATCTACTGCTACTATTGTGACCAGTCTGAGTGGGCTAAACGTGCTACTCAGGTATGTAAGTGCATGCATTTCTTCACATGGCGCTAATACATTCAGTTGTTTCCATTTTTTATCATTTGTATCTAATTAAATGGTATCTTTCATCAGATTCATGCTGTTCAAACCATAGATATTATGAAACAAATCCTGGCAGGATAATTTTTTCTGAAATGCTGCGGCATATCTGAGGAAGTAAACTTTAAAGATCTGGCCAGGGACCATAGCCTAATCCACACTGACAAACTCTTAGCACTGCTAGAGGCGATTGACAGGTCTCTCCCTCATGTCTAATGTGTGTATATCGAGAGACTTGCCAATCACTTCTAGCATTTCTGTGAAATGCCAGACGAGGGTGAAGAATACATTTACAGGTTTCCCGTAACATGTCTATTGATACTGTGATGTCTCTATTGCCATAATTATACACTGCTTTATATACAGTTGTGCTCAAAAGTTTTTATACCCTGGCAGAATTTTTGCTTTCTTGGCCTTTTTTCAGATAATATGAATGATAACACCAAAACTTTTTCTCCACTCATGGTTAGTGATTGGGTGAAGCCATTTATGGTCAAACTGCTATTCAGCCGAGGTATGTAGATTTTGGGCACAACTGTGTATGTATGTGTATATATATAAATTGCAATCATTGTTAAGAAAAAGAACTGATGATAAAGTAGGTTGGCATAGGACTGTCATTAGGGACAAGTATGACATAATCATCATGTACCATGAGAATATTGACATGGGCGGGAGGATTATACAGCATTTGTTATTTCCAAATTTGCCTTTGCTGTTGCTCTTCTTGATTATTTCCATTTAAAATGAATGTACAATGTCAAAAGTAATGTTGACGATATCTACTGCATTTTTTATCAAAAATGATATTGTTTATATTTCTAAAAAAATGTTGAGTGCTAATTACTATGCTACCTATCTTTTTCTTTTTTAAGCAAATTTTATTCCACTTTTTTTTTATCTTGAAGACTTATAAGACTAGCTGAGAGTAAATGCTTCTACAACCGGAATTAAAGGGAACATGTCACCATAATTTTTCCACATAAAGTAGGACCAGGACCAGTTAGACCTGATATACATCATTCTAGAATGCTGTATATATGTCCCCAATGCACTCTGCATAACACGAAAAATACTCGTCTATGGGGCAGTCTAGTCCGATATGTGTCACGAGGAATACGTATAATATTTTTTCATATTTGTTTATGCTATGTACAGTGGCGTAGCAACTGTTTGTGGCGCCCGGGGCGGCAAATTTTAGGCCACACCCCTAGCCACACCCATTTCACTGGTCACACCCATATCCACGCCCTGAGCACACCCACTTAGCACTGCTGATCACACTGTTTCATAAACAATAATTATAAACACATACCTCTCAACCGTCCCGGTTTCAGCGGGACAGTCCTGATTTCGGGACCCTGTCCGCTGTCCCGGCCAGGCGGTTTACTTTCCGCATTAGAATCGTACATACGGAAACCCCGGGGACCTCCCACACATTCTGGCAGCCACAAGTCACGTTCCATCGCTGACCTCATTTCCCCAGGATGTGGGGATCTCACCAGCTATGAGGCGCTCCATTCAATACCCGGCTCTCACTGAGCGAGACAGGCAGGATCTGGGGATCTCTTCATCTGTTGAACAGATCCCATGTTGAGATCCCCACATCCTGCCTGTCTCGCTCAGTGAGAGTCGGGTATTGTATGCAGCGGTCCGTACAATACCCGGCTCTCACTCCAACAGATCCAGCGGCTCAATGCGTCGCCATTCTGAAGACTCTCCCGAGAACGAGTTACAGTACCTGCTGCTGTAAGCTGACCGCCGGAAATGAGGTCAGCGGTCATTTCCAGCGTTCAGCTGACTTACAGCACGTCACCTCCGGTGGAACGTGACATGTGGCTGCCAGAACGTGTGGGAGGTCCCCGGGTTTCCGCATGTACGATTCTAATGCGGGAAAGTAAACCTCCCGGCCAGGACAGCGGGACAGGGACCCAGCCCTACACAGATAACAGCATTCGCTCCGTCCCCACGCAGACCCATGCACATAATGGCACCCATCCTTCCCCCCTGCAGCCCTCAAGCACACAGATCCCGCAAGTAACAGGACCCTTGTACATGCGGGCTCCGCTCTTTGTGGCCTTGTACACACATGGCTCCGCTCCACACACCTCACACGCACAAGGCTCCGCTCCGTACACCTCGTACACACATGGCTTCGCTCCGTACACCTCGTACACACACGGCTTTGCTCCGTACACCTCATACACACACGGCTCCGCTCCGTACACCTCCGCTCCGTACACCTCGTACACACACGGCTTTGCTCCGTACACCTCGTACACACGCGGCTCCGCTCCGTACACCTCCGCTCCGTACACCTCGTACACACACGGCTCCGCTCCGTACACCTCGTACACACACGGCTCCGCTCCGTACACCTCGTACACACACGGCTCCGCTCCGTACACCTCGTACACACACGGCTCCGCTCCGTACACCTCCGCTCCGTACACCTCGTACACCTCGTACACACACGGCTTTGCTCCGTACACCTCGTACACACACGGCTCCGCTCTGTACACCTCCGCTCCGTACACCTCGTACACACACGGCTTTGCTCCGTACACCTCGTACACACACGGCTCCGCTCTGTACACCTCGTACACACACGGCTTCGCTCCGTACACCTCGTACACACGGCTCCGCTCCGTACATCTCGTACACACGGCTCCGCTCCGTACACCTCGTACACACACGGCTTCGCTCTGTACACCTCGTACACACACGGCTTCGCTCCGTACACCTCGTACACACGGCTCCGCTCCGTACATCTCGTACACACGGCTCCGCTCCGTACACCTCGTACACACACGGCTTCGCTCCGTACACCTCGTACACACACGGCTTCGCTCCGTACACCTCGTACACACGGCTCCGCTCCGTACACCTCGTACACACGGCTCCGCTCCGTACACCTCATGCACACACAGCTCTGCTACATCCACACTGTAAACCCCTTATGATCCCACATATAAACTTACCATCATCCAGCACCATGACGACCAGTACAGCAGCAGCTTCCTGCACACAGGGGCCTGATCATGTGACACCTAACTCCTCCCCTCCTGTGACCTCATCACAGGTCCTGCTAGCATCTTTACAAAGCACAGCACAGCAATGGTAAATGCTGGCTGTGCGAAGTTGGGAGGGCAAGGAAGGGTGCCGCCCACACACAGGTGCCGCCCCCACACACAGGTGCCGCCTGGGGCGGACCGCCCCCCCCGACCCCCCCACGCTACGCCACTGGCTATGTACTGTACTTTGTTATATAGATTATTTTTGCTCATACTAGTGCAGAACATCATTTTTGTTTTTTAGGATGCAGAAACTCTGATAGACTCACTTTAAGGCTTCTAATTGGACAAGCTCTGTCTTCCTCAGCAGATTTCAAAGCTTTGTAACTGTCAGTGAAGACATTCACATCAGATATTGTTAAATAAAATCTTTATTCCTGACATTTTATTAAGCTTTTTTATGCACAATAGTGTCTGCTCTATCTATATTTGCATAACCATCATTGTAAGAAAACGTAGGATAAGCCGATAACATCATTTATCAGACATAGACTTAAAAAGGCGACACAGTATGGCGATTCAGTGTCAAATCCAAAAGATCCAAATCACAATTTTAAATCTTGTCAGAGGTCAGTGTCAACATGTATCAATTTAACCCAATAACAATTAGTTAATTGCAGCATGAGCAGTAATCTAGTATACATTTTATTACTCGGTACAACTATTTTTTTCCCCAAAACACAGTTTTAACCCCTTCACTCCACAACCCTTTTTTCCTTTTGCGTTTCCATTTCTCGCTCCCCTTCTTCCCAGAGCCATAACTTTTTTATTTCTCTGTAAATATGGCCATGTGAGGGCCCGTTTTTTGCAGGACAAGTTGTACTTTTGAATTACATCATTGGTTTTACCATATCGTGTACTCGAAAAGGGAAAAAAAATTCCAAGTGCTGTCAAATTACAAAAAAAGTGCAATTGCACAGCTGTTTTTTGAATTTTTTTTTTAAATGGTGAAAAAAAATCCAAAGTTTGTTTAAAAAAAAATAGCATCATTTTCCAAGACCCGTAGCGTCTCCATTTTTCATGATCTGGGCTGGGTGAGGGCTTATTTTTTTGCATGCTAAGCTAGTGTTTTTAATGATACAATTTTGGTGTGAATACGATCTTTTGATTGCCCGTTATTGCATTTTAATGCAATATTGCGGCGACCCAAAATAGTAATTATGGCGTTTTTACTTTTTTTTTCGCTACGCCATTTACCGATCGGATTAATTCTTTTTATAGCTTGATAGATCGGGCGATTCTGAATGCGGTGATGCCAAATATGTGTATTTGTTTATTTTTAAAATTGTTTTATTTTGAATGGGGCGAATGGGGTTGATTTTAACTTTTATATATTTTTTAATATTTTAAAACCTTTTTTTGCTTTTTGTATGCTTCAACCGTCTCCATTGGAGACTAGAAGCTGCAGTTGTCTGATCACCTCTGCTACACAGAGGTGATGAACAGATCGCCTGTCTGTAGCAGAAATGCTCACTTTCTATGAGCGCTGACCACTGGGCGGCGTTCATAGCAATCTGGCAATGATAACCACAGAGGTCTCTTGCAGACCCCGGGTTGTCACATCAACCCATCGGTGACCCGCGGTCATGTGACACGGGCGCCGATGAGCGGGATTACTGATTCGTCCGTGTCACATGACCGCGGGTCACCGATGGGTCACCGCGGGTCACCGCAGGTCACCGATGGGTTGATATGACAACCCAGGGTCTGATTACTGACAGAGGCATTTAACAAGTTAACAGCCGCAGGTGGATTGCAATTCCATCCACGGCTGTTAGTGGCAATTGTGAGCTGTCCAAAACAGCTGACGTGTGCCAGGAAAGATGTAGGCCCACATCAAAGGGAGGGACATGACATGCGCCGTACATAAAGCGCATGTCGTGAAGGGGTTAAAGACCATTTTCTTGGAGACACTTGAACTTTTAGAAACCTTATGACTTTGTTTTCATGGACACTACAAGCAAATGGACAATATTTTCAAGATGAGTCCCACTTCCTTAAAGGCTTTCATAGACAGAGGGAGACGCCAACTTTTTTATCAGATTGAGTTGAAGTTTAGCAGTTATAATTTAATTAGCGGATAAGTCCGTGTTTGGGGTCCGTCCCATTAGGTGTTCGGTACCGACCTTGAATTTTACTGTTCAGGTTTGCTCATCACTAAACACTTCTTTTACTAGTGAAATGTTAAATCTGTGAAATTCACTCTAATGCATTGACTTGTTGCAGATGCTAGCTTCATGCATGTCTACCTAAGTTCCAACAGAGCTACCTGACATGTTTTTGTTACATCCCTTTTTTTTGCAAGGGAGAGAGGACAAAAAAGAAAAATAGAAAACTGTTTTTTTTAAAATCTAGACATTTAACTGTGCATGTCTAATTTTGTACACCAGCATTATTAGTACAATTTGATATGGACACGCCATACCAACACTGCAGCATGCTATTGCATTAGGATTTTATACATAGATAAATATACTGTATATATATGTGTACTCTACCTACCTAACATTTATTTTTTTGTTCTTTGAGAAGTGAGGAAGGATATTGCTAAATAAATTGTGGGAAAAAGCTCTAGACATGTAACTATACAAGACTGTTTTTTGTACACGTCAAATTTGACAACTGCAATTTTACACTGCAGAGTTTTAACTCTGTTAATGACACCTCTATATGGTCTACTTTTAGTCCCCAGCACTAAAGGGGCCAAGGAAGATATTTTACAACAACAACTGTCTCTTGTTATTTTATTGGATGAGATGAACAGTCAGTGTGCTCCAAATGTCTGTGCCGATGCCAGGTCATACACTTGGAGGATACTATGTTATGTGAGTTGATACTTATTTGTTATTCATTCTTTCTCTCTGTATGATGTCTGTGACTACACAGTATATTATATCCCAGGTTGCATACAAACAGGTAATACTAGCTTCATATTGAGATTTTCTACATTTCTATGTCTGGTATTTACTCTATGAATTACACCATGGATTGAGCTGGCCCCTTAGCCCTGTTTTCAGTCCCCTTTACATTATCTCTATTTCGTATACATTGTTCAACTAAATATTGTATTTTTAAGATATAGGAAAGATGTGTATCTTCGTACCGTATTAGCCAGTAGATAGAAAAATATTTAGACTTGAGAGTCCTCAGTGGTTGATACCTTTAAAAGGTATCAACCACTGAGGAGTCTCAAGTATAAATTTTTGTATTTTTAAGAGACATTTAGCATCTTTAGTAGTGTTGAGCGATACGATACGGCAAATATCGGGTATCGGCCGATATTAGCTGTATCGGGCTTTCGATTCCGAGTACCGATATTTTCGTCATATCGGATACCGGAATCGGGATTGTCACTGTCACTGTCAGTGTCCGTCGGTCGGGTCTGTCACTGTCAGTGTCCGTCGGTCGGGTCTGTCAGGAGTCAGCGGCACTTACCTGGCAGAAGATCTCCGGCGGTCACGGCCAGGACTGCTTCATCGCCGCCATCATCTTTCCCCGGCGGTCACATGCAGTTTCTCGTGATAACTGCAGTGACTGCTGGGTAATCCCGGCCGTAAAGCAGTCAGTCCGATGACGTCACCGCCGGGGAAGCAGGTAATCAGCTGTGCTGCGTCGCGATGACAGGCTCTGCCTGTCATTGCGATGTAGCAGAGCTGGATCGCCGTGGGACAGTCGTTACTATGGACTGCGTCGGACAGGTGGTATACTGTTGGTTTGTTTTTTTTCTTTTTTTACAGGAGATCGATGGCGTCGCAGGAATGAGAGTACAATAAAAGAAATGAAAACTGTGTTGTCTCTTTTATTTCATTAAAATACTTTTTTCTTGCTTTGTCTTTTTTTTTATGCATTTAATAACTTTGGGATTAATAATGTATCGGTGTCTTATTGACACCTCTCCATTATTAACCGGGCTTATTGTCACCGTGCAATCAACGGTGACATTAACCCCTTATTACCCCACTTGCCACCGCTACAGGGCAGTGGGAAGAGCCGGGTAAAGTGCCACAATTGGCACATCTTTTGATGCACCAAATGTGGGGCTGCTGTAGCCTGGTATTATCAGGCTGTTGAGGGCCAAAATCCATGGGCCTTGACAGTCTTTTAATACCAGGCCGCAGCAGTCTGCATTTTACTTGGCTGGTTAACAAAAATAGGGGGACCCCTACGCCATTTTTTTTCGAGGGGATCCCCTATTTTTGTTAACCAGCCAAGCTAAGCAGACTGCTGTGGCCTGGTATTATCAGGCTTGCAAGGTCCATGGATATTGGATCCTTACCAGCCTGAAAAACCAAGCCTCAGCGGTCTGCTTCATCTGGCTGGTTAACAAAAATAGGGGGGACCCCACGCCAATTTTTTTCGAGGGGATCCCCTATTTTTGTTAATCAGCCAAGATATGCAGACTGCTGTGGCCTGGTATTATCAGGCTGGCAAGGTCCATGGATCTTGGCTCCTTAACAGCCTGAAAATCCAGGCCTCAGCGGTCTGCTTCATCTGGCTGGTTAGCAAAAATAGGGGGGACCCCACGCCATTTTTTATTTGAAGGGAACCCCTATTTTTGTTAATCAGTTCCCTCTGACGTCACTGATTGTGTCCCTGGCTGACCTGAAGTGAAAGTGGAAAGCAATCAATTAAGCTTTCCACTTCCTCTCCTGTCAGCCAGGAGAGGAACTCATTCATTTGGGGGTTTACTGTGAGGCTGCAGTAAACATTAACCCTTTCTGAAGGATTACACCGTGGGACCTGACTGTGCATGGGATAGGTAAGAATAATTTTGCTTTTTTATTTTATTTTTATTACAGGAAATGGTTTTTGCAGTCAAATAAAAGATGGTCAAAAACATGTGTCTTTATTTCATTAAAATGATTTTTAATTAAAGTGTGTGTGTTTTATTTTTATTTCATGCAATAGGATTAATAATTGATAGTTGTCTAATTGACAGCTCTCAATTATTAACCTGGCTTAAGGTCACCTTTCAATTGCAATGTGGCTTTACCCCCATATTAACCCATTCGCCACCGCTACAGGGCAATGGGAATAGACGGGCAAAGTGCCAGAAAGGGCGAATCTAATTATAGATTTGTCTTTTCTGGGGTGTCTGGGGGCAGATGTTAGTAGCCAGGGGGGGCCAAAAATAATGGTCCCTCTCTGGGCTATTATTATCTGCCCCCATTCGCTGGCTTTGTCTGTCTGGTTGCGAAAATAGGGCGGGAGCCCACGCATTTTTTTTAAACAATTTTACACCTCATATATATATAATATATATATATACATGTCATTGAATTTGTGACACATATATATATATATTTATATTTATAGTTCATACACTTCTACATAGTATAATAGCCGCTAATTCAATTGCAGGCTTTTGTGAAAATGCAGAACCCGACATGAAATGACACTTGGTGTACATAGGGTTAACCATGTCTTTTCATGTCCTTTGCTATCTGATTTGCACAAACAATTACATCAGTCTATGTGTGCAAAATTTCACACCTGTAGGGGTTAATTAAAGGTGTAAATTCGTAGCAAAAAAGTCCGTTTTTTTTACAACGAATTTACACCTTTAATTAACCCCTACAGGTGTGAAATTTTGCACACATAGACTGATGTAATTGTTTGTGCAAATCAGATAGCAAAGGACATGAAAAGACATGGTTAACCCTATGTACACCAAGTGTCATTTCATGTCGGGTGCTTCTGTCTTTTCACAGAAGCCGGCTTTACCCGGCAATTGAATCAGAGGATATTTTACTATGTAGAAGTGTATAAACTATACATATATGTATATATATATATGTCACAATGACATGTATATATATATATATATATATATATATATATATGTATTCTATGTGTGTATATTTAGTGTTTACAAGGAAATAAAGGTTTTTTTTAGTTGCGATATTTTGTTCCCATAGACTTACATTGGACTTCCGGTATCGGAATCGGATATCGACGATATTTAGTGATATCGGCGATACCATTCCGATCCGATATTTTTAGATATCAAGCAGTATCGCTCAACACTAATCTTTAGTCTTTATTGTTGGTTTAAATCATAAAATTATTCCATTATGTTTTAAATGAAAGCTAAAATTTAAAGAGGGAATTTATAATTAATATGAATACAAAAGTTGGCTTAGGGCACCAATTTTGACTCCATGAGCCAATAATTCCATTTACATAGATCTTCAGACTTTTTTTCTTTCTGTATGTTTTTTTACTGTATTTCACTATGCAGGTTCATATTTCTAAAATATTTTACATAACTTGCTTCTTTAACAGCAATGGAACTAAACAAGTTAACAATCAGCAAACAATCAGCAAATCTATTGTGTTGAGTTTATGATCAACCCAGATTACAGACTATATATTATTTAAATGAATCACACCATAAAGGCATAGTTTAGTGACAAATAGTAAAATCCTTTGAAAACTTTCATCACATATACACATTCGAAAACATTGTTTAATCCTTGAAAATGAAATCTTCTAGTTTTATGCCGTCATAACCTTCAGTGTCTGGTTCTAGCTCTATTATATCTTAATGAAAAACACCTGGGCTCAGCTGGAGTTAAACTACTTAATAATGTCTTCTCTTCACCTTTCAGGCATGGGGCTGAACATGTGCATGTGGAGATATGGACATGCCAAATATAATGAACCATTCATTAGCAAGGCACTGAGAAGGGACCACAACATGGATATGAAAAGAAATGACATAAATAATACTAAACTACAGAAAATTGCTCTGGCCTAAAGAAAAATAAAATACAAAATAAAGAAAAATTAACTGTGCACATTTCCATCATTGAGCTATGTGATACATGAATGAATATTTGAAATGTAATCAACAATTGTTGAAAAAAATATTTCATCACGTTATCTTGTCAATATGGCTAGGGTAGGGAAAAATGACAAATACCAATATGATTCCTACCAAATGAGCTCTTAAAGGGGTTGTCCAGACTTGTGAATCCTCATATCACATGCACTGTTCACTGTGAAGAATCTCCAGTGTAGGCACCGGGAGCGGTGGGCGCATGACCGTAAGTATGCGATTTGCACACATGCAATCACGCACAGACTAAATCGGTGCGGCCTCGCTCGGTGAAAGTGTATTGAGCTAGACCAGACAAGTCTAGTCGGAATGTGGCTGGAAGTATGAAAATCGCATACTTGCAGCCACATGCCCACCAGATTCTGGTACAGTCACCGGAAAATCCTCACATCACGCAGTGCACACGATGTGAGGGTTCACAATTCTGTAGTCACATATCGACTGCAGGCTTGTAGCCTAAAGCTGGACAACCCATTTAATGTTTGATGATATAGGCACAACCAAGGGTAAAGTCTGCATAAAATTTGGCCTAAATGTAGATTTGAGGAAGCTGCATAATAGGGGACCCATAGAGGTCCAAGGTCCCTAACTGTTACTCCATCTGCCTTCATATAGAGGATATTGCCATACTCCAACAGATGGAATAGTATAGTATAGTTTTTTTTACAAATCGCACCCAATGGAGCATTGTATGGTCATAGTTCAGCGCCATCATGGACTCTGTGTGTAGCCATGAATCTTTCTGCCTTGTATATAAGCCCTTCGTTTCTTTAAAGGGGTATTCACAAAATCATAAACCTAGCTCGATTTATCTCATTTCTGAAAAAATATTTGCAATTGTAATTATTTATTTAAAATAAATTGTTTATCTCTCCTGACCCCCTAAAATGCCCTATGCAGATCAGAAGCTTGCAACTTGTTAATACTGGAGATATCATCCAGAAAGTCTATTTTGCACAGGTCAAGCATGCACAGTAGAATATTGCTAATTATTTATGGCATTGTTCATACCCACTCTACAAGTGAAAAAATAGGAACTGAATGTGTGCAATTACACTGTACACAGCACCAGCCATCAAGTGCTTATAGGAATTTTAGTTTAAGAATTACTAAAGCATAAAAAAGATTGCGATCAAGTGTGGCTTAGAGACTAGTGTACATCAAACCCTTTAAACACATATGTTTATTTATTTAGAACCCCTGTGCACAGTGAAAAAAGGTTGTCTAAAATATTCTGCACATAAATGATTTTTTGGCAGTGTTAGATTATCAGACATATTAGGAAAAATTATGATCCCCACAGCATTATAATATTATAGACTTACTATTATGAATCTGTTAGATTTTTTTTGACAATAATTAATATTTTTTCACAAATATGCATTATTGCTGTGTTATGACGGATCAATATATATATACCATCACATATAATAGGCCTATTTAACCCTAAGATGTCCACTAGGCTGTACATGCCTAGAAGTGGAGGTTGGCTCCCTAATGATATGGGATTTGGCGCACCCGCTCCTTGGAGTCTTGACCTCACTTGTCCTAGTTGTCCCTAGATACTGAGATAATATAAAAAACTTTCTATTCTAGACAACATAGGTACTATTCTAAGCCATTACAAGCATACCCCATATAGATGAGCAAATAAAACTTATTGTTTTGTTGTTAAGTCATGATATTAGTCTCTGTGTCTCATGCCTCGACGCATTTCTCCATATGCTGGCTCATCAAGAGTCCCAGTTCAGAAGTTATGAGAAATAGAGATAGCCATAAAAAAAATCAGGATAGCGACATGCTCATTATTTCATGCAATAAAACATCCAAGTACGTCTCATGCACAGCTTCATCCAAGTACGTCCCATGCGCAGCTTCCGGACTGATGAATGCAAATTTGCCGCCAGTATTTGCTGATAACCTGCTGCATTAATCTTTCCTTCAACCAAGTTTCCAGTGAGTTTGTAGCTCACATATCCCCAAAACATCAGCGATCCGCCTCCATGCTTGACAGTAGGAATGGTGTTCCTTTCATTGTAGGCCTTGTTGACTTCTCTCCAAATGTAACGTTTATGGTTGTGGCCAAAAAGTTCAATTTTGGTCTCATAACTCCAAATTTACTTTAATCCAGAAGTTTTGAGGCTTGTTTCTGTGCTGTTTTGCATATTGTAGCCTAGATATTTTGTGGTATTTGGGCAGTAATGGCTTTCTTCTGGCGACTCGACCATGCAGCCCATTTTTATTCAAGTGCCTCCTTATTGTGCATCTTGAACAGCCACACCGCTAGTTTTCAGAGAGTCCAGTATTTCAGCTGATGTTATTTGTGGGTTTTTCTTTGCATCCTGAACAATTTTCCTGGCAGTTGTGGACAAAATTTTTGTTGGTCTACCTGACCGTGGTTTTGTTTTTACAGAGCCCCTGATTTTCCATTTCTTAATCACAGTTTGAACGCTGCTGACTGGCATTATCAATTCCTTGGATATCCTTTTGTATCTCTTTCTTGTTTTATACAGTTCAACTATCTTTTTCTGTAGATCCGCTGACAATTCTTTTGCTTTCCCATAAATCACAATCCAGACACGTCAGTGTCTGGATGAAAGATGCAAGAGTCTGTCTGGATCCCAGAAACTCACTCAGCTTTTATGCACACACTGATTACAAGCAAACAGGTCACAGGTGAGGATGTTACCTTTAGTAGCCATTCAAACCCATTTGTGTCAACTTATGTGCATGTTATCAGGCTAAAATCACCAGGGTATGTAAATTTTTGATCAGGGTCATTTGAATGTTTTGGGTTGTCATTATGATTGAAAAAGAGAAAGCACAGTAGTTTGACAATAAATGGCTTCATCCAAACACTAACAATGAGTGGATAAAAAGTTTTGGGCTTATCATTCATGTACTCTGAAAAAAGGCCATGAAAGCTAAAATTCTGCCAGGGTATGTAAACTTTTGATCACAACTGTTTATACTAATTTATTGAAAATACTTATACAGATATACCAATATTATGAAAATAAAAATGTGTGCCAAATTTCCCTTTTACAGACACTGATACATACATATATTTTCTCACTTTAAAAATGCATGTTTAATAATAAATGACATTTCTCTTTATACTTCTGTCAAGAATAACGATCAGAAAATCTGCCATGAATATAAAGAAATCTAATATGCAAACAAAGATAGGAATCAGGGATTTGATGTATATTGGTAAGAGAAGCATAACAGCTTGATCTAGGATTGCCCTGTTTAAAATAGAAGAGATTTGTTTCAAATCAGAAAAGCCATTTTAACAAAGACACAGTTTAATCAGGGTTTACAGACATATTTTATGGATAAGCAGTTCTTTACTCAATGGCAGCTGTAAAGTACAAAAGTTTGTAAAGGCTGACAACAAAAGAGCTCACATAATGCTGCACATTCATGGAACTGTTGCAAAAAGACAAGGTTGGGGTGAGTACAAAGTGCTTTTGTTCTGTTGATGTTGCCATTTTCTTTAGTATAAAATAGGAATTCATAAACAATAGTGCAGATAATTTTTCTCATTACTTCTACATGTTACAATATGTTATTCACCTGAGCATAATAAAAGTTAAAAACTGCTGGAGAGAATGATGACCATGACAGCTGACAGTCTACACTGTGGAAATGAAAAGCTGATGTCTGAGGGATTTCTTTCTCTATAACATCCAAATGTAAAATAATATAACATATGTAAATTAGGACTTATTTCATCTTCAGAGTCCTCTGTTTCTGAGTAGATGGGACTCATATGATCTTTTTCACATCTTAACTCAAACATAGGAACAAAGAAGGTGCTTAGTTCATAATTAGTGATGTGTTAATGTGCTCGGATAATGTGCTATCCGAGCATAGTTTGGAGTTGTCTTAATCTTGGGCGTGCTTGGCTAATATGTTCGAGTTCCTGAGGATGCATTTTTTGTGGCTGTTAGACAGCCTGAACACATACAGGATTTGCCTGACAAACAGGCAATTCCCGCAAGTGTTGCTGCTGTCTAACAGCCACAAATCATGCAGCCGAAGGGACTCGAACATAATATACAAGCACGCCCAAAATACTCGGATAACATCAGACCATGCTCGGATAACATGTTATCTGAGCACATTCGCTCATCACTATTCATAATACACCACCTAGTTTGAAGTGCCTTCCATCTCATCTATCACAAAATAAGAAACTGAAGCTCAGTGGAAATTAGTTTATCACAAGAAAGCTTTTATTCTATTCACGGAATGAAAGCTTGTTACAATACACATGAAAAATCAAGGAAATGTCAACTGCCTAACTCATAGTTTTGCCATTATGGTTCCTTCTAAGGATACGACCTCCACTACCTCACTTTTACCCCCGAGCCTGTTTTCACCTTCCTGACCAGGCCAAATTTTACAATTCTAACTAGTGATGAGTGAGTATACTCGTTGCTCGGGTGATCTTCAAGTATTTTGGCGTGCTCGGAGATTTAGTGCTTGTCGATGCAGCTGCATGATTTACAGCTGCTAGACAGTCTGAATACATGTGTGGAATTCCTAACAAACAGGCAGTCCCCACATGAATTTAGTCTGTCTAGCAGCCGCAAATCATGCAACTGCATCGACAAACACTAAATCTCCGAGCACGCCAAAATACTCGGCGATCACACGAGCATGCTCGGGACAACCTGAGCAACGAGTATACTCGCTCATCACTAATTCTAACCAGTGTCAATATATTAAAGGGAGACTGTCACCCCCTCAGGGCCTTTTTAAGTAAAAGAGCCACGTTCATCAGCACTAAGGCTGCATTCTGTGAAGGTGGCTCTTATGTTTCTGATCACTAGGAACACTGAAATATACACTTTTATAATCTGAACGACATACCTCTATTGTGTCAGGGAGGTATGTCTTTTTGCTCTGTGTCAGTGGCATCAGCGGTGTCCATCATCTCCCTCTTGTTTCCAGCCCCCACCTCATCTCCATGCAATGTCACAGGAGGCGCTTCGTGCATCGGCAGCCTCAGATCCCGACCCGCTGTGTGTTATGATGTATTCACACTGCGGAGCTGGGAATCTGGCACCTGCACAGTGAGGAAAGTAGCAGAGGGAGATGAGGGACAGGCACAGAGATACTCACTGCGCAGGCACCAGCCCCACAGTGCGAATACATCATAACACACTGCGGTGTGGGATCTGGGGCCTCTGATACACGAAGCACCGCTGTTGATGTCGCAAGGAGAGGAGGCAGGGGCCGGAAACAAGAGGGGGTTGACAGGTTCCCTTTAAGTAATATCTTGGGAACGCTTCAACAGATCCCAGTGATTCTTAGAATGTTTTCAGTGACACATTGTTCTTTATGTTAGTGGTAAATTTAGATTGATATTTTTTGCATCTATTTGTGAAAAACTATAGAAATTTTGGTAATAGTTTTAAAAATTTTGCAATTTTTAAACTTTGAATTTTTATGCCCTTAAACCGGATAGTTATGTCACACAAATTAGATACTAAATAATATTTCCTACATGTCTAATTTACATCACCATAATTTTTTAAACATCATTTTTTTTGTTAGGAAGTTAGAAGGGTAAAAAGTTTATCAGCAATTTCAACTGTTTTCAGCAAAATTTACAAATCCATTAATTGTAAGGACCATATCATATTTGAAGTGACTTTAAGGGGCCTATTTGACAGAAAATATCCAAAAGCGACACCATTCTAAAAACTGAACCCCTCAAAGTGGTGAAAACTACATTCAAGAAGCTTATTAATCCTTCAGGTGCTGCACAGGAATTAATGCAATGTGGAAAAAAAATATTAATTTTTACCACAAAAATATTGCTTTAGTCCCATATATATATTGTAGTGCAGCGGTATCCACGCTGTGCAGTGATGAGGCAGTGACCCAGCAAAGATCCAAAACAATAGTCTCTTAATGTTCAAAACTCATATAAACACAGCATACGATATCCTCCGGATCACAGCCGGGAAACATATGTGCCTTGCCACAATTCTGTCTCTGAGCTCCTTGGCCAGTTCCTTTGACCTCATGATTCTCATTTAGAAAGGTGTATGCCTTTACAAATCAAGTCCTATCAGTATAATTAAACACCGCTGGACTCCAATGAAGGAGTAGAACTATCTCAAGGAGGATCACAAGGAAATGGACAGCATGTGACATAAATATGAGTGTCTGAGCAAAGGGTCTGAATACTTATGACCATGTGATATTTCAGTTTTTCTTTTTTAATAAATTTGCAAAAATTTCTACATTTCAGTTTTTTTTAGTTAAGATGGGGTGCAGAGTGTACATTAATGGGAAAAATGAACTTTTTTGAATTTACCAAATGGTTGCAATGAAACAAAGAGTGAAACATTTAAAGGGTCTGAATACTTTCCATACCCACTGTAAGATACCCAATCACACATATTGCACAGGCCAGGATCCCCATATTGTTCATTAATTACGGTATATAAAATCGGAGTGGTACCATGCATATTTTTATCCTGCACACTATCTCTCCAATGCTTCATCAATATTTTAAGTTAAGCTGCAAAGAAAGTCAGAAAGTAAAACTTTTTGCATCAGACTCGTATAATGAGACCAATTGTTCAACCCACAAATGCCCAAAACCACATCTTGTGCTGAAATCTCCTCAATAAAACAGCAAATGGTAAGGGACACATATATTATACATTGAGCACAGAGTGAGGCACAGACTGACACTTCCAAGCTAAATTGCTAGCAGTGACATCTCTGACTACGCAAGGTAAGAAAAGACCAATATTGTCTTTTTCCTCTAGAGAAAGAGCTTGTTCACTAATGCAGATATAAAAGATGGTGCACCCTATGGGGAAATGTAATAAGTTAATCTCACACTCTAAAGCCCAGGGAATCACACTGGCACAGTCAAACTGTGTTTAGTTGTTCGGTGTCTAGAAGAATATCATTCATATATTAGTGTAATCGTTTCAGAAAGCAGGTACATGCAGGGCTTTCAATGAATTTTAAGGATATTATAAATCCGTTCGATATCAACACAAAAGCCAAATCCTGTCAA
>JARQOD010000008.1:48729113-48789911 GCA_033576555.1 Oophaga sylvatica
TTTTTTTGTAAGACAAGTTGTAGTTTTCATTCATTTTACCATTCAATGTACTAGAAAATTGGAAAATAAGTGCAATAAATTCGCTCAAATAAAGTACACAATTAAGCAGGTCTTTTTTGGATTTTGCTTTTCCGGTCTTCATTGGACAATAACTATGATCTGACAAACCAAACCTGATTTATTTTTTTTTATTTATATTTAAGTGGTGAAACTTTTGGAAATGGCTGAAAAAAATTAGCTTTTGTCACTATTTTCTGACACACATACATTTTTCATTTTTTGGTCGGCTGAGCTGTGTGAGAGCTTGAAAGTTTGCTCCCTCAGCTGAATTTTATATTAATGCCTTTTGAGGTAGATATGATATTTTGATCTTTTTATAGCATTTTTTTTAGGTTTTCCATTTACTGATTACCCTCAATTCTGGAGTTTCATTTCTTTTCTCTCATTACTCCATTGGCAGATTGGGTTAATTAATTTTAATCTGACTTTTATGGATAGGGAGATACCAAATAAATTTATGTTTATCTCTTATTTCTTCATTTTTTAATGAGTAACAAAGGGTGATTTGAATTTTTATATATTTTTACATTCTTTTTAAGCTTTTTTTCTAATCCACTTACAAGACTTGAAACTGCGATTGTTTGATTACTTGTGTTATCTACTACAATAACTATTGCAGTGGGTAATAAGAATCAGAGTCTCCCACAAATGCTAGCCATCGGGTAGTCTATATTTGAGTCCCACTATGGCAGACACGAAGGTCTTCTACAGTTTCCCTGCTGTCATAGCAGCCCATCAGCAAATCTAAATCGCATTGCAGGGTAGCCCATGGGCATTTGGAATGGCGCCCTTCTAGGCCACTTGCTGTAAATGCTGATGTCAAAGATTGACAGTAGAAACCAGAAGAGATTTTGTGGACTTGTTCGCGCTGCTGATATTTGAAGACGTCAAATTCAGAAAATTAATTAAATATATGTTTTTTTTAATGGTTTTAAGGTTTTTATTGTGTTTATTTTGTTTTCCAGCCTGTCTTCTTCAAAGATTGACTGTAGTATTTAAGGAAATAAGATCAGAAAATGAAGCTCATCTCAACTTGTTGCTTTTGGAAGCAGATGATTGCTGAATCACACTTCCATCATTTGCCATAATGTAGGCTAAGCTTCCGAGCCTGCTTCAAAGACAATGACCCGAAATTTAACTTATCAGTACATCATATGTCAGACATGGGTTAATAATTCCAGCTCTGGAATCTATGTCTCTAATTTCAATTTCCTGGGTGGGTTCTACTAGAGGTTTACTGTTGTTCTCTACTAGGCTGCGGCAGAGGATCGAGCTGACCATGACAATTACACAGTTACAATAATTGTCCAGAGCCATACTCCATAAGGGGTTTATATAAGAAAAAAACTAAATTATTACTATCGACCAAGGGCTTTGTGTGATTCCAGATAACAGAAAGTAAAGCATAGCCATGATTTAATATTAGTTTTAAGCTATCGGCTTTTATAAAAAAAAAAAAATCAACAGATACTATGGTTTTATCATCACACACCATTTCAATACAAATTAATCATCAGTTAAAATCAGAGTTTTTCCCCGATACAATAGTTATTTAACTATCATCTTTATTCAGTAATTTATTTATGAAATTACTCTATCTTTATGGAATTGTCACCCTTTGTATGCACTGTGAAAAATATGAAAATTTTCTGGGTAATTAATGTCTTTCCTGAGAAATCTATTATATCTCAAAATGTAAAACTTGAACATTCTGTGACAGGTTTTAAGTCCTTCTTTTATCATGATCTTTTCTTGATCTTCAAGCTTTTTTTTTTTTACAAAGGTGGAAACCTTTACAGATCACTCAAGAGGCAGGTGGCAATAGAAAATCGTTGTAAGATAACTAACATTTTCTGAAATAGTCAGAAATTATTTTGAAAGTATAGAATAACTGTCATCTGTAATAATAAAACTGAAATGGCAGACTTTACAGGTCCTAGAAAAAGGCTGGAACCAGACTGTGAAAAATACGGCTTTCAAACATGAAGTTAAAACACAAAGGCTTGAGGGTCCCCACAAAAGGGTGAATTGTCAATTTTGACAGTTTTTTTTAATAAGTCATTATGTCCAGCATAAGTTAAAGAGAGATAAAAAATAAGAACTTAAAAATGCATTGTTCTGCAGAGATTGATTTTTTAAGTCATTATATTTTTACATCCTTCTAACTTTTTTAGGTTGTTAATGACACAAAAGGGGTAAAAAGATCTGGTAAACTGCAGTTAAGTCTTCTGCTGAATGTTAGTGAAACATTCTCATGAATTACATATAACTTGGTGTCCTGGAGACGATTTGCTCTCAATAATGTACAACAGACTTACTGTTCTCTCACATTTACCCATGCACTTTCTATTCCAAAGTAACAAAAATAAAACAACTTTTTTAGCTTTGACTTGTCAGAAATGGAAATTAGAAAACAGTGCAAAGTTGACCACTAAGTTTATACATGATATTTAACCCCTTACTGCCATGGACGTACTATCCCATCCATGGTACCTGGGCCCGTATGACCGGGGACGGGATAGTACGTCCCGTGCGATCGGACGCGCTCCCAGGGGGAGCGCAGCCGATCGCGGCAGGTTGTCAGCTGATTATCACAGCTGACACCCAGCACTATGTGTCAGGAGCGGTCACGGACCGCTCCCGGCACATTAACCCCTGGCACACCGTGATCAAACATGATCGCGGTGTACCTGGGGCACAGGGGAGGATCGCGCAGGCAGGGGGCTCCCTGCGTGCTCCCTGAGACCCTCAGAGCAGCGCGATGTGTCGCGCTGTTCCGAGGGTCCGTCCTCCCTCCAGGTCCCCGGATCCAAGATGGCGCCGGGGTCCTGCAGGGAGGCGGCTTACTCAGTGCCTGCTGAGAGCAGGCACTGAGAAGCCTGCAGCACTGCCAGAGCGATCGCTGGTGTGACAGAGTGCTGTGCACACTGTCACACCAGCGAACTGCTAAAATACTGTGATGTCCCACCCTGGGACAAAGTAAAAAAGTTAAAAAAATGAAAATAAAAAGTGGTAAAAAAAATCATAAAAAAAAAAATATATATTCCCCAATAAATTCATTTCTTCCTGTAAATAAAAAAAACAAAACAATAAAAATACACATATTTGGTATCGCCGCGTCCGTAACGACCCCCCCTATAAAACTATCCCACTAGTTAACCCCTTTAGTGAACCCCTTAAAAAAAAAAAAAAAAACTAAGCAAAAAATCAATGCTTTATCATCATACCGCCGAACAAAAAGTGGAATAACACGCGATCAAAAAGACCGATATAAATAAACATGACACCGCTGAAAACGTCATCTTGTCCCGCAAAAAACGAGCCATCATACAGCATCATCATCGAAAAAATAAAAAAGTTATAGCTCGCAGAATAAAGCGATGCAAAAATAATAATTTTTTAAATAAAATTGCTTTTATTCTATAAAAGCCCCAAAACATAAAAAAATTATATAAATGAGGTATCACCGTAATTCGTACTGACCCGAAGAATAAAACTGCTTTATCAATTTTACCACACGCGAAACTGTATAAATGCCTCCCCCAAAAGAAATTCATGAATTGCTGATTTTTGTTCATTCTAACCTCCCAAAAATCGATATAAAAAGCGATCAAAAAACGTCACGTGGTCAAAAATGGTACCAATAAAAACGTCACCTCGTCCCGCAAAAAATAAGACCTCAAATGACTCTGTGAGCCAAAATATGCAAAAATTATAGCTCTCAAAATGTGGTGATGCAAAAAACTACTTTTTGCAATAAAAAGCGTCTTTTAGCGTGACAGCTGCCAATCAGAAAAACCCGCTATAAATAGTAAATCAAACCCCCTTTATCACCCCCTTAGTTAGAGAAAAATAATAAAACTAAAAAAATGTATTTATTTCCATTTTTCCATTAGGGTTAGGGTTGCGGCTAAAGTTAGGGTTAGGGATGGCGCTAACGTTAGGATTAGGGTTAGGGTTGGGATTAGGGTTAGGGGTGTGTTAGGGTTAGGTTTGTGGTTAGGGTTGGGACTAGGGTTAGGGGTGTGTTGGGGTTTAGGGTTGGAGTTAGAATTGGGGGGTTTCCGCTGTTTAGGCACATCAGGGGCTCTCCAAATGTGACATGGCGTCTGATCTCAATTCCAGTCAATTCTGCGTTGAAAAAGTCAAACGGTGCTCCTTCACTTCTGAGCTCTGCCATGCGCCCAAACAGTAGTTTACCCCCACATATGGGGTATCAGCGTACTCTGTACCCCAAGAGTTATTGTGCAATTTGTCCTATTTCTTCTGTTACCCTTGGGAAAATAAAAAACTGGGGGCGAAAATATAATTTTTGTAAAAAAAAAATGATTTTTTTTGTTTTTACGGCTGTATGTTATAAACTTCTGTGAAGCACTTGGGGCTTCATAGCGCTCACCACACATCTAGATAAGTTCCTTGTGGGGTCTATTTTCCAAAATGGGGTCACTTGTGGGGGGTTTCCACTGTTTAGGCGCATCAGGGGCTCTCCAAATGCGACATGACGCCCCCAGACCATTCCATCAAAGTCTGTAATCCAAAACGTCACTACTTCCCTTCCGAGCCCTGATGTGCGCCCATACAGTAGTTTTCTCCCACATATTGGGTATCAGCGTACTCAGAAAAATTGGACAACAACTTTTGGGGTCCAATTTCTCTTGTTACCCTTTTGAAAATAAAATATTTGGGGCGAAAAAATCATTTTTGTAAAAAAAAAAGGATTTTTTATTTTTACGGCTGTACGCTATAAACTTCTGTGAAGCACTTCGGGCTTCAAAGTGCTCACCACACATCTAGATAAGTTCCTTGTGGGGTCTATTTTCCAAAATGGGTTCACTTGTGGGGGGTTTCCACTGTTTAGGCGCATCAGGGGCTCTCCAAATGCGACATGACGCCCCCAGACCAATCCATCAAAGTCTGCAATCCAAAACGTCACTACTTCCCTTCCGAGCCCCGACGTGCGCCCATACAGTAGTTTACTCCCACATATTGGGTATCAGCGTACTCAGGACAAATTGGAAAACAACTTTTTGGGTCCAATTTCTCCTGTTATCCTTGTGAAAATAAAATATTGGGGGCAAAAAAATCATTTTTGTAAAAAAAAAAAAGATTTTTTATTTTACGGCTGTACGTTATAAACTTCTGTGAAGCACTTTCAGGTTCAAAGTGCTCACCATACATCTAGATAAGTTCCTTGTGGGGTCTATTTTCCAAAATGGGGTCACTTGTTGGGGGTTTCCACTGTTTAGGCACATCAGGGGCTCTCCAAATGCAACATGACGCCCCCAGACCAATCCATCAAAGTCTGCAATCCAAAACGTCACTATTTCCCTTCCGAGCCCCGACGTGCGCCCATACAGTAGTTTACTACAACATATTGGGTATCAGCGTACTCAGGACAAATTGGACAACAACTTTTGGGGTCCAATTTCTCCTGTTACCCTTGTGAAAATAAAATATTGGGGGCAAAAAAATCATTTTTGTAAAAAAAAAAAAAGATTTTTTATTTTACGGCTGTACGTTATAAACTTCTGTGAAGCACTTGGGGGTTCAAAGTGCTCACCACACATCTAGATAAGTTCCTTGAGGGGTCTAGTTTCCAAAATGGTGTCATTTGTGGGGGGTTTCCACTGTTTAGGCAGATCAGGAGCTCTCCAAACACGACATGGCATCCAGCCAATTCTGCGTTGAAAAAGTCAAACGGCGCTCCTTCCCTTCCAAACTCTGCCATGCACCCAAACAGTGGTTTACCCCCACATATGGGGTATCAGCGTACTCAGGACAAATTGCACAATAACTTTTGGAGTCTTGTTACCCTTGGGAAAATAAAAATTGGGGTGAAAAGATCAATTTTGTGGAAAAAATATGATTTTTTAATTTTACGGCTCTACGTTATAAACTTGTGTGAAGCACTTGGGGTTCAAATTGCTCACCAAAGATCTAGATAAGTTCTTTAGGGGGTCTTGTTTCCCAAATGGGGTCACTTGTGGGGGGTTTCCACTGTTTAGGCACATCAGGGACTCTCCAAATGCAACATGGCGTCTAATCTCAATTCCAGCCAATTTTGGTTTAAAAAAGTCAAATGGTGCTCCTTCCCTTCTGAGCTCTGCCGTGCGCCCAAACAGTGATTCCCCCCCACATATGGGGTATCAGCGTACTCAGGACAAATTGGACAACAACTTTTGAGGTCCAATTTCTCCTGTTACCTATGGGAAAATAAAAAATTAGTGACTAAGAGATAATTTTTGTGGGAAAAAAATAGGATTTTTTATTTTCATGCCCGGGCATTATAAACTTGTGTGAAGCACTTGGGGGTTCAAAGTGCTCACCAAAGATCTAGATAAGTTCCTTAGGGGGTCTAGCTTCCAAAATGGGGTCACTTGTGGGGGGTTTCCACTGTTTAGGCTCATCTGGGGCACTACAAGTGGAACATAACCCCATCAATGTTTGCATTCCAAAACGTTACTGCTTCCTTTCCAAGCCCTGCCATGCGCCCAAACAGTTCCCCCCCCCACATATGGGGTATCAGCGTACTCAGGACAAATTGGACAACAACTTTTGGGGTCCAATTTCCTTGGGAAAAATCAAAAATTTGGGACTAAAAAATCATTTTTGTGTAAAATTGTTTTTTTTT
Organism: Oophaga sylvatica; assembly: GCA_033576555.1. Classification (NCBI taxonomy): domain Eukaryota; kingdom Metazoa; phylum Chordata; class Amphibia; order Anura; family Dendrobatidae; genus Oophaga; species Oophaga sylvatica. Next base: position 48,735,805 of record JARQOD010000008.1, read on the forward strand.
TCACACCCAGGCATTATAAACTTTTGTGAAACACTTTGGGGTTCAAAGTGCTCACAACAGATCTAGATAAGTTCCTTAGGGGGTCTAGTTTCCAAAATGGTGTCACTTGTGGGGGGTTTCACTGTTTAGGCGCATCAGGGGCTCTCCAAACACGACATGGCGTCCAATCTCAACTCCAGCCAATTTTAGTTTGAAGAAGTCAAACGGCGCTCCTTCCCTTACGAGCTCTGCCGTGTGCCCAAACAGTGGTTTTCCCCCACATATGGGGTATTGGCGTACTCAGGAGAAATTGCAAAACAACTTTATCTGTCCATTTTCTCCTTTTACCCTTGTGAAAATAAAAAAAAGTTTGTAAAAGATCATTTTTGTGGCTAAAAAGTTAAATATTCATTTTTTCATTCCACGTTGCTTCAGCTCCTGTGAAGCACCTGAAGGGTTAATAATCTTCTTGAATGTGGTTTTGAGTACCTTGAGGGGTGCAGTTTTTAGAATGGTGTCACTTTTGGGTATTTTCTGCTATATAGACCCCTCAAAGTGACTTCAAACGTGAGGTGGTCCCTAAAAAAATGGCTTTGTAAATTTTGTTGTAAAAATGAGAAATCACTGGTCAACTTTTAACCCTTATAATTTCCTAACAAAAAAAAATTTTGGTTCCAAAATTGTGCTGATGTAAAGTAGACATGTGGGAAATGTTCTTTTTTAACTATTTTGTATGACATATTTCTCTGTTTTAAGGGAAAAAAAATTCAAAGTTTGAAAATTGCAAAATTTTCAAAATTTTTGCCATATTTGCATTTTTTTCAAAAATAAACGCAAGGTATATCGAAGAAATTTTACCACTAACGTGAAGTACAATATGTCACGAGAAAACAATCTCAGAATCGCGCAGATCCGTTGAAGCGTTCCAGAGTTATAACCTCATATAGAGACAATGGCCAGAATTGTAAAAATTGGCCCGGTCATTAACGTGCAAACCACCCTTGGTGTTGAAGGGGTTAAAGAGTAGCCGTTATTTTAATTTTTATGTCATAAATCAAGAATACATGTGAAAATAAGCAACCTTGTAAAATATCTTAACACAGAATTTTGTTTCTTTCTCCTCCCGATTGAATTTTTTACTCTCAATTTAAGGGAAAAGTCTGTATTTAATCAATACAGATTTCCCATTATTGAGGTAGGAGATGACCGTTGTTGCTTTAAACATTTTATAGAGAGAAGAGAGGGAAAGAGAATCAAGGATGGGAAAGAGAATCAAGGAAGTGGAGGCAGACACAAACATTCTGCTACAAGCTCTTCTGAAATAACATTTATAGATCACCAGAGAACTTTATAAGCACCAACTGTCATCTTCTATCCCAATAGTAGGAAAATCTACATTCACTAAAGACATATTTTAGACATAAATTGAGAATTAATTATAATAATAATGCACAAAGGTACCGTATATACCCATGTATAAGCCGAGATTTTCAGCCCATTTTTTAGGGCTGAAAGTCCCCCTCTCGGCTTCTACGCGGGTCATATACGGGGGTCGGTGGGGGAGGGGGAGCGGGGGGTGTCGGATCATAGTCACCCCTCCGCCGGCGCGGTCTCTGCAGCCCACCTGCTTCTCCCACGATCTCCGGCTCCTTCCTGCAGCGGTCACATGGCACCGCTCATTAAAGTCATGAATATGCACATTTTCATGACTTTAATGAGCGGTACCACGTGACCGCTGCAGGACTGAAGCGCTGCGGAGAGCGCCGAGAGAAGAGGAGAGGCTGCAGGGACGCGCCGGTGGAGGGGTGAGTATAGCTATATTTACCTGTCCCTCGGTCCACCGCAGCGCTGTTCCCTCGTCCGACTCCTCTGGCTGTGAATGATCAGGCAGACGGCGCGATGACGTTGTTAGTGCAGCCCCGCCCCTGCCAGATCATTCACAGCCAGAGGAGTCACACGGAGGTAGCAGCGCAGCGGTGCAGAGAGGACAGGTAAATATCACAGGTGCCGGGGTCCTGAGCGAGCGGCCCCCAGCGACGAGAGGTGAGTATGTAATTTTTTTTTTTTTGCAGCAGCAGCATATGAGGCCTATACTATGGGGCATATGGGGCATAATTGTGCAGCATATGGGGGCATAATTTGGAGCATATGGGGGCATAATATGGAGCATATGGGGGCATAAACTGTGGAACACATGGGGCATAATCTGGAGCATATGGGGGCATAATCTGTGGAACATATGGGGGCATAATATGGAGCATATGGGGGCATAAGCTGTGGAACATATGGGGCATTATATGGAGCATATGGGGGCATAATCTGTGGAACATATGGTTGCATAATATGGAGCATATGGGTCATAAGCTGTGGAACATATGGGGCATAATATCGAGCATATGGGGGCATAATCTGTGGAACATATGGGGCATAATATGGAGCATATGGGGGCATAAACTGTAGAACATATGGGGCATAATCTGGAGCATGTGGGGGCATAATATGGAGCATATGGTGGCATAAGCTGTGGAACATATGGGGCATAATCTGGAGCATATGGGGGCATAATCTGTGGAACATATGGGGGCATAATATGGAGCATATGGGGGCATAAGCTGTGGAACATATGGGGCATAATATGGAGCATATGGGGCATACTCTGTGGAACATATGGGGCATAATATGGAGCATATGGGGGCATAATCTGTGGAACATATGGGGCATAATCTGGAGCATATGGGGACATAATCTGTGGAACATATGGGGCATATTATGGAGCATATGGGGGCATAATCTGTGGAACATATGGGGGCATAATATGGAGCATATGGGGGCATAACCTGTGGAACATATAGGGGCATAATCTGGAGCATATGGAGGCATAATATGGAGCATATGGGGGCATAACCTGTGGAACATATGAGGCATAATCTGGAGCATATGGGGGCATAATCTGTGGAACATATGGGGCATAATCTGGAGCATATGGGGGCATAATCTGTGGATCATACGGGGCATAATCAGGGGAGCATATGGGGGCATAATATGGAGCATATGGGGGCATAATCTGTGGAATATATGGGGGCATAATCTGGAGCATATGGAGGCATAATCTGTGGAGCATATTGGGCATAACCTGTGCAGCATATGGGGGCATAATCTGTGGAGCATCATATGGGAGCATAATCATTTTTCACCCTAGGCTTATACGCGAGTCAATAAGTTTTCCCAGTTTTTTGTGGCAAAATTAGGGGGGTCGGCTTATACACGGGTCGGCTTATACATGAGTATATACGGTACATTCAGGACAAAGACATTCCAAAGTGCTTGACTTAGGGTCTTCTCAGACTGATATGACCATTCTACTGTTTAGACAATGGCTTCAACAACACATGGGAGATGTCACAATGTTTCAAAGGAATTAAAGGAATAAAAGTTAGAGTTAGACCAAAGAAGAGTGGAGACCAAATGAACTGCAAGATATGTTGTAGGATGTCTGTTAAAGGTAGGAGGGCTCCCACAGACAAGAGCATAATACATGTTTATTATTTGGCTACAACTGTTGATAATATATTTTTATATTAACACCTATATAAGAGGGTACTATCCAAAGTAAATGGGACTAATGAATTTAGTCATCTGGACAAAAATTAAACATGAAAAAACCTACAAAAATCCAGCATATGACCAGAATTTTTAATAAAATTAATATTTATTGAATAGAAGGTGGACAGGAAAATAAAATTAAAACCATGAAAGACAAGACAGACAAAAAAATTAAAATGATGGCGGTGTAGGTGTCACGGGTGTGTCAGAGGCTGCAGACCGTCGCTATGCATCTGATTGCAGGAGGTCTCAGCAGTTTGCTTTGCAGACTTCTTCCTGGGCATTCTGACTTTAGGACCCAGTGGCAACCTCCCCCGGCTCTAGTAGACACACCTGGATTGGAGTGTATATAACTTCCAGCTTGCCGCTGGAAGCCGCAGTTCATATTTCTATTTCCAGTTCCCTGTTGCGGCTTGGAGCTGTAGCAGTCAGCTATTTTTCTCTCTGGTGTTTGGAGGACGTCCGTATTTCTCTCAGAGTCTACTCACGCTAAGTGTTCCCCCATGTTTGTGTATCCCATCTGTCTTTAGGGGTAGTGGGGATTGACTAGTGCTCATCCTGTCCTACCTGGTGCATGGCTTATTACCATGGTCAGGCAGGGATTAGGTATCCTGCTCGGCGATAGGTGTGGAACCAATATAGGGATGATGGGGCAGACAGGGTGATGTTAGAACTGTCTAGGAGTCTCCACTCCCCCTTCCCTATTGTTTTGTTCCCTTTCCCTTATCCCTTTGTGTTGCACTTAGCCTCTTCTACACGTTGCATGACAGTAGGAGTATAGCGTACAAATGGAAGCACTATATACAAAAAAGAGAGGTATAAATATAAAATGAGAAATTACTTACAAAGTTGAGCATGATTGAAAACTGTATGATAAATATCAAATGAAAAAATGTCAATAGTAGTGGTGATCGAGCACTAAAATGCTTGAGTGCTCGGTAATCGCATGGATCAGGTGGGACGCTGGGACAAGCTCAACTCGAGTAACGAGTTTAATGGAAGTCAATGGGAAACTCAAGTATTTTTCGGAAGACCCTAACAGGAGGGCTGGGTAGGGTCAGGAAAATCACTGAAATGGATGGAAACAGCGCTCAAATGGAATGGGAACAGAATGGGGAAGATGCCTGGATGCATCTCTGACTCCCAAGTCAATGTAATTTTAATATTTCACTACTTTATCTGGGTATGTGGTGTGTGTGACATGGTCAGACCCATCCTGTTTAATTTATAAAGGACGGACTATGAAACTCACAAAACCTATGCGTACAATGCAAGAATTAACAAAAATACGAGGGAAGAGGGATTCCAATACACCCAGTTTTAGACGTAAAGGACGGGCTCTTACACATTCTGTTAAAATTGTTAGGTAGTAGGACTCCTAGACTCATAAAGCTTATGTACTAAGTGGAGGAGCTGCCAAAATTAGGAGAGACCGCAATACACCCTGGAAGACACATAGAGGAGGGCCTCAGAAAACATATTTAAACACATTTTAAGGAGAATGACTACTAGACTGGTAAAGCCTATGCACTAGGTGCAAGGGCTGAAAAACTTTTACCCCGGGATGGTATATATATACTGTATATAGAGAGAATTGAAGAGATAGGCCTCATAAACATTCTGTAAAAATATGAGGGAGGGCATCATACACACCATTGTTATGTTTAGGTAGCTGAGGAGAAAAAGCAAAAACGGCAATACACCAGAGAGGCTGGAACCTATTGGATTGCAGTAACCTGAACTAACCACACAACTAAAGGTAGCCGTGGAGCGTTCTTACGTTGATCCTAGATGCCACGTCACAGCCTGAGAGATAACTACACCTAAAGGCAAAAAGAGGAAAGCTATCTGCCCTGGAGCAGATACCCAAAGAAAATAGGAAGCCCCCAAACATGTAATGGCGGTTAGACAAGAAGAAGCACGGACACAGACAGAAAATAGAATGAGCAAACGCTGGGGCCCAATCTGTCTAGACAGAAAAGTACAGGAAAGGATTCTTACTGCAATCCAAAAAAACCCTAAAAAATACCAACTCATCTGATTGCAAAAACACCTGAGATCACACGATCTCCACCACCTAAATCAGATCTCTGGTGTAACAAAACTAAGCCGCAGCCACTGAAAAAAACAGGAAAAAGCAAATAAACAAATAACAGTGGCTACTAGTGTTGAGCGATACGATACCGCAAGTATCGGGTATCGGCCGATATTAGCTCTCTCGGCCTTTCGATACTTAGTTCCGATATTTTCGTCATATCGGATACCGGAATCGGGATTGTCACTGTCACTGTCAGTGTCCGTCGGTCGGGTCTGTCAGGAGTCAGCGGCACTTACCTGGCAGAAGATCTCCGGCGGTCACGGGCTGGACTGCTTCATGGCCGCCATCATCTTTCCCCGGCGGTCACATGCAGTTTCTCGCGATAACTGCAGTGACTGCTGGGTAATCCCGGCCGTAAAGCAGTCAGTCCGATGACGTCACCGCCGGGGAAGCAGGTAATCAGCTGTGCTGCGTCGAGATGACAGGCTCTGCCTGTCATTGCGATGTAGCAGAGCTGGATCGTCGTGGGACAGTCGTTACTATGGACTGCGTCGGACAGGTGGTATACTGTTGGTTTGTTTTTTTTCTTTTTTTTACAGGAGATCGATGGCGTCGCAGGAATGAGTGTATAATAAAATTAATGAAAACTGTGTTGTCTCTTTTATTTCATTAAAAGACTTTTTTCTTGCTTTGTCCCAGGGCAGTGGGAAGAGCCGGGTAAAGTGCCACAATTGGCACATCTTTTGATGCGCCAAATGTGGGGCTGCTGTAGCCTGGTATTATCAGGCTGTTGAGGGCCAAAATCCATGGGCCTTGACAGTCTTTTAATACCAGGCCACAGCAGTCTGCATTTTACTTGGCTGGTTAACAAAAATAGGGGGACCCCTACGCCGTTTTTTTTTCGAGGGGATCCCCTATTTTTGTTAACCAGCCAAGCTAAGCAGACTGCTGTGGCCTGGTATTATCAGGCTTGCAAGGTCCATGGATATTGGATCCTTACCAGCCTGAAAAACCAGGCCTCAGCGGTCTGCTTCATCTGGCTGGTTAACAAAAAAAGGGGGGACCCCACGCCAATTTTTTTCGAGGAGATCCCCTATTTTTGTTAATCAGCCAAGATATGCAGACTGCTGTGGCCTGGTATTATCAGGCTGGCAAGGTCCATGGATCTTGGCTTCTTAACAGCCTGAAAATCCAGGCCTCAGCGGTCTGCTTCATCTGGCTGGTTAACAAAAATAGGGGGGACCCCACGCCAATTTTTTTTGAGGGGATCCCCTATTTTTGTTAATCAGCCAAGATATGCAGACTGCTGTGGCCTGGTATTATCAGGCTGGCAAGGTCCATGGATCTTGGCTCCTTAACAGCCTGAAAATCCAGGCCTCAGCGGTCTGCTTCATCTGGCTGGTTAACAAAAATAGGGGGGACCCCACGCCAATTTTTTTCGTGGGGATCCCCTATTTTTGTTAATCAGCCAAGATATGCAGACTGCTGTGGCCTGGTATTATCAGGCTGGCAAGGTCCATGGATCTTGGCTCCTTAACAGCCTGAAAATCCAGGCCTCAGCGGTCTGCTTCATCTGGCTGGTTAACAAAAATAGGGGGGACCCAACGCCATTTTTTATTCGAAGGGAACCCCTATTTTTGTTAATCAGTTCCCTCTGACGTCACTGATTGTGTCCCTGGCTGACCTGAAGTGAAAGTGGAAAGCAATCAATTAAGCTTTCCACTTCCTCTCCTGTCAGCCAGGAGAGGAGCTCATTCATTTGGGGGTTTACTGTGAGGCTGCAGCATTAGCTGCGGTCCCTGCAGTAAACATTAACCCTTTCTGAAGGATTACACCGTGGGACCTGACTGTGCATGGGATAGGTAAGAATAATTTTGCTTTTTTATTTTATTTTTATTACAGGAAATGGTTTTTGCAGTCAAATAAAAGATGGTCAAAAACATGTGTCTTTATTTCATTAAAATGATTTTTAATTAAAGTGTGTGTGTTTTATTTTTATTTCATGCAATAGGATTAATAATTGATAGTTGTCTAATTGACAGCTCTCAATTATTAACCTGGCTTAAGGTCACCTTTCAATTGCAATGTGGCTTTAACCCCATATTAACCCATTCACCACCGCTACAGGGCAATGGGAATAGACGGGCAAAGTGCCAGAAAGGGCGAATCTAATTATAGATTTGTCTTTTCTGGGGTGTCTGGGGGCAGATGTTAGTAGCCAGGGGGGGCCAAAAATAATGGTCCCTCTCTGGGCTATTATTATCTGCCCCCATTCGCTTTCTTTGTCTGTCTGGTTGCGAAAATAGGGCGGGAGCCCACACATTTTTTTTAAACAATTTTACACCTCATATATATATATATATATATATATATATATACATGTCATTGAATTTGTGACACATATATATATATTTATATTTATAGTTCATAACTTCTACATAGTATAATAGCCGCTAATTCAATTGACGGCTTTTGTGAAAATGCAGAACCCGACATGAAATGACACTTGGTGTACATAGGGTTAACCATGTCTTTTCATGTCCTTTGCTATCTGATTTGCACAAACAATTACATCAGTCTATGTGTGCAAAATTTCACACCTGTGAGGGGTTAATTAACCCCTTCACCCCCAAGGGTGGTTTGCACGTTAATGACCGGGCCAATTTTTACAATTCTGACCACTGTCTCTTTATGAGGTTATAACTCTGGAACGCTTCAACGGATCTTCGCGATTCTGAGATGTTTTCTCGTGACATATTGTACTTCATGTTAGTGGTAAAATTTCTTCCATATAACTTGCGTTTATTTTTGAAAAAAACGCAAATATGGCAAAAATTTTGAAAATTTAGCAATTTTCAAACTTTGAATTTTTATTCCCTTAAAACAGAGAAATATGTAACACAAAATAGTTAAGAAATAACATTTCCCACATGTCTACTTTACATCAGCACAATTTTGGAATCAAAATTTTTTTTTGTTAGGAAGTTATAAGGGTTAAAAGTTGACCAGCGATTTCTCATTTTTACAACAAAATTTACAAAGCCATTTTTTTTAGGGACCACCTCATATTTGAAGTCACTTTGAGGGGTCTATATGGCAGAAAATACCCAAAGGTGACACCATTCTAAAAACTGCACCCCTCAAGGTACTCAAAACCACATTCAAGAAGATTATTAACCCTTCAGGTGCTTCACAGGAACTAAAGCAACGTGGAAGGAAAAAATGAACATTTAACTTTTTAGCCACAAAAATGATCTTTTACAAACTTTTTTTTTATTTTCACAAGGGTAAAAGGAGAAAATGGGCAGATATGGTTGTTATGCAATTTCTCCTGAGTACGCCAATACCCCATATGTGGGGGAAAACCACTGTTTGGGCACACGGCAGAGCTCGTAAGGGAAGTAGCGCCGTTTGACTTTTTCAAACTAAAATTGGCTGGAGTTGAGATTGGACGCCATGTCGCGCTTGGAGAACCTCTGATGCGCCTAAACAGTGGAAACCCCCACAAGTGACACCATTTTGGAAACTAGACCCCCTAAGGTACTTATCTAGATCTGTTGTGAGCACTTTGAACCCCCAAGTGTTTCACAAAAGTTTATAATGCCTGGGTGTGAAAAAAAAAAAAAAAATTCCACAAAAATGATTTTTTAGTCCTAAATTTTTGAATTTTCCCAAGGAAATTGGACCCCAAAAGTTGTTGTCCAATTTGTCCTGAGTACGCTGATACCCCATATGGGGGGTGGAAAACTGTTTGGGCGCACGGCAGGGCTTGGAAAGGAAGTAGTAACGTTTTGGAATGCAGACGTTGATGGGGGTCATGTTCCGTTTGCAGTGCCCCAGATGAGCCTAAACAGTGGAAATCCCCCACAAGTGACCCCATTTTGGAAACTAGACCCCCTAAGGAACTTATCTAGATCTTTGGTGAGCACTTTGAACCCCCAAGTGCTTCAAACAAGTTTATAATGCCCGGGCATGAAAATAAAAAATCCTATTTTTTTCCCACAAAAATTATCTTTAGTCACTAATTTTTTATTTTCCCAAGGGTATCAGGAGAAATTGGACCACATAAGTTGTTGTCCAATTTGTCCTGAGTACGCTGATGCCCCATATGTGGGGGGGAACCACTGTTTGGGCGCACGGCAGAGCTCGGAAGGGAAGGAGCACCATTTGACTTTTTCCAACCAAAATTGGCTGGAATTGAGATTGGATGCCATGTTGCATTTGGAGAGCCCCTGATGCCTAAACAGTGGAAACCCCCCACAAATGACCCCATTTGGGAAACTAGACCCCCTAAGGAACTTATCTAGATCTTTGGTGAGCAATTTGAACCCTCAAGTGCTTCACACAAGTTTATAACGTAGAGCCGTAAAATTTAAAAATCATATTTTTTCCACAAAAATGATCTTTTCACCCGAATTTTTATTTTTCCAAGGGTAACAAGACTCCAAAAGTTATTGTGCAATTTGTCCTGAGTACACTGATACCCCATATGTGGGGGTATACCACTGTTTGGGTGCATGGCAGAGTTTGGAAGGGAAGGAGCGCCGTCTCACTTTTTCAACGCAGAATTGGCTGGACGCCATGTCGTGTTTGGAGAGCTCCTGATCTGCCTAAACAGTGGAAACCCCCCACAAATGACACCATTTTGGAAACTAGACCCCTCAAGGAACTTATCTAGATGTGTGGTGAGAACTTTGAACCCCCAGGTGTTTCACTAAAGTTTATAACGTACAGCCTTAAAATAAAAAATCCTTTTTTTTTTTTACAAAAATGATTTTTTCGCCCCCAATATTTTATTTTCACAAGGGTAACAGAAGAAACTGGAACCCAAAAGTTGTTGTCCAATTTGTCCTGAGTACGCTGATACCCAATATGTAGGAGAAAACTACTGTATGGGTGCACGTCAGGGCTCGGAAGGGAAGTAGTGACGTTTTGGATTGCAGACTTTGATGGAATGGTCTGGGGGCGTCATGTCGCATTTGGAGAGCCCCTGATACGCCTAAACAGTGGAAACCCCCCACAAGTGACCCCATTTTGGAAAATAGACCCCACAAGGAACTTATCTAGATGTGTGGTGAGCACTTTGAACCCCGAAGTGCTTCACAGAAGTTTATAACGCACAGCCGTAAAAATAAAAAATCCTTTTTTTTTTACAAAAATGATTTTTTCGCCCCCAATATTTTATTTTCACAATGGTAACAGGAGAAATTGGACCCCAAAAGTTGTTGTCCAATTTGTCCTGAGTACGCATTACCCAATATGTGGGAGAAAACTACTGTATGGGCGCATGTCAGGGCTCGGAAAGGGAAGTAGTGACGTTTTGGATTGCAGACTTTGATGGAATGGTCTGGGGGCGTCATGTCGCATTTGGAGAGCCCCTGATGCGCCTAAACAGTGGAAACCCCCCAAAAGTGACCCCATTTTGGAAAATAGACCCCACAAGGAACTTACCTAGATGTGTGGTGAGCACTTTGAACCCCGAAGTGCTTCACAGAAGTTTATAACGCACAGCCGTAAAAATAAAAAATCCTTTTTTTTTTACAAAAATGATTTTTTCGCCCCCAATATTTTATTTTCACAAGGGTAACAGGAGAAATTGGACCCCAAAAGTTGTTGTCCAATTTGTCCTGAGTACGCTGATACCCAATATGTGGGAGAAAACTACTGTATGGGCGCATGTCAGGGCTCGGAAAGGGAAGTAGTGACGTTTTGGATTGCAGACTTTGATGGAATGGTCTGGGGGCGTCATGTCGCATTTGGAGAGCCCCTGATGCGCCTAAACAGTGGAAATCCCCAACAAGTGACCCCATTTTGGAAAATAGACCCCACAAGGAACTTATTTAGATGTGTGGTGAGCGCTATGAAGCCCCAAGTGCTTCACAGAAGTTTATAATGTACAGCCGTAAAAACAAAAAAATCTTATTTTTTTTACAAAAATAATATTTTCGCCCCCAGTTTTTTATTTTCCCAAGGGTAACAGAAGAAATAGGACAAATTTCACAATAACTCTTGGGGTCCAGAGTACGCTGATACCCCATATGTGGGGATAAACTACTGTTTGGACGCATGGCAGAGCTCAGAAGTGAAGGAACACCGTTTGACTTTTTCAAAGCAGAATTGGCTGGAATGGAGATCAGACGCCATGTCACATTTGGAGAGCCCCTGATGTGCCTAAACAGCGGAAACCCCCCAATTCTAACTCCAACCCTAACCCCAACACACCCCTAACCCTAGTCCCAACCCTAATCCCAACCCTAACCCTAATCCAAACTCTAACCCTAATCCTAACTTTAGCGCCAACCCTAACCCTAACTTTAGCCGAAACCCTAACCCTAACCCTAATGGGAAAATGGAAATAAATACATTTTTTTTATTTTATTATTTTTCCCTAACTAAGGGGGTGATAAAGGGGGGTTTGATTTATTATTTATAGCGGTTTTTATGATTGGCAGCTGTCACGCTAAAAGACGCTTTTTATTGCAAAAAGTAGTTTTTTGCATCGCCACATTTTGAGAGCTATAATTTTTTCATATTTTGGCCCACAATGTCATGTGAGGTCTTAATTTTTGCGGGACGAGGTGACGCTTTTATTGGTACCATTTTTGAGCACGTGACATTTTTTGATCGCTTTTTATTTCGATTTTTGGGAGGTTAGAATGAACAAAAATCAGCAATTCATGAATTTCTTTTGGGTGAGGCGTTTTTATTGTTCCGCGTGTGGTAAAATCGATAAAGCAGTTTTATTCTTCGGGTCAGTATGATTATGGCGATACCTCATTTATATAATTTTTTTATGTTTTGGCGCTTTTATAGAATAAAAACAATTTTATATAAAAAATAATTATTTTTGCATCGCTTTATTCTGCGAGCTATAACTTTTTTATTTTTTTGCTGATGATGCTGTGTGATGGCTCGTTTTTTGCGGGACAAGATGACGTTTTCAGCGGTACCATGTTTATTTATATCCGTCTTTTTGATCGCGTGTTATTCCACTTTTTGTTCAGCGGTATGATGATAAAGCACTGATTTTTTGCTTCGTTTTTATTTTTTATTTTTAAGGGGTTCACAAAAGGGGTTAACTAGTGGGACATTTTTATAGGGGGGGTCGTTACGGACGCGGCGATACCATATATGTGTACTTTTATTGTTTATTTTTTTTATTTACAATAAGTAATGAATTTATTGGGGAATATTTTTTTTTTTTTATTTTGGATTTTTTTTTACACATGTTTATTTTTACTTTTTTACTTTGTCCCAGGGTGGGACATCACTGTATTTCATCAGATCGCTGGTGTGACAGTGTGCACAGCACTCTGTCACACCAGCGATGTGACAGGCAGTGCAGGACGCTTCCTCATGCCTGCTCTCGGCAGGCACTGAGGAAGCCGCCTCCCTCCAGGACCCCAGCGCCATCTTGGATCTGGGTCCTGGGAGGGAGGAAGCCCTCAGAGCAGCGCGATCACATCGCGCTGGTCTGAGGGTCTCAGGGGGGCGCGCAGGGAGCCCCCACCCTGCGCGATCCTCCCCTGTGCCCCCAGTACACCGCGATCATGTTTGATCGCGGTGTGCAAGGGGTTAATGTGCCGGGAGCGGTCCGTGACAGCTCCTGACACACAGTCATGGAGCGCAGCTAATCGCCTATGACGTACTATCCCGTCCATGGTCAGAATGGCACGGGTTTTATGGACGGGATAGTACGTCTAATGTCAGAGAGGGGTTAAAGGTGTAAATTCGTAGTAAAAAAGTCCGTTTTTTTTACAACGAATTTACACCTTTAATTAACCCCTACAGGTGTGAAATTTTGCACACATAGACTGATGTAATTGTTTGTGCAAATCAGATTGCAAACGACATGAAAAGACATGGTTAACCCTATGTACACCAAGTGTCATTTCATGTCGGGTGCTTCTGTCTTTTCACAGAAGCCGGCTTTACCCGGCAATTGAATCAGAGGATATTTTACTATGTAGAAGTGTATAAACTATACATATATGTATATATATATGTCACAATGACATGTATATATATATATGTATTCTATGTGTGTATATTTAGTGTTTACAAGGAAATAAAGGTTTTTTTTAGTTGCGATATTTTGTTCCCATAGACTTACATGGGACTTCCGGTATCGGAATCGGATATCGCCGATATTTAGTGATATCGGCAATACCATTCCGATCCGATATTTTTAGATATCGAGCAGTATCGCTCAACACTAGTGGCTACAGATAAACTGAGAGGAGCACAGGACCCAGGAGGGGACCCGGCTGACCTCCACAAAAGTGCAGAGAACTATGCAAAAAGCAAGCACAAAAATTAAAGCAGAAAATATCTTATCTGAAAGCAGAAGATGCAGGCAAGACTCAGCAAACTTCCAAATGAACCAGGAACCACAATTGAGACAAGAACAATTGATCACCGGCAACCATCATGGGAGGAAACCTCCCTTATATCAGACCAGTCAGTGATCCCAGATTGCCATTCCTCGCTGAAAGGTTCAGTACTGTCTGTAACCACCATAGGGAGCCTCTGCTAACAAACCATCTCTAGCACATTCATAACACACCATGGAAAAATTAAGAGTGAGGCTCGCATGGTAAACCTCTAAAAATTTTGAGCGAGGGCCACCTGATAACCCTCTAAATATTTTAACTGAGGTCTTCCTGATAACAAATAAAGATTTTGAGTGAGGGCTGACTGATGACCCTCTAAAGATTTTGAGTGTGAGCAGCCTATTGACAGTCTAAAGATTTTGAGTGAAGGACGCCTGATGACCCTATAAATATTTTGAGTATGGGCCACCTGATGACCCGCTAAAGAATTTGAGCGAGGACCACCTGATGACCCTCTAAATAATTTGAGTGTGGGCCACCTAATGATCCTACTCTGTCATCCGATGGGGTGGAGAAGTCTGGGCCAATTCAGGATTGGTCCATTTTGATAAGAGTCAGCCTGTCAGCATTTTCAATTGACAAGCCGATGTGTCTATCAGTTATTATGCCCCCCGGCAGCACTAAAACCCCGCTCTTTCAAAAGGCTAGCAGCAGGACAAGCCAGCAACTCCAAGGCATAGAGGGACAGTTCATGCAACATGTCCAGCTTGGATACTCAATAATTGTATGGCACAGAGGAATCATGAAGGAAACTGGTACAGTCGGCTAGATGTTCCTTCACCATCTTCCAAAACTTTTCCTTCCTTGTCAGACTATTCTGTGCATCAGGGCCTGGGAGCTGGGAGGGTGTAATGAAATTGTCTCAGACTTTTGTTAGGGTCCACCTGACCCCTGTTGGACCTGGTGTGTGTCTCCCTTGTCTCTCCTCCTTGTTACTCAAGGATCTATGATCTCGGCCACCAGCGTTGTCAGATGGCAATTTTTGTACTAATTGTTTGACTAGGGCCATCTGGTATTGTACCATTTTACTAGCCCCCTGTGCCATAGGAATGAGAGACAGAATGTTCTACTTGTATAGTGGATTGAGAAGGGTGAACAACCAGTAATCAGTGTTGCCCAAAATGTGCATAATGCAAAGGTCACAGGAAAGGCAGTGGAACTTAAGGTGAGCCATGTGTGCCAAACTCCCAACAGACAAGACTTCCCTGTCACCACCAGGAGGACAACTCTCCTCTTCCTCTCCGACTCATACAGTCATGGCCAAAAGTTTTGAGAATGACACAAATATTATATTTTCACATGATCTGCTGCCCTCTGGTTTTTATGTGTGTTTGACAGATGTTTTTTATCACAGACAGAAATATAATAATTGCAAACATATGAGTAACAAAAGCTTATATTGACAGTTAGAATGAGTTAATGCAGCAAGTCAATATTTGCAGTGTTGACCCTTCTTCTTCAGGACCTCTGCAATTCTCCCTGGCATGCTCTCAATCAACTTCTGGACCAAATCCTGACTGATAGCAGTCCATTCTTGCACAATCAATGCTTTCATTTTGTCAGAATTTTTTATGGTTTTTGTTTGTCCACCAGTCTCTTGTTGATTGACCACAAGTTCTCAATGGGATTAAGATCTGGGGAGTTTCCAGGCCATGGACCCAAAATCTCTATGTTTTGTTCCCTGAGCCATTTAGTTATCACCTTTGCTTTATGGCAAGGTGCTCCATCATGCTGGAAAAGGCATTGTTGATCGAAAAACTGCTCTTGGAGGGTTGGGAGAAGTTGCTCTTGGAGGACATTCTGGCACCATTCTTTATTCATGGCTGTGTTTTTAGGCAAGACTGTGAGAGAGCCAATTCCCTTGGCTGAGAAGCAACCCCACACATGAATGGTTTCAGGATGCTTAACAGTTGGCATGAGACAAGACTGGTGGTAGCGCACACCTTGTCTTCTCCGAATGAGGCGTTTTCCTGATGTCCCAAACAATCGAAAAGGGGATTCATCAGAGAAAATAACTTTACCCCAGTACTCAGCAGTCCACTGCCTGTACCTTTTTCAGAATATCAGTCTGTCCATGATGTTTTTTCTGGAGAGAAGTGGCTTATTTGCTGCCCTCCTTGAGACCAGGCCTTGCTCCAAGAGTCTCCGCCTCACAGTGCGTGCAGATGCACTCACACCTGCCTGCTGCCATTCCTGAGCAAGCTCTGCACTGCTGGTAGCCCGATCCCACAGCTGAAACACTTTTAAGAGACGGTCCTGGCGCTTGCTGGTCTTTCTTGGGCGCCCTGAAGCCTTTTTGGCAACAATGGAACCTCTCTCCTTGAAGTTCTTGATGATGCGATAGATTGTTGACTGAGGTGCAATCTTTCTAACTGCGATACTCTTCCCTGTTAGGCCATTTTTGTGCATTGCAATGATGACTGCACGTGTTTCTTTAGAGATAACCATGGTTAACAGAAGAGAAACAATTATGCCAAGCACCAGCCTCCTTTTAAAGTGTCCAGTGGTGTCATTCTTACTTAATCATGACAGATTGATCTCCAGCCATGTCCTCATCAACACCCACACCTGTGTTAATGGAGCAATTACTGAAAAGAGGTTAGCTGGTCTTTTTAAGGCAGGGCTGCAATGATGTGTTTTGGGGGATAAAGTTCATTTTCTAGCCAAATATTGACTTTGCAAGTAATTGCTGTTAAGCTGATCACTCTTTATAACATTCTGGAGTATATGCAAATTGCCATTAGAAAAAGTGAAGCAGTAGACTTTGTAAAAATTAATATTTGTGTCATTCTCAAAACTTTTGGCCATGACTGTACACACTAAACAGCTGGGATGAAGCTGGTGTGGGTAGTACCTTCAGTAGCAACCATCTCCTTTCCTCCTCCACCTCCTCATTATCACCCAAATCTGTGCTCTGAGAAGCTGAGATTAGGCTGGGCTGTGTAGTATTATCCAGTGTCCTTTCTTCCTTCATCTCCACCTGTTTCACATACAAAGCTTCTTCTTTAATTGTGAAACAAGAAACCAGATCTGAGCTGAAAAAGTAAGTTAATGTGTATGCAAAATGTAAATGCATATTAACACATGACCATTACACAAAGAAAACCAGACACAAAAAACAAATATCCTCAAATAAAATAAATAATTTTTTTTTTTAGCAAAAAATGCATGAAGGTAGCAATAATTATAAGGGTATTTAGTAAACATAATTTTGATCAAAAGAATGTACAAGCCATCCCGTCACGTCAAGGCAACCCTTGTGGGACAGTCATAACTCTTGTATTAAAAACCTTTCCACTTGTCAAGTGACGTAAATGTGAACAAAGGCAGAGGGACTGAACCCACCAGTTAAAGCATAGGCCAGACAGGATGGATTTCACAGCTCAGAAACAGGGCGGTCACACCCTTATATGCACAAGATGCACTTTGAACAAAGCAATAAACCAGATCTGAACTGAAAAAGTAAGTTAATGTGTATGCAAAATGTAAATGCATATTAACACATGACCATTACACAGAGAAAACCAAAGCCTTCCAACTGTCATGACACTCACATGTGTGGTAATTTTCTTAACAACTGGATGATGCTGTTTCTCTTTTATTAGAAAATCTTCATGGCTGCTTCTTGATTTGAACCAGTAACTTTTTTGCTTGGCAATCAATCTAATAACACACTGAACTATTATGAATGTGAGAACAGGTTGTAATTTGCAGTATACTGAAAAAAAAAAAGATTTTTTCCACCAGCGGGAGCAAAACAGTAACAATGCAGTGACATGACATGAATCTGTGTAAAGATGTGTAAAGAATGAGGCACCAATTCATTAGGACTGACATTTCGTATGCCAGTCTGAGTGAGGAATAAGAGTCACTAAATTCATTAAAAAGTGCACTTTACTTAATGAATTTGGCACATCTTCTCAATGGTGTGTGCCTCTGTAGATCTCGCCAGAAATATTGCTTTATTCAAATAAACGCTACCACTTTCCAAAAGCTTGTCATTTTGGCAGAGCTGCTACAAATTATCATTAAAATGCTAAAAGTCTCAACATTTTTGCACAATTTTGCATTGTACAAAAAATTTGCAACTGTTCAAACTGTTTTATGCCAGTTTTCTGTCAAAATCACATTGATGTATAGGCCGCTAAGTTTAGAATTTGATATAGGATTGTATAGCCATCTTCACATACATTTTACCATGCTTGAAAAGAAGTCTCACTGGGTCTAGTGGATCTATTTAAAAATATAAGCAATTTGCATTGTGAAATTTAGTGATAGGTCCTCTTTAATGTAAATTCACACAGTGTAGTCAAAAGTCTTTTGATTTAGAAGAAATTGTGGCAAAAAAAAACATGTTTTGGTGGTATTATCTCTATTATCCCAACTCCAAGAGGAATATCTTGAAATTACACAAAAACAACTTTTCTTTCATGCTACTAAAAATACTATTACACCTGTATACTTAAGCTTAACAAGGTACATTTGAAATATTTAAAAATCTAATAAAGTTAGGCCATTCACTGATTAGATTTAATTTTATATCTGCTTTCAAATACCCTTAATGATAATTTCACTTAAACAGCTGGTAGTAATTATTCAATTTTACAACTGCTAAGTATTTACCAGCATGTACTAATGGCAATAACAAAGGCTATATTTTTGTCTTGTTTACTTTGTTGAAAATGTGAAAACATTTTAGCTTGATTACTAAGGATTAAACTAAATTAAGATAAATTAAGGATGCCGAACATTTGGAACCAAAAATTGCAAAATTTATTTTAGAAGCCAAATTATTTAGCGAAAAAGGCACAGAAAATCTTGATGCTGAAAGGGGTGATCCTGAAAATATTCATTATTTTCCAATAGAAATAACACCATATCTGTTCATGAATTGAATCAGGAATTACAGTTTGATTTTACAAAGTCATATTAAAAGACTCGTTAAAGGATTGATTGTGACTTGTAGGATCGCTACTTCCAATAGGTGGCGCTATAGAGTTCAAGTCCTCTTTTTCTTTTAAGAGGCAATTTGCATATTAAATTTCCCAGAGGAGCATTGCACGGCGAATAAGCCTCCTTACTTTGACAAGCCAGAGCTGGTATGTCACTCTCCACAAGGAGAAACCTTACCCCTTAGACCTCAGTCCAGAGCCTCTCACCTTGCCAAATCAGATCTCATACTTTGCACTAACGAGGACCAATAGTCCGAAACACCGTGTCTGCAAACTGAGATACTGATTTGGTTTTTATCCTAAGTCATATTACAAAACTCATTAAAGAGTTGATTGTGACTTGTAGGATCACTAGTTCCAATAGGTGGCGCTATAGAGTTCAAGTCCTCTTTTTCTCTTAAGAGGCAATTTGCATATTAAATTTCCCAGAGGAGCATTGCACGGCGAATAAGCTTCCTTACTTTGACAAGCCAGAGTTGGTATGTCACTCTCCACAAGGAGAAACCTTACCCCTTAGACCTCAGTCCAGAGCCTCTCACCTTGCCAAATCAGATCTCATACTTTGCACTGACGAGGACCAATAGTCCGAAACACCGTGTCTGCAAATTGAGATACTGATTTGGCTTTTATCCTAAGTCATATTACAAGATTCGTTAAAGGGTTGTTTGTGACTTGTAGGATCGCTACTTCCAATAGGTGGCGCTATAGAGTACAAGTCCTCTTTGTTTGAAGAGGCAGTTTGCATATTAAATTTCCCAGAGGAGCATTGCACGGCGAATAAGCCTCCTTACTTTGACAATCCAGAACTGGTATGTCACTCTCCACAAGGAGAAACCTTACCCCTTAGACTTCAGTTTGACTTTAATAATTGACATGGGGTTGAGCAGTAATCGTGCTCACAACCTGAAGACAGGAGTGGCACTGTTTTTTTTAGAAATCAGGTTGTCCACTACTTTAACATTGCTGCATTGCTGACGTATCTTTAGGATAGGTCACCAATGTCTTATCTATGGGGGTGCGACACCCAGCATTCCCGACAATCAGCCACTCTCTGTGTCTCCGGCAGCTGGAGCTGCTCATTTACAGAGCTGCACAACGCAATTCCGACTACGGTATAGTGGCCTTGGTCGGGTACTGTGCATCTGCCTCCTATTGAGTTGAAGAGAGGTCGGATGTGCTGTACCCAGCTGCGACCACTATACAGTAGTTGGAGCTGTGTTGTGCAGCACCGTAACTGAGCAGTTCTGGCCATAGAGAACAGCTCTTTGGCAGTGGTGCTGGGTATCGCACCCCCACAGATCAGACATTGATGAGTTATCTTGAGGATAGGTCATCAATGTTAAAGTAGTGGACAACCTCTTTAACTGCTCCATTACTGCAGTCCATAAACTTGTACTTAGGCCCCAACTTCCTCTTTACTGTATATGCCATAGAATTCCTTTTATACTTTTGGCAAATGGCATGGTCTGATCCAAAAGGATTTTTTTTTTAATTTCATGGCGCTTCCTGTGCTTCATGGGTGTGGATGACACATCCTTTGTCATCCACAGATCACTGCAAGTCATAAACCTGCACAGTTTAACTGCAGGTCTACTAAAAGTGCCATAATGCATCAGTGTCTGCATCTATTAAGCCGGAAGTTAAGTCAATATCAGCGCATGTGAGGAGGCACAGAGAAAAGAGAAAAGAGCACATCAGACCGGACTGCGCCATATGCCAGAGGTATGTAAGGTACCAATATATGAATACATCAGTACCACCATCAGTACAAGAATAAATCACAGAAACACAATCAGTACATGAATACAACACCAAGTATAACACAGTGATCAATTGCAATATTTGTTCAACTCACATCATATACCTTTATATCTGTAACGCTGGTATTGTCTGTACTTTGTTTTCCAGCGTTACTCTGCATGTTTTTTGCATTAACCCTTTTGCTCCTTTCCCCCTAACCAGCTGGGATACTGTTGTCTGTTACCTATATGGATGCTGCTCAGTTCCCGGCTCTGCTGCGTACCCGTACTTGCGTGAGTGGCTCCGCTGCTTTGCATGACCGCCCGCATGTGCGGTTCCTGACTTGCTGTGAAAGCCGTCTGTAGCTTGCAAAGTCCTCTGCAGTGGTGCATGACTTACTGCGTGGTTGGCAGCAGCCATTGTTGGGTTCCCTCTGTGTTGTGTTGTCTGGCTCTGCATAGGGGGCGCGGCCCACACCTGTCCTGCTTTTATGTGGATTGGGTGTTTACTAGAATTTCTGCTCCAGCCTATCGCTGTGAAGCAGCTCATATATAAAGTTCCCCAGCCCTAGTGGGCGTTGCCAGAGCTTCACATTGAATCCACACTGAATCCCTGAACCTAGCCGTATGTGGTTGTGTGTTCAGCTCCTGCTCTGAATTTGATCAGCTCTGGAGAGCTGATTCCCTGTTCCTGTTGTGTCTTGTTCCCTGATCCTGGATCAAACCCGGTACCTGAATGTCTGAATTGTGTCTTGTGTTTCCGCCTATGCTGGGGGCTGATTACCCAGATCGCCGTTCCTGGAGGCTGTATATCCAGGCCTGTTCCTGCTGTGTCTAATTACCTGAACCCCTGATCTTGGATCGCATCCTGTACCTGACTGTCTGAACTGTGTCCTTTGTGTTATGTTCCTGAAATCCTGCTGTGTCCAGAACCCTGTGCCAGTGACTGTGAATCCTTGCTATATAACCTGAGTTCATCTTGGAAGAAGGAGTCCGGTGTGTGCTGAGTTTCTGTTACTCTGTGCTCAGCCTCTGTGCAATCCCCGGCCAGCTCCTGTTGAGCCTGGCGGGGCTTGCACCAGACCGCTGGGGTTCCTTTTCAGGTCGCTGCCAGATGTCCGGATCCTATGCCTGATGACCATGGCCTGATGTTCGATGACCACTTCCAGATGTCCGGATCCTATCCTTCCTGCCTGATGTCCGGATCCTGCCGATCATTGCCAGATGTCCGGAGCCTGCTGATCGGTGCCAGATGTCCGGAGTCCGAGGCCTGTGTTCCAATCCATGTTCCTGTCCGTGTTCCTGACTCCCTGAGATCCAATCCATGTTCCTGTCTGTGTTCCTGACTCCCTGAGATCCAATCCGTGTCCCTGTTGTTCCTGTGCAGTCTAACTCTGTTTCAGCCATCAGCTCCTGATTCCAGTTACCTGCCTGTTACCTGTCGGCTTGCCTGTCTGCCATCCGTCTGCAGTTCCTTCCAGAGGTTCGGACGTCATCTGCAGAGATCCCCGGCTCTTGCCTGCTCACCTAGGAGCGATCATCTGCCATCCGACTGCAGCTCCATCCGGAAGTTCGGACATCATCTGCAGAGATCCCCGGCTCTTGCCTGCTCACCTGGGAGCGATCATCTGCCATCCGACTGCAGCCTACCTGGAGGCTCCACCATATCAGGTCGTATATACCTGCCTGTCTAGAGACTGCCTGGTCACTTACCGTGACAACCTGCCTGTCTAGAGACTGCCTGGTCACTTGCCGTGACAACCTGCCTGTCCAGAGACTGCCTGGTCACTTGTCGTGACAACCTGCCTGTCCCAGAGACTGCCTGGTCACTTGCCGTGACAACCTGCCTGTCCCAGAGACTGCCCTGGTCACTTTCCGTGACAATCTGCCTGTCCCAGAGACTGCCTGGTCACTTGCCGTGACAACCTGCCTGCCCTGGTCACTTGCCGTGACAACCTGCCTGCCCTGGTCACTTGCCGTGACAACCTGCCTGCCTGGTCACTTGCCGTGACAACCTGCCTGCCTGGTCACTTGCCGTGACAACCTGCCTGCCTGGTCACTTGCCGTGACAACCTGCCTGCCCTGGTCACTTGCCGTGACAACCTGCCTGTCCCAGAGATTGCCCTGGTCACTAGCCGTGACAACCTGCCTGTCCCAGAGACTGCCTGGTCACTTGCTGTGACAACCTGCCTGTCCCAGAGACTGCCTTGGTCACTTGCCGTGACAACCTGCCTGTCCTGCCGGTTCCTCCTTGGTCTACCCTGTGATGACGTCTGTCCTGGGTCGGTGTCTGATGTTCTCCTGCTGAGCCTGTGCTACGCCTGAGGCCTGAGAGAGAGGCCGTCCTAGTATGCCCGTGCCAGATGACCCTGGACTTCATCAACCCGTGATGACCCCGCCATCGTCTGACGTTCGTCCTGGGCCGTGTCTGATGTTCTCCTGCTGAGCCTGTGCTACGCCCGAGGCCTGAGAGTGAGGCCATACTAGTATGCCCGTGCCAGATGATCCTGGACTTCATCAACCCGTGATGACCCCGCCATCGTCTGAAGTCTGTCTGAGGTCGGTGTCTGATGTTCTCCTGCTGAGCCTGTGCTACGCCTAAGGCCTGAGAGAGAGGCCGTCCAAGTATGCCTGTGCCAGATAACCCTGGACTGCATCTACCCGTGATGTCCTCCAGCACTCGTCTGTGATCCTGAGTTGTGTACCCTTCTCTGATGTGCGGAATCGGGAGCCCGGTCTTATGTTCTGTTTATGTACTTTGTTTCTTTAAGTAAACTTTATGTTTCTTCTTACCTGAAGTTGTGCGGTGTTGTCTAGTCCTGCAGGTCGCCACCTTGCCCACATGCTCAGCTGCCAGGATCCCGGTCGCTGCCCTTCCCTAGTCCGGGCAGGCCCGGGTCTCCCTCCGTGGTCCAGTGGGTCCACATTCTTACCATCTGGGACCCATGCCTCACGTCGTCGTGGACTGGCGGCGTGGGAGCATTGGCTAGCTAGGCAAGCTATGCCATGTCCCGACGCCCCACAGCCGTGGGAAGCGCTACAGAAAGCTCTGGCCATGGACTCCGCTGAGCATGTGCGGTCTGCAGGACTTTCTCCAAGCTCCACCTGATGTGCGAACTAGACTACTTGGTCCCCACAGGGTAAGTGGACTAGATGGCTCGATTCCCCGCTTGGTCAGCGGTTCGGACTTTTCGAGCTATTAACTCTGCTGCCATATTGTGAACTATGGGACTTACCGCCAAACCCAAGTGAATTTTTCTGGGGAATTTTTTTTTTTACTTGGGTCTTCAGAAGAGGGGGCCTGAGGAGGGGGATACTGTAACGCTGGTATTGTCTGTACTTTGTTTTCCAGCGTTACTCTGCATGTTTTTTGCATTAACCCTTTTGCTCCTTTCCCCCTAACCAGCTGGGATACTGTTGTCTGTTACCTATATGGATGCTGCTCAGTTCCCGGCTCTGCTGCGTACCCGTACTTGCGTGAGTGGCTCCGCTGCTTTGCATGACCGCCCGCATGTGCGGTTCCTGACTTGCTGTGAAAGCCGTCCGTAGCTTGCAAAGTCCTCTGCAGTGGTGCATGACTTACTGCGTGGTTGGCAGCAGCCATTGTTGGGTTCCCTCTGTGTTGTGCTGTCTGGCTCTGCATAGGGGGCGCGGCCCACACCTGTCCTGCTTTTATGTGGATTGGGTGTTTACTAGAATTACTGCTCCAGCCTATCGCTGTGAAGCAGCTCATATATAAAGTTCCCCAGCCCTAGTGGGCGTTGCCAGAGCTTCACATTGAATCCACACTGAATCCCTGAACCTAGCCGTATGTGGTTGTGTGTTCAGCTCCTGCTCTGAATTTGATCAGCTCTGGAGAGCTGATTCCCTGTTCCTGTTGTGTCTTGTTCCCTGATCCTGGATCAAACCCGCTACCTGAATGTCTGAATTGTGTCTTTGTTTCCGCCTATGCTGGGGGCTGATTACCCAGATCGCCGTTCCTGGAGGCTGTATATCCAGGCCTGTTCCTGCTGTGTCTAATTACCTGAACCCCTGATCTTGGATCGCATCCTGTACCTGACTGTCTGAACTGTGTCCTTTGTGTTATGTTCCTGAAATCCTGCTGTGTCCAGAACCCTGTGCCAGTGACTGTGAATCCTTGCTATATAACCTGAGTTCATCTTGGAAGAAGGAGTCCGGTGTGTGCTGAGTTTCTGTTACTCTGTGCTCAGCCTCTGTGCAATCCCCGGCCAGCTCCCGTTGAGCCTGGCGGGGCTTGCACCAGACCGCTGGGGTTCCTTTTCAGGTCGCTGCCAGATGTCCGGATCCTATGCCTGATGACCATGGCCTGATGTCCGATGACCACTTCCAGATGTCCGGATCCTATCCTTCCTGCCTGATGTCCGGATCCTGCCGATCATTGCCAGATGTCCGGAGCCTGCTGATCGGTGCCAGATGTCCGGAGTCCGAGGCCTGTGTTCCAATCCATGTTCCTGTCCGTGTTCCTGACTCCCTGAGATCCAATCCATGTTCCTGTCTGTGTTCCTGACTCCCTGAGATCCAATCCGTGTCCCTGTTGTTCCTGTGCAGTCTAACTCTGTTTCAGCCATCAGCTCCTGATTCCAGTTACCTGCCTGTTACCTGTCGGCTTGCCTGTCTGCCATCCGTCTGCAGTTCCTTCCAGAGGTTCGGACGTCATCTGCAGAGATCCCCGGCTCTTGCCTGCTCACCTAGGAGCGATCATCTGCCATCCGACTGCAGCTCCATCCGGAAGTTCGGACATCATCTGCAGAGATCCCCGGCTCTTGCCTGCTCACCTGGGAGCGATCATCTGCCATCCGACTGCAGCCTACCTGGAGGCTCCACCATATCAGGTCGTATATACCTGCCTGTCTAGAGACTGCCTGGTCACTTACCGTGACAACATGCCTGTCTAGAGACTGCCTGGTCACTTGCCGTGACAACCTGCCTGTCCAGAGACTGCCTGGTCACTTGTCGTGACAACCTGCCTGTCCCAGAGACTGCCTGGTCACTTGCCGTGACAACCTGCCTGTCCCAGAGACTGCCCTGGTCACTTTCCGTGACAATCTGCCTGTCCCAGAGACTGCCTGGTCACTTGCCGTGACAACCTGCCTGCCCTGGTCACTTGCCGTGACAACCTGCCTGCCCTGGTCACTTGCCGTGACAACCTGCCTGCCTGGTCACTTGCCGTGACAACCTGCCTGCCTGGTCACTTGCCGTGACAACCTGCCTGCCTGGTCACTTGCCGTGACAACCTGCCTGCCCTGGTCACTTGCCGTGACAACCTGCCTGTCCCAGAGATTGCCCTGGTCACTAGCCGTGACAACCTGCCTGTCCCAGAGACTGCCTGGTCACTTGCTGTGACAACCTGCCTGTCCCAGAGACTGCCTTGGTCACTTGCCGTGACAACCTGCCTGTCCTGCCGGTTCCTCCTTGGTCTACCCTGTGATGACGTCTGTCCTGGGTCGGTGTCTGATGTTCTCCTGCTGAGCCTGTGCTACGCCTGAGGCCTGAGAGAGAGGCCGTCCTAGTATGCCCGTGCCAGATGACCCTGGACTTCATCAACCCGTGATGACCCCGCCATCGTCTGACGTTCGTCCTGGGCCGGTGTCTGATGTTCTCCTGCTGAGCCTGTGCTACGCCCGAGGCCTGAGAGTGAGGCCATACTAGTATGCCCGTGCCAGATGATCCTGGACTTCATCAACCCGTGATGACCCCGCCATCGTCTGAAGTCTGTCTGAGGTCGGTGTCTGATGTTCTCCTGCTGAGCCTGTGCTACGCCTAAGGCCTGAGAGAGAGGCCGTCCAAGTATGCCTGTGCCAGATAACCCTGGACTGCATCTACCCGTGATGTCCTCCAGCACTCGTCTGTGATCCTGAGTTGTGTACCCTTCTCTGATGTGCGGAATCGGGAGCCCGGTCTTATGTTCTGTTTATGTACTTTGTTTCTTTAAGTAAACTTTATGTTTCTTCTTACCTGAAGTTGTGCGGTGTTGTCTAGTCCTGCAGGTCGCCACCTTGCCCACATGCTCAGCTGCCACGGATCCCGGTCGCTGCCCTTCCCTAGTCCGGGCAGGCCCGGGTCTCCCTCCGTGGTCCAGTGGGTCCACATTCTTACCATCTGGGACCCATGCCTCACGTCGTCGTGGACTGGCGGCGTGGGAGCATTGGCTAGCTAGGCAAGCTATGCCATGTCCCGACGCCCCACAGCCGTGGGAAGCGCTACAATATCACATAAACCTACAACTCCCAGTATATCCTTAACAATAGTAAGGAGATGCTGAGAGTTGTTACTAGCCATCATCAGACTGTGGATCATAGAGGAACAATTTTACTGCAACTGCAACACTGCTGTCTCTTATGAGCTTTAACCACCATACTCTTCCCCTATTCAACTATAACCATAACACTGTACTCTGTTATGATCTATGGCCTCTTCAATGTTCCCACTTTACACTGTCCCTCAACTCTGGTTTCTCTTTACACTGTGGCATCTCAAGCTGGTACCTCTCCTCTATATCTACACACCATATTCCACCCACATTGCCCCATCTCCATACTGTAACGTCACAATGTCCGACCCATGCGCTCACCTCGCCATATTGTTCTTCCTCTTCACAACTGTATCCCATCATATTGTCCTTATCTGTACACTGTTCTTTCCTACACTGCCTAATTTTCACATTGTGACTTTCCACAATGCAAACTCTATTCTGCCCATCCTTGCACTACCGCCTCTCTACATGGTCTCATTTCTAGTGACCTGCTTAAAAGACATCTTTCCTATTGGAGGCTCTCTTTTTCTACCTGGTGTGGTGGAGCCCCCCATCCTGGCTGCTATATCCCCTGATGAGTCCCTGATGGGATGAAATGGATAGAGGGCGGTTTTTAATTTTAACTGTCATAACTAGAGATGAGCGACTTTGCATCCAGGAGGGTCAAGTCGGGTTTCAGGCCACCCGACTTTCCCAAAAGTCGAGTCGAACGAAGTCGGCAGACTAACGAAAACAGTCGAGTCGGAGTCGAAAACCCGACCCCAATGCAAGTCAATGGGGAATAAAAGTCGGCAGTGAGTGGAGGACAGTAAACACACTTACAGTGCCCATTTCAATGCCAACAACATCAATTCTTACTACTTAAGTTTGTCAACCTTAATTTACAACGCATTGAAAACTGGGGGTTATTTGGCTAAAGTTGTGGGGGGGCAGGGCTGGCTCCAGGTTTTCGTGGGCCCCGGGCAAAAGAGTCTCAGTGGGCCCCTTTAGCACATACCACAATTCATGATGCTCCGATACGGCAGAGAAATATAGGTATAGTATAATGCCAAATACTTCACTTCTTACATTACATGAGTGATATCTATTGTAAATTCTACAATAGCTCAAAAACCGCACAGCATAGTCCTCCATACAGTATTATGGGCGCCACATAGTGTGCCATACAGAATAATGAGCCCCATATATTGCTCTATACAGAATAATGAGCCCCATATATTGCTCCATACAGAATGGGCTCCATATAATGCTCAATACAGAATAGGCCCCATATGTGCTCCATATGATGCTCCATATATAAAGAGCCCTATATGATGCCCCATAAATAATGAACCCCATATGATGCCCTAGTATATGATGGGCCCCATATATGATGCTCCAGTGTATGATGAGCCCCATAAAATGCTCCAAATATAATGGTCCCCATTTATAAACTATGTTCCAAATTATTATGCAAATTGGTTTTAAGTGTCATAGCATTTTTTTTTTTTTGTAAATGAAACCCATTGATGATATTGTGTCTCAGGGTTCTTTGGATCGCTGAAATCAATATCAGATACCTGTGATAATTATTTTGCCATGTGAGCCCAATAAAAGGAAAACTGGATGTTCCACACTATTAAACAGGCCAGAGTTTTCAAGTAAAATGGGAAAGAAAAAGGATCTCTCTGCTGCTGAAAAGCATCAAATAGTGCAATGCCTTGGTCAAGGGATGAAAACATTACATATTTCCAAAAAACTTAAGCGTGATCATCGTACTGTTAAGAGATTTGTGGCTGATTCTGAGCACAGACTTGTTCGTGCTGATAAAGGCAGAATGAGGAAGGTTTCTGCCAGGCAAGTTCATCGGATTAAGAGAGCAGCTGCTAAAAAGCCATTACAAACCAGCAAACAGATATTTGAAGCTGCTGGTGCCTCTGGAGTCCCTCAAATCACAAGGTGTGGGATCCTTCAAAGGCTTGCTGTGGTGCATAAACCTAGGATTCGGCCACCCCTAAACAGTGCTCACAAGCAGAAACGGTTGCAGTGGGCCCAGACATACATGAAGACTAATTTTCAAACAGTCTTGTTTACCGATGAGTGTTGAGCAACCCTGGATGGTCCAGATGGATGGAATAGTGGATGGTTGGTGGATGGCCACCATGTCCCAACAAGGCTGTGATGTAATCAAGGAGGTGGAGGAGTCATGTTTTGGGCCTAAAGGTAGGGCCCTTTAAGGTTCCTGAAGGTGTGAAAATGACCTCTGCAAAGTATGTATAGTTTCTGACTGACAACTTTCTTCCATGGTATAAAAAGCAGAAACGTGCCTTCAGGAGCAAAATCATCTTCTTCATGCATGACAATGCACCATCTCATGCTGCAAAGAATACCTCTGAGTCATTGGCTGCTATGGGCATAAAAGGAGATAAACTCATGGTGTGGCCAGCATCTTCCCCTGACCTCAACCCTATAGAGTACCTTTGGAGTATCATCAAGCAAAATATCTATGAGGGTGGGAGGCAGTTCACTTCAAAACAGCAGCTCTGGGAGGCTTCATGCAAAGAAATACAAGAAGAAACTCTCCAAAAACTCACAAGTTCAATGGATGAAAGAATTGTTAAGGTGATATCAAAGAAGGGTTCCTATGTTAACATGTAACTTGGCCTGTTAGGATGTTTTGGAGTTAAGTAGCTTTTTTTGTTCAGTGACTGTGACCTCCTAATGCTGCAAATTCCACAAATGAGCATTTTCAGTTCTTTAAAACAGATCAAATGTTCAGAAATTCTACTGTGCCTAATAATTTGGAACAGTGCATTTTGAGTTTTTTTCCATTTTGGAGATTATACTGTTATCATTGGGAGGTTTCTTCAATAAAATTTGATGTATACTCTAACGGGTGATGACTTTTATTAGATGACTGTCATTTGCACCGACCACTTAGGAAAATCAGAGAAAAATATAATTTGCATAATAATTTGGAACATAGTGTAATGCTCCATATATAATGGGCTCCATGTGATGCTCCATATATTATGTGCCCCATATGATGCGCCATATATAATGGACCCCATATGATGCTCCAGTATATGATGTGCCCCATGGATGATGCTCCAGTATATGATGGGCCTATATAATGCTCCATGATTTTTCTAGCCAGCATTTATATTCTGTGGGGGTTCTCGCAATTTATTTTAATTTATTATTATTTTTTTATGAACATTAAAATTATAATTATGTCTCTGTGTTATATGTGATGTTATGTAAATTAATAAACTATTCTTTTGGTGCACATCCCTTTTTGTCGGTGTTATTTACTATTCTGATATCACTGTTGGGTTGCTTTACCACACCATATCCTTTGGTTCCTCTTTTAATTTGGAACATAGTGTAATGTTCCATATATAATGGGCTCCATGTGATGCTCCATATATAATGTGCCCCATATGATGCGCCATATATAATGGACCCCATATGATGCTCCAGTATATGATGTGCCCCATGGATGATGCTCCAGTGTATGATGGGCCTATATAATGCTCCATATATAATGGGCCCCATCTGATGCTCCAGTGTATAATGGGCCCCGTATATGATGCTCCAGTGTATGATGGACCCCAATTATAATGCTCCAGTGTATGATGGGCCCGATATATAATTCTCCAGTGTATAATGCTCCCCATATATTGCTCCAAACATAAAAAAATGAAATACCTCTCATCGCTGGGCGCTGCTCTACTCTGGACTCCTCAGCGTCGCCATCTTCCAGCTCTCTGCACTGTGACTGTTCAGGCAGAGGGTGCACAGATGTGACATCATCGTGCTCTCTGACCTGAATGTCACTGTCAGGAAATGCG
This sequence comes from Oophaga sylvatica, assembly GCA_033576555.1. Lineage (NCBI taxonomy): Eukaryota > Metazoa > Chordata > Amphibia > Anura > Dendrobatidae > Oophaga > Oophaga sylvatica. The sequence continues at coordinate 48,766,616 of JARQOD010000008.1, forward strand.
GAAGAAGTCACAGCAGTGGAGCAGGGAGAGGAAGTATTGCAAGTGCTGGGGCAATGAGCAAGCAAGGGGCCCACTCGTGGGCACCGGCACTGGCACAGGGCCCCTCATAGTACGCCAGTGTCTCTGACGGCGAGTGGTCCCCCACCTGCTCAGGGCCCCGGCACTTGCCCAGGTGCACCAGGTGCTGATGCCGACCCTGGGGGGGGTACAGCCCAGTTAGGGAGGTGGAAAAACTGACATATGTTGAGGTGTAGGCTGGACATTCAGCAGCTGCAAATGGAGGAATTGGGGAAGTCGGAGGAAGAGGAGGACAAAGTGATCCATTTTGCTGGCAACCTATGTGTCATCAGGGGAAGGTGGTACAAAATACTTTGAAACCCAGGCATGGTTCATTTTAATGAAGGTGAGATCACCAACATTTTGGGTCGACAGCCGGGTCCTTCTTTCTGTCAGGATTGATCCAGCAGCACTGAAGACTCTTTCTGAGAGAACACTACCAGCAGGGCAAGCGAGCTCCTGTAAGGCATATTGTGCCAATTCAGGCCAGGTGTCCAGTTAACAGGCCCAGTAGTCAAAGGGGAATGAACTGTGAGGGAGAACATTGATAGGGGAGGAGAGGTAATTTTGAACCATAGTTGACAACTGCTGTCTCCTGTCTGTTGCAATCGATTCAGTATTAACAGTCGTGTGAGCGGTTCTCGAGAGATCAGTCCACAACATGGTCATGAAACCCCTGTCTCCAATGCCACATTGGCTGTGTGCACCACGAACACCTCTTCCATGTTGCCCAGTACGGCTCGTGGTAGAACCTGCACCGCTGCTGTGTGCTGGGAATGCCTCTAACAAACGGTTTACTAGAGCTGCTTGTTTGTTCGCCAATATTAGCTCTAGGTTCTCCTGTGGCATGATATTCTGTAATTTGCCTTTATAGTGTGGATCGAGGATGCTGGCCAACCAGTAGTCGTCATCCTTCATAATTTTGGCAATGCGGGGGTCCCTTTTTAGGATCCGCAAGACATAATCACACATGTGGGTCAATGTTCCAGGTGTCAATGATGCACTGCCAGTGGTGGGTGAAGGAGAACTTTCTGCCAAATTCACATCCCTCCAGTCACGCACAAACCCTGTACCTGACCTTGGCAAGCCAACATTTTCTCTTGCCCCCTGAGAAGCATCCTCCTCCCCAAAATAATCATCCCCCTCATCCTCCTCCTCCTCCTTTTCTTACGGTACTGTATCACAAGCGTACAGCTGTATACGGTGTAGGGGAAAATTTAAATCTCCGTATGTATTTCCGGAGTCACACACAGATAGTCAGCATGTATTTGTTCGTGATACCAGCTGGTACACGGTAGTGTGTGAGGAGTGTACAGCTCTATATGGTGTGGAAAAAAAATGAACGCTCAGTAACTGTGCAGAAAAAAAGAATAAAAGTATTAGTGCTGTGTAAAAAGCAGTCTGCACAGCAGTGTACACACAGCAGTACAGCTATCAGGCAACCTAATAACCAGCACTGCTGCACACTAAAAAATCCTCCCCTGTCACTGCACACCTACTGTACAGCACAATTGCTATTAGCACAAGCACAGAAGAACTTTCCAGCCCTAACTCTTCCTACTGATAAACAGCGTCAGCAACCTCTCTCTACTGTTAAGATCGGCAGAAGTAAAATGGAGGTCGGCGCTCAGGGCTTTTATAGACACTATGACGCCCCCCAAAGCAAGCCAATCACAGCAATGCCCTTCTCTAAGATGGTGGTTGACGCTGCACATGTCATCTTGTTGCTCACAGTGTACATCCTTGCTCATTGGCTGAAAAAAGGCGCCTGAAAGCATTCTGGGAAAATCGACTTTGGCGCTCATTTTGCTGAACGCATGGCCGACTGCACACTATAGTTGTGTTTCGGTTAACGAAACCCGACTTTGGCATCTGAATGACCTGTTTTGCTCAGCTCTAGTCATCACTGATTCCAACCCATAATATGGATGACTTTCTAGTGACCTAGTGCCCACAGCTCTGCATGAGTGTCTGAAGAATCCTTGCCAGAGGTCTGAACACCAAACATAATTGGGTGAGACAATTCCAGTTTATTTTAATGGATCTGTAATACTCCATTAGGTTTTTTCACTACATGTCAATGGTACTGACAAGGGTAGTACAGTTTAGATAATGGGTGTCCTGATTAAACTTGCTGATTGTGTTGAAGGTCCATTAGGGTTCTAATTAAATATGTTTTGTTATGTCCTGGAACTTTTTAATGAATTATTAAATATTTTGTTTTAATACTCCTAGTTTTGCTAATTATCTCTTATCACATTGTAGGACTCTCTTTTTCATTATTTTCTGGGCAAAATCAGAAGTGTTTTTTTGCTCCTTAGAGACACCTTAGACAAAATGCTCATCTAGCTTCATAGTACAAGTAAACCTGATTGCTACATACAAATATTAACTTTATGCCATAGCATTCCTCATCATTTGCACAGCTGAGTCACTCTAATTAAAAGGTGGTCAATCTATAAAAATTACATAATCACAAATTGAGCAAGCATTTGCTGCAGGCTATATCTTTATGTAATGCATGTGTTTGAAAACACAGGTAAAGTTACTAATTCTGTTTAATTTATAGATAGTGAAACTTAGACTAGACAGTATAATAATGTGCCAAACTCATCAAACTGGCTCAAGTTATTTAGAAGAAAAACAAAAATAAAGTGAAGGATACCAACTCTAATTTCATCTGATAATGGTGTTGTTAAGGGCCTGCGGAACGCACCTAATAGATATTAAGGAGAGGTGCATTCGCAGCCCGGGGTCCACCGTGCAGGCAGAGCCTGCTGCTAGTAAGATGGCATAAATAGCAGTATGAGCGAACTCTGTTATCCCGCAGAGTCACAGATGTAAACGCCGTAGCACTATATGGCGATATAAGCAAACTCTGTTAATTCACAGAGCCGCTGTAACAAAGACTGTGTCCTGTTAGACTCACAGGGAACACAGATGACTGCTAAGCGGATTGCAGTCTGTGGTCATGCAATCAGAACCCAAGCAGTAATCTCCTCACCGGAGTAGCCGGTATTCTAATGGCGTTTTCAGCCGAGCCCTGAATGCGTGCATACAATCTCCTCACCGGAGGTGCCGGTATTCTAGGGGCTTATTTCAGCCAGACCTAACCACATGCATACATGACCACACTGGCGCAAGCACGTAACAGATTTGATACTAGCGCGCCGCCGTGCGGTCATGCACACCTTTTATAGTAGCAGCTACAGGACCTTCCAGAAAAGGACCAATGGGAAAGCTGCTCCAGAACTAAAGCAGCCTCAGGACCTTCCTGAGGACCAATGGGAGTCGCTGCAGTACCCGACCATGTGATACCTGATCTCCTATGAGAGATCTTACCCTGAGCATGCTCAGAAGGGAACACACAGGACTTAGTCCCAACTACGTCTGCTTGCCGCTGACCTGCACTGGTTACAATGGCAGGACCTGAGGAGGCAGCAGTCATCCTCTGCACAGTATTAGACTGGGCGAGACGCTGGGACCGACGTCTCTGCTGAGCAGACTCCACTGCGGCCGGAGGCGGATGGGGGATCGCAGCGGGGATGGCTTGAGATTCCCCTTGTGCAACAATGGGAACTCGATCCCTAACAGGTGTACCTCTACGGTGTTAAGTAGAGATGAGTGAATCGATCTACTGCAAATCGACATCAAGTCAAATGTAATGAAATTTGCAAGTCCGATTTAAATGCCTAGTTTTGTTTAGAAAAATATTTAGAATTGAGATTCCTCAGTGGTTGATACCTTTTAATGGCTAACTGAAAAGATGGTAACAAATTGCAAGCTTTTGAGACTACTCCGGTCTCTTCATCAGGCATCAGTCTTTGCCTGATGAAGAGACCGGAGTAGTCTCGAAAGCTTGCAATTTGTTACTATCTTTTCAGTTAGCCATTAAAAGGTACAGTATCAACCACTGAGGACTCTCAATCTAAATATTTTTCTATCTACTGGCTAACACGGTACTAAGATATACTTAGTTTTGTTTAGTGATGGGTGAACCCTTGGATGTTTGGGTCCAGCAAATTCAGTTGAACATCTAAAAAAAATTTGGTTCAGGTACCAGAATGGTACCCGAACCCAGACCCATTCAGATGAATCGGGGTGAAAACATCCGTTTTTTGCCATGCTATCATCTGCATAACAGAGCAGCAAATACGTGCTCTGATTGGTGGTAAGATCATTACAGAGAGCTGTGGTTCCTATGCTATAAGATGATAGCGTGAGCCAGCAACTGTGACCAGCAGTAAAAAGGTTACCAAGTTACATTACATGTCCAAGTTCACCACAATTTATGTTGAACCACCTGTCTTGTACATTTTTTTGCAAAAGAATCATGTGCACTAAGCCTGAATGGAAGTTACCTAGCTGCCATTATTTTCTAAAATAGCCATCTCTGCAAGATATGGGCACATAACAAAATCCTTTGACTTCTACCAACTCTTGGTACAAAATGCAAAAATGTTTTCAAAACAAAACAAAAATCCTGTTCCATGCATAAAATTTTCATTACATCTTGTCTACCTTATCACTTTTTTTGAGAAATTATTTTTTTTTTTGCAATGGTACCTAGGGGGAATTCCACAGGAAGGACCATGTGAAGAATTTCCAAAAACTGCAATTTTTAAAAAATTGTTTCTATTTAATGACATTTTTCTTTAGATTGTGTTTTCACTATAATTTCTGCATTTATAATACATTTGAGGGTTGCACCTATAGAGGAGATTTTCTTCAGTGCAGGATAGAGCACACAGGGAAAATTTGTTGCGATTTATTAAACAAAATGTCTTGATGGTCTGTTAATTCAACTTTTTTTTTACCAACTTCTCAATTTTTGTAGAAATATTTAACAATTTTTATGTTCGGGTGACATTACCTGGTGGAACACTGCAGGATTTTGATGTTGCCCAGACTTGCAAGGTCCATGTTACATGCAGCAGAATGTGGAAGATGTGGTAGAAGAAGAAGAGGAGCAGCAGTAGTTGCATGAGGAGGACAATACTAAGCTGACTGTCAAAATTAAAATGACGATCTACCTATCGATGTGGTCATTATTGAGCTGACGAACATGGCATGTATACTGATATGCTTGTAGAATTACAGCTGTATTATTACGGTCAAGCAAGTGGATGACTTTTGGATAGTGTTGATTTTTGATCATTGCTATAAAAGCAAAATGGGGGAATTTTTCCAGCTTCTGAAAGGGAGCCAAAATTGGCGCATTACCAAGAATAAACTAAGCTCCCTGCTCAGTGAAGCTTAATTTGATTGATTTGCGTGCTGAAGTACATTCAGCTTGGCAAAGCATTCCCGAGATAATCATTAATAACCTCAATGATATCATGCCAAGGCATGCAAGAGCATACATTTCTTCATGTGTTGCTCTTGCTTATTATTGAATTATTCAAGATTTTTTTAAAATTTGTTTCTATTTCTTCAGCAATTACATACCATTAACATACCTATCAATCCTGTGGTTTCCAAAATTCCATGACTTTTCTTATTGGTGATTCAGTTTCGATGTTGAGTATATCTGATGAATGTTAGGGTTCGAGTTCCCGCTGCTGCACAAGGGGAGTCTCGAACCAGCCCCGCTGTGGTCTCCCATTCATCTCCAGCCGCAGTGGAGCCTGCTCTGCAGAGACGTCGGTCCAAGCGTCTTGCCCACTCCAGTACTGTGCAGTGACTTGCTGCTGCCTTTCCTGGATCTGCTATTATAGCCAGTGCTGGAGCAGACGTCTTTGGGACAAAGTCCTGCGTTTTCCCTTCTGAGCATGCCCAGAGTGAGATCTCTCATTGGAGATCAGGGGTCACATGCTCAGGTACTGCAGCAGCTCCTATTGGTCTGCCAGGAAGGTCCTGTGACTACTGTTGTTCTGGAACAAGCTTCATTGGTTCTTGTTTCTGGCAGGTCCTGTAGCTGTTACTTTAAAAGGGTAGCATGGCTGGGCCGCCATGCGCTAATATCAACCATTGTATGCTATGCGCCAGTGTGGTCATGTGTGTGTGTGGTTAGGGACCCGGCTGAAATAAGCCACTAGAATACCGACTTAATCGGTGAGGAGCTTGGTGTGCTAGCTGGTCAGGGTCGGCGTCCTAGATGCCCTAGATTACCGGCATAACCGGTGAGGAGTTTTGATTGCCGTATTCAGGGTCTGGCGTTCAGACGCCATAGATTGCGGGTGACTCCCGCGAGGACATTAGCACATGATCACGCTTTATGTACGCTTAGCACTTAACTGTGCACCTGAGAGCCTGACAGGACACAGCACTTTTTCTCAGCGGCCCTGTGACGTAACAGGGTTCGCTTTCAACGCTAGACAGCGCCCTAGGATGTTTTCTTTGCGACTCAGTTGTGTTTAGTGAGTTCGCACACATCGCCATATAGCGCTGCGGCTCTCCTTCTAGCGGCTCTGTGGAGTAATAGAGTTCGCACTTATTGCCACAGCGCGTTACGGTGTTTATGTTGGCGACTCTGCGGGATAACAGAGTTTGCGTCTTACGCCATTTTACTAGCAGCAGGCTCCGCCTGCACGGTGGACCCCGGGCTTCGAACGCACCTCTCCACATCTTATATTTGGTGCGTTCCGCAGACCCTAACATAATATTAGCGCCAGGGTCTGGCTAGTAAAATGGCGGATGAACAGCGTTTACAGCTGTACATCCAGCAGCTGGAGGGTAGGTTGGCGGCTCTTGAGCGCACAACCTCAGCTGTGGATGTTACCGCAGTCGCTGTTCAGGCTGCTAGCGTAGCTGCAGCCAGTTTGTCCTCTGCCACCTCTGTCCCTACATTGTCCCACCTCCCGCTTCCAGACAAGTTTGCTGGTGACAGCAAGCAATGTCGGGGATTCGTGAGTCAGTGCTCCATACACCTCGAGCTTCTGGCTGCACGTTTCCCCACGGATCGGGCACAAGTGGGCTTTGTGATAGCTCTTCTGTCGGGCAGAGCGTTGGAGTGGGCAACGCCGCTGTGGGAGCGCGATGACCGTGTGGTGCGGAGTGCTTCTCGTTTTCTGGAGGCTCTGAAAAAGGTTTTTCTAGGACCTCAGATCACCCACGATACGGCGCTCAAACTGCTGGCAAGTACCCAGGGTTCGGCTTTGGTCAGCCAGTTTGCTGTCCAATTTCGGACTCTGGCCTCGGAATTAGAGTGGCCAGATAAAGTCCTCATTCCCGTGTTCTGGAGAGGACTGGCAGGTCATGTGAAAGACGCCTTGGCTACCAGGGAGATTCCTGCCACACTGGAGAAGCTTATCGCTATTTCCACCCGCGTCGACCTCCATTTCCACGAGCGGAGGCTGGAACGTGCCCAGTGTAGGCAGAGGGTTCGGTTGGCTCCAACCTTCACCACCCCTCTGGAGTCGCCCGTTCAGGCGCCCGACCTTCAGGAGGTTGCTCCTGCAGGATCTAAATCTCGGGTCACTCGTCCATCCCCGATTTGTTATATTTGCCAGCAGCAGGGACATTTTGCCAACCGATGTCCACAGCGGCTGAATAAACGGTCGCGTCCAGTAACCGTAGGAACAGGGTCACTGGACGCCATGAGTTTTGCCCCTAAAGTGCTCCTCAGGGGGATAATTACCCACGGTTCTACCACCCTACCCGTCAAGCTGTGTGTGGATTCTGGGCAGAGGGGAATTTTATGTCATCCTCCTTTGCTTTTCGCCACACCATGCCTTTGGTGTTGCTGGCTGAACCAGTATCGGTACGGGTGTTGAACGGAGCAATTCTGCCCTCACAAATCACCCATCAGTCTGTCCCACTCACCTTGTCTATGTCTCCTTCCCATCAGGAGAATATATCATTTTTTATCCTCCCTGAGGGTATAGATGAGGTTTTGTTGGGATTACCCTGGCTCCACCACCACTCTCCCCATATTGAGTGGTCTTCAGGGAGAATTCTGGGTTGGGGTAATTTATGTAAAGGCAGATGCATTAGGGACAGCGTGCAGGTCAACACCACTGAGATACCCATAGACCTCTCTCCTCTTCCCAAGGTCTATTGGTCTTATGCCGACGTTTTCTCGAAGAAGGCTGCGGAGACTCTTCCGCCTCATCGCCCCTATGACTGTCCTACCGACCTCTTGCCTGGAGCTGAGCCTCCTAGAGGAAGGGTTTATCCCCTCTCTCTTCCTGAGACAGAGGCCATGTCCCAATATATTCAGGAGAACTTGGCAAGGGGATTCATTAGGAAGTCGGTGTCACCAGCGGGAGCGGGGTTCTTCTTTGTGCAGAAGAAGAACGGAGAATTACGTCCATGCATTGATTATAGGGGTCTCAACGCTATCACCGTGAAAAATAAATATCCTTTGCCGCTAATCTCTGAGCTCTTTGACAGGCTTCGGGGAACAAGGGTATTTACTAAGTTAGACCTGCGGGGTGCGTATAACCTGATTCGCATCCGTGAGGGGGACGAATGGAAGACGGCATTTAACACCAGGGATGGGCATTATGAATATCTGGTAATGCCATTTGGGCTCTGTAACGCCCCAGCTGTCTTCCAAGACTTTGTGAATGACATCTTCCGGGATATGTTGACCACCTCGGTGGTAGTCTATCTGGATGACATTCTCATCTTTTCTCCAGATATGGCCTCCCACCGGAGAGATGTCTGCAAGGTCTTCGACCTCTTGCGAGCAAATTCCCTATATGCGAAGTTGGAGAAGTGCATGTTTGAGCAGGAGTCTCTACCTTTCCTGGGCTATATCATCTCCACCCAGGGATTGGCTATGGATCCTACCAAACTACAGGCTGTGATGGATTGGCAAGAACCCCACTCCCTTAAGGCGGTGCAGCGCTTTATGGGGTTCATTAACTACTATCGCCAATTCATTCCCCACTTCTCTACTTTGGTAGCTCCCTTGGTAGCCCTCACCAAGAAGGGAGCTAATCCCAAGTTGTGGTCAGAGGAGGTCACAAAGGCGTTCTCCTCCATCAAGTCGCATTTCGCCAGTGCTCCCATCTTACATCGCCCCGATGTCGATAAACCGTTTATCTTAGAGGTGGATGCCTCTTCTGTTGGTGCTGGTGCAGTCCTCTTTCAAAAGGATGCCCAGGGTCGGAAGCATCCCTGCTTCTTCTTTTCCAAGACCTTTACACCAGCAGAGAGGAATTATTCCATCGGGGACAGGGAGTTACTGGCTATGAAGTTGGCCTTCTCCGAGTGGAGACATCTTCTGGAGGGGGCTCGCTTCCCCTTCCAAGTATTCACGGACCACAAGAACTTGGTGTATTTGCAGACAGCCCAGCGGCTAAATTCCCGTCAGGCCAGATGGTCCTTGTTTTTCTCCCGGTTCCATTTCACCCTCCATTTCCTCTCCGGTGAGAAGAACATTCGCGCAGACGCTCTATCCCGCTCCGTGGTGTCCTCTGAGGAGGTGGAGGAGGAGCCTCGGCTTATTGTCCCCACAGAAAGCCTAAGAACGGTGGCTCCGGTTTCGCTTGAGTCTGTGCCTCCGGGCAAGACTTTTGTGCCCATCAATTTGCGACCGGAAGTACTCTCTTGGGCACATTCGTCCAGGGTGGGTGGACATTTTTGGACAAAAAGGACTTCTGAGTTGCTGGCGAGAACATACTGGTGGCCGCAGATGGCCCGTGACGTCAGGGAATACGTTCAGGCGTGAGTCTCCTGCGCCAAGAATAAGTCCCCTCGACAACGGCCAGCTGGGTTACTGTTCCCTTTAGCGGTGGCAGACAGGCCTTGGGAGATGGTCGGGATGGATTTTGTGGTGGGCTTACCCAAGTCTCGGGGCTGCACCATCATCTGGGTGATAACCGACCACTTCTCCAAAATGGTGCACTTAGTGCCGTTACCACGGTTACTGTCTGCACGGGCCTTGGCAGCATTATTCATTAGACATATTTTCCGCCTTCACGGTATGCCAGACAAAATTGTAAGTGATCGAGGTCCCCAGTTTGCGTCTCGGTTCTGGAGAGAGCTGTGTCGTTTACTCAGCATTGAGTTGAATCTCTCCTCTGCATACCATCCCGAGACGAATGGGTTGGTAGAGAGGGCTAACCAGACCTTGGTCACATACTTGCAACATTTTGTCTCTGCCAGGCAGGATGACTGGGTATCCTTGCTACCGTGGGCTGAGTTCGCTCTAAATAATGCTGTGGCTGACTCCACTGCACAGACCCCATTCCTCCTGAACTACGGTCAGCATCCGCGGGTACCAGTGCCCATGCCCGTGTCTTCCGCCGATTCCAGAGTGGCAGACTGGGCTGTGGAGGCACGGGACATTTGGGACCGCACACAGGATGCCATTCAGGCCTCCAAAGAGAGGATGAGGTCTTCGGCCGATGCCCATCGTCGCCCCGCTCCTACATTTGCTCCGGGTGACCTAGTGTGGCTTTCTGCCCGAAACATCAGGCTACGTGTAGAGTCCACCAAGTTGGCACCTCACTTTTTGGGCCCCTTTAAAGTTCTTGAGCAGGTGAACCCGGTGGTTTACCGCCTAGCCCTTCCGCCTCGCCTTGGTATCACTGACACCTTTCACGTTTCCCTCCTGAGACCCGTGGCCATTTCCCGGTTTTCCGAGTCATCTGCCGGGACGTCGGGTTCGTCTACCGACGATCATGAGGTGAACGCCATTGTTGGGAACAAGGTGGTACGAGGCAAAAAATTTTCTTTGGTGGATTGGAGGGGTTATGGGCCTGAGGATAGGTCCTGGGAGCCTGCCGAGCATGTTCACGCTCCGAAGCTCATCGCTGCCTTTGAGCGCAGCGAGGCCCAAAGAAGGGGGGCCCTAGGAGGTGGGTAATGTTAGGGTTCGAGTTCCCGATGCTGCACAAGGGGAGTCTCGAACCAGCCCGCTGCGGTCTCCCATTCATCTCCGGCCGCAGTGGAGCCTGCTCTGCAGAGACGTCGGTCCAAGCGTCTTGCCCACTCCAGTACTGTGCAGTGACTTGCTGCTGCCTTTCCTGGATCTGCTATTATAGCCAGTGCTGGAGCAGACGTCTTTGGGACAAAGTCCTGCGTTTTCCCTTCTGAGCATGCCCAGAGTGAGATCTCTCATTGGAGATCAGGGGTCACATGCTCAGGTACTGCAGCAGCTCCTATTGGTCTGCCAGGAAGGTCCTGTGACTACTGTTGTTCTGGAACAAGATTCATTGGTCCTTGTTTCTGGCAGGTCCTGTAGCTGTTACTATAAAAGGGTAGCATGGCTGGGCCGCCATGCGCTAATATCAACCATTGTATGCTATGCGCCAGTGTGGTCATGTGTGTGTGTGGTTAGGGACCCGGCTGAAATAAGCCACTAGAATACCGACTTAATCGGTGAGGAGTTTGGTGTGCTAGCTGGTCAGGGTCGGCGTCCTAGATGCCCTAGATTACCGGCATAACCGGTGAGTTTTGATTGCCGTATTCAGGGTCTGGCGTTCAGACGCCATAGATTGCGGGTGACTCCCGTGAGGACATTAGCACATGATCACGCTTTATGTACGCTTAGCACTTAACTGTGTACCTGAGAACCTGACATGACACAGCACTTTTTCTCAGCGGCCCTGTGACGTAACAGGGTTCGCTTTCAACGCTAGACAGCGCCCTAGCGTGTTTTCTTTGCGACTCAGTTGTGTTTAGTGAGTTCGCACACATCGCCATATAGCGCTGCGGCTCTCCTTCTAGCGGCTCTGTGGAGTAACAGAGTTTGCACTTATTGCCACAGCGCGTTACGGCGTTTATGTTGGCGACTCTGCGGGATAACAGAGTTTGCTTCTTACGTCATTTTACTAGTAGCAGGCTCCGCCTGCAAGGTGGACCCCGGGCTGCGAACGCACCTCTCCACATCTTATATTTGGTGCGTTCCGCAGACCCTAACAATGAATTTATATCAACTGAAAATTGGGTCAACAATTATATTACTAGATGTACTGATGTCATCAGGTGAAATAGCTTTTTAGGCCTTCATTTTTTGGGATTAGTTATTAAAAGTTATACCCTATTTTATGAATTGAAATACATTAATAGTTTCTAAATTATAAATTCTTCGTTAACAACCTTTTAACACTCATTTCTCTTTGATATTGAAGATGGGAAGGACAACAGATTATCAATCTGTAGAAAAAGCAAGCAAAAAACATTGAAACTGTAAAAATAAGATATACAGAATAGATTATCTACTTAATGTAATTCTATATATAATCTGTAAATTAAATTTTGTAGTTAACAAATTTTCATTATTTAGAATTCCACAATACGGCTTCTGACTCACAGCGTAGTTTACTTTTTTCTCCGTATTTCAGCTTCACTTTAATGTATTTTTATGTAGCTGTAAAAGTGAATCTGTTATTAGTTTTGGCCAACTCAAAATGCTATTAAAACTACACCGCATGCAGAATTATTAGTCCAGTGTATTTTGACCATATCATCATTTTTATTCAGATTTTCAAACTCCCAGCTTTATAAACTTGAATCTTTATTGGATGAAGCAGATCAAGTTGTCTATTTGTGTAATGAGGAAGGATGAGGCCTAAGGATACAACACCCTTTATCAAGCTGTGCAAAATTATTAGACAGCTGGTTTTCCTCAGGAAAAATTGTCTAAAATTTTTTAACTGACTCTAAAAATTCAAACAAAATGTTAAAAGTCTTATAGAGGGATGCAACACCCTGAAAATATTAGCGCATGATGACAGGATCACCAAAAGTTTCTTTGCAAATAGTCAACAACAGGATTTCAAAAAAATGTTTTGAAAGAAAAAAATATGCACATTAACTGCAAAAGATTTGAGAAGAATCAAATGTGAAGCAACCAGGATCCCATTAGCCTTTAGTACTTTCATATTCCAGGACTGCAATTTCCCTGGAGAGCCCAGAATTACGAGGTATTTAGTGCTCATATTTATGGATAAGGTAAGGGAGGCTGAAACACAACCATTACTGAACAAGTCACATAAACTGAAACATCAAGACTGGGCCGAGAAATATCTGAAGACAGATTTTTAAGAGGACTAATGAGATGAGAGTGACTCTTGAATGAACAGATGGATGGGCCTGTGGCTGGATCAGTAGCGGGCACAGACATCCTCTTCGACTCAGACACCAGAAAGGTGTAGCTATGTGGTGGTAATATTAAACATAAAAGAGAAAAGAGATTGATTCAGCTCACCCCGAGAAGTGTGTTTCCAAATAGCATGTTCAATCCGAGTAGGGACTCGTCTCCACCATACGTGGCAATGAAGTACTTAAAAAAGGAATGTCCAGCTCCGTAATTAAAATCCAACTCTGAGTCTAAGAACACATAGTGTTTGAAATGCTTCCAGACCTCACGAGGCTATCCTCTGGTGTTATTTATGGTAAATAAGATGAATACAGCAGCCATACTATGAACTTTTAATGGATCTTCAATAAAGTATACTTGGATTTTAATTCCGGAGCTGGACATTCCTTTTCTAAGTACTATTAAACATAAGCTAATTGAACTTTTCAGGTTGACATTGGACTTAAAATCATTTCCCAAACTTATTACCATTTTTTTAGAAGGCACTTTCTTTGAGCAGTGGTACAGGAAAAAGGCTGCATGTTTCAAGTAAATCAAGAATTTTATGCAGGACAATGCTTCATCTCATGCACTGAAGTGCTATACTGCTTGGTTCACTATACAAAGCTTTAAAGATGAAAGAATAATGACACCCCACAGCAATAATGCATGCTGTTTTCAGATGTTCTTTTCAGTCGTAAGTTTTATGTAGCTAGCATCATTTAATTTTTTGGTTACAGTGGGCTTTTTGCAAGACAAGGTAACAAAAAATAATAATTAACTAAAAAATATATTATATATTATAAATATATATACTCAATTCAAATTCAATAAAAAAAAATTATATATATATTATATATAATATATATACGGTGGTTGGACAAAATAATGGAAACACCTGGAAACATCAACAAAAGTTAGTTTAATATGATGAAGGTCCACCTTTTGCGGCGATTACAGCCTCAATTCTCCGAGGTATGGATTCATACAAGGTGTGAATTGTTTCCAAAGGAATTTTAGCCCATTCTTCAGTTAAAACACCCTCCAGTTCTTTGAGTGACGATGGCGGAAATCGACGTCTAACTTGAATCTCTAAAATCGACCATAAATGCTCAATAATGTTGAGGTCTGGGGATAGTGGGGGCCAGATGAGATGCTCAACTTCATTAGAATGTTCCTCGTGCCATGCTTTAACGATTCTAGCTATATGAATTGGTGCATTATCATCCTGAAAGATGGCGTTTACCTCTGGGAACAGTGCTTGAACCATACAGTAGGATGCACTTGGTCCCCCAAAATGCCTAAATAATGGCGGCTGTTAATTCTTCCATGAAGGGATATCATTGGCCCGGCGGATCTCCACGAAATAGCACCCCAGATCATCACAGAATCTCCGGCATGTTTCACGGTTGGGAAAAGGCAGTCTGGATGGAATGCTTCTTTCGGCTCTCTCCAAAGGTACACGCTGCTGGAGGTCGGAAATAGGGTAAACGATGATTCGTCTGAGAATATCACATGTTTCCACTGCTCGAGGGACCAATTCTGGAGGTTTCTTCACCACTCTAAACGCTTGGAAACATTTGTCATTGAGAGCAGCGGTTTTCGAATTGCAGCTCTTCTGTGGAATCCAGATTTGTTCAGCTCCCGACGAACAGTTTTCGTGGAAACTTGGTTCTGTAGGTGTTCATTGAGCTCAACAGTGATTTTCGGAGCCGTGGTCTTGAGATCCTCTCTCACAATTCACTTTAGAGTCCGACGGACTCTCTCAGTCAACTTCGACTTTCGGCCAGACCTGTGCTTTGCTGCGGACGTTTTTCCTTTTCTTTCAAACGCAGTCATTACTTTGGAGACAGTACCTCTTGACACGCCAAGCATTCGGGCACTTTCAGTTACAGTAGCGCCTGCCATACCAGCACCAACAATTTGGCCTCTGAAAATTCGAGAGGTCTGCCATAAGAATCTGGTTTATCTGGAATCAGCCAAGCGACTTAATCATAGACAGGCCAGGTGGGCCTTGTTTTTCACACGTTTTAATTTTGTGGTTTCCTTTCTTCCTGGCACTAAGAATGTTAAGGCGGATGCCCTCTCGAGGAGTTTCCTTGCGTACTCTCCTGAGTTATCTGATCCTGCTGTTATTTTGAAAGAGGGTGTAGTTCTTTCCGCCATCTCGCCCAATTTGAGACTGGCTCTGGAAGGGTGTCAGGAGGATAAACCCGAGCGCTGCCCTATTGGGAAATTGTTTGTCCCAGACCGGTGGAAAAAGAGTGTGATTTCTGAGATTCATTGTTCTGCGTTGGCCGGTCATCCCGGAATTTTTGGTACCAGAGACTTAGTTAGTCGGTCCTTTTGGTGGCCTACTTTGTCTCGTGACGTCAGGGAATTTGTGCAGTCCTGCGGGACTTGCTCTCGCTCCAAACCTTGCTCTCGCTCTAGTGGTTTGTTGATGCCATTGCCTGTGCCCAAGAGATCATGGACCCATATCTCTATGGATTTCATTTCCGACCTCCCTGTTTCTCAGAGAATGACCGTTATCTGGGTGATTTGTGATAGGTTTTCCAAAATGATACATCTTGTGCCATTACCTAAGTTGCCTTCCTCCTCTGAATTGGTGCCTTTGTTCCTTCAGCACGTGGTTCGGTTACACGGCATCCCTGAGAACATTGTGTCTGACAGAGGAGTCCAGTTTGTTTCCAGATTTTGGAGGACTTTTTGTTCTAAACTTGGTGTTCAATTGTCTTCCTCCTCGGCTTTTCATCCTCAGACCAATGGACAAACTGAGAGAACAAACCAGACATTGGAGACTTATCTGAGATGCTTTGTGTCTGCTGATCAGGATGACTGGGTCTCTTTTTTGCCTTTGGCTGAGTTTGCTCTTAATAATAGGGCTAGCTCTGCCACTTTGATGTCTTCATTTTTCTGCAATTTTGGGTTTCACCCTCGATTTTCATCAGGACAGACGGAGGCTTCTGTCTGTCCAGGTGTTGACTCGGTTGTGGAGCGTATGCAGCAGATTTGGGACCAGGTAGTGGAGAGGTTGTCCCTCTCTCAGGAGAGGGCCCAGCGGTTTGCCAACCGGCATAGGATTGATGGTCCTCGGTTTGAAGTGGGGGACTTGGTCTGGTTGTCCTCAAGAAATATCCCTATGAGAGTTGCATCTCCTAAGTTTAAGCCTAGGTTCATTGGACCTTATAAGATCATGGAGATTCTTAATCCTGTTTCCTTTCGTTTACTTCTTCCAGGGACATTTAAGATCCATAACGTGTTCCACAAGTCCTTATTGAAGAGGTTTGTTGAGCCAGTGGTTCCTATGGCTGTGCCTCCTGACCCTGTTTTGGTTGAGGGCAATCTGGAGTATGTGGTTGAGAAAATATTGAATTCTCGTTTTTCTAGACGGAAACTCCAGTATTTGGTTAAGTGGAGAGGTTATGGTCAGGAGGACAATTCTTGGGTGTTTGCTTCGGACATCCATGCTAGGAGACTCATCCATGCGTATCACAGAGCTCATCCTGACCGACCTGGTTGCTCAAATGAGGGTTCGGTGACCCCTCCTCAAGGGGGGGTACTGTTGTGAATATGCTAGAAATGAATTCTGAGCAGAAGCTCCCTCTGGTGGTTACAAACATTACTGAACTATCCAATGAAAATTGTGAAGATTGGCGATCAGGTGTTACTGACTGGTCTTATATAAGGGAGGTTCCCTCCCATCAGGGTTGCCGGTGATCAATTGTTCTGGTCTCATCTTTGATTCCTGTTCACTTTGTAGCTTGCTGTTTCGTGCCTGCATCTTCTGCTAACAGATAAGACATTTTCTTCTTTTAGTTTTTTGTGCTTGCTTTTTGCATTTTGTCCTGCACTTCTGTTGGGGTCTGCCGGGTCCCCTCCGGGGGCTTGTGCTCCTCTCAGTTTGTTCAGCCACTGTTGTTTGTTCATTTGCCTTTTCCAGTTTTTTCAGTGGCTGCTGTTTAGTTTTGTTACACCAGAGAACTAATTTAGGTGGTAGAGGTCGTGTGATCTCAGGTTTTTTTTGTAATTAGTAGAGTTGGTACTTTCAGGGTTTTTTGGGATTGCAGTAAGTGTCCTTCCTATCCTTTTCTATTTAGGAAGTTTGGGCCCCAGCGTTTGCTCATACTATTTTCTGTCTGTGTCTGTATTTTCCTCTTGTCTAATCGCCATTACATGTTTGGGGGCTTTCTATGTTCTTTGGGGATCTGCTCCGGGGCAGATAGTTTTCCTCTTTCTGTCTTTAGGTGTAGTTAGCTTCTCAGGCTGTGACGAGGCGTCTAGGACCAACGTAGGTACGTTCCACGGCTGCCTTTAGTTGTGGTGGTTAGTCAGGGTACTGCAATCCCATAGATTCCAACCTCTCTGGTGTATTTCCTTTTTTGCCTGCTCTCCTCAGCTACCAAATCATAACAGTTAGGTGTTTCCATTATTTTATCCAACCCCTGTATATATGTGTGTGCATCTTTCACAGTGGCACATGATGGTAGGGGTGATGCCACGACTAAACCCAAGGGTGAGGTGGGTCTGTCAGAGCCAGAGCTATTTTCGTCTGCAGTTGTGCTCCTAGATACACCTTTAATTGAAAACCATAGTGGAGCAGCATGTCACTGACTTACTCTACAAACTCAATGGACCTGCAGCAAGATGCCAGTGTGCTCTGCAGCTGTGGGCCTCTAAAAGGCTTGTTACTATAGAAATATTGTGCGGCACGGAGCCAGCCTGGGCAAAGAGAAAGAGGAATGAGCTTCTTAGTGAAGGAGAGGGAGCAAGTGAGACATTTGGTTGTTTTCTAAAATATTAGAAGGAGCACTGTGGGGGGCATTACTTCTAGATGGTGACCACATAGGGCAGCAATATTACCAAATAGGGGCCACATTGAGGGACACTCTTATTATATGGGAGCAACATAGAAAAAAATTACTTATTTATGAGGGCCAGAATTGGGGGATGTTACAGGGTGATTAAAAAATGATGGTGCAAAAGTAAAGGCCTGTAGTTATACCATCAGTAGAAAATGACCAGTGATTGAAAATCATACTTACGGTACTACATACTTTTTTCAAAGCATGAACTTGTTATGATTTCCTTGTCTGTGTGAGTAATTCAGGTGTAAAAACGAAGTTCCCCTTTATAGGGGAACATTATTGTTATATGCGGCCACATAGGTGTACTATTACAATATGGGGGATACATAGGAGGATATTATTAATGTATGGAGCCACATAGGAGGATAACATAATTATATGGGGGCTACAAAGGGGGCTATTGTTAATATATGAAGGACACATAGAGGGACATTATTAATGTAAGGGGCCACATTAGGGAATATCATTACTATATTGAGGCCACAGAGATGGATATTACTAGTGTAAGGGGCATAATAGATGGACAATCCTATCATACAGTGCCATGGTGAGTGCAATTGTACTCTATTTGGACCCAAAGTAGACATGAACACCACTGCTGCATGGGGGACACATAAGGGATTATTGCTACTGTATTGTATTTTATTCCTGGGATTACTGTTAGGCCAGGGTCACACTAGCGTTGAATACGTACGAGTGCTATGAGAGAAAAAAACGCATAGCACTCTGACCATTGTTAATCTATGGGACAAATGCGCACACATTTTCCTCATTCAGCCCATTGAGCCATTAAATTCAATGAGGAAAATCAGTGAGAAATGTAAAGCCATACGGATGTCATATGGATACGTAGGTGCGAGAAAATCGCATCATCGCATTGCAAACGCATTACACACGGATGACCATAAGGAGAACACTCGTGTGACTCTCGGCCGAGAGAATCGGACCGATTTTTTATATGTTAAGTGTGAGCCCGGCCTTACTGTGAGACAAAAGGGAAGTATTGTAACTGCAGTAGTGGGGAAAAGTGGGAAGGTACTTTACAACTGATCAGCCATACATGTCTTTATGTTACATTTTGCAGAGATGAATCACAGCTACAATGAGCAATAGTGGTGTACGACGAGTAAAAAGAAGTTAAAATCAGTTTCTCCAATTGGAGATGTCCATGGTGAGTATCTAGAGTTATCTGTACTCTCCTTGTGCCTTCTACCTGAAGCTCATTGTATAGGAGTAATAGTAGTGTTAGAGTTAAATTCATGTGAATACTTTTCCATCCATTTATGATAAGGCTAGCAGAGTTAAATTCAGTATTTCTTCTCAAGGCCTTGGAAAGCTGAGGCATAGAAGAAGGGAAGATAAGAAAGGAATGTTCCTTCATTAATAAATACTCCTCCTGACATGAAGAGATACTCTGTACTAGGAGCGAAAATCAGGGGCAAAAGGCAAAGATGGAAAGTTTGGTTAGAAAACAGTATGTTACGTGCTTTAGTGATAAGTTGTATTAACTGCCATATATGGTAATTCCGCTTCCTGCTTCAGGGGTGTATATAAGCCCCTTCATTAGCAATAAAGAGTAGAGTATATTGACGCACCCTTTGGTTTGTGTCTTATTCTCTCTGGTACCACATTCTGAGGAGGAAAGGGTTAACAAGATAACAGCGACGACAGCCTGGCGCCCCGAACAGGGGACTGAGTTAATCTACTCTGAGGAAGCCCGACCGGTCCGGAGACGTGGGATGAGCGGAGCCTTCTGTTGGTGATATACATACAGCGCTGGGGTAAGAATACTTATTATATTCTACCCAAAATCTATATCACTGTATAGTGGACTCCCTCCTCCCCGAGCGGTCGGCTTTCCAGGTAATTCACAGGTATTCCTGGCTCAGGTCCCTTTGAACCAGTAGACCCTCAGATTAATTGTCAGTCCTGCCTTTCCTCCTTTGAATAATGACAGTATGGATCCAATGATTGTGTTGTGGTTTTGTCTTGGTGTCTGTGTGATTGGATTGTTCATTTGGTTGGCGTACAAATATTGAAGAGCGAGCAGTGGAATGGTTCAGAAACCTTTGTGGCCCATTGTCTAAGTGACAGAGTCTTGGTGACGGAGTCATAGTGACGCAATTGTCTTGGTGACAAACTTGTCTTGGTGACAAGAGAATCTCTTCTAGGTGAGGAGATAAAAAAAAATGGGGGACCAAAAATGCCAAGGAAGGCATTTCTGCTAAAGATTTAGTTGTGCGCAGAGATTGTGAAAAGCAGGCATGAATGAAAACGGAGAATTGAACAGTGATAAATGGAAAAGGTTCTTTGACTCACATCATGGATGGTTGAGAGACAAAGGAAAACAGTGAACCTGTGGATGAGTGCGTGTGATTACTTAGAAGAAAAGACTGAAGAATTAGGAGACGGACGTTACAGACTGACAAAAACAGGGATGACTGATTTACCCTCCTGTCTGCCTCCCTCCCCCCGGACAGTAGTGTTATACAGACCATGGAGCCCTACAGAGCAGTCGGCTCTAATAAAGCAACTAGACAGGATTTGCAAGCACTTATAAAAGGGAAATTGGCAGATGAAGCTAGATACGATAGACTGATAGATGAGACATACAAGTGCTATGTGTGTAGGACCACACCTGACAATGCAGAAGTCAGTGACAGCAAGCAGAGATAAGTGCTGGCAGCAGCGAGATGGCATTTTCCTTTAGACCAAGGTCATTCTACAGATAAGGAAGCTGAAGGCTGAGGGAGAGAGGACACACAAACTGCGCAGCGGCCCGACTTACCCCTCCCATCAGGCATTCAGCATAGAGACGCAGAGCCAGAGTGCAGTAGGTTTCAGATTTCTAATCACCTCTGTTGAATATGTTTTTGGAATAGACACAGTACGTAAGAATCGAAGGGCTAGGCATGTGAATAGAAGGTCAGAGTATGTGAGAAGATAGACAGGCAGAGAAAGTAAGTAGACCAGATTGGAGATCAGTTAAAGCAGAGGATCTAGCGAGAATAGCACAGGGGGCACAACATGATTTAGCGCAGGCAAAAAGAGGTAGCTTGCACATGAACCCCCTTGTCTCCTTACCCCCCCACTCCTAAATGCACAGTGCAGGTGAACACCAGGGGGACATGAGGTTGAGTTCCAAGTGGACACGGGGGCAGACAATTCAGTAATTACAGAAGAGGACAAATTAATTTCCTTCAATGTTAGAAGGTGTGATACCGCATGATTTCTGGGCTTCAGATAAAACAGATGTGGCAGATTAAGGGTGCAGCCAGTCATGGTCAAATTAAAGCCAGGTGCAATCCTGCCCCAACAGAGACAGTATCTTCTTAGTTTAGCTCAAGAAACGACTATTGCTCAGCAGATGCAGAAACTGGTAGCAAGTGATGTTAAAACCTAGCCCCCACCTTTGGCAGCAGGCCTGCAGCTAGGTTCTTATCAGTAGCTTTAACAGAAAAAAAAACTCCAGCTTCCCCCTTCAACTACGAGATTTAACTCTCTATGTATTGGCTGGTACAATATATATATATACACTTTTGTTCCAGATATCTCAGGAAGCTGCTTGGTTCACAGTTATTGATTTTGCCAATGTTATTTTTATAATATGTTGATGACTTACTGATTTGTGCCCCCTCCAGGAAACAGTGTCGTATTGCAACAATATCACTTATGTTGTTTTTGTACCAAGCTGGATGTAAAGCGTCAAAGGATAAACTGCAATTCTGTAAATCTTCAGTTATCTTTTTGGGACATTGCATTACACCGGGGGCGCGACATCTGACCAGCGCTCGCAAAGAAGCTGTACAGAATTTTCCTATTCCTGTTAATGTTGCCGCTCTTAGGATATTTCTTAGACTGATTTCCTACTGCAGGCAGTGGATTCATGCTGTATCAATCCTCATGCAGCCTCTCTATGACTGTATCACCATTGTGCCTTTTAAACTAACTCCTGAAGGTATAGACTGTTTTTATTCTCTCAAAAACAGGATTGTGGCAGCTCCAGCGCTAGGAACCCCCAACTATGAACTACCATTCACCCTGTATCTCCACGAACAGCAGGGACACGCGGCAGGGGTATTGACTCAGTTACATGGTGACAATCAAAGGCCTGTAGCCTATTTCAGTGGAAGACTAGATGCAGTGGCTAGAGGTGCCCCGTCCTGTGTACGGGCAGTACATGCTGTAGGACTATTGCTCCACAAATCGTCAGATATCGTTCTTGATCATCCACTGACAGTACTTACACCTCATGACGTATATACCATACTGAACCAGGTGCAACCGGCACACCTTTCAGCTGCACGTCACCTTCGATTGCAATGTGCACTTTTAATGCCTCCAAATGTTTCTTTGCAGAGATGTACCACACTTAATCCTGCCACGTTGTTACCTCTCTCGGATCTAAAGGAGGGGTCAGGTACGGTTTTATACAAAGAAGATCCAAGAGAGGAGATTCCTCAAGACTGTGTTCAGCTTATGGCACAGGAAACAGCAGGCCTACCCACAGTGTTTGAAACTGAGAGACTTAATGCTGATTTTGAATTTTTTTGTAGATGGATCTCGCCACCAAGATGACTCAGGTACCTTCCACACCGGGTATGCCATCGTCTCCCTGAATGCAGTGATCAAAGCAGAACCAATGCTCCCACATCAGTCGGCCCAGGAGGCTGAATTTAAGGCTCTGACCGAGGCCTGTAAGATAGCTGAAGGTAGAATTGTTAACATCTACACAGATTCTAGATACGCATTCGGTATAGCTCATGATTTTGGTCCAATTTGGAAATCTAGAGGATTCCTGACGGCAGCAGGACATCCCATTAAAAATGCTGACGCAGTCCAGCAGTTAATTGATGCATTACAATTACCAAAAGAGGTAGCTGTCATAAAAGTTAAAGCACATACCAGACGCACTGATCAGGTGAGTAAAGGAAACGCAATGGCCGATGCAGCAGCAAAAACAGCAGCCAGTAGACCACTCCAAGGGTAACGATGCACCAGGTAAGCGCTCCCAAAAATCCCTTTGTGTCGGAGGATGCCTTAGCCCAGATGCAGGCTCAGGTGCGCCAGGAGGAAGTAGAAAAGTGGGAAAAAGAAGGTGCATGTCTGAATGCAGCAACTGGGGTATGGGGGAGAGGGATGCGTCGATGCCTTCCAAGAGCGTTGTACCCTGCGGTCGCCCAGATGTTACATGGGCCAACCCACCAGTCCAAAACTGCTGTAATGAGCGTGATGCAGAAGCATTGGGTAGCACCAGGCTTTTCCACCTGTATAGAAGGTTTGATCCAGGGATGCATGGTATGTGCTACACATAATCAGGGAAGGGTAGTCAAGACACCACCCAAACACACCCCTCGGCCCTTCTATCCTTTCCAGAGACTGCAGATTGATTATA
>JARQOD010000008.1:48790011-48829825 GCA_033576555.1 Oophaga sylvatica
GCCAAAATCCAGTGTTCTTTGAACTCACGGAGACTCTTCACTTATCCCTAAATGAACTGGGAATATGCAAATGATCTCACCAGGACTCCTTCCCAGGAGGAGTCCTGATGGAGTAACATGTGACCAGATCTGTTGACCAGTGTCCTCCAATTGGAAAACGCAGCATATGGTAAAGCTGTTTTTACTTGGAGAAAGCTGATAAGTCTGGTCATAACCTCCTCCACCAATTTCCTTTTTGAGATTGGGAAAGTTGTGCAGTCTGCAAAGAAAAATGCAACCATAACCCCAACCTTTGCTAAAATTAGAATAAAGTGAATGACCCTTTTAATATTGTTGACAGTTTATTATTTGCATGGAAAATAATTTCCTGTGGTCAGTATACATACAAAAATGATAACCGGAACATCAATGATGTGACTGTGAGTATAGTGATATAGTGATGAGTGATAGGTATATCATGAGAAAGAAAATAGCAATGAAACAACAAAGTACGAATCAATAACTATATGAGCATGATCTTTTAGACTAGAAAACATTGAAATA
Organism: Oophaga sylvatica; assembly: GCA_033576555.1. Classification (NCBI taxonomy): domain Eukaryota; kingdom Metazoa; phylum Chordata; class Amphibia; order Anura; family Dendrobatidae; genus Oophaga; species Oophaga sylvatica. Next base: position 48,790,555 of record JARQOD010000008.1, read on the forward strand.
GCCAATGTAATGTACATTGTGCAGCAGAGCATCTGAATGAGAGCATAAGCCACAGGAGCAGAGCTCTGGGAGGAACTAATCAAACCTGAATATAACGTATACTAAAATGAGATGGAAAGACCAAAATTGCTGCTGGGCAAAGTAATGAGAAATGCACTGAAGTCTGAAGAACAACAGCACAAAAAACATGCATGCTCCTGTACACATTATATCATATTGATTCTAAGATAGAAAGACGTTTAAATGAAAAGAAGACTTACACATGAACAGATCCTAAAAGTTCATTTTTGAAAACTCCACCATACACTAGTGTCCAAACAACATCCAGGCAACTATCGATTGAAAGGGATAAGCAGCAATTGAACATAAATATAAATACAGGGTCATGTAAAGTTTGGGCACCCCTGGTCAAAATTATTGTTATTGTGAACAGTTAAGCCAGTTGAAGATAAAATGATCTCTAAAAGGCCTAATGGTATGTGCACACGTTGTGGAATCTGCTGCAGATCCGCAACAGAAATGCAAGTGATGTACAGTACCATTATATTTAATGGAAATAAAAAAACGCAGTGCACATGCTGCGGATTTTTCCGCGTGGATTTGGTGCGGATTTAAATCCGCAGCATGTCACTTTTTTTTGTGCAGTTCCACAGCGTTTTGAGACCTGCTCTTCATAGGAATCTGCAGGTCTCAAAACGCAGGGGAAATCCGCACAAAAAACGCGGAAAATCTGCAACAAATCCATACTAAATCCGCAGGTAAAATGCAGGTCATTTTACCTGTGGATTTAGCAAAATCTGCACGGAAAATTCAACAGCAGATTCTGCAACGTCTGTACATACCCTCAAGATAAAGATGACACATTTCCTTTGTTTTTTAGGAAAAAAAATCTTTTTATTTTCATCTTTAACATTTTAAAAATTACAAAAAGGAAAATGGGCCGATGCAAAAGTTTGGGCATCCTTTGAGATTTGTGTGCTTAGATAACTTTAACCAAGGTTTCAGACCTTAATATGCCTCTTATGGTTATGGCTTATACACTATCATCATTAGGAAAGGCCAGGTGATGCAAATTTTTCAGCTTTATAAAAACCCAGCCCCTCTAACCTGTCAAAAAACAGCAGACATGGGGTCTTCTGAGCAGCTATCTAGCACTCTGAATATGAAAATGGTGGAGGTCCACAAAGCAGAAGAAAATATCAGAAAATATCAAAGCGTTTTCAAGTTGCCCTTCACTCAGTTCAAAAAGTAATTAAAAAATGGCAGTTAAGCTAACAGGAACAGTGGAGGTTAAGATAAGGGCTGAAAGACCAACACATTTTTAATGAGAGCTGCTCATGAGATTGCTAAATAAAAATAATAATAATTTTATTTTGATAGTGCCAACATATTCCGCAGCACTTTACATTTTAGAGGGGACTTGTATAGACAATAGACATTAAGCTTAACAATAAACACATAGATTAACAGATATAAAAAGGAATGAGGGCCCTGCTCGCAAGTTTACAATCTATGAACAAAAGCAAACTATAACCCCCACTTGACTGCAAAAGGCCTTCAGAAAGATTTAATAGACTCTGGAGTTGTGGTATATTGTTCTACTGTTCGGATACACCTGCACAAATATGGCCTTCATGGAAGAATTATTAGAAGTGAACTCCTATATTCTCACCATAGAATTCAGCTTCAGACGTATACAAAAGAACATTTCTACAAGCCTGATGCATTTTGTAAACAAGTCCTGAGGACTGATGAGGTTAAAATAGAATACTTTGGCCACAATGATCAAAGGTATATGTGGAAATAAAAGGGCATAGAATTTCAGGAAAAGAATATCTTGCCAATAATAAAGCATGGGTGTGTACCAATCATGCTTTGGGGCTGTGTTGCAGTCAATGACATGGGGAACATTTCACGGGTAGAGGAAAGAATGCATTGAATTAAATTTCAACAAATTCTTGATGCAAACATAACACCATCTGTAAAAAAGCTGAAGTTGAAAAGGGGATGGCTTCTACAAATGAATAATGATCCTAAACACATGTCAAAATCCACAATAGACTAGCTCAAAAGGCGCTAGCTGAAGGTTTTACAATGGCCTTCACAGTCCCCTGATTTGAACATCATTGAAAATTTGTGGCTGGACCTTAAAATAGCACTGCATGCAAGACTACCCAGGAGTCTCGCAGAACTGGAAATATTCTTAAAAGGAAGAATGGATGAAAATTCCTCAAACCGAAATGGAAAGACTCTTATCTGGCTACAAAAAGCATTTGCAAACATTGATGTTTTGCAAAGGGGGTGCCACTAGGTACTAACCATGCAGAGTGCCCACTTTTGCATAGGCCCATTTTCTATTTCTGTGATTTTTAAAATGTAAAAGATGAAAACATATATATTTTTGCCTAAAATACAAAGTAAATATGACATCTTTACCTTTAGGCCTTTTTGAGATCATTTCATGTTCAATTTGCTTAACTGTTCACAATAACAGTAATTTTGACCAGAGAGGCTCAAATGTTTACATGCCACTGTAAGTTATTTTTATTATTTTGCTTCTATGTTGCTAAACTTGGTGGGCACAACCTCTAGGATCCTAGAGATAGTGTTAAATGAGGGACCAGAAGGAACAGCTGGCAGGTTGAAGGAGTTATCTACTAATAGGACAACCCCTTCTCAATCTGAGTGTTTAACCCCAATAAAATAAAAACACTTATACTCACCTCCTGTGTCAGCGGCGTTCCAGGTACTATGTACCTCGCCTGCTTCATTAGAAGGCACTGTCCCCGCCTTCAGACTTATAAGTAATTAATGGGAAGTAAGTCACCAGCCACAGCTCTCACTTCTTGTTAAATAAATATATATCTGAAAGCGGGAACAGTGACGCCAGCAGTGATTAGGTACTGGACTCACATGACATAAGAACCTCATGTGAGCCTTGATTGCATGAGTGCTGACACCGCTGGAACGACGCAAGCACAGGAGGTGAGTATAAGCTTTTTTATTTTAATGGGGACAAACATGAGGAATGAGAAAGGATTGTCCTAGTAGTGGACAACTCCTTTAAAGTTAATTAGAGTGCTCCATATAAAAACATGAAGTACTTACTATATATAACATTTGAAGCATAATAGGGGGATATATGGACATAGGACATTGGCAACTGCTCTGCATTTTCTTTGTTTTAAGATGTATTGATAATTGGGGACTGAATGTTCCTAGGAATGTTCATTCCCAAATATCAAGTCATATAAAACAGGTCGACATTTTTCTAATTCTGCTTGCTATTATTTTTCAGGCTTAAAATTCACGTGCTCAATAGTGCAGGCATTTTTTTTTCACCGACTAGTGATTAAATAGTGTAAGAAAAACTAGAAGATCACTGACTTAAATACTAAATGTAAAATACAATACATCATTTTTATTCAGGATATGATTGTTAGGGTTCGAGTTCCCGCTGCTGCACAAGGGGAGTCTCAAACCCATCCCGCTGCGGTCTCCCATTCATCTCTGGCCGCAGTAGAGCCTGCTCAGCAGAGACGTCGGTCCAGGCGTCTTGCCCACTCCTCTACTGTGCAGTGACTTGCTGCTGCCTTTCCTGGATCTGCTATTATAGCCAGTGCTGGAGCAGTCGTCTTTGAGACAAAGTCCTGCGTTTTCCCATCTGAGCATGCCCAGAGTGAGATCTCTCATTGGAGATCAGGGGTCACATGTTCAGGTGCTGCAGCGGCTCCTATTGGTCCGCCAGGAAGGTCATGTAGCTACGTGTGTTTGTAACAGCTTCTCATTGGTCCTTGTTCCTGGAAGGTCCTGTAGCTGTTGCTATAAAAGGGTAGCATGGCTGGGCCGCCATGCGCTAATATCAACCATTGTATGCTATGCGCCAGTGTGATCATGCGTATGTGTGGTTAGGGACCCGGCTGAAATAAGCCACTAGAATACCTAATCGGTGAAGAGTTTGGTATGGTAGCTGGCCAGGGTCGGTGTCCTAGATGCCCTAGATTACCGGCGTAAACGGTGAGGAGTTTTGATTGCCGTATTCAGGGTCTGGCGTTCAGACGCCATAGATTGCGGGTGACTCCCGCGAGGACATTAGCACATGATCACGCGTTATGTACGCTTAGCACTTAACTGTGTACCTGAGAGCCTGACAGGACACAGCACTTTTCCTCAGCGGCCCTGTGACGTAACAGGGTTTGCTTTCGACGCTAGACAGCGCCCTAGCGTTTTACTTTGCGGCTCACTGAAGCTAAGTGAGTTCGCACCTATCGCCATATAGCGCTGTGGCATTTCCGTTAGCGGCTCTGGGTATTAACAGAGTTCGCACTTACTGCCACAAAGCGCTACGGCGTTTATTTTAGCGACTCTGCGGGATAACAGAGTTCGCTACTTTCGCCATTTTACTAGCAGCAGGTTCCGCCTGCACGGTGGACCCCGGGCTGCGAACGTACCTCTCTACCTCATATATTTGGTGCGTTCTGCAGACCCTAACATAATATTAGCGCCAGGGTCTGGCTGGTAAAATGGCGGATGACCAGCGTCTACTACGGGACATCCAGCAGCTGGAGGGTAGGTTGGCGGCTCTTGAGTGCACAACCTCAGCTGTGGATGTTACTGCAGTCGCTGTTCAGGCTGCTAGCGTGGCTGCAGCCAGTGTGTCCACTGCCACATCTGCCCCCACAATATCCCACCTCCCGCTTCCAGACAAGTTTGCTGGTGACAGCAAGCAATGTCGGGGATTCGTGAGTCAGTGCTCTATACAACTTGAGCTTCTGGCTGCACGTTTCCCCACGGATCGGGCACAAGTGGGCTTTATAATTTCGCTTCTGTTAGGCAGAGCGTTGGAGTGGGCCACCCCGCTGTGGGAGCGTGACGACCGTGTGGTGCGGAGTGCTCCTCGTTTTCTGGAGGCTCTAAAAAAGGTCTTTTTAGGACCTCAGGTCACCCACGATACGGCGCTACAACTGCTGCCATTGGCACAGGGTTCGTCTTTGGTCAGTCTGTTTTCCGTCCAGTTTCGGACTCTGGCCTCAGAGCTAGACTGGCGGATAAAGTACTCATTCCAGTCTACTGGCGAGGACTGGCTGATCATGTTAAAGATGCTTTGGCTACCAGGGAGATTCCCGCCACACTGGAGAAGCTTATCGCCATATCTACCCCCATCGACCTCCGTTTTCACGAGCGGAGGTTGGAGCGGTCCCAGTGTAGGCAGAGGTTCTGGCTGGATCCCTCCTTCGCCAGACCTCTGGAATCTTCCAGCCAGGCGCCCGACTCCCATAAGGCCATGGAGGTTTCTCGAGCGGGACCTAAGTCCCGGGCCGCTCGACTACCCGTGGTCTGTAACATCTGCCAGCAGTTAGGACACTATGCCAACAAATGTCCACAGCGGTCGGGAAAACGGTCGCGTCTAGTGACCTTGGGAGGAGGTTCACTAGACACTGCGGAATTTTCCACCAAGTGGTCCTTTAAAGGGACAATTACAGTAGGTCCATCCACGCTCTCCGCTGAGCTCTGTGTGGATTCCGGAGCCGAGGGGAATTTCATGTCCTCTGCATTTGCTCTCCGCCACACTATACCTCTGGTGATGCTCGCCAAACCGGTGACTGTGCGAGTAGTGAATGGATCAACTCTGCCCTCCCAAATCACCCACCAGACGATCCCTCTCACTTTATCTATGTCCCCGTCCCATCAGGAGAGTATTTCTTTTCTTGTCCTGCCCGAGGGAATAGACGAGGTGTTGCTGGGAGTACCTTGGTTCCGTTACCACTCTCCCCATATTGAGTGGTCCTCTGGGAGGATACTGGGTTGGGGTGATTCATGTAGAGGCAGGTGTATCAGGGAGTGCGTTCAGGTCACCACCACAGAGATACCCGTAGATCTCACTTCTCTTCCTCAGTGTTATTGGGCATATGCAGACGTTTTCTCCAAGAAGGCGGCGGAGACTCTTCCACCTCATCGCCCCTACGACTGTCCTATTGATCTCTTGCCTGGAGCAGAACCTCCTCGGGGGAGAGTATACCCCCTCTCGCTCCCTGAGACAGAGGCCATGTCCCAGTACATTCAGGAGAATCTGGCAAGAGGGTTCTTTTAGGAAGTCGGTGTCACCAGCAAGGGCAGGGTTCTTCTTTGTGCAAAAGAAGAACGGAGAATTACGTCCATGCATTGACTACAGGGGTCTTAACGCCATCACCGTCAAGAATAAGTACCAGTTGCCCCTAATCTCTGAGCTCTTTGATAGGCTCCGAGGAGCAAGAGTATTTACCAAGCTTGATCTACGTGGTGCCTATAACCTAATTCGCATCCATGAGGGGGACGAGTGGAAGACAGCTTTTAATACCAGGGATGGGCATTACGAATACCTGGTGATGCCCTTCGGGCTCTGTAATGCTCCCGCTGTTTTCCAAGACTTTGTCAATGATATCTTCCGGGATATGCTCTCCACCTCTGTGGTAGTCTATCTGGATGATATTCTCCTCTTTTCACCAGATATAGACTCTCACCGGAGGGATGTCAACAAAGTCTTCGACCTCTTACGGGCAAACTCCCTCTATGCCAAGCTGGAGAAATGTGTGTTTGAGCAGGAGTCCTTACCTTTTCTGGGCTATATCATCTCTGCCCAGGGATTGGCTATGGATCCTGCCAAACTACAGGCTGTAATGGACTGGCAAGAACCCCATTCTCTTAAAGCGGTGCAGCGCTTTATGGGGTTCATTAATTATTATCGCCAGTTCATTCCCCATTTCTCGACTTTGGTAGCTCCCTTGGTAGCCCTCACCAAGAAGAGAGCAAATCCCAAGTTGTGGTCTGAGGAGGTCTCCAAGGCGTTCTCTTCCATCAAGTCGCATTTTGCCAGTGCTCCCATATTACATCGCCCTGATGTTGATAAACCGTTTGTTTTAGAGGTGAACGCCTCTTCTGTTGGTGCTGGAGCAGTCCTATATCAAAAGGATGCTCAAGGTCGGAAGCATCCCTGCTTCTTCTTTTCTAAGACCTTTACACCAGCAGAGAGGAATTATTCCATCGGGGACAGGGAGTTGCTGGCTATGAAATTGGCCTTCTCAGAGTGGAGACATCTTCTGGAGGGAGCTCGTTTTCCCTTCCAAGTCTTCACCGACCACAAGAACTTGGTATATTTGCAAACGGCTCAGCGGCTAAATTCTCACCAGGCCAGATGTTCTGTTGTGAATAGGCTGGAAATGAGTTCTGAGCAGAAGCTCCCTCTGGTGGTTACAAACGGTACTGGACTGTCCAGTGAAGATTGTGAGGATTGGGAATCAGGTGTTACTGACTGGTCTTATATAAGGGAGTCGCCTTCCCATCAGGGTTGTCGGTGATCAATTGTTCTGGTCTCAATCCTTGATTCCTGTTTCCTTGGTAGCCTGCTGTGTCGTTTCTGAATCTCCTGCTAACAGATAAGACATTTTCTTCTTTTTGTTTTTGTGCTTGATTTTTGCATTTTGTCCTGCACTTCTGTGGGGGCCTTCAGGGTCCCCTCTGGGGCTTTTGCCCTCTTAGTTCAGTTCAGCCACTGATGTTTGTACATTTGCTTTTTCCAGTTTTTTCAGTGGCTGCTGTTTTGTTTTTGGTTACACCAGAGAACTAATTTAGGTGGTAGAGGTCGTGTGATCTCAGGTGTTTTTGAAATTAGTAGAGTTGGTGCTTTTCAGGTTTTTTTTTTGGGATTGCAGTAAGTGCCCTTCCTATCCTTTTCTATTTAGTAAGTTTGGGCCCCAATGTTTGCTCATACTATTTTCAGTCTGTGTCAGTATTTCTTCTTGTCTAACCGCCATTACATGTTTGGGGGCTTTCTATGTTCTTTGGGGATCTGCTCCGGGGCAGATAGCTTTCCTCTTTCTATCTTTAGGTGTAGTTAGTTTCTCAGGCTGTGACGAGGCGTCTAGGACCAACGTAGGAACGCTCCACGGCTGCCTCTAGTTGTGGTGGTTAGTCAGGGTACTGCAATCTCATAGTTTCCAACTGCTCTGGTGTATTTCCTTTTTGCCTGCTCTCCTCAGCTACCAAATCATAACAATGGTCCCTATTCTTCTCTCGGTTCCATTTCACCCTCCATTTTCTCTCCGGTGAGAAGAATGTTCGGGCCGACGCTCTCTCTCGCTCCTTAGTGCATTCAGAGGAGGAGGATGAGGAGCCTCGGCTTATTGTCCCTGAAGAAAGCCTGATAACTGTAGCCCCAGTTTCGCTAGAGTCTGTGCCTCCGGGCAAGACTTTTGTGCCCACTAATTTGCGACCGGAGGTACTCTCTTGGGCACACTCGTCCAGGGTGGGTGGACACTTTGGGGCAAAGAGGACAGCTGAGCTATTGGCGAGGACATACTGGTGGCCACATATGGTCCGTGACGTCAGGGAGTATGTTCAGGCGTGTGTCTCCTGTGCCAGGAACAAGTCCCCTCGACAACGGCCAGCTGGGTTACTTTTTCCTTTGCCGGTGGCAGACAGGCCCTGGGAGATGGTCGGGATGGACTTTGTGGTGGGCTTACCCAAGTCTCGGGGTTGCACTATCATTTGGGTGAACACCGACCACTTCTCCAAAATGGTGCACTTAGTGCCGCTACCACGGTTACCTTCCGCACGGGCCTTGGCAGCATTATTTATTATACACATCTTCCGTCTACATGGTATGCCAGACAAGATTGTCAGCGATCGAGGTCCCCAATTTGCGTCTCGGTTCTGGAGAGAGTTGTGTCATCTACTCTGCATTGAATTGAACCTCTCCTCTGCATATCATCCCGAGACAAATGGGTTGGTAAGAGGGCCAACGAGACCTTGGTCACCTACTTGCGACATTTTGTCTCTGCCAGGCAGGATGACTGGGCATCCCTGCTTCCGTGGGCGGAGTTTGCGCTAAACAATGCTGTGGCTGACTCCACCGGACAGACCCCATTCTTCTTAAATTACGGCCAGCATCCGCGGGTACCGGTGCCCATGCCCGTTGCTTCCGCTGACTCCAGGGTGGCAGACTGGGCTGTGGAAGCACGGGACATATGGGACCGCACCCAGGATGCCATTCAGGCTTCCAAGGAAAGGATGAGGTCTTCCGCCGATGCTCATCGGCATCCCGCTCCGACATTTTCTCCTGGCGACCTAGTGTGGCTCTCCGCCCGAAACATCAGGCTACGGGTGGAATCCACTAAATTGGCACCCCGCTATTTGGGTCCCTTCAAGGTTCTCGAGCAGGTGAACCCTGTGGTTTACCGTTTGGCCCTTCCGCCTCGCCTTGGTATCTCCGACACCTTCCATGTGTCCCTCCTAAAACCCGTGGTCATCTCCCGGTTGCCTGAGTCATCTGCCGGGACGTCGGGTTCGTCTTCGGACGACTATGAGGTGAATGCCATTGTTGGGTGCAAGGTGGTACGAGGCAAAAAATTTTATTTGGTGGATTGGAGGGGTTATGGCCTGAGGATAGGTCCTGGGAGCCTGCCGAGTATGTTCACGCTCCGCAGCTCATCGCTGCCTTTGAACGCAGCGAGGCCCAGAGAAGGGGGGGCCCAAGGAGGGGGGGTAATGTTAGGGTTCGAGTTCCCGCTGTTGCACAAGGGGAGTCTCGAACCCGTCCCGCTGCAGTCTCCCATTCATCTCCTGCCGCAGTGGAGCCTGCTCAGCAGAGACGTCGGTCCAGGCGTCTTGCCCACTCCTCTACTGTGCAGTGACTTGCTGCTGCCTTTCCTGGATCTGCTATTATAGCCAGTGCTGGAGCAGTCGTCTTTGAGGCAAAGTCCTGCGTTTTCCCATCTGAGCATGCCCAGAGTGAGATCTCTCATTGGAGATCAGGGGTCACATGTTCAGGTGCTGCAGCGGCTCCTATTGGTTCGCCAGGAAGGTCAGGTAGCTACGTGTGTTTGTAACAGCTTCTCATTGGTCCTTGTTCCTGGAAGGTCCTGTAGCTGTTGCTATAAAAGGGTAGCATGGCTGGGCCGCCATGTGCTAATATCAACCATTGTATATGCGCCAGTGTGATCATGCGTATGTGTGTTTAGGGACCCGGCTGAAATAAGCCACTAGAATACTGACTTAATCGGTGAGGAGTTTGGTATGGTAGCTGGCCAGGTCGGTGTCCTAGATGCCCTAGATTACCGGCGTAACCGGTGAGGAGTTTTGATTGCCGTATTCAGGGTCTGGCGTTCAGACGCCATAGATTGCGGGTGACTCCCGCGAGGACATTAGCACATGATCACACGTTATGTACGCTTAGCACTTAACTGTGTACCTGAGAGCCTGACAGGACACAGCACTTTTCCTCAGCGGCCCTGTGACGTAACAGGGTTTGCTTTCGACGCTAGACAGCGCCCTAGCGTTTTACTTTGCGGCTCACTGAAGCTAAGTGAGTTCGCACCTATCGCCATATAGCGCTGTGGCATTTCCGTTAGCGGCTCTGGGTATTAACAGAGTTCGCACTTACTGCCACAACGCGCTACGGCGTTTATTTTAGCGACTCTGCGGGATAACAGAGTTCGCTACTTTCGCCATTTTACTAGCAGCAGGTTCCGCCTGCACGGTGGACCCCGGGCTGCGAACGCACCTCTCTACCTCATATATTTGGTGCGTTCCGCAGACCCTAACAATGATAAAAAGAGTAATAATAATCAGAAATATATAAAATCTAGCGGCCAACATATGGTCACTCATCTAGAGATAATGAGGGGGTGTAGATTCTCCCTACTCAAGGCGTAAATGACCCTGCCTAACTGTGGAGGTTGGCACCCCCACTCAGACGTCAACTTACCCTGTCTGACCCTGTAGGGCCCTAACAGGGAAGATAGGGTAGAGACCAAAAAGTATCCAACAATAATCCCTATAGTGGAAAAAAACAGTGCCACCTAAGGATTTAACACACCCCATTTAAGGGTTGCATAGCAAAAAAATGTACAAGCCTGTATAGGCTAATTCATTATGCAAAGTCTCCATGTGGAGGAAACAGAGTACCTACAATCTCGAATTAAATAGTCCCTACTTTGCTGCAGAGGTTGGCACCCTACAGCTATGCAATGGCGCCCCAGGTCGGTTGTCGTCTCTCCCTATCTAGTCCTGTGAGGCCATAGAAGGAAAGAAAAGTAAAAAAGAAGAGGCACCAGTGGTGCAAAAAAAGGCAAAAGTGGCTAATGTCCTAGAAATATGGTAAGGTGTGAGGAGGACAATACAGGAGATGATGTAAATACACAGAGGAAAAAATAAATACATTACTGGAGTGTAATGATAGTGGTAGGACCAATAATACAGAAAACCACATAGAGTAACCACCAAACAATGTATTAGAGTTCCACCAATAATGTAAGTTATTAAATATATAACAGTATCCAATCAATAATGTATGATCATATCAAGGCCCTACAAATAAGCAAGGAGCAAACACTTCAGTCAGGTAAGTATAAGCAAGTCCCTCCTGCATAGATGTAAAACAGTAGCCTACTAAGAGAGCACCCAGGTACATTAATCCAACCAAATACCCAAATATGTGCAAAAATAGTGCAAAGTCAGAAAGTGAATGCAGATACTAACAAATTAAGCAAAGTATGCATATAGCTCAACGTATTTTCGCTCTAATGGGTTCATCAGAAGAGCAGACATGGAAGGGCAATCCTTTAAACATTAAACACACTAAAATTAGTAGCATACACTACCAGGAAACCTCTGACTGTTAGCTGCAATTTTAGGCGAATTCAAATTTTAAAAAGTTCGATCATCTCTACTCGGCAGCAGGAAAGTGAAATGTTTTTAGCACAATAGATTCTGTTTAAACAGTGAAATCATACACATAGCTCTATTTAACCATTGGAGTCATAAATACGGCTGGATAGCAGTATTATGTGCAATTATTAGGCTCTTCATGCATCTTTTGGACTCTGACCTAAAGGGGGGCACCAGGTGGAACTGTTCCCGAACATCTGGTGACTATAAAAATGATATTATTATTTTTGTCTAATTCTTATTCACTGCAACTACCATAATACAAGATCTACCCTCACAATTAGTATTTCATGATCAAGCCCATGATGTTTATCTTGTGTTCACACAACATTCCATGTATGATAGCATTTTATATATCTCTGCTTTTAAACTCTATTGATCTTCATTGATCCCTTGTTTCTCCTGCCTCTCTATCCTCCCTGGTTCAGTAGGGATCATGTTTCTCATGCTGGGCACTCCAGAATCAGTGGAACTGTAGTTGATTAACTTTTGTAATCTAACCCACAGCACAAACGGGCAGCATCAAGAGAAACATGTTATACAGAGCTAGGAAATAATGAAAGTAAAAAAGTATTATTTTTAGCTATGGTATCATTATCTGGTCATTAAGATAAATCCCTTTCTATTTGTGCTACTGAAAGATTAAACACATCTATCTTTTTCACAGTTGCATTTTACTGTTAAATACAGTACCATTTATAATTTTCTGCATTAGCCAATTAAAGTATTATTTGCATGGAATTTACCATTGTATGCAGGAAGATGGCTTGAATTTAAATATGGCAGCATTTTCACTGTAAGCGTGTCCCTGATACTCTCAGTAAGTTAATTTCTGAGTACACAGTGCCTGTGTATAGGAGGCTTTTATTACACAGGCACTGTTCACTCATTAAAAGAAGCTTGATGAGAGTCTCAGGAAGCAGTGACAAAGAAGATATTCCTGCAGTTTTTGCAAAATTTCACATGGCTAAAAACTAAGGATGAATGGTGAAGTGCAAAAGTGAACAAAAGTTTATAGTGGAGACATCCTTTAAATACGTGCGGACTAAGAATAGACTTTAAACATCTGGGAAGTCCACATTTTACTCTGCAGTGACATTCTAAAAAGTCACTGTAGAGTAAGCAGCCCATGAGCTTGGAGGCAGCTGTCAGACATTGATAGGCTCCCCATGGAGAAGGCAGAAACGAATTATCATCTCTGTCTTCCTCAACTCTCTATACACAGTAAAATTTAAATACTATGTACGCGGCATAGGCAGCACTAACAGCACTTACCTCCGGATCAAGCAATCATGCGATCAATCATGTGAGCACCAGCCCCATATCAGCACCAGCTTATAAGGGAAATTAGCAATTTAAAAATATACTTAAATGTTGAAATGCCCCTACATAATGTATGAAATAAAATAAAAAATATTATTATTATTATTATATTAACCCCTTAACGACCGCTGATACGCCTTTTAACGGCGGTCATTAAGGGTACTTAAACCACAGCGCCGTTAATTAACGGCGCTGTGGAAAAAGCCTATAGCGCCCCCCAGAGGTGCATTTTCCCCAGAGAACATGAATCGGGTCGGTTTTTACCGACACCGATGTTGCGATCGCCGTTATTAACCCTATAACGGCGATCGCAACAAAAAAAAAAACAATGTGCCATTTAATTTCTCTCTCCTCTGATGTCATCGGACATCAGAGGAGAGAGAAAAAGGGTCCCCGGGACCCCCACTGTGGCCCCCGAACCCTCCTTATGGCCCCAGGGCCCTCCGGTGTCCCTCGGTGCCGGCGCCATGCTGCAAAATGGCGGGCGCATGAGTGGTGCGCCCGCCGCGAGGTGACGGGGATGGGCGATTTTTTCTGGGGTCTCGGCTGCCTGGGGTAGCCGAGACCTCAGAGAACATAATAGGGGCCCCCCAGTCACCACTCTTTTGCGATCGCCATATAGCGGCGATCGCAAAAGAGAAATCACAGCCGCGATCCCTGCCTGTAAATTTCTCTCCCCTCTGATGTGATCGCACAACAGAGGGGAGAGAAATAGTGTCCCGGGACCCCCGATCTCCCCCCCCTGTACCTGCAGGGGTCCCGTGTCCTCCGATCCTCCCCTCCGTGTGGTCCGATCCTACCCCTGGCCTCCATTCCTCCCCCTGTCCTCCATTCAGGCCGGCTTCTTCATCCAGTAAAAAAAAAATGGCAGGCGCATGCGCAGTGCGCCCACCGAATCTGCCTGGCGGCAAATTCAAAAAAATATTCATTCATTCTCTAAAAGTACATTTTGATCACTGTGCTAAACTATCACAGTGATCAAAATAAAAAAAAACAGTACATAACCCCCCCATTTATCACCCCCTTAGTTAGGGACATATAATAAAAAATAGAAATTATATTTATTTTCATTTTTCCGTTAGGGTTAGGGTTATAATTAGGGTTAGGGTTAGCATTAGGGTTAGGGTTAGCATTAGGGTTAGGGTTATAATTAGGCTGGGTTCATACTGCGTTATGGCAGTCCGTTAGACGGACTGCGTTACACCGCGGTATAACGCGGTGTAACGAAGTCTGTTAACGCTGCCATTCACCGCCATTTGAGGGCACATCGCGACGCATGCCGTAAAGCGGCATGGGTTTGCGACATGCCATCATTCAGTGACGGAGCCTTGGACGTGGGCTGCAGCGTCTGGGCTCCGTCACCGCTAGTGCAGATGAATCATCTGCTGATTCCTCTGCGCTAGCTGGTATAGCATAACGCGATCGTGTTATGCTATACCGTTACCAGCCCGTCAACGCTATGTGTTGAACGGGCTGGTAAAACGCAAAATGAACCTAGCCTTAGGGTTAGAGTTATAATTAGGGTTATAATTAGGGTTAGGGTTACAATTAGGGTTAGGGTTAAAATTAGGGTTAGGGTTACAATTAGAGTTAGGGTTACAATTAAGGTTAGGGTTACAATTATGGTTGGAATTAGGGTTGGGATTTAGGTTAGGATTAGGGTTGGAATTAGGGTTAGGGGTGTGTTGGGGTTAGGGTTGGAGCTAGAATTGAGGGATTTCCACTATTTAGGCACATCAGGGGGTCTCCAAACACGACGTGGCGTTCAAAAAGTCAAATGGCGCTCCCTCCCTTCCAAGCCCTGCCGTGCGCCCAAACAGTGGTTTACCCCAACATATGGGGTATCAGCGTACTCAGGACAAATTGCACACCAATTTTGGGGTTCTAATTTCTCCTGTTACCCTTGGGAAAATAAAAAATAGCTGGCTAAAAAAATCATTTTTGAGAAAAAAAATGATTTTTTATTTTCACAGCTCTGCGTTTATAAATTTCTGTGAAACACTTGGGGGTTCAAAGTGCTCACCACATATCTAGATAAGTTCCTTACGGGGTCTAGTTTCCAAAATGGGGTCACTTGTGGGGGTTTTCACTGTTTAGGCACATCAAGGGCTCTGCAAACACAACATGACGCCCGCAGAACATTCCATCAAAGTCTGCATTACAAAATGGCGCTCCTTCCCTTCCAAGCACTCCCATGCGCCCAAACTGGTTTCACCCCACATATGGGGTATCAGCGTACTCAGGAAAAATTGCACAACAACTTTTTGGGTCCAATTTCTCCTGTTACCCTTGGGAAAATAAAAAAATAGCGGGCTAAAAAATCATTTTGAGGAAAAAAATTATTTTTTATTTTCACGGCTCTACGTTTATAAATTTCTGTGAAGCACTTGGGGTTCAAAGTGCTCACCACACATCTAGATAAGTTCCTTAAGGGGTCTAGTTTCCAAAATGGTGTCATTTGTGGGGGTTTCCACTGTTTAGGCGTATCAGGGGCTCTCCAAATGCGACATGGCGTCCAATTTCAATTCCAGCCAATTTTGGTTTGAAAAAGTCAAATGGCGCTCCTTCCCTTCCAAGCCCTGCCGTGCGCCCAAACAGTGATCCCACCCCACATATGGGGTATCAGCGTACTCAGGACAAATTGGACAACAACTTTTGTGGTCTAATTTCTCCTGTTACCCTTGGGAAAATAAAAAATTGGGGACTAAACGATCAGGTTTGTGGAAAAAATATGACTTTTTATTTTCATGCCAGGGAGTTATAAACTTCTGTGAAGCACTTGGGGTTCAAAGTGCTCACCACACATCTATATAAGTTCCTTAGGGGGTCTAGTTTCCAAAATGGTGTCACTTGTGGGGGGTTTCCACTGTTTAGACACATTAGGGCCTCTACAAACGCGACATGGCGTCCAGCCAATTCTGAGTTGAAAAAGTCAAACGGCGCTCCTTCCTTTCCAAGCTCTGCCATGCACCCAAACAGTGGTTTACCCCCAAATATGGGGTATCAGCATGCTCAGGACAAATTGCACAAAAACTTTTGGGGTCTTGTTACCCTTGGGAAAATAAAAATTGGGGTGAACAGATCGTTTTTGTGGAAAAAATATGATTTTTTATTTTCATGGTTCTATGTTATAAACTTCTGTGAAGCACTTGGAGGTTCAAAGTGCTCACCACTCATCTAGATAAGTTCCTTAGGGGGTCTAATTTCCAAAATGGGGTCACTTGTGGGGGGTTTCCACTGTTTAGACACATCAGGGCCTCTACAAACACGACATGACGTCCAGCCAATTCTGCGCTGAAAAAGTCAAACGGCGCTCCTTCCCTTCCAAGCTCTGCCATGCACCCAAACAGTGGTTTACCCCCACATATGGGGTATAAGCATGCTCAGGACAAATTGCACAAAAACTTTTGGGGTCTTGTTACCCTTGGGAAAATAAAAATTGGGGTGAAAAGATTGTTTTTGTGGAAAAAATATGATTTTTTATTTTCAGTGTTCTATGTTATAAACTTCTGTGAAGCACTTGGAGGTTCAAAGTGCTCATCACACATCTAGATAAGTTACTTAGGGGGTCTAGTTTCCAAAATGGGGTCACTTGTGATGGGTTTCCACTGTTTAGACACATCAGGGCCTCTACAAACGCGACATGGCGTCCAGCCAATTCTGCATTGAAAAAGTCAAATGTCGCTCCTTCCCTTGCGACCTCTGCCGTGCGCCCAAAAAGTGGTTTACCCCCACATATGGGTTATCGGCTTATTCAGGAGAAATTGCACAACAAATTTGTGGTTCATTTTTTCTTTTAACAGTTGTGAAAATAAAAAAAATTGGTTCCGAAGTAAAGTTTTTGCAAAAAAAGTTAAATGTTAATTTTTTCCTTCCACATTGCTTCAGTTCCTGTGAAGCACGTAAAGGGTTAATAAACTTCTTGAATGTGATTTTGAGCACCTTGAGGGGTGCAGTTTTTAGAATGGTGTCACTTTTGGGTATTTTCTATCATATAGACCCCTCAAAGTGACTTCAAATGTGATGTGGTCCCTAAAATAAAAATGGTGTTGTAAAAATTAGAAATTGCTGGTCAACTTTTAACCCTTATAACTTCGTAGCAAAAAAAAATTTTGTTCCCAAAATTGTGCTGATGTAAAGTAGACATGTGGGAAATGTTATTTATTAAGAAATTTGTGTGACATATCACTCTGATTTAAGGGCATAAAAATTTAAAGTTTGAAAATTGTTAAATTTTCAAAATTTTCGCCATATTTCCATTTTTTTCATAAATAAACACAAGTCATATCAAATAAATTTTACCACTAACCTGAAGTACAATATGTCACGAAAAAAACAATCTCAGAATCAGCTGGATTCGTTAAAGCGTTCCAGAGTTATAACCTCATAAATTGACAGTGGTCAGAATTGTAAAAATTGGCCCTCTCATTAAGCTGCAAAATGGCTCTGTCACTAAGGGGTTAATAATCAAAGGCAAGAAAAAATAAATAAGTAGTTTAAACTTTAGAAATAAAAAAGCCAGCAAAAGTCAAAATCACTGTTTCTAGCCCCACCTTTATAATAAAAAAGAACATATGTTCAACTTTTTTATGGAAAGTAGAGGAGCATAATTTAAATTTATATATATATATATTTTGTCACAGCTGCTCAAAATATGTTAGGATTGCTAATTAAGTGAGTATATAATATTTAATACTGTATAAGAGGCACTGTGACCATGATTGATGGTTAGTAATAGTGATAAGAATTTTCCATACATTTGGACTCACTGTGTGAGTGATCTGGCTAATGTGTGAAACAGTATTTTGTATGAAATATTAATTGAAGTAATGATTAATTGTCCAACACTGACTTTATAAATACCTGCATAGATGTGCTAATCAGTGCTTGAGAAAGGCTCATGGAGCCGAAACGTCGTTATTTTATGTGGGTTTAATAAAATATCCACTATCTGCATTATCTTTGGAGTGCTGCCTATTTTTTGGATAATGAAGTTGGCAAGTATTGGATTATTGCTGAAGAGGATTGCACCCAATTGTTATTTTTCTCTGCTGCTCCAGTTTTTGTTATTTATATATATATATATGTATATATATTTATATATATATATATATATATATATATATATATTATATATATATACAGTACAGACCAAAAGTTTGGACACACCTTCTCATTTAAAGATTTTTCTGTATTTTCATGACAATGAAACTTGTAAATTCACACTGAAGGCATCAATACTATGAATTAACGCATGTGGAATTATATACTTAACAAAAAAGTGTGTAACAACTAAAATTATGTCTTATATTCTAGGTTCTTCAAAGTAGCCACCTTTTGCTTTGATGAGTGCTTTGCACACTCTTGGCATTCTCTTGATGAGCTTCAAGAGGTAGTCACTGGAAATGGTCTTCCAACAATCTTGAAGGAGTTCCCAGAGATGCTTATCACTTGTTGGCCCTTTTGCCTTCACTCTGCCATCCAGCTCACCCCAAACCATCTCGATTGGGTTCAGGTCTGGTGACTGAGGAGGCCATGTCATCTGGCGTAGCACCCCATCACTCTCCTTCTCTGTCAAATAGCCCTTACACAGCCTGGAGGTGAGTTTGGGGTCATTGTCATGTTGAAAAATAAATGATGGTCCAACTAAACGCAAAGCGGATGGAATAGCATGCCGCTGCAAGATGCTGTGGTAGCCATGCTGGTTCAGTGTGCCTTCAATTTTGAATAAATCCCCAACAGTGTCACCAGCAAAGCACTCCCACACCATCACCCCTCCCCCTCCATGCTTCACGGTGGGAACCAGGCATGTAGAGTCCATCTGGTCACCTTTTCTGCGTCGCACAAAGACATGGTGGTTGGAACCAAAGATCTCAAATTTGGACTCATCAGACCAAAGCACAGATTTCCACTGGTCTAATGTCCATTCCTTGTGTTCTTTAGCCCAAACAAATCTCTTCTGCTTGTTGCCTGTCCTTAGCAGTGGTTTCCTAGCAGCTATTTTACCATGAAGGCCTGCTGCACAAAGTCTCCTCTTAACAGTTGTTGTAGAGATGTTTCTGCTTCTAGAACTCTGTGAGGCATTGACTGGTCTCTAATCTGAGCTGCTGTTAACCTGCGATTTCTGAGGCTGGTGACTCGGATAAACTTATCCTCAGAATCAGAGGTGACTCTTGGTCTTCCTTTTCTGGGGCGGTCCTCATGTGAGTCAGTTTCTTTGTAGCGCTTGATGGTGTTTGCAACTGCACTTGGGGACACTTTCAAAGTTTTCCCAATTTTTCAGACTGACTGACCTTCATTTCTTAAAGTAATGATGGTCACTCGTTTTTCTTTACTTAGCTGCTTTTTTCTTGCCGTAATACACATTCTAACAGTCTATTCAATAGGACTATCAGCTGGGTATCCACCAGACTTCTGCACAACACAACTGATGGTCCCAACCCCATTTATAAGGCCAGAAATCCCACTTATTAAACCTGACAGGGCACACCTGTGAAGTGAAAACCATTTCCGGTGACTACCTCTTGAAGCTCATCAAGAGAATGCCAAGAGTGTGCAAAGCAGTCATCAAAGCAAAAGGTGGCTACTTTGAAGAACCTAGAATATAAGACATAATTTCAGCTGTTACACACTTTTTTGTTAAGTATATAATTCCACATGTGTTAATTCATAGTTTTGATGCCTTCAGTGTGAATTTACAATTTTCATAGTCTTGAAAATACAGAAAAATCTTTAAATGAGAAGGTGTGCCCAAACTTTTGATCTGTACTGTATATACTGTATATTTATTTATATACCATATATAAAATTGGAAAATAGACTTATATTTCCTGTGTTTTTCTTTATAATTGCCCATTTATATCAGCAAAGGAAAATAAATATAAAAACAACATAAAAATTAGGCTTTGTGTGTCGTAAAAAACAGGTTAAAAGTTTAGTGATGTTAAAACTGCATTTACAGAAAAAATCTGAAAATGTTTTAAGTTAGGAACGGTTCCAGCAAAAAGTGGATAAACCACCACAAAATTCTCCCAATATAATAGATTCAGCAATAGAGAATAAATATAAAACATAACCTTTAATTTAACCAATAAAAGCTACCAAATGATAAGTGAATATAGTGAATTTAAAAATCACTCTATCAAAGTCTCACAGACTATGTGCTCAAGAGTCCAAAAAAAATTCCACCATTGGACTAGAGTGCACATATACATGTGATTATCTCAGTCCTGAGAATCAGGCATAATCCGTTAGGACAACATTGTCTCAATTATTAACCTATTACCCGGCAATACACAATTGATGATCCTTTTGAAAAAGGTCAATCTGACCCCTATCTTTATAAGATTATGCACCAAGGACAAATATACATAAACACTAATTGTATTGCCACAAGAAAAACATAAAGACAATGTTTCAAAAATTAATATGGAACAGTCTCACCCATATTTGTAGGAGGTGTCAGGTGTGTCCTTTTTCCCTTTGGAGTCTGGGTACGTCAGGAACGTTCAGGATCTCATCCTATTAAGCCCTGTCTGAGCTATTATATCCTAACCCCATGACTCCCGCCCTTGCAAGGGCAGTCCACAGCTGACCCTCAATGTTAGAAGCCCTGTTTAATCCTGTGCATCCCGACCCGTTTCGTCATTCACTGACTCCTCAGGGGACAAGCTAGCACATTTTGGGCATAACTGAGAAAGAACTAGGCTGCCTCTCTAATGATAGTAGTCTGTCGGCGCCTGGTATGTCCGTCTACATATAGCAGATAAACGATTGCACATTGTGCTCAACTGGCGTCCTGGAACGCACGCCATCCACCCACTCTCTGAGATGCATACCTCATTTCCGGTTCTCGTGTTCCGGAAGTGGATGCGTCGTCATCTGGGACGCGTCATTCGACTCCGCCCCTCAAAAAAGCCCTCAATATCCAAGTAGCCAACTATGCCATAGATGCGTTCAAAATCATGACGCATCTCATATCGCAACTGCGTCCAGAACAATTTTGCGTCCCAGAATATAACGCAAACATCAATCCCCAATTGAATTCAAAATCGGCACATATGAGACCTCTTTTATTACGCACCCAACTAAGTTCTAAAGTCGCGCATGTAAGGTCTCTTTTATGGCGCAGATGCTCCCAAAATACAACGCACCTCTTGCAGAGATGTGAAGTAAGCCTCTCTACCAGAAGACTCTGTTACAATGTGTATTAATTCAACATCCAGGGATACAGCGCATTGATATCCTATGCGCTACACTATAGATAATTTCTATTTCCTGGTTAGGATCGCAATTGCGATCTATATTAAACCCATATGTTAATCAGCCAAATTATTCAAAAGGGAACAGTATTAAATAATTTCATTATACAAGAACTACACTATGGATAAGGGTATAGATTTTGGGTTAAATGGCGTTAGTGAACTATTCAGAATGAAGATTAATGATTGTCTTTCCCACATATATTTGGAATATGTGGGAAAGACAATCAGAGAATTTAGACGAAGGGTTGGAGAACACCTGAGAGACATTGTCCACAAAAGAGACACCCCAATAGCACGACACGTTAATGCACGTCAAAGAGGAGATACTAATGCCATTACATTTATAGGGATTGAGAGAGTCAAAAAACCACCAAGGGGTGGCAATTGGGATAGGATCATACTTCAAAAAGAAACTCGATGGATTTTTCAATTAGGTACGGTGGCTCCAGCAGGACTTAATGAGCAACTTAACTTCGGCTGCTATATATAGGAATTTCTAGGATGTTGGTTTCCATAATTCAAATGTTTTTTTGGCATTTAAACTGTTAATATCTGTTCTCTTTGAATTAATTAGCTACCTCATTAATCTTCATTCTGAATAGTTCACTAACGCCATTTAACCCAAACTCTATACCCTTATCCATAGTGTAGTTCTTGTATAATGAAATTATTTAATACTGTTCCCTTTTGAATAATTTGGCTGATTAACATATGGGTTTAATATAGATCGCAATTGCGATCCTAACCAGGAAATAGAAATTATCTATAGTGTAGCGCATAGGATATCAATGCGCTGTATCCCTGGATGTTGAATTAATACACATTGTAACAGAGTCTTCTGGTAGAGAGGCTTACTTCACATCTCTGCAAGAGGTGCGTTGTATTTTGGGACTCATCTGCGCCATAAAAGAGACCTTACATGCGGAGACTTTAGAACTTAGTTGAGTGCGTAATAAAAGAGGTCTCATATGTGCCGATTTTGAATTCAATTGGGGATTGATGTTTGCGTTATATTCTGGGACGCAAAATGGTTCTGGACGCAGTTGCGATATAAGATGCGTCATGATCTGTTCAGAGCGGCCTATCACATTCACTAATCAAAGTCATTCTATGTTTAAGTGTGTGTGTGTGTAGCCCATTCACTATCTCCATCCATCCCTCACTACCTCAAGCTGGCTGGACCATCATTGTAAATGCACCATTGTATATACACACCTGTACTTTGTATCTCCCCCACCTCATTGTAGATTGTAAGCTCTCACGAGCAGGGGCGGCTTATTTTGCTTTAATTATTGTATCGTTAACGTTGTTACTTATGACTTGTGTTTTGAAACTGTTAAACTGTAAAGCGCTGCGGAATATGATGGCGCTATATAAATAAAGATTATGATTATTATTATGATTTTGAACGCATCTGTGGCACAGTTGGCTACTTGGATATTAAGGGTTTTTTTGAGGGGCGGAGTCGAATGACGCGTCCCAGATGACGACGCATCCACTTCCGGAACGCGAGAACCGGAAATGAGGTATGCGTCTCAGAGAGTGGGTGGATGGCGTGCGTTCCAGGACGCAGGTGAGCACAATGTGCAATCGTTTATCTGCTATATGTAGAATACATACCTGGCGCCGACAGACTACTATCATTAGAGAGGCAGCCTGGTTCTTTCTCAGTTATGCCCAAAATGTGCTAGCTTGTCCCCTGAGGAGTCAGTGAATGACGAAACGCGTCGGGATGCACAAGGTTAAACAGGGCTTCTAGCATTCAGGGTCAGCTGTGGACTGCCCTTGCAAGGGCGGGAGTCATGGGGTCAGGATATAATAGCTCAGACAGGGCTTAATAGGATGAGATCCTGAACATTCCTGACGTACCCAGACTCCAAAGGGAAAAAGGACACACCTGACACCTCCTACAAATATGGGTGAGACTGTTCCATATTAATTTTTGAAACATTGTCTTTATGTTTTTCTTGTGGCAATACAATTAGTGTTTATGTATATTTGTCCTTGGTGCATAATCTTATAAAGATAGGGGTCAGATTGACCTTTTTCAAAAGGATCATCAATTGTGTATTGCCGGGGAATAGGTTAATAATTGAGACAATGTTGTCCTAACGGATTATGCCTGATTCTCAGGATTGAGATAATCACATGTATATGTGCACTCTAGTCCAATGGTGGAATTTTTTTGGACTCTTGAGCACATAGTCTGTGAGACTTTGATAGAGTGATTTTTAAATTCACTATATTCACTTATCATTTGGTAGCTTTTATTTGGTTAACATTAAAGGTTATGTTTTATATTTATTCTCTATTGCTGAATCTAAGTTAGGAACGGGGCAAAATAGTCTGATCCTCAACTGGTTAATATATTATTGCAAGGCAGATTAACAAGCAGTAAAGTCACTAGAAACATATACTTCTAGGTTTTCTCTACTAAAGAATGGTAAAAAAAGAACACTGCCTGCTTTTAGACAAGCTACAAGAAAACTATCAAAGCAAGCACTAAAACAAATGACACGATTAGTGCATACATAAAAAAGCCCAAAGCAACATTCAATAACAGCCTATCCCCCTGAAGCCTTTCCTAAGCCAGAGGAAGATTAATGACACCAACATCAATAGGAGAATATGAAACAGCACACCTCATAACACTAGGGAAATAATGTTCACATCCAGCACAAGGATCTGCCAGAACTAGAGTAGATCTAAATGTTCAAATTGATAAATTTCCAATGTTTCTAAACACAACCTGAAATGACTCTACAGACAGGGAAATGTACGATGTCCTTGATTATATCCACTGATCATTAGCTGCTTTTATTGTTATTGCTATTTAATAGCACAAATAACACAATAGCGCTCCGCGTAAATGGCCCTATAATATAGACTAATAAATTGCATTGTTATTGGACTGTTGTAAACGTCTTATCAAGGATTGTCTGCAATATTTCAAAAACACTCGTCATATATTTACAGATCAATTTGCTGCTTTTTTGCAAAATGATCCCATAAAAAATAACAGCATGAAAATAAAAATAATAATATGCAGTGAGATTCCTGTAAGATGTTGAAGATGGATGGATTGTCACACATTGTGGATTGTATTGTGTGACTAGTGTAGAATAAGTAATAGCGGGTAAAAAGCTTTAAAAAACAAATTTTAATAAATGAGTCTAACATCTTTTAGTCAGTTTTCATGCGGCCATAATACTGACCCTTTTTAGGGTATATAATACCACTGTGACCCCAAGAAACTCTATGCCTCTAATGAACTGAATTTGTGTTGTGGTTCTATAATTGCTATCTGCTGTTGACAGATGTGAATTTCCTAAAAGGGGTCTGCGAAATTTAATAAAATAAATACAATAAAAAATGCACATTTACTGTAAATATTAAACATGTGTCTAAATACATTTATTAATCAAAAAGGTAGGCTTTATCTAGTGCACTCTGTCGGGATTTTAAAGATGGCAGCAACCCATCCTAGATTTCAGAAGACACGCAGTAGGATGGGCTGCGTGAAGAACGAGACAGATGCACAAAACTGTTCAGGCTTACTCAGATGAACGTTTATTTTCAGCTAAATAAAGGTGTTTATTCAGTCAGGAAACCTGACCGGTCTCTGCTCTGATGTGACTTCTGTCACCAGTAGATGTTCTTTACGCAAACCATTCTCTGAAATTTAGGACAGGTTTTGATTGATGGCAGTTACCATCTTTAAAACCCTGTCAGAGTGCACTAGATAATGCATACATTTTTGCTAAATAAAGGTGCAGAGATACAGGGTTAGTGGGGCCAGTTCTTGTCCGCTGGCCCGGCTGTTTTTAGAAAGACTGCATGGACCAGGGCTCATACCACTAAACGCCTACTCTGCCTCCCTGTGGGCAGAACACTACTCAACACAGGGTGAGGGTAAAACAGTGTGGGAATAATTTTTTGAACCACCAACACACAATAGGAAATAGAATCGTCCCAGCAAATACCCAAGATGGTGCAAATTACCGAGTCTCACCCTTCCGCTGACTCGCCGGGCCTTAGAGCTGCTTCCAAGGCCAAATACCCCCACCAGTGGCTCCCCGCTTTTGGGTGGGCCCCCAGAGTTAGGAGGTAACAACAAGCTTAGGAAGCTGACAGTCCATTGATGTACGAGTCCAGGTGACTTGATTGTCTCAACCTGGATTTCCTAAACGTCTTTGAGGGTTCAGCAGCTTTGTATTTTAGTTGTAGCCATGATGCCATGGCCACTGAAATGTAAAGTCTCTCTAAACACAGGTGGATCCTCCTATTTATAGGTCACAACTTCTCATTTAGGCATTCCCCCACAGGCTGGGGGGAAGGTGGAAGGAGACCATCCCTCACTGCTGGAGTGTTAAAAAACATAGATAGATTGTCCTTCATATTGCAGAGCACCAATAGTTCATCAACATATTAGCAAACACTATGCCTTTGTTACCCAAGGATAGCAGAATAATACTAAAGGCTGGGTCTCACATAGCGATACACCAGCGATCCCGACAACGATATGCACTTGTCAGGATCGCTGGTGAATCGCTACATGATCGCTGCTGAGCTGCCAAACAGGCAGCTCAGGCAGCGATCTGGGACAGCGACACTGCGGGTAACATCGCTTAGTTACCCGCAGTGTACGTTGGATACCAGCGCCCTGATGCAGGGAGCTGGTATCCAAGGTACACAGCGGGTTTCCAAGCGCTGCGCGGTGCCTGGAAACCCGCTGTGTACATTGGATACCAGCTCCCTGCATCAGGGCGCTGGTATCCAAGGTACACAGCGGGTTTCTAGGCACAGCCCCGCGCCTGGAAACCCGCTGTGTACCTTGGTTACCAGCGGATCGCTGGTCTCCCGCCTGTCACACGCAGCGATGCGTGCCTGTCAGCGGGAGACCAGCGATCAAAAAAATGTCCTGACATTTCTGCGACGATCAGCGATACCCGGCAGGGGGGCTGATCGTCGCTGAATGTCACACACAGCGATATCGCTGGGAGATCGCTGCTGTGTCACAAAACTAGTGACTCAGCAGCGATCTCGGTAGCGATATCGCTATGTGAGACGGGCCTCTAAGACTGCAATACTCGGACAGATACAATAGCTAATCAGCAGCCAGTCAACAAATGGCAGCCATTGAACAATACTTTAATGACAATAAGGGTCAACAGTCATTCTCACATGAATGCTAACTCATGTCCCTGGACCTACTGAAATAATATGTCTGGATAATTCAGATTAAATGTGGTGTCACCACAAAAAGTATTTAGAAAAAATTGTTTAATATTTAAATGTGTATTATTCATTTTATTTATTTATTTTGATTACCAGCAGACAAAAATTATGCCCCATTGTGTATGAAATTTGATTTAACCACGTTTTGTTATTTACTTAATTTTTCATATGTTCCTCTATGTCTCAGTTTTATCTTTTTTCTGTTCCAGCAGCTCCATCTTTGCATTGATCTTGACACAGAAGAAAGTGGATTGAGTATTTGGCACATTATAATTACTATGCTATTTTCTTTGTTAAGGTCAATGCATATACAGATGAGGGTACTGTTGTATGCAAAAAAAGAGGAGAGATAGGTAGTTCTCCCTAGTGAAACACCATAAGTTTAAAATAGAGAAAGGAAAAGATGTGTATGTCAGTGCTCACCTAGGCAAAAAAAATATCATAATTTTGTTCTCACTCTGGCTACCTGCCTCTTTATTTGGAATTCCCTTGATAAGGGGACTGTGGGAACAGAAGATGTATTCTGTAGCAGAAGATTGCTGTCAGGTCGTATTATCAGAATCCGTGAAGCTTGAATCTTTTATCAAATTAGCTTATTTATTGATTCCAAATATCAAAACAAAAAATCCAATAAAATATAAGGCCCTAAAGGTTCTAAAACTAACATATTTTTGACTTTGAACCAATGTCTTGATCACATAAAATGCACATGTGGTTATGAACATCTGGTTACATCAGATTCTGAACCTGAAGAAGTTCCTGAATCAAAAATGCATTTGTTAATTTAGTTTTTTTACTTTATTTTTCTCCTACCTCTGATTTTATCTTGATTTTAATTTCCCAACAGTGGGCAAAGCATAAAATCATTACTGCGCACGCGCGAGGGCCCTGTTTCAACACGCAAGCGTGGACACTGTACGCTGTCTGTCATATTCACAGATGAAGATACGTGAGACCAGCCGAGGAGCGGGGGATGCGAATAACCGCCGCCCATCGGATCGGACCCCAAGTATTTGCATACAGAAATACAAAGTTTACAAAGGTATTTTGCCATGAAAACTTGGGTGTCAGGATAATGATAGGTACCTATAGATTAGTTATGGGACGCACTATTCAGTCATATCTTTATCTGAAATAGCAAAAATGAGGTGACAGATTCCTTTAAGTTGGGTAAACCTCCATGTAATGGCATTTGAAACAGAAATAGAACAAATACACCCAAACTTCTAAATACTATATAGACCCCAGGCCAAAACCTCTATGTATACAGAGGCTGTAGACCCCCATTGTAAGCAGACATAGGCCAAACTCTCCAATTATAGCTCACTTAATACAGAGTCTGCGATAGACTCCACTGTATCCAGACCCCAGAATGGACATCTGTATGTAATAAATAAGATGAATCCTTCAAAGCTATAGAACTTTACAACAGATTATTTTTTATTTGTCACATGTGACAGATTTTTGTACTTAAGTATTTATGTAGTGTTTTCTTTAACCCCTTAATGTCCATTGACGTGCACAGTCCGTCATGGCCGAGTGTCAGTTCCGGCACCAGGACG
Source organism: Oophaga sylvatica (assembly GCA_033576555.1). Taxonomy (NCBI): domain Eukaryota; kingdom Metazoa; phylum Chordata; class Amphibia; order Anura; family Dendrobatidae; genus Oophaga; species Oophaga sylvatica. Next base: position 48,818,645 of record JARQOD010000008.1, read on the forward strand.
GACTGTGCACGTCATCCCTTTGAACTACCACTGCGTGTAAACACGTAGTGGTAGTTCAGTGCCGACAGCTGTCTATGACAGCTGACAGGCACAGCAAGCGGGCGGGGACCTTTGCCGTCGGTCCCCGCACCCACAGCGCTGTGATTGGTCAGTCAATCTGACTGACCAAACACAGCAGCGATCGCGCAGGAGATGCTGAAATTTCAGCATCTCCAGCGCGATCAGTGCAGGAGCCGGCGCTGCAGTGGCCAGGCTTCCTGCACTGACAGCCAGGAGCGGCGCCCCCGCCGCCCCTGGCTGTTAACCCCCTGACTGCTGCGATCGAGCGCGATCGCAGCGCTCAGGGGGGGCAGGCAGAGGGTCGGGAGCTCCCTCTGCCTCAGATAGGCGCCCTGCAATGTATTTGCAGGGCCCGATCTCTGCCTTGATGACCCGGGGGTTGTCATGACAACCTCCGGGTCATCTAGCTACGGAAAGCTGCTGTGATCATGCTCACAGCAGCTTTCATCATAGGTACAATGCATTGCAATGCTGGAGCATTGCAATGCATTGTAACTGCAATAAAAGGTAAAAAAAGTGAAAGTCCCATAAAGGGACAAATTAAAAAAAATCATTTTTTTAAAAAAATTGTAAAAAAAATATTAAAAAATAATTTTAAAAAAATCCCCTAAAAAATACACATTTTTATGTAATAAAAAAATAAAAAACAAAAAAAATACACATGTTTGGTATCGCCACGTCCGTAAAAATCCCATCTATAAAAGCGTAACCCTATTTAACCACTTCAGTGAAAGCCGTAAAAAAAAAACACAAAAAAGTAGTAAATTATACTTTTTCCAAGCGGTATCATCATACCGCTTGGAAAAAGTGCAATAACACGCGATCAAAAAGTCAGATATAAATAATCATGGTACCGCTGAAAACGTCATCTTGCCCCGCAAAAAACAAGCCCCATAAAGCATCATCAGCGAAAAAATAAAAAAGTTATAGCTCCGGAATAAACTGATGCAAAAATAATTATTTTTTCTATAAAATTTTTTATTGTGTAAAAAACGCCAAAACATAAAAAAATATATAAATGAGGTATCGCTGTAATCGTAGTGACCCGAAGAATAAAGCTGCTTTATCAATTTTACCACACGCGGAACGGAGGAAAAAAAAAAAAAACAATTCCTGAATTGCTGGTTTTTGTTCATTCTGCTTCCACAAAAATCGGAATAGGAAGCGATCAAAAAACGTTATGTGCCCGAATATGGTACCAATAAAAACGTCAGCTCGTCCCGCAAAAAATAAGCCCGCACATAACTCTGTCGGGCCGAAATATGGAAAAATTATAGCTCTCAAAATACGGCGATGCAAAAATTTCTTACAAAAATTTATTCCAAAAAAAAGCATCTTTTAGTGTGTGACAGAAGCTAAACATGAAAAAAGGGTGTAAATATGGTATCGCTGTAATCGCACCGACCCGAGGAATAAAGTTGCCTAATCACTAATACCGCACGAGGAACGGCGTAAATAAGAAAACCAATTCTTCACCTTTTGTGGATTTGTTCATTGTGCCTCCCAAAGAATCGCAGTAAGGCGATCACAGTGGTTCTCCCCCACATATGGGATATCAGCGTACTCAGGACAAAATGCACATCAACTTTTGGGGCCCTATTTCTCCTGTTACCCTTATAAAAATAAAAATTTGGGGGCAAAAAGGTCATTTTTGTGGAAAAAAAATTGATTTTTTATTTCCACGGCTCTACGTTATAAACTTCTGTGAAGCCCTTGGGGTTCAAAGTGCTGACCACACATCTAGATAAGTTCCTTGGGGGGTCTAGTTTGGAAAATGGGGTCATTTGTGGGGGTTTCTACTGTTTAGGCACATCAGGGGCTCTCCAAGCGTGACATGACACCCGCAGACCATTCCATCAAAGTCTGCATTTGAAAAAGGCGCTCCTTCCCTTTCGAGCTCTGCCATGCGTCAAAATAGTGGTTTACCCCCACATATGGGGTATCAGCGTACTCAGGACAAATTGCACAATAGCTTTTGGGGTCCTATTTCTCCTGTTACCCTTATAAAAATAAAAATTTGGGGGCAAAAAGATTATTTTTGTGGAAAAAAATATGATTTTTTTATTTTCACGGCTTACGTTATAAACTTCTGTGAAGCACTTGGGGGTTCAAAGTGCTCACCACACATCTAGATAAGTTCCTTGGGGGGTCTAGTTTCCAAATGGAGTCACTTGTGGGGGGTTTCTACTGTTTAGGCACATCAGGGGCTCTCCAAACGTGACATGACACCCGCAGACCATTCCATCAAAGTCTGCATTTGAAAAAGGCGCTCCTTCCTTTCGAGCTCTGCCATGCGTCAAAATAGTGGTTTACCCCCACATATGGGGTATCAGCGTACTCAGGACAAATTGCACAATAACTTTTGTGGTCCTGTTACCCTTTGGAAAATAAAAATTGGGGGTGGAAAGATCATTTTTGTGGAAAAGATATGATTTTTTAATTTTACGGCTCTACGTTATAACCTTCTGTGAAGCCCTTGGGGTTAAAAGCTCTCACAACACATTTAGATAAGTTCCTTGGGGGGTCTAATTTCCAAAATGGGGTCACTTGTGGGGGTTTCCACTGTTTAGGCACACAGAGACTCTCCAAATGCGACATGGCGTCCAATCTCAATTCCAGGCAAAAAAGTCAAATGACGCTGCTTCCCTTCCGAGCTCTGCCATGCGCCCAAATAGTGGTTTACCCCCACATATGGGGTATCAGCGTACTCAGGACTAATTGCACAATAACTTTTGGGGTCCTTTTATCCTTTGGAAAATAATAATTGGGATGAAAAGATCATTTTTGTGGAAAAAATATGATTTTTTAATTTTACGGCTCTACGTTATAACCTTCTGTGAAGCCCTTGGGTGTTAAAAACTCTCACAACACATTTAGATAAGTTCCTTGGGGGTCTAGTTTCCAAAAGGGGTCACTTGTGGGGGGTTTCCACTGTTTAGGCACACAGGGACTCTCCAAATGCGACATGGCGTCCAATCTCAATTCCAGCCAAAAAGTCAAATGGCGCTGCATCCCTTCCGAGCTCTGCCATGCGCACAAATAGTGGTTTACCCCCACACATGGGGTATCGGTGTACTCAGGAGAAATTGTACAACAAATATTGTGGTTCATTTTCTACTGATACCCTTGACAAAATTTAAAAAAATTGTGTCGAAAGAAAAATTTTGGGAAAAAAAGTTAAATGTTAATTTTTTCCTTCCACATTGCTTCAATTCTTTTGAAGTACCTGAAGGGTTAATAAACTTCTTGAATGTGGCTTTGAACACCTTGAGGGGTGCAGTTTTTAGAATGGTGTCACTTTTGGGTATTTTCTGTCATATTGACCCCTCAAATTCACTTTAAATGTGAGGTGGCCCCTAAAAAAAATGGTTTTGTAAATTTTGTTGGAAAAATGAGAAATTGCTGGTCAATTTTTAACACTTATAACTTCCTAACAAAAAAAAATTTGGTTCCAAAATTGTGCTGATGTAAAGTAGACATGTGGGAATGTTTTTATTAACTAATTTTTGTGACATATCTCTCTGATTTAATGGCATATAAATTAAAAGTTTGAAAATTGCAAAATTTTCAAAATTTTTGCCATATTTCCATTTTTTTCATAAATAAACGCAAGTTATATTGAAGAAATTTTACCACTATCATGAAGTACAATATGTCTCGAGAAAACAATCTCAGAATCGCCAAGATCCGTTGAAGCGTTCCAGAGTTATAAGCACATAAAGTGACAGTGGTCAGAATTGTAAAAATAGGCCTGGTCCTTAACCTACAAAATGGCTTGGTCGTTAAGGGGTTAACATCTGTATGGCTTTATTTTCTAAATCAGTCCACTGTTGTTCATTGACTAAATAGTGTACAGACCGCAGCCCAGACATTGCACTAAAATTATTCCATACACAATGAGTGAATATAATGGAAGTTTATTACTTTTTGCTTATTGAACTGCTGTATTACACTTTATATCCATTTGGAATTACATATGCGCATAGAAACTTTGCTGTTTGGCATTTGACTGCTGTATATTTGCATGAAAATGTATATATCAGGATGGAAAGATCCTTGTTGCCTAACACTAGGTGGTAGATTCATTATGTGTAAATGTACATAAAGAAATCAAAATTTACAAAAGACAGCATCTTTTGTAATAGAAATGTAAGTCAAAAAATTGGTGCAATTTTTTGGTGCAGTTTGGCATACTATGACATACCCCTTTCTGCAAGCCGCGCCCTTTTAAACTTAGCCACAGGGTATGGTGGATAAATATGGTGAAAGTCATATAAGATAGTTATTTTCCCTAAAGTGAACCTGTCATATGAAAAATGCAAAAGTCTTCAGTCATGAAGTTTATTCTCAGGTTAATAGTGTTCTAAAGCCATGCGGTCACTGCACTGAAAGCCTAAGGCTTTAGTTTTCTCTCCAGCCTCAGGCTTTCAGTCATAGAAGTGCCGCCGGTGCTGCTATAACAATGCCCAGAACTATGACTGACAGCCAGCTGAGCAGGCATCATTGCTAAGACTGCTGTCAGTTATAGTGCGAGGTGTGGTTACAATCAGCACTCACTATGTACTGGGCAGTGACTGAAGCTGTACTGGCTCCACTTTTGATGGAAAGCCGGAGGCTGGCGGGAGAAATAAAGAAAATTTCCTCCTGGTAGCCGGACTTTCAGTGAGGTAGCTACACGGCTTTAGAACACTATTAGACTGCAGATCGACCTCATATCTGCAGGTTAATAGTGTTTTGGGACAGACAGGTTCCCTTTAAACTACACCAAAAATTTTTTAAATTTAACTTGCTAAAATGCAACATTATCTGTTGCAATATCCATGTATGAAGGAAGCATAGGAGCAGTAAATCGATGTTCACCTCAAATATTTCTGGGAGTCAACTAGATTTACTTTTTTCTATTGGTCTCCCAGACATTCAGAAAATTTGGGAATTCCATTATATTCCTTTACACACCAATGATTCATTTGGTTTTGATTCTTTGGATCTGTCACCATTTTTCCTCTTATCAATTGGTATAAATTCACACAAAAGGTGTCTTCTTGATGTGGTTGCCAATTAAGGTACTGCCACACTTAGTGATCTCGTTAGCGATCTCAATAACGACGCAAGCTAATGAGATCGTTTTTGTGATCGTTTAATGTCGCTAGTAGCTGCCACACTTAGTGATCTCGTTAACGACTCATAAGCGGTTAGCGATCTCATTAACGACTTAACGGTCATTGCGATGTAAAAAACAGCGCACATTGCTCACAAAAGTGCCAGACACAGCGATATAGGCTCACCAGCGGGACGCCAACAATCTAAATACGGTCCAGAACTCTAGTGAACGATCAGCGAGATCACAGCAGGGGCCACGTCGTTGCTACATGCCACACACGTTAGCGTCACGAACGAGATCGCTAAATGTGACGTATTTAGCGATCTCGTAGCGACGCTGTTTAGTGTGGCATACCCTTAACACAAGCACCTTTTGTTCCAGAGCTTCATAGATAATGGTCTGATCACTTGATGCTATTAGGAGAAACTATCAGTGCTTACACATTTACCTAGCCACACCTTGTCCTCCAGAATGGGGGCTGCTCTGGGTAATTAAGGTGGGTAGTTAGCAGAAGATTCTCCTCAATAACAACTGTATAGTGGGTGCACAACTATAAGGCAATTTGTATTTGTAATGATTAATTTTATTATTGAACAACTTCAGTGCTGACAATCAATCCAAAAGATTTATAAACCTGAAACCCGAATATCTAAGAAAGTAAAAGTGAGATTTTTTTCTTTTTTAGGAGAATATCTCTTTGTGCAGAATTATTGAGCAACTAATAGTGAGCAGAATAATGCTACTAAAATGTTAGACTGCTACTAAATGAAAAATGTAATTTTTTTTATCTCAGTTGTTTTTCTTTATCTGTGAAAGTGAGAATTAAAGCTAAACAATTCAAAATTTACAAAATACATTTTTGACATTTCAAAAAGTATCAGTGACCAGTAAAGACACCCTTCTTTTCAATAGCAGTCAAGATTTATCCATGATTTCTGTCAGTTTCTGTTGATCAACTTTATGTGTCATGGTTTTCATAGTTAACGTAAAGGGAACCTGTCATCCCCCCAGGGCCTATTAAAGTAAAAGAGCCATCTTCAGCAGCACTAAGGCTGCATTCTGTGAAGATGGGTCTTATGTTTCTTATCGCTAGGATCACTGAAATAATAAGTTTTATAATTTTCCCACCATACCTCTATTGTGTCAGAGAGGTATGTATTCTCCCCCTGACTCTACGTCCTCGCAGCCGTCCATCATCCCCCTCTTGGCTCCATCCAACACCTCCTCTCTTTGTTGTGACATCACCAGTGCCTGAAATGTCCAATCAGTTCTCGGGCATGTGCCGTTTGCGCTGCCCGGGAATTTACATCAGGTGATGTAATGATATCGCGCCTGCGTTTAGTGGCGACCCCAGATCCCACCCCGCAGTGTGTTATGATGTATCCACACTGCGAGGCTGGGAATCTGGTGCTTGCGCGGTGAGGAAAGAAGTGGAGGAAAGAGGTGGAGGAGATGGGTAACAGGCGCAGAGATCCTCACTGCACAGGCGTCAGATTCCCAGCCCCACAGTGTGAATACATCATAACACACTGCAGGGTGGGATCTGTGGCCGCTGCTACATGCAGGCGCGATATCATTACACCAGCTGATGTAAGTTCCCAGGCAGCTAGCCCATGGCTGTACTCCACTTCCACCATTCTGGTGTCAGAGTAGAATTGGTGGTCAGTGTCTGTTACTGATCAGGCCATGGGCCCATCCATCTGATTCGTTAAGAGTCACACTCATCACATCAGACCATAAAACCTTGGAAAATCTATGTTCCAATATTTTTGGCCCAGTCTTGACTTTTAAACTTCAGTGATTGTTCGGCGGTGGTTGGGTTTCAGCCTCCCTTACCATGGTCATGTCTCTGAGAACTGAACAGCTTGTTTTTCTGGGCGCTCCAGTGAGGTTGCAGTCCTGGAACAAACAGCAATGGAGGATAATGGGTTCCTGGTTGCATCACATTTTATTCTTCTCAAATGTTTGACAATATATGTGCATTTTTTTGTGATTACATCCCAATGTCTTAGCATTTTCAATACTGCTACATCCCTCTGTAACACTTTTTTGGACCAATTTGCCTACTGAAAACAATGTGCCTAATAATTCTGCACATATGGATAAAAGGTGTTGTATGCTTGGCCACACCCTCCTCATTAAGCAAATATGCATCACCTGATCTGCTTTATTCAATAAGCATTCAAGTTCATAAAGCTTCAAGAAGGAAAATCTGCATAAAATTGTTGGTGACATGGTCAAAATGCTGACTTGCCTAAGCATTGTGGACAGTGTAGCAGAAGACTTTTCAGTTATAAAAATTATCCTTTGTCATTAGATTTGTTCAGTCCATTTTCTGAGCAAGTTTGTTCTCATTTTAAGATTATGCATTGCTAAAAGTAAAAGCTACTTTGAAAATAAATTGTGATTCTGTGCCTTTTCATATTTCCAGCATACCCTGGTTGCTGCACAGATTTTTTTTTATATTATGTGATGATAGGGCTTTCACAACATTTATCAGAAATTGCCATAGATATGTGGAATTTTCCACCAAACCATTGCTATTCCACCACGTCTGTATGCTGTTATATGTATGAACGTAAATGCTAGTCCTCAATATGTCTTATTAAACTACATGCTGTTTTATAAATGTCCATAAATAGATCCAGAAGTTATATAAATAACACCATTAACATTAATCATCCATATTTACGGACACTTGACCTGGTTGGATGGCTTTTGAGCTGTTTGATCAAAAACGATAATGAAGTATATTACATTTTTAACGTTTCCAGGAATATTGGAATCCATGTATTAAGTATTTGCAGTGTGCAGACACACTGTGTGTGTATATGTTTGTATATTCGCCACATAGCTTATTTGTGCACCCGTACATTAATACTAACGGTGTGCGGGCCCTATTATTTTGTTCTTTGGAATATTCATTCAGGTGTGTGGCCTTCACCCTTATCTACACATACTTTCCAAACAAGGTTTTAATTGTGAGCTGCGCCTGGTTTCCTGTCACTCCTATTCAGATGAGGGCTGGTTTGGCACATTGACAGATAGGACATTATTGCAAGGAACCATACATGTTTGGGTACACCTTGATGTAGTAGAATGACTTTTGCATTGTTTGATGAAAAAACACTAAGTACCTTTAATTTTTATCTTTTACAGCAGTAATAGAGTTCATGTCATTTATTAATCACAGTGTGCTGATGCACTGTGTATGTACTTATATGTGAATGCCAATAACATGTCTCAGATCCAATGCTAGTTCTTTAAATCTTCTGCATTCAGGAGCGTACTGCTGAGCGTACTGCTCCTCTATCTCTCAGCTTCCTTTTGCAGGGGGCAGCTTGCTCCTAAAGATTGACAGTTCAAACCGGCAGCATGATTGTAACGCCTGTCTGAAGTGTGATGTCTCTGACACAGCTAGCAGCCTTGCCTCTGCAACACAAGAAGAGAGCAGAGGCACTGAAGTTATCCGAACCTAACAATCTGGCCAGGTACAGAGCAGCACTTGCAGGCAGTGAAGCAAATAGCTGACAAGCATGCTGTAAACTCTATCAAAAAAGCTATCTTGCAGATACTTGGTGCTTAATTCAGAGGAACCCCAACCATCAACCTTAAATCGCTATAGAAGTATCTGTATAATAGGGCTTCCTGGATTGATTCCATTGAGAAGCAGCTGGCCGGAGGAGCAAGGCTGAGGCAAAAGAAGTCAAGGTATCTGGGTCAGTGACTTTGATAACAAAATCAGGAATGAATCAGGAATCAAAATCTATTTCCAATTAATTAGCTTGGGTAATACCAAGTATTCAGTCAGAATGAAGTTAATCAGACTGAGGTTAGAATAGGGACATATCAGGATCACATGAAGTCAGGATACAAGCCAAGTATCTCTTAAGAACAGCAGAACAAACAGAGACCTAGTGTTTAGAGAGTAATCCAGGCACAATATAGGTCATGAAATGTAGATGGCTGGAAGTTTAATAGGGTGCGGTAGTGTCCCATTGGCCACTGGAGAGAGATGATTACACCCTACTGGACTGCTAGAAAGCAGAGACACCCCTTTATCTAGCTGACCAAAACCACAGGTCTAAAGCCTCCGTCACACACTGCGATCTCGCTAGCGAGATCGCTGCTGAGTCACTAGTTTTGTGACGCAACAGCGATCTCCCCAGCGATATCGCTGTGTATGACATTCAGCGATGATCAGCCCCCCTGCTGGGTATCGCTGATCGTCGCTGAATGTCCTGGACATTTTTTTGATCGATAGTCTCCCGCTGGCCAGCACGCATTGCTGCATGTAACAGGCAGGAGACCAGCGATCAGCTGGTAACCAAGGTACACAACGGGTTTCCAGGCGCCGGGCGGCACCTGGAAACCCGATGTGTACGTTGGATACCAGGCGCTGCTGCAGGGGAGCTGGTACCCAAGGTACACATCGGGTTTCCAGGTGCCACGCAGCGCCTGAAAACCCGATGTGTACCTTGGTTACCAGCTCCCTGCACCAGTGGGCTGGTATCCAGTGTACACTGCGGGTAACTAAGCGACATTACCCGCTGTGCCGCTGTCCTGATCGCTGCCTGAGCTGCCTGTTTAGCGATCATGTAGCGACACACCAGCGATCCTGACAAGTGCATATCGTTGTCGGGATCGCTGGTGTGTCGCTATGTGTGACGGGGCCCTAAGTCAAACTAATCATAGGCTAAACAGCGTCTATGGGCTAAAGTAAAGGAAGCTGAATCAGATCTTTGAGGGATATGACACCTGCACCTTCTCTAAGAAACTGGCCATACTAATAGACTGCAGAGGTGGCCGGTAACCTAGACAAAGAGCAGTAAACTATAGAATTAAAAATCCCTCCATTATTGAAAATGCAGAAGATTTTGAATAAGAAGAAAATTGCAAATTGATGTTTTTTACGAGCACTTTTAATCATTTAAGAAGTTGAGATAGCCTTTTCAAGCTGCAGTCAACAACCAAAGCCCTGTAATAAATCATTGCCCATAGTGTACAAATAATACATTATAAGATATTCTAATGAACTTCCACAATACATAAACTATGCCTAATTGTTTGATTGGCATGTGTATTGTTCTGTTTCACACATTATATCTTTTAAACCTTTTCATAATACAAAAACATTTGTGCCTTAGCCATGGCTGGTTTCTATGGTAACATATTACATTTGTGTAATATTGTGCTTTTTTTCTTTGTAATGTGCCAATATTGTCTTGGGCATTATATTGTTCTACTAAAGGAAAGATACTAATACAAAATCTCCTTCATTTCCTCATAAATGAGACAAAAGCTTGGCATTGCACTATGGAATTTATTTTTTGTTTTGATGTCATTGTGTGAAAAAATGCTAAATGCCTAAAATATTTTTCGAAAAATTGTATTTGTGGGTATATGTATTCACATTCCACATAGAAAACTATACTTGTAAATACTGTTCTAAAGTAAGGCCCCGTAAGAGAACTGGTGGTAAATAATCAACAATCTTCAAGTCAAAACAGTTTCTATATTTGTACATAAAAAGTTAAGACTTTTGATGTTTAAATTACTACATTACTTACCGGTTTATATCAGTTCTAGATAATAAAGACCCTAATCTTAATGCATTGCTTCCTAGAGATTCTTATGACATTTTCTTTTTTTGATTGCTGTCACACATAATGTTGTAAAGCCAAGAGATTGCCTACATCTAGGACATTGTATTATTTGAATGTTTGTATTTGGGGCAAAAAAAAACTGCATTCTGGTTTTGTTAAAAAATTTTCAGTGTTTGGCATTTTTTCAGGTTCTTTGTTTCTCTTTGAAGTTGTCTGTGGTTATAAATCATGAGAGAGCAGCTCAGAAAAGACAGATAAAAGAGTTAAGGAGAGAGGAGTGCGGTGGATACGGTGCGCTGCCGCTGACAGAGGTGAATGCGGGTGGTAAGTATAAAAAACAATTTATTGCAACGCGTTTCAAAACCACAGCAGTCATATCGCCTTTACTTGTTAAGTCGCTCTCCATTTGGTGTG
>JARQOD010000008.1:48829925-48850307 GCA_033576555.1 Oophaga sylvatica
TTTTATCCTTTGGGAAAAAAAAAATTTTTTGAAAAAAATCATTTTTGTGGAAAAAAATATGATTTTTTAATTTTACGGCTCTACGTTATAACCTTCTGTGAAGCCTTGGGTGTTAAAAGCTCTCACAACACATTTAGAAAAGCCCTTTTTGGGGGTCTAGTTTCAAAAGGGGTCACTTGTGGGGGGTTTCCACGTTTAGGCACACAGGGACTCTCCAAAGCGCATGGCGTCCCAATCTAATTCAGCCAAAAAGAAAATGGCGCGCATCCCTTCCGAGCTCTGCCATGCGCACAAATAGTGGTTTACCCCCAACAAGGGGTTCGGTTTTTACTCAGGAAAATTGTACAACAAATATTGGGGTTCATTTTCTACTAAAACCCCTTGACAAAATTTAAAAAAAATTGTGTCAAAAAGAAAAATTTTGGGAAAAAAAGTTAAATGTTTAATTTTTTCCTTCCACTTGCTTAATTCTTTTGAAGTACCTGAAGGGTTAATAAACTTTTTTGAATGGGCTTTGAACACCTTGAGGGGTGCGTTTTTAGAATGGTGTCACTTTTGGGTATTTTCTGTCATATTGACCCCTCAAATTCACTTTAAATGTGAGGTGGCCCTAAAAAAAATGGTTTTGTAATTTTGTTGGAAAAATGAGAAATCGCTGGTCAATTTTTAACACTTATAACTTCCTAAAAAAAAAAAATTTTTTGGTTCCAAAATTGTGCTGATGTAAAGTAGACATGTGGGAAATGTTATTTATTAACTAATTTTTGTGACATATCTCTCTGATTTAATGGCATAAAAATTAAAAGTTTGAAAATTGCAAAATTTTCAAAATTTTTGCCATATTTCCTTTTTTTTTCATAAAAAACGCAAGTTATATTGAAGAAATTTTACCACTATCATGAAGTAAAATATGTCTCGAGAAAACAATCTCAGAATCGCCAAGATCCGTTGAAGCGTTCCAGAGTTATAAGCACATAAAGTGACAGTGGTCAGAATTGTAAAAATAGGCCTGGTCCTTAACCTACAAAATGGCTTGGTCGTTAAGGGGTTAACATCTGTATGGCTTTATTTTCTAAATCAGTCCACTGTTGTTCATTGACTAAATAGTGTACAGACCGCAGCCCAGAATTGCACTAAAATTATTCCATACACAATGAGTGAATATAATGGAAGTTTATTACTTTTTGCTTATTGAACTGCTGTATTACACTTTTATATCCATTTGGAATTACATATGCGCATAGAAACTTTGCTGTTTGGCATTTGACTGCTGTATATTTGCATGAAAATGTATATATCAGGATGGAAAGATCCTTGTTGCTAACACTAGGTGGTAGATTCATTATGTGTAAATGTCATAAAGAAATCAAAATTTTACAAAGACAGCATCTTTTGTAATAGAAATGTAAGTCAAAAAAGTGGTGCAAATTTTTTGGTGCAGTTTGGCATTACTATGACATACCCCTTTCTGCAAGCCGCGCCCTTTTAAACTTAGCCACAGGGTATGGTGGATAAATATGGTGAAAGTCATATAAGATAGTTATTTTCCCTAAAGTGAACCTGTCATATGAAAAATGCAAAAGTCTTCAGTCATGAAGTTTATTCTCAGGTTAATAGTGTTCTAAAGCCATGCGGTCACTGCACTGAAAGCCTAAGGCTTTAGTTTTCTCTCCAGCCTCAGGCTTTCAGTCATAGAAGTGCCGCCGGTGCTGCTATAACAATGCCAGAACTATGACTGACAGCCAGCTGAGCAGGGCATCATTGCTAAGACTGCTGTCAGTTATAGTGCGAGGTGTGGTTACAATCAGCACTCACTATGTACTGGGCAGTGACTGAAGCTGTACTGGCTCCACTTTTATGATGGAAAGCCGGGAGGCTGGCGGGAGAAATAAAGAAAATTTCCTCCTGGTAGCCGGACTTTCAGTGAGGTAGCTACACGGCTTTAGAACACTATTAGACTGCAGATCGACCTCAATCTGCAGGTTAATAGTGTTTTGGGACAGACAGGTTCCCTTTAAACTACACCAAAAATTTTTTAAATTTAACTTGCATAAAAATGCAACATTATCTGTTGCATATCCATGTATGAAGGAAGCATAGGAGCAGTAAATATATGTTCACCTCAAATATTTCTGGGAGTCAACTAGATTTACTTTTTTCTATTGGTCTCCCAGACATTCAGAAAGAATTTGGGAATTCCCATTATATTCCTTTACACACCAATGATTCATTTGGTTATGATTCTTTGGATCTGTCACCATTTTTCCTCTTATCAATTGGTATAAATTCACACAAAAGGTGTCTTCTTGATGTGGTTGGCCAATTAACACAAGCACCTTTTGTTCCAGAGCTTCATAGATAATGGTCTGATCACTTGATGCTATTAGAGAAACTATCAGTGCTTACACATTTACCTAGCCACACCTTGTCCTCCAGAATGGGGGCTGCTCTGGGTAATTAAGGTGGGTAGTTAGCAGAAGATTCTCCTCAATAACAACTGTATAGTGGGTGCACAACTATAAGGCAATTTGTATTTGTAATGATTAATTTTATTATTGAACAACTTCAGTGCTGACAATCAATCCAAAAGATTTATAAACCTGAAACCCGAATATCTAAGAAAGTAAAAGTGAGATTTTTTTCTTTTTTAGGAGAATATCTCTTTGTGCAGAATTATTGAGCAACTAATAGTGAGCAGAATAATGCTACTAAAATGTTTAGACTGCTACTAAATGAAAAATGTAATTTTTTTTATCTCAGTTGTTTTTCTTTATCTGTGAAAGTGAGAATTAAAGCTAAACAATTCAAAATTTTACAAAATACATTTTTGACATTTCAAAAAGTATCAGTGACCAGTAAAGACACCCTTCTTTTCAATAGCAGTCAAGATTTATCCATGATTTCTGTCAGTTTCTGTTGATCAACTTTATGTGTCATGGTTTTCATAGTTAACGTAAAGGGAACCTGTCATCCCCCAGGGCCTATTAAAGTAAAAGAGCCATCTTCAGCAGCACTAAGGCTGCATTCTGTGAAGATGGGTCTTATGTTTCTTATCGCTAGGATCACTGAAATAATAAGTTTTATAATTTTCCCACCATACCTCTTGTGTCAGAGAGGTATGTATTCTCCCCTGACTCTACGTCCTCGCAGCCGTCCATCATCCCCCTCTTGGCTCCACCAACACCTCCTCTCTTTGTTGTGACATCACCAGTGCCTGAAATGTCCAATCAGTTCTCGGGCATGTGCCATTTGCGCTGCCCGGGAATTTACATCAGGTGATGTAAGATATCGCGCCTGCGTTTAGTGGCGACCCCCCAGATCCCACCCCCCCAGTGTGTTATGATGTATCCACACTGCGAGGGCTGGGAATCTGGTGCTTGCGCGGTGAGGAAAGAAGTGGAGGAAAGAGGTGGAGGAGATGGGTAACAGGCGCAGAGATCCTCACTGCACAGGCGTCAGATTCCCAGCCCGCAGTGTGAATACATCATAACACACTGCAGGGTGGGATCTGTGGCCGCCGCTACATGCAGGCGCGATATCATTACACCAGCTGATGTAAGTTCCCAGGCAGCTAGCCCATGGCTGTACTCCACTTCCACCATTCTGGTGTCAGAGTAGATTTGGTGGTCAGTGTCTGTTACTGATCAGGCCATGGGCCCATCCATCTGATTCGTTAAGAGTCACACTCATCACATCAGACCATAAAACCTTGGAAAATCTATGTTCCAATATTTTTGGCCCAGTCTTGACTTTTAAACTTCAGTGATTGTTCGGCGGTGGTTGGGTTTCAGCCTCCCTTACCATGGTCATGTCTCTGAGAACTGAACAGCTTGTTTTCTGGGCGCTCCAGTGAGGTTGCAGTCCTGGAACAAACAGCAATGGAGGATAATGGGTTCCTGGTTGCATCACATTTTATTCTTCTCAAATGTTTGACAATATATGTGCATTTTTTTTGTGATTACATCCCAATGTCTTAGCATTTTCAATACTGCTACATCCCTCTGTAACACTTTTTTGGACCAATTTGCCTACTGAAAACAATGTGCCTAATAATTCTGCACATATGGATAAAAGGTGTTGTATGCTTGGCCACACCCTCCTCATTAAGCAAATATGCATCACCTGATCTGCTTTATTCAATAAGCATTCAAGTTCATAAAGCTTCAAGAAGGAAAATCTGCATAAAATTGTTGGTGACATGGTCAAAATGCTGACTTGCCTAAGCATTGTGGACAGTGTAGCAGAAGACTTTTCAGTTATAAAAATTATCCTTTGTCATTAGATTTGTTCAGTCCATTTTCTGAGCAAGTTTGTTCTCATTTTAAGATTATGCATTGCTAAAAGTAAAAGCTACTTTGAAAATAAATTGTGATTCTGTGCCTTTTCATATTTCCAGCATACCCTGGTTGCTGCACAGATTTTTTTTTATATTATGTGATGATAGGGCTTTCACAACATTTATCAGAAATTGCCATAGATATGTGGAATTTTCCACCAAACCATTGCTATTCCACCACGTCTGTATGCTGTTATATGTATGAACGTAAATGCTAGTCCTCAATATGTCTTATTAAACTACATGCTGTTTTATAAATGTCATAAATAGATCCAGAAGTTATATAAATAACACCATTAACATTAATCATCCATATTTACGGACACCTTGACCTGGTTGGATGGCTTTTGAGCTGTTTGATCAAAAAACGATAATGAAGTATATTACATTTTTAACGTTTCCAGGAATATTGGAATCCATGTATTAAGTATTTGCAGTGTGCAGACACACTGTGTGTGTATATGTTTGTATATTCGCCACATAGCTTATTTGTGCACCCGTACATTAATACTAACGGTGTGCGGCCCTATTATTTTGTTCTTTGGATATTCATTCAGGTGTGTGGCCTTCACCCTTATCTACACATACTTTCCAAACAAGGTTTTAATTGTGAGCTGCGCCTGGTTTCCTGTCACTCCTATTCAGATGAGGGCTGGTTTGGCACATTGACAGATAGGACATTATTGCAAGGAACCATACATGTTTGGGTACACCTTGATGTAGTAGAATGACTTTTGCATTGTTTGATGAAAAAACACTAAGTACCTTTAATTTTTATCTTTTACAGCAGTAATAGAGTTCATGTATTTATTAATCACAGTGTGCTGATGCACTGTGTATGTACTTATATGTGAATGCCAATAACATGTCTCAGATCCAATGCTAGTTCTTTAAATCTTCTGCATTCAGGAGCGTACTGCTGAGCGTACTGCTCCTCTATCTCTCAGCTTCCTTTTGCAGGGGGCAGCTTGCTCCTAAAGATTGACAGTTCAAACCGGCAGCATGATTGTAACGCCTGTCTGAAGTGTGATGTCTCTGACACAGCTAGCAGCCTTGCCTCTGCAACACAAGAAGAGAGCAGAGGCACTGAAGTTATCCGAACCTAACAATCTGGCCAGGTACAGAGCAGCACTTGCAGGCAGTGAAGCAAATAGCTGACAAGCATGCTGTAAACTCTATCAAAAAAGCTATCTTGCAGATACTTGGTGCTTAATTCAGAGGAACCCCAACCATCAACCTTAAATCGCTATAGAAGTATCTGTATAATAGGGCTTCCTGGATTGATTCCATTGAGAAGCAGCTGGCCGGAGGAGCAAGGCTGAGGCAAAAGAAGTCAAGGTATCTGGGTCAGTGACTTTGATAACAAAATCAGGAATGAATCAGGAATCAAAATCTATTTCCAATTAATTAGCTTGGGTAATACCAAGTATTCAGTCAGAATGAAGTTAATCAGACTGAGGTTAGAATAGGGACATATCAGGATCACATGAAGTCAGGATACAAGCCAAGTATCTCTTAAGAACAGCAGAACAAACAGAGACCTAGTGTTTAGAGAGTAATCCAGGCACAATATAGGTCATGAAATGTAGATGGCTGGAAGTTTACATAGGGTGCGGTAGTGTCCCATTGGCCACTGGAGAGAGATGATTACACCCTACTGGACTGCTAGAAAGCAGAGACACCCCTTTATCTAGCTGACCAAAACCACAGGTCTAAAGCCTCCGTCACACACTGGATCTCGCTAGCGAGATCGCTGCTGAGTCACTAGTTTTGTGACGCAACAGCGATCTCCCCAGCGATATCGCTGTGTATGACATTCAGCGATGATCAGCCCCCTGCTGGGTATCGCTGATCGTCGCTGAATGTCCTGGACATTTTTTGATCGATAGTCTCCCGCTGGCCAGCACGCATTGCTGCATGTAACAGGCAGGAGACCAGCGATCAGCTGGTAACCAAGGTACACAACGGGTTTCCAGGCGCCGGGCGGCACCTGGAAACCCGATGTGTACGTTGGATACCAGCGCGCTGCTGCAGGGGAGCTGGTACCCAAGGTACACATCGGGTTTCCAGGTGCCACGCAGCGCCTGAAAACCCGATGTGTACCTTGGTTACCAGCTCCCTGCACCAGTGGGCTGGTATCCAGTGTACACTGCGGGTAACTAAGCGACATTACCCGCTGTGCCGCTGTCCTGATCGCTGCCTGAGCTGCCTGTTTAGCGATCATGTAGCGACACACCAGCGATCCTGACAAGTGCATATCGTTGTCGGGATCGCTGGTGTGTCGCTATGTGTGACGGGGCCCTAAGTCAAACTAATCATAGGCTAAACAGCGTCTATGGGCTAAAGTAAAGGAAGCTGAATCAGATCTTTGAGGGATATGACACCTGCACCTTCTCTAAGAAACTGGCCATACTAATAGACTGCAGAGGTGGCCGGTAACCTAGACAAAGAGCAGTAAACTATAGAATTAAAAATCCCTCCATTATTGAAAATGCAGAAGATTTTGAATAAGAAGAAAATTGCAAATTGATGTTTTTTACGAGCACTTTTAATCATTTAAGAAGTTGAGATAGCCTTTTCAAGCTGCAGTCAACAACCAAAGCCCTGTAATAAATCATTGCCCATAGTGTACAAATAATACATTATAAGATATTCTAATGAACTTCCACAATACATAAACTATGCCTAATTGTTTGATTGGCATGTGTATTGTTCTGTTTCACACATTATATCTTTTAAACCTTTTCATAATACAAAAACATTTGTGCCTTAGCCATGGCTGGTTTCTATGGTAACATATTACATTTGTGTAATATTGTGCTTTTTTTCTTTGTAATGTGCCAATATTGTCTTGGGCATTATATTGTTCTACTAAAGGAAAGATACTAATACAAAATCTCCTTCATTTCCTCATAAATGAGACAAAAGCTTGGCATTGCACTATGGAATTTATTTTTTGTTTTGATGTCATTGTGTGAAAAAATGCTAAATGCCTAAAATATTTTTCGAAAAATTGTATTTGTGGGTATATGTATTCACATTCCACATAGAAAACTATACTTGTAAATACTGTTCTAAAGTAAGGCCCCGTAAGAGAACTGGTGGTAAATAATCAACAATCTTCAAGTCAAAACAGTTCTATATGTACATAAAAAGTTAAGATTTGTGTACATAAAAAGTTAAGACTTTTGATGTTTAAATTACTACATTACTTACCGGTTTATATCAGTTCTAGATAATAAAGACCCTAATCTTAATGCATTGCTTCCTAGAGATTCTTATGACATTTTCTTTTTTGATTGCTGTCACACATAATGTTGTAAAGCCAAGAGATTGCCTACATCTAGGACATTGTATTATTTGAATGTTTGTATTTGGGGCAAAAAAAAACTGCATTCTGGTTTTGTTAAAAAATTTTCAGTGTTTGGCATTTTTTCAGGTTCTTTGTTTCTCTTTGAAGTTGTCTGTGGTTATAAATCATGAGAGAGCAGCTCAGAAAAGACAGATAAAAGAGTTAAGGAGAGAGGAGTGCGGTGGATATGGTGCGCTGCCGCTGACAGAGGTGAATGCGGGTGGTAAGTATAAAAAACAATTTATTGCAACGCGTTTCAAAACCACAGCAGTCATATCGCCTTTACTTGTTAAGTCGCTCTCCATTTGGTGTGAGCACAATGGCCGGAGCAGCAGTCACGATTAGATTATAATTGACTTGTTAAGTAGATGTGCCAAGCACAACCAGACCAGTTGAGAGGCCAACTCCACAACGCACCGTCACCTGTTGCCCAGGGTGTTACACTGGGAGCGACTTTTTTTGTTACCTCACTAGATAAAATAGTTAGGAACTCTCTCATTAGAATGAGCTCACTGTTGGATTCGCATAAAATAGTTCAAGTGAAGCTTTTCTTACATAGTATGGAACCACATGGTTGTTAAAGTATATAGCACTTTGAAAGTCCATTTAATGGTCTGAGTGCTGTTGGTTACACATGACCAGGGATGCGAGCTTTCCATTTTTTTGCTCTTTATTGATGAGTAAATCCCTATGTAAAGTAGTGGATATGGGAAAGTGACTGAGCATGTGTGACCACCAGCACTATGCTTATTAGATTGACCAGCACATTGATATTCACTGTGAACACCAAATTTCTATGTAATAAAGCATTGTAACTCTTCACTGGATTGTTTTATTAAAAGATATACAGATCTACGTACAGGTGTAGCCAAGTTTAAAACAGATAACACAACAACAGTATGTCATGGTTCAAAAAAAATAAATTTGACACCTAACCTAACATTGGCCATTGGCTTGTGCAAATTGTCTTAAACCTCCTAGTAAAGATAAACAAATATATTAGAATGGAATGGAATTCTACCCATACCTTACATAATAAATCCACGTTCCCCAAAAATGCAGATTTTTTTCAAATTTTCTTCCGTGCAGATTCAGAAAAAAGGTTACAAAAATCCCCAAAACTTATACTCACCTTACCAGTCACCTTTCAGGCCCCCGTGTTCCTCACTGTCCCCTGTCTGCTCTTAAGCTCATCTTCTAATCACCGCTGCGAGTGCTGTAATTCCCTTGCCCTTCATGTTAAGCAAGGGCTTCTGGCTTTGAGGAGGCCCAAGACGTTTCAGCTCATGCGTGCACAAAGTCACGCACATGTGTTAACGTCATGACCTAAGGTATGCCACACTAACATATCGCTACGGATCGCTAAAAACGTCTATTAGCGACCGTTAGCGATGTTGTTCAGTGCGCATCTGCCAGCGACGAGCTTCTGCTGTGATCTCGCTCGTCGCTGAATCGTTCCGACCCTATTTTTCGTCGGCGCTCGCTGGTAAGTATCTAATCGCTGTGTGCACTTTTCTTAGCGTTTAGCGTACTTTTGTACGCTAAAGTCGTTAAGAAGATCGCTAGCGGCGATAGCGTCGTTAACTATATCGCTAAATGTGGCGCATTAGCGATATAAACAATCCCGCTAGCGATCTCATTAGTATGCACGCTAACGAGATCGCTAGCGGGATAGCTTAGTGTGGCAGTACCTTTATTTGCACTTACGCACAATCATCCAGGCCTCATGAGCCAGAAGTTCTGACCTAGGAAGAAGAGCTTGTTGATTCAGCGCTTGCGGCAGAGTAGAACATGTGATGAGGGCTAGACTGGGAACGTGAGTAGGGGAGTATAAGTAATTTTTTTAATTTTTACATCTTAACTTTAGTTAAATTCCTTAAATTAACAGAGAATAACTTCTTTGCAAATTGAAAATTCTAAAAATATCTGTGCAAACAGGCAATTTAAATTTTTAAGGATGCACACATCTCTACAATGTGAGATAACCATCTGCGACAAGTTATAAAAATAGTGTGTTGCTTTTCAAGTAAAATTTGGCTACCTCTGTAAATTGCAAATACTGTTGATTTCTATTATATAATACATAAAATATAAGAGAGAGTTGAAACAAGAAGTTTACATGCACTATATAAAAAGACACATATACATGTTTTCTCAATATCTGACATAAAATCAGAATAAACCATTCCCGTTTTAGGTCAATTAGGATTAACACAATTATTAATATTTGCCAAATGCCAGAAGGAGAGAATAATGTTTTAAGGCATTTTTATTACTTACTGCAAAGTCAAAGGTTTACATACATTTTATTATATTTGGTGCCATTGTCCTTAAACTGAATGACTTGGGTCAAACGTTTGGGATCTCCTTCCACAAGCTTCTCACAATAGTTGGTCGGAATTTGGGCCCATTCCTCCTGACAAAACTGGTGTAACTGATCCAGGTTTGTAGGTCGCCTTGCTCGCACTTGCCTTTTCAGCTTTGCCCATACATTTTCAACAAGATTGAGATCAGGACTTTGTGATGGCCACTCTAAAACATTGACTTTGTTATCCTTAAGCCACTTTGTTACCATTTTGGCAGTATGCTTCGGGTCATTGTCCATTTGGAAGACCCATTTCCGCCCAAGCTTTAACTTCCAGGCTGATGTCTTGAGATGAGGCTTCAGTATTGTCACATAATCTTCTTTTCTCATGATGCCATCTATTTTGAGAAGTACACCAGTCTCTCCTGCAGCAAAACAACCCCACAGCATAATGCTGCCACCCGGTGTTTCACTGTTAGGATGGTAATCTTAGGCTTCCAAGCGTCTTCCTTTTTCCTCCAAATGTAATGATGGTCATTATGCCCAAAAAGTTTCATTTTAGTTTAATCAAACCACAGGACATGTCTCCAAAAATTAAGGTCTTTGTTCTTGTGTGGATTTACAAACATTAATCTGGCTTTTTTATGTTTCTCTGGGAGTTATGGCAGAGTGGCCTTTCAGCTAATGTTGATACAGTACTCGTTTCACTGTGGATATTGGCACAATCTTACAGGCTTCTGTATTCATCTTCGCAAGTTCTTTTGCTTTTGTCCTTGGGTTGATATGCACATGTTTGGACCAAAGCGCATTCATCTCTGGGACACATAACCTATCTCCTTTCTGAGTGGTATCATGGCTGGACATTCACTCTCATCTTATTTGTACTTGCTTATAATTGTTAGTAAAGTTGAACGAGGCACCTTAAGGTATCTTGAAATTGTACCCAAGGATGAACCAGACTTGTGCAAGTCCACAATTCTCCTGATATCTTGGCTGATTTCTTTAGACTTTCCCATGATGCTACGCAAAGAAGCAGTGTGTTTCAGGTGTGTATTAAAATACATCCACAAATGTGTCTCTAATTAACTCAGATGTTGCCAAAAAACATATCCGAAGCTTCCAAACACATGAGACTATCATATGGGCAGTCCAGAATTGTTTAAAGGCATAGTAATTAGTGTTGAGCGATACGATACCGCAAGTATCGGGTATCGGCCGATATTAGCTCTATCGGACTTTCGATACTTAGTTCCGATATTTTCGTCTTATCGGATACCGGAATCGGATTTGTCACTGTCACTGTCAGTGTCCGTCGGTCGGGTCTGTCAGGAGTCAGCGGCACTTACCTGGCAGAAGATCTCCGGCGGTCATGGGCTGGACTGCTTGATGGCCGCCATCATCTTTCCCCGGCGGTCACATGCAGTTTCTCGCGATAACTGCAGTGACTGCTGGGTAATCCGGCCGTAAAGCAGTCAGTCCGATGACGTCACCGCCGGGGAAGCAGGTAATCAGCTGTGCTGCGTCGAGATGACAGGCTCTGCCTGTCATTGCGATGTAGCAGAGCTGGATCGTCGTGGGACTGTCGTTACTATGGACTGCGTCGGACAGGTGGTATACTGTTGGTTTGTTTTTTTTCTTTTTTTACAGGAGATCGATGGCGTCGCAGGAATGAGAGTATAATAAAAGAAATGAAAACTGTGTTGTCTCTTTTATTTCATTAAAATACTTTTTTCTTGCTGTGTCTTTTTTTTTATACATTTAAAAACTTTGGGATTAATAATGGATCGGTGTCTTATTGACACCTCTCCATTATTAACCGGGCTTATTCTCACAGTGCAATCAACGGTGACATTAACCCCTTATTACCCCACTTGCCACCGCTACAGGGCAGTGGGAAGAGCCGGGTAAAGTGCCACAATTGGCACATCTTTTGATGCGCCAAATGTGGGGCTGCTGTAGCCTGGTATTATCAGGCTGTTGAGGGCCAAAATCCATGGGCCTTGACAGTCTTTTAATACCAGGCCGCAGCAGTCTGCATTTTACTTGGCTGGTTAACAAAAATAGGGGGACCCCTACGCCGTTTTTTTTTTCGAGGGGATCCCCAATTTTTGTTAACCAGCCAAGCTAAGCAGACTGCTGTGGCCTGGTATTATCAGGCTGGCAAGGTCCATGGATATTGGATCCTTACCTGCCTGAAAAACCAGGCCTCAGCAGTCTGCTTCATCTGGCTGGTTAACAAAAATAGGGGGGACCCCACGCCAATTTTTTTCGAGGGGATCCCCTATTTTTGTTAACCAGCCAAGATATGCAGACTGCTGTGGCCTGGTATTATCAGGCTGGCAAGCAGGGTCGGACTGAGGCACCGGGACACCGGAGAAACCTACGGTGGGCCCCAGCTCCTGCGTGGTGGGCCCTGATTTGAAAGGATAAGTCGCGGGGCAGAGGGGGCGGTGGCCCCGGGGCCCGCGCTCTGAGGGGGCCCACCCGGAGCTACGATACAGTTACATTCTGCGGCAGAGCAGGGAGAATCGCTCTCCCTGCTCTGCCGCCCGGAAGCTATGGGGCCTGAACAGGCGTTGGGGGGGCCCGGTGCCAGCAGTGGGCCCCCCACCCGTCATCGGAGGGTCAGCTGTATCGGCATCCAGCCGATAAAGCTGACCGCATGGAGAGAGAAGGAGCGAGCGCTCCTTCTCTCCCATAATCCCCGTCTCAGCGTATTACAGCGGGCGCAATAACATCACCTGCCGGCGCCCGCTGTCAGACGCTGAGAGGGAGAACAGTGAGCAGCACAGGAGCGGGAGGTGAGGTTTTTTTTTTTTTTTTTTAATGGGGGTGCAGTCGAGTCCTGGCTGGAGAAGTCGTCATGTCGGTGTGGGCCAGATGGAAAAGACATGAAAAGTGAACAATTCCATTAGAAAGAACATCAGCGGTAAGTCATTATCTGTACCTGTGCTGTAATCTATATGTTCTGTAGGACTGGTATTATTTAACACAGACCATATGGCGGTAATATCAATATTGGTCTTTTTATATATAGATTATTTTGGCCAACAGCGCGGTCATTTGCTGAGGTTCTCTGATGATGGGCCCACTCAGAAGTTTTGCCCCCACTAAACCAAAACCCTAGCTACGCCTATGGCTCTCTCTCTAGTCTTTCTTTCTCGCTCTCTGTTCTTTCCTTCTCGCTCTCTGTTCTTTTTTATCTCTGTTCTTTCTTTCCTCTCTTTCTTTCTCTGTTTGTTCTTTCTCTCTCGCTGCTCTTTCTTTCTTTTCCTCAGTACCAGCCACTGTGCCCTCATTACCAGTCAGTGTGATCAGCAGTGTTAAATGGTTACGCTTGGGGCGAGGATATGGGTGTGATTAGCTGTGAAATGGGTGTTGTCGGGGCGTGGCCTAAAATTTTCAGAGGCGCGCAACACGCGCCGCAGCCTTTAATCCTCTTTCCTGTTTTCCAAATTTGGGAGGTATGCTGTATGACGTCCCTACAACTTCTGGCCATGCTCCTGATGAGCGCGACGGATGGTCTCGTGAGGGATCTCCTCCCACACCTGGACTAAAGCATCCACCAACTCCTGGACAGTCTGTGGTGCAACGTGGCATGGCCTAAAATTTTCTGCAGCATGCACAGCGTGCCACAGCCTTTGTCCCTCTTTCCCTTATTCAAAGGTTGGGAAGTATGATGTTGGGCCGCAAGAATATATTTTCTCTGGTGGGCCCAAGGTACTCCAGTCCGACGCTGCTGGCAAGGTCCATGTATGTTGGCTCCTTAACAGCCTTAAATACCATGCCTCAGCAGCAGGGGCGTACATATAAATCATGAGGCCCCATAGCAAAAGTCTGAATGTTCCCCACCCCCCCAAAAAAAAACCCAGAGGCATTTGTAAATGTAAAGTGCCAGCACAGTGAGGGAAGTTGAGTCGCACAGAGACAGGGGTTTTGGGGGTACTCGGCACCGATCACGTCGACTTCTATGGGGGATGTCACGAGTAGCACAGCTCGGTCCGTGACCTGGGCGATCACTGGAATGTGGGATATTTCCAGGGGATGATATAATGTTCGTGTAGTTTGTCGTGACGCCACCTGTAGTACCTGGTCAGGGTGTCCAGCGCTGCTGTGCAGGTCCTCTGGAAGGGATGGTGTAGTGCAGGTAGGTGAAAAGTCTTCTACAGGTAACACGCTATCCTTCCAGGGCAGATAGATGTGAGATAGAGCAATGGTGCAAAGTGATGTAGCAGAGTGGACTATGCGACGTAGTAAGAAAGCAGGAAACACTTCAAGTTAAACGTTGCATAATAAAAATTTTAATAATAACATTACAAAAGTGCAAATGGCTTATATTATGTGACATGTTTTGTTACTGTTCATACCCTTGATATGTGTTATACATGTGTGTTAATAAATACATATTCAACAAAAGTGCAAATAGCATTAGTGCCGAAGTTCGTGGAGACTTCTTAGGACTACCCCCACCGGGGTAACTTCACAGTGTCCTTTACTTGTGCTTGTGGAGGACCCGCTCCAAACCTCCAACTGTGGTCTTGGGTGGGCTGCAAGACTTTCCTTGAGCAGCCCTCACTTTCGGCCACACCAAACGGGTTTTTAGTTTCTGAGGTAGTTGAAAATAGTGCACAGTAAAGTTTTTTGTAAAACCAAGATGGAGCACCGAAGTGCCAACTATTTACAGAAAAGTTTGTGAGCCAGTACAGTTCATGGCTTCAAAGTTCAACATTTTCATTACAGTGAAACACCATTACCCAACCTGGGTATATTAAGGCAACAATAAACTTGTTCTTCTGAACATTCACCCGTCCGGGTACATCAAACCATTACCCAACCTGGGTATATTAAGGCAACAATAAACTTCTTTTTATGAACATTCACCCGTCCGGGTACATCAATAATTTAACTATTTACATACAGAGACCCTGTCCGGGTTATTTAGACTTCTTTGGCTGGCCTCTTACAGGTACCACCTGGTACTGTTCTGGAGCTCGCCAAACATCCGTGACAGGAGGGTCCACCCAGACCTGATGACGTCGTGTGGCCTGTACAGTGACGTCGTGACCCGCTATCTGGGTCTGTGTGGCCACCTCTTTCATCTCCCTCCGGGTCTGGACCCCTATGTTCCGGACTGAACGAACCCCAGGGGGCCTAACAGGTGCCGGGTACGGGCCAGCTATGATTATCATGTCCATAGCTGGGGCTGCTGAGGAGACCACTGAGGGAGGCTGGGGAGATTTACGGCGTGGGGTGGGCACTTGTGCAGAGGCCTGGTTGGGGGAGGCTGAAGGCTCGTAGGGTCTGTCAGTTTCCTGACACTCTGGGGAGTAGGGGTCGCACCTGGTAACATTTAGGGCGTACCATCCATTGTAACCCCAGTGTCGGGTGTAAGTCACCAAGTCTCCTGGCAACAGGTCCCTCCCCGGGTGTCCTTCTGGGAGGTGAGCCTCCACATCCCGCCGGGTTACAAAAACTTCTAAATAAAGTCCAGGCTCTGGATGAAGCCCCAACCACCTTTTAACTTAAAGTTCCGTACTGCACCCTTACGCCGCGGCTCCCTCACCGTACTTTTATCCTTTCTCATACGTGCCTTCTCTGCCAGGTCCTTCTCCAGGTGACGTTGTCGAAGCTTTTGGGATTCTCGCTGCTCCCTTTGTCGCTCTGCTTCCCGCTCCCGACGTCTCCACTCTTCCTCCTGACGCCGGTTGTAATTCTCCTCCACCAGCATCTCCATGTCTCCACCATCAAACGCCAGCTTACGATGTACGGTTTGCGGCAGCTCTCCTGGCGCCCGCCAGTCCTGGCGGCGCTCACCTGTGGCGGAAGCAGCCGGCTCTGGAACAGATGACGGTCGGGGCTCCGGTACAGTCAGGTAGAGCTCTGGTGCCTGCGCGGCCTCCTCCATGAGGACGGGTGTCGCTTCTTCTGCCTCAGCGACGGGGGCCGACAGCGGGATCTGGGGTGCTGGTGCGGCATTTTCTGCAGGAACGGGTGCCTCCACTGTGATACTGGCAACCGGTTCAGATTGCAAGGGCTGGGATGCCCGCACGGCCTCCTCTACTGGAACGGGTGCCTCCACTGAGATACTGGCAACCGGTTCAGATTGCAAGGGCTGGGATGCCCGCACGGCCTCCTGTACTGAAACGGGTGCCTCCACTGAGATACTGGCAACCGGTTCAGATTGCAAGGGCTGGGATGCCCGCACGGCCTCCTCTACTGGAACGGGTGCCTCACCTTCCGGTACAGACACTTCAGGGGGTATGAGGGATTGGCGCAGCTCCAATTGTAGTTTTAGGGCCCGCCAGCTCGCTTCCATCCTGGCGACCTCCTCCCGGTGTCGGGCCAGGTCTCTCAGGGTATCCTCCGCTTCTTCCAGCGTAGGAGGGTTTCCAGGCCGGGTGCCAAACGGTGGCTCCGTGGCGATCGGTCGCTTCCGTGGGGGGAGAGCTCTGACTCCTCCATCCCTTCCCACTTCTGCTCACGTCCATTCGGCATCTCTGCCAAGTCACATGTGTCATTAGCATCAGGAGAGGCGACATCTTTTGTAGGGAGGCGGGACCTTCGCGTTCGTTTCCGCCCACTGAGGAGGATGAGGAGGCGGAACTCCAGAGCTGTGGGGCACGATCTTACATTGCAGTAACATTTAGAGTGTGCGGACATCGTTTTCGCGCCACGGAGTGAGTGTACGCCCACGAGAGCACGCCCTTATTCTTCACCTGTGCCTCGTGGCGCAGATATGACGGAAAAATGGCAAATACAGTCTATGATGATTTTTGCAATTCTCAAGCAAAAAAACAGTTCAATTAAGGCACACAGGACTCGCTTATAGCGAGCTTCTGAATCCTGTTCGTGACGCCAAAGTTGAGTCGCACAGAGCCACAGGTTTTGGGGGTACTCGGCACCAAGCCCGTCGACTTCTATGGGGGATGTTCGGGTAGCACAGCTATGTCCGTGCCCTGGTCGCTCACTGGAATGTGGGATATTTCCAGGGATGATAGAATGTTTGTGTAGTTTGTCGTGACGCCACCTGTAGTACCTGGTCAGGGTGACCAGCGCTGCTGTGCAGGTCCTCTGGCAGGGATGGTGTAGTGCAGCTAGGTGATAAGTCTTCTACAGGTAAGACGGTATCCTTCCAGGGCAGATAGATGTGAGATAGAGCAATGGTGCAGAGTGATGTAGCAGAGTGGAGTATGCGACGTAGTAAGAAAGCAAGAAAGGAAACAATTCTTACTACAAAGACATGCAGCATAAGGCTGCCTCAACCCCTCCCATCCAACTAGCTACACCCTGTTCTAACCAGCCTGAGCTAGACCATCCCATTGGGTCCGCCTACACTCAGCTGGCATAGTGTACTGTTGAATGCAGTGGTTGGAGTCAATGGGGTGTTTCCTCCTTACCTGAGAGTAAGTTGTCACACCGCTGGGTGCGATGCAACATCTCTGTGGCGACTGGACCCTCGGGTGCTTCTGTCTTTTCACAAATGCCGGCTTTACCCGGCAATTGAATCAGAGGCTATTTTACTATGTAGAAGTGAATAAACTATAAATATATGTATATATATATATGTCACAATGACATGTATATAATATATATATGTATTCTAAGTGTGTATATTTTGTGTTTACAAGGAAAGAAAGTGTTTTTTTAGTTGCGATATTTTGTTCCCATAGACTTACATGGGACTTCCGGTATCGGAATCGGATATCGCCGATATTTAGTGATATCGGCGATACCATTCCGATCCGATATTTTTAGATATCGAGCAGTATCGCTCAACACTAGTGTTGAGCGATACGATAATGCAAATATCGGCCGATATTAGCTCTATCGGCCTTTCGATAATTCGTTTCGATATTTTCGTCTTATCGAATACCGGAATCGGATTTGTCACTGTCACTGTGAGTGTCCGTCGGTCGGGTCTGTCAGGAGTCAGCGGCACTTACCTGGCAGAAGATCTCCGGCGGTCACGTCCTGGACTGCTTGATGGCCGCCATTATCTTCTCCCTGGCGGTCACATGCAGTTTTTCGCGATAACTGCAGTGACTGCAGGGTAATCCCGGCCGTAAAGCAGTCAGTCCGATGACGTCACCGCCGGGGAAGCAGGTAATCAGCTGTGCTGCGCCGGGATGACAGGCTCTGCCTGTCATTCTGATGTAGCAGAGCTGGATCGTCGTGGGACACTCGTTACTATGGACTGCGTCGGTCAGGTGGTATACTTTTTTTTTTTCTTTCATTTTTTTACAGGAGATCGATGGCGTCGCAGCAGGATGAGACAGTAATAAAAGAAATGAAAACTGTGTTTTTTTTTTTTTTATTAAATTAAAAAAATTTTTTTGGAACATTCACCCGTCCGGGTACATAAACAATTTAACTATTTATTTACATACAGGGACCCTGTCCAGGTTATTTAGACTTCTTTGGCAGGGGTGTTCCAGGTACCACCTGGTACTCTTCTGGTGCTTGCCAAACATCCGAGACACCAAGGACCACCAGGACCTGATGACGTCGTGTGGCCTGTACAGTCAAGTCGTGACCCGCTATCTGGGTCTGTGTGGCCACCTCTTTCATCTCTCTCCGGGTCTGGAGCTCTATGTCACGGACTGTACGAACCCCAGGGGGCCTAACAGGCGCCGGGTACGGGCCAGCTATACTTATCATGTCCATAGCTGGGGCTGCTGAGGAGACCACTGAGGGAGGCTGGGGAGATTTACGGCGTGGGGTGGGCACTTTTGCAGAGGCCTGGATGTGGGAGGCTGAATGCTTCGAGGGTCTCACAGGTTCCTGACACACTGGGGAGTAGGGGTCGCACCTGGTAACATTTAGGGCGTACCACCCATTGTAACCCCAGTGTCGGGTGTAAGTCACCAAGTCTCCTGGCAACAGGTCCCTCCCCGGGTGTCCTTCTGGGAGGTGAGCCTCCACGTCCCGCCGTGTCACAAAGACTTCTAAATAAAGTCCAGGCTCCTTGATGAAGCCCCACCCACCTTTCAATTTAAAGCTCCGTACTGCACCCTTACGCCGCGGCTCACTCAGGGTTCCTTTATCCTTTCTCATCCGGTCCTTATCTACCCGGTCCTTCTCCAGGTGACGTTGGCGAAGTTTTAGGGTTTCTCGCTGCTCCCTTTGTCGCTCTGCTTCCCGCTCCAAACGTCTCCACTCTTCCTCCTGACGCCGGTTGTAATTCTCCTCCACCAGTTTCTCCATGTCTCCACCACTCCACTGCAGCTTACAGTGTCCGGTTTGCGGCAGCTCTCCTGTCGCCCCCCAGTCCTGGCGGCGCTCCCCTGCGGAGGAAGCAGACGGCTCTAAATCAGATGACAGTCGGGGCTCCGGTACAGGCATGTAGTGCTCTGGTGCCTGTGCGGCCTCCTCCATGAGGACGGGTGTCGCTTCTTCTGTCTCAGCGACGGGGGCAGACAGCGGGTTCTGGGGTGCTGACGGTGCTGCGGTTTTTGCAGGAACGGGTGCCTCCACTGCGACAACGTCAACCGGATCACATTGCAAGGGCTCCTCTACTATAACGGGTGCCTCACCTTCCGGTACAGACACTTCAGGTAAGAGGGATTGGCGCCGCTCCAAGTTTATTTTTAGGGCACGCCAGCTGGCTTCCATCCTGGCGACCTCCTCCCGGTGCCGGGCCAGGCCTCTCAGGGTATCCTCCGCTTCTTGCAGCGTAGGAGGGTTTACAGGCCGGGTGCCCAACGGTGATTCCGTGGCGATCGGGTCGCTTCCGTGGGGGGAGAGCTCTGACTGCTCCATCCCTTCCCACTTCTGCTCGTCGTGTCCATTAGCCATCTCTGCCAAGTCACATGTGTCATATCTGGAGAGGGCCCCTCTTTTGTAGGGAGGCGGGACCTTCGTGTTAGTTTCCGCACACTGAGGAGGATGAGGAGGCGGAACTCCAGAGCTGTGGGGCACGATGTTACATTGCAGTACCATTTACAGTGGGCGGCCATCGTTTTCACGCCACTGAGTGAGTGACACCCACGAAGAGCACGCCCTTCTTCTTCACCAGTGCCTCGTCGTGACGCAGATATGGCGGAAAAATGGCAAATACATTCTCTGATGATTTTAGCAATTCTCAAGCACAAAACCAGTGCAATTCAGGCACACAGGACTCGCTTATAGCGAGCTACAGAATCCTGTTCGTGACGCCCAAGTTGAGTCGCACAGAGCCAGAGGTTTTCGGGGTACTCGGCACCGAGCCCGTCGACTTCTATGGGGTATGTCACGTTTTACCCAGCAATTGAATTAGAGTCGATTTTACTATGTAGAAGTGTATAAACTATAAATATATGTATATATATATGTCACAATGACATGTATATATATATATATGTATTCTATGTGTGTATATTTTGTGTTTACAACGAAAGAAAGGGTTTTTTT
>JARQOD010000008.1:48850407-48961138 GCA_033576555.1 Oophaga sylvatica
GGGACAATAAAACCGGGCTACCCTCTCCCTAAACATTTTACTCATTTTAAAATTTCTGTAGCTAAAACTAAATTTCAGTATTTAAACAAGTGCTGGCCCCAGAAGGGGGGGGTTTGACTCATTAACGACAAAAACTTAGGGAGGTTTGGGATCACAGATGGATACTTTCCCCTCGTGGCCTCAATGGGAATTTAAAATTGGCTCTCAAAAATGCTCTACCCGTTTTTCATTTCTTTTTTTTCCTTAACTCGCTGAAAAACTTCCATCGTAAGATTTTTATTTTTATTTTTTATTTTTATTTTTATTTTTCATGTTTTATATTTTATTTTTATTTTTTTTTTTTTATTCTTTATTTTTTTTCTTATTTATTTTTCATTTTGCATTTTTCTTTCTTCATTTTTCTTTTTTTTTCTTAATTTTTTTTTTAAAAGCCTTTTTCCATTTTTTTTTCATTTTTTTTTTGTTTTTTTCCCCCCCCCCCCCCTTTTTTTATTATCTTCATTACCTTTTTTTATTTTTTTTTTTTCTTTTTTTTCTATTTTTTTTTTTTTTTATTTTTATTTTTATCTCTTTTTTATCTTTGTTCTCTTTTTTCTTTTTTTTTCATTATGTTTCATTCTTATCCCTTTTTACTTTCCTGCCATTCCTAAATCATTTTCCCCTTTATCGCCTTCCCTTCTTTCCCCCTTTTTTCCTTTCCCCCCTACCTTCTCTCTCCCCCTTTTTCCTTTATTTCATTCTTTTTCCCCAGCCAATTATTCTACTCCCTTTTTTTCACCCCCCGTCCATTACCCAACATCATTCCTCATGTGGACCCCTTGTTCCTTTTTCCATAATCAAATATGCGATCCCTGACATCACGCGCATGCGCAGTGACACCGCATTCCCGCAGAGTCATTTCCCGGGTCCGGGACACGTATTTCCCACCCCGGGCGGTACACCTGCCTTATTAAACCAGGCGGTCCCCCCACTCCACTCACAGCCGCATTAAAGCCGTGGGGCGCGGTGAGCGCCGCCATCCCGATATTTGTCTGTACAGGGAACCCTCCAGCGTTTTCTACTCCGAGCAACCATTCTTTATACTGCTTCCCTTTTTTTTAGGGGAAATAATGCTTTTTATTTCCCCATCTAACCCCCTCCGACAGGGCCCGACAAAATGATGAACAGGTAAATAATCGGGCCCGTCCTAACCCAAAATCATTTGGGGGGGGCTATATACTTCATTTATTGTCCCCCTTTTAGGCTGCATAATATTATACTCAATTGCTTTTCTGTGAAAGGCCCAATTTTTATTACCCTCATTTTAGGTATTCCTTTTTCCTTTTGGTGCTCTTGCCCCGGTAGGAGAGATTTATTTGCTTTAGTAACATTTTTTACTCTATAATCAGATTTTATGACGACCCTTTTTTATATAACATATCTTGGGGATATTTCTTTACTCATTTTCCTATCTTGTAATTTTTGTATATATTGTTTTGTGTTGTATTTTATTTACATATACCTGTGTTGTTTTGTTGATCACAGTGGAGGCACCCGTTCCTGCAGAAAACGCCACACCAGCACCCCAGATCCCGCTGTCTGCCCCCGTCGCTGAGGCAGAAGAAGCGACACCCGTCCTCATGGAGGAGGCCGCGCAGGCATCAGAGCTCTACCTGCCTATACCGGAGCCCCGACCGTAATATGTTCCAGAGCCGGTTTGCTTCCGCCACAGGTGAGCGCCGCCAGGACTGGCGGGCGCCAGGAGAGCTGCCACAAACCAGACATCGTAAGCTGGCGTTTGATGGTGGAGACATGGAGCTGCTGGTGGAGGAGAATTACAAGCGGCGTCAGGAGGAAGAGTGGAGACGTCGGGAGCGGGAAGCAGAGCGACAAAGGGAGCAGCGAGAATCCCCAAAAGCTTCGGCAAAGTCACCTGGACAAGGACCTGGCAGAGAAGGCACGTATGAGAAAGGATAAAAGTACGCTGAGGGAGCCGCGGCGTAAGGGTGCAGTACGGAACTTTAAATTAAAAGGTGGTTGGGGCTTCATCCAGGAGCCTGGACTTTATTTAGAAGTCTTTGTAACCCGGCGGGACTGGAGGCTCACCTCCCAGAAGGACACCCGGGGAGGGACCTGTTGGCAGGAGACTTGGTGACTTACACCCGACACTGGGGTTACAATGGATGGTACGCCCTAAATGTTACCAGGTGCGACCCCTACTCCCCAGAGTGTCAGGAAACTGACAGACCCTCCGAGCCTTCAGCCTCCCCCAACCAGGCCTCTGCACAAGTGCCCACCCCACGCCGTAAATCTCCCCAGCCTCCCTCAGTGGTCTCCTCAGCAGCCCCAGCTATGGACATGATAATGATAGCTGGCCCGTACCGGCGCCTGTTAGGCCCCCTGGGGTTCGTTCAGTCCGGGACATAGGGTTCCAGACCCGGAGGGAGACAAAAGAGGTGGCCACACAGACCCAGATAGCAGGTCACGACGTAACTGTACAGGCCACACAACGTCATCAGGTCTGGGTGGACCCTCCTGTCACGGATGTTTGGCAAGCTCCAGAAGAGTACCAGGTGGTACCTGTAAGAGGCCAGCCAAAGAAGTCTAAATAACCCGGACAGGGTCTCTGTATGTAAATAGTTAAATTATTGATGTACCCGGATGGGTGAATGTTCATAAAAAGAAGTTTATTGTTGCCTTAATATACCCAGGTTGGGTAATGGTTTGATGTACCCGGACGGGCGAATGTTCAGAAGAACAAGTTTATTGTTGCCTTTATATACCCAGGTTGGGTAATAGTGTTTCAATGTAATCAAAATGTTGAACTTTGAAGCCATGAACGGTGCTGGCTCACAAACTTTTCTGTAAATAGTTGGCACTTCGGTGCTCCATCTTGGTTTTACAAAAAACTTAACTGTGCACTATTTTCAACTACCTCAGAAACTAAAAACCCGTTTGGTGTGGCCGAAAGTGAGGTCTGCTCAAGGAAAGTCTTGCAGCCCACCCAAGACCACAGTTGGAGGTTTGGAGCGGGTCCTCCACAAGCACAAGTAAAGGACACTGTGAAGTTACCCCGGTGGGGGTAGTCCTAAGAAGTCTCCACGAACTTCGGCAGTAATGCTATTTGCACTTTTGTAATGTTATTATTAAAAATTTTATTATGCAACGTTTAACTTGAAGTGTTTCCTGCTTTCTTACTACGTCGCATAGTCCACTCTGCTACATCACTCTGCACCATTGCTCTATCTCACATCTATCTGCCCTGGAAGGATAGCGTGTTACCTGTAGAAGACTTATCACCTACCTGCACTACACCATCCCTTCCAGAGGACCTGCACAGCAGCGCTGGACACCCTGACCAGGTACTACAGGTGGCGTCACGACAAAGTACACGAACATTCTATCATCCCCTGGAAATATCCCACATTCCAGTGATCGCCCAGGTCACGGACCGAGCTGTGCTACTCGTGACATCCCCCATAGAAGTCGACGTGATCGGTGCCGAGTACCCCCAAAACCCCTGTCTCTGTGCGATTCAACTTCCCTCACTGTGCTGGCACTTTACATTTACAATGCCTCTGGGTTTTTTTTTTTGGGGGGTGGGGAACATTCAGACTTTTGCTATGGGGCCCCATGATTTATATGTACGCCCCTGCTGCTGAGGCATGGTATTTAAGGCTGTTAAGGAGCCAACATACATGGACCTTGCCAGCAGCGTCGGACTGGAGTACCTTTGTCCCACCAGAGAAAATATATTCTTGCGGCCCAACATCATACTTCCCAACCTTTGAATAAGGGAAAGAGGGACAAAGGCTGTGGCACGCTGTGCATGCTGCAGAAAATTTTAGGCCATGCCACGTTGCACCACAGACTGTCCAGGAGTTGGTGGATGCTTTAGTCCAGGTGTGGGAGGAGATCCCTCACGAGACCATCCGTCGCACTCATCAGGAGCATGGCCAGAAGTTGTAGGGAGGTCATACAGCATACCTCCCAAATTTGGAAGACAGGAAAGAGGATTAAAGGCTGCGGCGCATGTTGCGCGCAGCTGAAAATTTTAGGTCACGCCCCGACAACACCCATTTCACAGCTAATCACACCCATATCCTCGCCCCAAGCGTAACCATTTAGCACTGCTGATCACACTGACTGGTAATGAGGGCACAGTGGCTGGTACTGAGGAAAAGTAAGAAAGAGCAGCGAGAGAGAAAGAACAAACAGAGAAAGAAAGAGAGGAAAGAAAGAAAAGAGAGAAAGAAAGAACAGAGAGAAAAAAGAACAGAGAGCGAGAAGGAAAGAACAGAGAGCGAGAAAGAAAGACTAGAGAGAGAGCCATAGGCGTAGCTAGGGTTTTGGTTTAGTGGGGGCAAAACTTCTGAGAGGGCCCATCATCAGAGAACCTCAGCAAATGACCGCGCTGTTGGCGAAAATAATCTATATATAAAAAGACCAATATTGATATTACCGCCATATGGTCTGTGTTAAATAATACCAGTCCTACAGAACATATAGATCACAGCACAGGTACAGATAATGACTTATCTGTTCTTTCTAATGGAATTGTTCACTTTTCATGTCTTTTTCATCTGGCCCACACCGACATGACGACTTCTCCAGCCAGGACTCGACTGCACCCCATTAAAAAAAAAAATAAAAAAAATACTCACCTCCCGGCTCCTGTGCTGCTCACTGTTCTCCCTCTCAGCGTCTGACAGCGGGCGCCGGCAGGTGATGTTATTGCGCCCGCTGTCATACGCTGAGAGGGGGATTATGGGAGAGAAGGAGCGCTCGCTCCTTCTCTCTCTATGCGGTCAGCTTTATCGGCTGGATGCCGATACAGCTGACCCTCCGATGACGGGTGGGGGGCCCACTGCTGGCACCGGGCCCCCCAACGCCTGTTCAGGCCCCATAGCTTCCGGGCGGCAGAGCAGGGAGAGCGATTCTCCCTGCTCAGCCGCAGAATGTAACTGTATCGTAGCTCCGGGTGGGCCCCCTCAGAGCGCGGGCCCCAGGGCCACCGCCCCCTCTGCCCCGCGACCTATCCTTTCAAATCAGGGCCCACCACGCAGGAGCTGGGGCCCACCGTAGGTTTCTCCGGTGTCCCGGTGCCTCAGTCCGACCCTGCTTGCCAGCCTGATAATACCAGGCCACAGCAGTCTGCTTATCTTTGCTGGTTAACAAAAATAGGGGATCCCCTCGAAAAAAAATTGGCGTGGGGTCCACCCTATTTTTGTTAACCAGCCAGATGAAGCAGACTGCTGAGGCCTGGTTTTTCAGGCTGGTAATGAGCCAATATCCATGGACCTTGCCAGCCTGATAATACCAGGCCACAGCAGTCTGCATAGCTTGGCTGGTTAACAAAAATAGGGGATCCCCTCGAAAAAAAAAACGGCGTAGGGGTCCCCCTATTTTTGTTAACCAGCCAAGTAAAATGCAGACTGCTGCGGCCTGGTATTAAAAGACTGTCAAGGCCCATGGATTTTGGCCCTCAACAGCCTGATAATACCAGGCTACAGCAGCCCCACATTTGGCGCATCAAAAGATGTGCCAATTGTGGCACTTTACCCGGCTCTTCCCACTGCCCTGTAGCGGTGGCAAGTGGGGTAATAAGGGGTTAATGTCATCGTTGATTGCACGGTGACAATAAGCCCGGTTAATAATGGAGAGGTGTCAATAAGACACCGATCCATTATCCCAAAGTTTTTAAATGTATAAAAAAAAGACACAGCAAGAAAAAGTATTTTAATGAAATAAAAGAGACAACACAGTTTTCATTTCTTTTATTATACTCTCATTCCTGCGACGCCATCGATCTCCTGTAAAAAAAGGAAAAAAACAAACCAACAGTATACCACCTGTCCGACGCAGTCCATAGTAACGACTGTCCCACGACGATCCAGCTCTGCTACATCGGAATGACAGGCAGAGGCTGTCATCCCGGCGCAGCACAGCTGATTACCTGCTTCCCCGGCGGTGACGTCATCGGACTGACTGCTTTACGGCCGGGATTACCCAGCAGTCACTGCAGTTATCGCGAGAAACTGCATGTGACCGCTGGGGAAAGATGATGGCGGCCATCAACCAGTCCAGGCCGTGACCACCGGAGATCTTCTGCCAGGTAAGTGCCGCTGACTCCTGACAGACCCGACCGATGGACACTCACAGTGACAGTGACAATTCCGATTCCGGTATACGATATATGGGAAATATCGAAAGTCAATATCGAAAGTCCGATACAGCTAATATCGGCCGATACCCGATACTTGCAGTATCGTATCGCTCAACACTACTCAAGATTCTCAAGTTCGACACAGTGGAAAATCTTCAAAATCTTATCTCCAAGAGGCCATAGAGTAACCCATGCCAATTGGCTGGAGAATTCTAAGCTAAAATTCTGTGACCAGACACAAGGACTCTGTATTGTGGTGAAAATGATCTATACTGTTAAAAAACTCAAGACCTAACCGGGACACTTCCGTGCCTAGCTGAAAGAAAAGGATCACATTGAGGTTAACACTATCCTCAACTAAAGACAAGTTTGCTGTACCTATGTCCTTTTACGTCTTATGAGTTTATGGGACATGCCTTTATTCATTTCAGAACGGGGGAAAATTTGATTGACTTCTCAATAGCCAGAAGGACAAAAATTATTTTGATTTCTCTGTGGATGCCTCCGAAATATATCTCTGTGAATGGTTCCACAACTTGTGGTGCTCATATCTAATTCTGAACTGAGAATGTGACTCCTCAGGATGGAGCACTACATGTTGAAAACATATTTTTTAGTTTAGACACTTTCTGAGCACCTGTGCTTTTGGGACTTCTGTTACTAAGGCTACATACTATGGTTATTGCCCAGCATGCAGGGCCGGCTCCAGGTTTTTATGGGCCCCGCGTGAAAGAGTCTCAGTGGGCCCCTTTAACACAGACCACGATTCATGATGCACAGATACTGCAGAGTGCTATCTATTGTAAATTGTCCAATAGCTCAAAAACCGCCAAATCCTCACAGCGCACAGTACAGACTGGACAGTACAGTCCTCCATACAATATTATGGGCACCACATAGTCTCCCCCTCATCACCCATATAATACCCCATGCAGGATGTCACCCCCCCATCCCTCATATAATACTCCATACAGAATACTGGACGCAATATAATGCTCCATACAGAATACTGGATCACATAAATTGCTCCATACAGGTACTGGTCCCCATGTAATGCTCCATACAAAATATGGAGCTCTCCTCTGCACTGTGCTGCGTTCTGCACTGTTACGGCTCAGGAAAGGGCGCTGTGGAAAGACTCCCCATTATCATCATCATTGCCTGCCCATTATCATCATCATTGCCTCCCCATCATCATCATCGCCTGCCCATCATCATCATCATTGCCTCCCCATCATCATCATTGCCTGCCCATCATCATCATCATTGCCTCCCCATCATCATCATTGCCTCCCCATCATCATCATCATTATCATAGCCTCCCCATCAACATCATTGCCTCCCCATCATATCATTGTCCCATTCACATTGCCTGCCCATCATCATCATCATTGCCTCCCCATCATCATCATTGTCTCCCCATCATCAAATTGCCTCCCCATCATTATCATCATCATTGCCTCCCCATCATCATCATCATCATTGCCTCCCCATCATCATCATTGCCTCTTCATCATCATCATTGACTCCACATCATCATCATCATCATTGCCTCCCCATCATTATCATCATCATTGCCTCCTCACCACCATCACTGCCTCCCCCACCATCACACATACAGCACCACACACAGACAGCACCGCAACACTCTCTCACATACACACACACAAAGCACCGCACTACATACACACACTGATACACACAGACACATACATTTCACACACACACAGACACATACACCTCACATCTCACCTGTCCGGCGTCCGCGCTCTCTCTGCCACAGCCGGCCGCTGAATGATGACGTCATTCAGCGGCGCTGCTGTGAGAGGAAGCGCAGGCGCCCTGCAGGTGCCACCTGGAGCCCGGAGCTGCAGCAGCGGAGGCACGGGGAAAGGTAAGTATTGCACCGGCCGCTGCTGGGGCCCTGAGCAAGCGGGGGGCCCAGTGGCGGTGATGGTACCGCTCTCTCTGTTAATGGGCGCCCGACGGCGAGTGGCCCCCCCCTGCCTGCTCAGGGCCCCGGCACTTGCCCGGGTATGCCGGTGCTGACGCCGGTCCTGCCAGCATGGATCATCTTTTTTTCAAAATATCTTCAAATCTCCCCTCATCCACCTTTTCTTAAACTCTACTCCACCAACATTTCCTGGAACTTCTAAAGATTATAAGGATTTTCCAGAAATCTTTCCTACGCATAAGGCCAAGACAATACCTCCACTTTGGCCATTTGACTATGCCATACCTCTTCTTCCAGCTACTGAACCACCAAAAGAGAGAGAGTTCTCTATTTCTCCCTGGGACTCATAGAAAATATAGAGAATCTAAAGAGGGGGCTCATCCAAAAATCTACGCCTTCTGCCAGTGCAGTCTTCTTCATAAAATCAAATAACAGGTCTCTGAGACCATGCATAGACTATCAGGGTCCTAATAAAATCAATCTGAGAGACCATTGTCCACTGCCCCTCATTTGTGAGCTGTCTGATCTGATTAAGAGTGTTCTCATCTTCACCAAACTAGACCTTTGTCAAGCTTATAGCTTAAGATGCTGACAAATGAAAGAGTGTGCTCAGCACTCACAATGGTCATTATGCTTATCTTCTCTAGGGTGTAGAAGAAAAATAAGGAACCTGTTTGCTGCTGAAATGTGCAGACTCAATAAAGTGACCATGTCTCTACCTATGAGCCATCATCTTTGCCAGCAGTGGCCAGTGATTCATTGTTTTTCTTCTACACTGTACAGCACTTATTGCAGTTGCCATCATGCATGCTTGACCACTCTTTACATGTTTTCGAATAGAGTTGTGCTTGGTATAAGCACATCTTGCTAAGGTAAGCATCTCCACTTACTCTCAGAGCTACTTTATTTACTCAAAACTACTAAGTTTGTTGTATTTATTCTTTAAATTATGAATATATAGTTATGTCTCTTGTACTATGCTACACACTGGCTGTGTTCCAGCATTTTAAAAATGAAATCTTTTGTGATGCCCTGTTTTAGCATATTTTAGTCAATCTGGATGACATCATAATGTTCTCCAGGAATTGGGCTCAAATTGTCTTCATGTCCTGTGTCAAACAAATCTCTATGCCAACCTGGAAAATGTGTCTTTGAGCACCATGAATCCGCTTTTCTCAGATACAGAATCTTTTCTGGAGATCTGCATATGAACACAGAGAAAGTTTCTGTTATTTTGGAATGGCCACAATCTATTGGTCTTAAAGCCCTTCAAGGGTTCCTAACATTTGAAAACTATTACTGCAAGTTTTGAAAAATTACTAACAAATTGCAATTTATCTTATAGCCAATATTTGGAAGAACTGGCTGGATTCTGCTGTTCAAGCTTTCAATAAAGCTAAATCTTGTTTTTCCACTCCTCCGATTTTACACTGCCATGAAGACATCTAGCCATTCTTCCTCTGAAGTATATGCCCCTGCTGTTGATGTAGGAGCAATTCCAATAAAAAAATCTCAATCTAGAAAATTTCCCTGCATTTTCTTCTCCAAGAAATTGTATTTGGTAGATTATTATTACTCTATTAATGATTGAGAACTTATAGCCTTAAAATTAGCTCAGTAAAAATGGGTGACATCTACTAGAAGTAGCTACGTTCCCAATGAACATCTATAGAGACCATAAAAATCTGAAGTAACTTCAGTCAGCGTGTTGGATGATTCCTTATCTATTTCAATGGTCAATTTAAGTGAGGCTTGATTTCATCTTCCCCTCTTGTCCAGCTGGAAAAACACAGGATTGATGCCCTTACCAGGTCCTTTGATCCAAGTGATGCCTCTGAAAATGTAATCCCACTTGCAATTAAACATCAACATATTCCATTTGTCCTTCTAATTCTTTACCTAATAGACATTTCCTTGATTCATTTAACTTAGATCTTAGCCTGGGCCTTTTCTTCTCTTCTTTCTGGCCACCAAGGAGTTAAATGTGTTGCATAACTCCTTGTCTGTTTCTACTGGTAGCCTAAAGGGCAACTAGTCTTCAAAGTATTTGTGTAATTTTGTCCTCAGTGTATGCTTAGTGTGTGAGTTCAAATCACATCAAGCACATCTTGGTTCCCTTCAGTATTTTACAATTCCAAAAGAACTTTAGACTGAAATTTCTATCTCTATCACCAGAAATGTATTCGGCAGAGATAATTAATTACTCTACGAAGGAAAACCTAGTGATTTTCTGTAATCTCCATCAAAATCATTGACCAATATTACTTCCTTGAGATAAATTTGTGCACAACGATTAAGTATGAGTTTTAGGCTATGGTTCCACGGTCCGGAACCATAGCGCTTTGGACGGAGCGGAAATTCCGCTCCGTCTAAGCCCCGCCCCCTTTCTGACGCGCGATCTTTCCGGAGGTGTTCAGGACACCTCCGGAACACCTCCGGAAAGAGCGCAGGGCTACATA
Organism: Oophaga sylvatica; assembly: GCA_033576555.1. Lineage (NCBI taxonomy): Eukaryota > Metazoa > Chordata > Amphibia > Anura > Dendrobatidae > Oophaga > Oophaga sylvatica. The sequence continues at coordinate 48,860,966 of JARQOD010000008.1, forward strand.
GCCCTGTGTTAACTATGTTGCGGCGACGCACCGTCGCCGCAATACGCGAGGACATGCTGCGGTCTAAAAAGACGCGCCGCATGTCCGTTTACGCAGGTTTGCCACCTGCGTATTGTTACGCATAGTGGAGACGGGATTTCTTGAAATCCCCTCCACTATGCTGTAACATCTGGACGCTGCGTGTTTGGCGCTGCGCCAGCGCACAGCGCCAAACACGCAGCGTTTCCTGACCGTGGAAACTCACCTTAGGGTAATTTCCCTTTGTCACAGTATATGGTTGATATCCTCAGTTTCTTCTGCCATGTTTGTCAAAAACTTAAGTTCTTGCTGTGAACAATGTCTCTCACTCCTTGAAGGCATCTCTATTGAGAAACGATCCAATTTTGACATCAACTATCAGGCAGTGTTAAAAGCGAAAGGTAGATTTGCAAAATACAAACAAAATAAAAATTAAAATATAGAGATTTTTAGGAGCAAAACAGTAACAATGAGGTGACATGACAAGAATCTGCATAACTAATCATATGCAAAATAGTTGCAAGTAAAATTTATGTATGAGATAACCAAGATGATTGTTTATAAAATGATGGTAGTCTCACATTCAAAGCAGTAGTGTACATGGAGCCTTAAAGTGAAAAATGTAAAACATTGTTACCCTTTTGTTCATCAGTGTATCTCACTGGTAGACTAGGGATCTTTCGTATCACATAGCAGACTGTAGTTTATCCTCCTAATAGACTTAATGTAATTTTATGAAACCTCCTTGATGTTTAGTAGTATAGTGCATTTTGAATAGGAAGAAGGAGAGGAGGGAGAAGAGGAATTCAAGTTCAGTTTCTATTTATCGCAATATGGGCTTGTGCATACGACTGTATAAATAAGATGAGTGACAGATAGCTTTCATACCCATGTTATTCTATGAGGATGCGCACATCTCTGATTTTTTCAAGAAAAAAAAAATGTCAGCATGCACGCTTTGCCTCTGAGAATTGGATGGCACTAAACTGTTCAAGTCTATGATATACGCGTGTGGTTCGATTTTCACAGACTGACTGAATGGAAAAGGTGAGAAAGTGGTAAGCCAATTTTTTTCTCAAGCTTTGAGAAAAACAGATCCCACTCTGATGAAACTATGATTAGAGTCTGATTTGCAAATTCAGACTGTTTTTCTTGAATGGAGACCAATCTCATGCACCTGCCCTATGTGTGCAGATTATGTTGTTAAAAGATTGAGATGTAACCATGGTTTAGGCATATAACAGGCTCAAAAGCATTGATGAAGGTGTTGTCCATTTCACCATATGGTAATTTAGCATCAATGTATAGTGTAATACAAAAAATCACAACAAGATTTTAGAAAAAGGAAATCACCCAAATTTCTAAAATAACACGTTCACATGCTTTTCTCATAAATATTTAATGCAAATCTTTTTTAGCAACAGAAAAAAGTATATACACTGCTCAAAAAAATAAAGGGAACACTCAAATAACACATCCTAGATCTGAATGAATGAAATATTCTTATTGAACACTTTGTTCTGTACAAAGTTGAATGTGCTGACAACAAAATCAAACAAAAATCATCAATGGAAATCAAATTTATTAACCAATGGAGGCCTGGATTTGGAGTCACACACAAAATTAAAGTGGAATGTAATGTCCTTAAAACAAGTCAAAATGATGCTCAGTAGTGTGTGTGGCCTCCACGCGCCTGTATGACCTCCCTGTGCCTGTATGACCTCCCTACAATGCCTGGGAATGCTCCTGATGAGGTGGCAGATAGTCTCCTAAGGAGTCTCCTCCCAGACCTGGAATAAAGCATCCGCCAACTCCTGGACAGTCTGTGGTGCAATGTGACATTGGTGGATTGAGCGAGACATGATGTCCCAGATGTGCTCAATCGGATTCAGGTCTGGGGAATGGGCGGGACACTCCATGGCTTCAATGCCTTCATCTTGCAGGAACTGCTGAAACACTCCAGCCACACGAGGTCTGGAAATGTCTTGCATTAGGAGGAACCCAGGGCCAACCGCACCAGCATATGGTCTCACAAAGGGTCTGAGGATCTCATCTCGGTACCTAATGGCAGTCAGGCTACCTCTGGCGAGCACATGGAGGGCTGTGTGACCCTCCAAAGAAATGCCATCCTAAACCATTACTGACCCACTGCCAAACCGGTCATGCTGAAGGATGTTGTAGGCAGCAGATCGCTCTCCACGGCGTTTCTAGACTCTGTCATGTCTGTCACATGTGCTCAGTGTGAACCTGGTTTCATCTGTGAAGAGCACAGGGCACCAGTGGCGAATTTGCCAATCCTGGTGTTCTGTGGCAAATGCCAAGCGTCCTGCACAGTGTTGGGCTGTGAGCACAACCCCTATCTGTGGACCTTGGGCACTCAGGCCATCCTCATGGAGTCAGTTTCTAACCATTTGTTCAGACTCATGCACATTTGTGGCCTGCTGGAGGTCATTTTGCAGGGCTCTGGCAGTGTTCCTCCTGTTCCTCCTTGCACAAAGGCAGAGGTAGTGGTCCTGCTGCTGGGTTGTTGCCCTCCTACGGCCCCCTCCACGTCTGCTGGTGTACTGGCCTGTCTACCGGTAGCGCCTCCAGCCTCTGGACACTACGCTGACAGACACAGCAAACCTTCTTGCCACAGCTCGCATTGATGTGCCATTCTGGATTAACTACACTACCTGAGCCACTTGTGTGGGTTGTAGTGTCTGTCTCATGCTACCATGAGTGTGAAAGCACAACCAACATTCAAAAGTGACCAAAACATCAGCCAGAAAGCATTGATACTGAGATGTGGTCTATGGTCCCCACCTGCAGAACCACTCTTTTATTGAGTGTGTCTTGATAATTGACAATAATTTCCATCTCTTTTCTTTTCCATTTGCACAACAGCATGTGAAATTGATTGTCAATCAGTGTTGCTTCCTTAGTGGACAGTTTGATTTCACAGAAGTTTGATTTAATTGGAGTTATATTCTTTTGTTTAAGTGTTCCCTTTATTTTTTTGAGCAGTGTATGTTACCGTGAACACTATTTCAGGATCTGTCCTCTATTTTAGCATAAAGGTAAGAATCTTTACCTAGATTATGCCAATTCTGGCAGAAAATTCTTGTCTCTAACATTTATTTTTCTGTACATTTTAAAATGGAGGAAGACATTTCATTTTCTACCTTGGCTACCCTCAGGCATTGGCTTCGCACTGCTTTATTTAATCCTTAACATTTGCCTTGGCTAGTACCGAAAAGAGTAAATATAAGTGTTCAGCTAGATATATAAAGTCAGTTCTTTCTCTCTGCTTTATTATAGTTCAAAACCGTAGTATATATTTGTAATTTAGTTTTTATTTTAAGCGCAAGAAAACCTACCCAATCTTTGAACATAAGTCATGCGAATGAATGTTCAGATCTTAATCTCTCCTGGCACCTTCTTCAATTTCTACTGCATATCATATTTATTTCTAGCTATGACTTGGTTAATGTCAAGCATTGATTGTCCTCAGATGTAAGCATGCTTCGTTCGTCTCTGGTTTTGATCCTGAGGGCATGAGCTTCGAATATATTTAACTGGGCTGTAGGCTTGATAAAATGAAAGCTAACCGCCATCAACGGCTCTAACTTATCAAAACCTTAATGAAATTCTGCTGTATACTTTCAACTGACATGCTGAAAAATATACCTCTAGGTGCATTTTTCTAATGTTTCTTGTGAGATATCGTGGGAATAAATTAAACATTCATTTACAATTCTCTACAATGTTCCAGGGCAACTGAAACTTGATTTTTAGAGAGACAGGTTCTAGTATTGTAATGATGCCGCCTCTTATCTTTTATTCAACCTAAGCAACCTCAATTATACAATGAATAGAAATAACAAAAGAGGAAACTTCCACTATATGCATTTGTAGTGCAAAAATGTATGAGGGTTCTGCAAAGATTGGTTAAAGCCTCAGCCCATAGGCTTCAAGAAAAATGTTACTGTGGAGAACATATATAACCATAAAATAGAGTAACTTTCAGACATTAAAGGTAATATAAATTGGTTCTTCCATTTATCAACCATCAAATAATACCATTCACAGGTTAAAGTTAACAACATTGATTATCTTGTGACCATAAGCCAAGATATAATAAGCAGTAAGTAAACAGAAAACTCTTTAAGTGGGCAGCATGATGGCTCAGTGGTTAGCACTGTTGCTTTGTAGTGTTGGGTCCTACATTCAAATTCAACTAAGGACAACATCTGCAAGGAGTTTATATGTTCTCTCCGTGTTTGTAGGTTTCTTCTGGGTGCTCTGGTTTCCTCCTACAAACCAAAGACATATTGATAGGAAATTTAGATTTGTGAACCTCAATGGGGACAGGGATGGTGATTTCAGTAAAGTGCTGTAGAGTTAATGGTGCTACATAAGTGTGTAAAATAAAGTTGATGTGTTGGGATGAGAAAAATGGTCAAGCAAAAGGATCTGAGCAGCTTTATCAATGACCAAATTATGATATCTTGACAGCTAAGTCAGAGATTCAATGATGTGCTTGGGAAGGAAAGGCTAGTTGTATAGTTACTCTAGCACAAATTGGTAATTAATTAAACTTAAATGGGTTGTCCTTACCAAATGCAAATTTTCAGCAAGCACTGTAGCTATTCGAATCCTAAGGGAAGATGCAGACGATCGCATCTGGACAAATGTTGTGCTATGGGGCCATGCATATGTTTGATTTTTTTCCTTCGACAGAGTCTGCCCAAGAAATAAATAGCTGCATGCTTCAGTCTAATCCAATATTCATAACTAGAGATGAGCGAATTTGTTCGGATTCGGTTCCGAATATGATCGGATTCAAATTTTGTTTTTGCAACATTCGTCGAACACAGCCGAACATCATTAGAGTCAATAGGAGTAGAAATTACAGAATATGTTCGGAATCGATTATAAGACAAACATTCGACACGAATAATGTTCGATTATATCCCGAATATGTCAAAATCACATTCAGGGACAAAATCCGAACAAATTTGCTCATCTATATTCTTAACTCATTTGGCTACACAAGTAAATGAATCAGTGGAAAACTTGTGACTACACTCGGATAACATCTGAGTGCAATGTGATTTCCACGGACTGACAGAATGAAGAAGATGGATATATTTTTTTCTCCATCTTCTCAACCAAGAGAATTGGATCACACTCTGCTCACACTCTGATCAAACTCTAATCAGAGTCAGATCAGAGTGTGATTAGCTTAATTGATCCAATTCTTTTGGATGAGAGAATCTACGGTCGTCTGCACCTGCCCTAACAGTGTGCAATATATAAATTTCATACTTGCGGTCAGGTGTTGACCACTAGAACTGACAATCAGAGCTGAATCCTAACAGTGTGTAGGATCCTAACAGACATTGTTTATATACTTAATCATCTTCCTAATATTCTTGTCAATTCATAGTACACTCTCCACTCAATGCTTTATACAGGCTCTCTCCACTAGATTCCACAGTCAAATATTAAAGATAACTTGGAGTACACATGACATATACCCAAATTGCTTTCACAGAGTGTTAATGATACACATAGTAATACATAAAATATATATTCCAATTTCCATAATCACAAATAAATCACCAATGTATATGCGTTGAGCTGCAATAGCCCATTTCTTGTGACTGTTTGAGAAAGGGATGTTCCTCAAAATATGGCAGAAACTCTAGATGCTCTCTCCTACACAGAATTGTCTTTTTCGACTCTTATGCACAATGAATGGGCTGTGGGAACTCAAAACATTTATTGTGATGATTTATTAGTGATTGTGGAAATTGGAACATATTTTGATATATTACTATCTGTATGATGAACACTATATAAAAGCAGTTTGGAAATATTTTTAATGTGTGCTCCTATTCATCTTTAATGTTCAATTGTTAGAATGTGAATGCCAAAAATGTTCACTGGGCTGCACAATTCCTTTAATCCTGGACATGATAAACAGGGGTATCTTTGTAAGGAATGTGCAGCCTCTTTTTTACATTATACCAGAGACAATTTACTATAAGTAGTGTATAAAATTGTGGGGTCGCTGTTGGGTTACCAGGTCAACCTACACTAAAGTTGCTCTGACATTTTTAGAAAATACAGTACTCTTAAAAAGTTTTAGGCAAAAAAGAAAAAAAAGATACAAAATAAGAATTCTTAAAAAAAAAAAATAGAATGTTAATGGTTTATTTTTGCCATTTAACAAAATGCAAAGTAAATGAACAAAAGAGGAATCTAAATCAAGTCAATATTTTGTATTATAAAAATCATTTGCCACCAAAATAATATCAATTCTTCTAGTCACACTTGCATACAGTTTTTGAAGAAGCTAAGTGGAGAGGTTGATCCAAACATCCGGAAAAACTGATAACAGATCTTCTGTAGATGTAGGACTACGCAAATCCTTTTGCCTTTTCTTGTATTTCCAGACAGGTAACAATTTTATTTATTTTATTTTTTTTCATTTTGTTATACAAATGTTAAGAAAAAAAGTAAAAAGAAATAGCACAAAAGGATACAGAATGCAAAATAATGCTTAATTACATTCATAACAATTGGTTTACTTGGATATGTATTTCCATCCTGACTGGTACATTAGTGTTTGCATGGAAATTTTCACATTTGTAACAAAGGATGTCAGTGGCGAGAAGGAAAATTGTCCTGCAACTGAAGATAGTTTTTAAAGACATTAATTGTATTTTGGGGTCATTGTGTGGCTGATGAATAATTTTGGAGCCAAAAATTACCTCACTGATGGTATTACATGATGGATAAGTATTTGCCTGTATTTTCAGCATTGTGAATGCCATAATTCCTGACAATATCTCCAAATTCATTTACTTAAATACAGCACCAAACTTGGAAGGAACCTGCACCATGATTCAATGTTGCTCGCAGACGCTCATTATTGTACTGCTCTTCAGCCTTTCGACTAGAGAACTGCCTTGAAAACTGCAGTCTACTATGGAAAAGTGCTTGGGAAAGAAATTTCTGGGGCAGAATAACTACCATGCAACTTGTTGCTTTGCTCGATCTTGCCATGCTGTATGGCCTGTGACAAGAAACAGTTTTCGACAACCTCACTTTTGTGGCCGTATTTGACCGTCCTTACTCAGCTTGAGCTTCCTATGTAGCTGTTTCCGTTTCAGTTAGCAACTTTATTTCAACTTACATATTAAAATGATGATCAATATTACCCTTTTTGGATAATTTGTTACTATTTCATCTGAATATAAACATACAAAATCTCTGACTCAATGTATCTTGAAGAATTGATGCTGTTTTGAAGGCAAAGCTTGGTCACACCAAATATTAGTTGATTTCAATTTCTCTTTTGTTCATTCACTTTGCATTTTATTAATTGTTAAAAAATAAACTACTTGTATTAATTTATTTTACTCCAGTATTTCTACAATGCTTTTCTGTCATCATCATCACTGTTCCCATTGGGGCTCCCAATCTAAATTCCCTATCAGTATGTCTTTGGAGTGTGTGAGGAAACCAGAGAACCCAAAGGAAATCTACATAAACACAAGTAACATTTCTTGAGTCACCATAATAACACATTTACTTTCTTAAAGCATTCTAACTTCGCAGCATTTTTCTACACCTGCCTAAAATGTTGGGGCAGTAATGTATATGCAAACTAAATTTTTATGGCAAACCTTATGTTGAATTTTGCCTAGTTGAGATTCCCAATTGTATTTCAATCACAGAAGAATGCCATGCTCCCAGTATACTAATGTGTTCCCTTAAAACATAGTGAACAACAACACATCCAGTCTAGCAATGCATCAATTGTGAGAAAAGTGCTTGCATTGCCACTACAGTCACACATATATTTAGGAGTTTCGAATAATTTACTTGCTGACGTTTTAGTGCATATATTCTAGTAATTGTAGTCCATACTTGTCTGTATTTCAAAGAAATGTGCTCTAGCAATATAGAATACAGGCATCCAGTACAAGCTATGTGGTGTGTGCCTGAACTCTTAAATGCAGTATAAAGAATAAAGATCCAATTCACTAAGTCTAGATTTCTAAATGAAGCCACCAAGCCAACTATGTGTGCAATTCCAGTACATAGCATTTAATATTTTAGGAGATATGGCAGTCTCTTACAGAACCATAATCATTACTATTTAGTATCATGGGGATGGTTGTGAGGCTTTTCTTTCTTTTTTTTTTCCCGTACTGTTCATCTGTGGTTTCTAAATGCATTGTAATATCATTTATCACAAAATAAATACATTCACTGTAAAGACAATTTTCTAACTGGAAATGTGATAAGGAAAAATAAAATTTTCCTGCATTCATCCAAGACTTTAAACATTTCAAATACACTTACTGACTGGAGGTCGATAAAAGTAGCCACAGCTAGAGATGGGCGAACCAGAACAGTAAAGTTCGGGATCCGTAACACACATCTACTGCTCAGGCACGGACCCCAAACACGGACCTCACCTGCAAGTCCGTGTTACTGTTTAGGCTCATCATCCCAAACACCAGGTGTTTCTTGTACTGTAATGCACATGACAGAGCAGCAAATGCTTCCTCAGATAGGTAGTAAAATTATTACAGCCGGTCAAAAAGCAACGATTCCCACACTGTCAATTGACAGCATGAGCCCTCAGCTGTGATCGGATGTAAAAATGGTGTGGATTCCCCTGTATTTTTGATAACCAGCCATGCAAAACTGACAGCTGCGGGCTGCAACCCAACCCTCAGCTGCCAGTGTTAGGAAGGCTGATTATCAAGAATAGAGAGGATCTAAGCCACTTTTTAAAATGATTTAGATAAATAATTTACAAAAAACAGCATGGTGTCCCCCCTTTTGACAACCAGTCAAGCCAAAGCTGACAGCTGGGGGCTGGTATTCTCAGGCTAGTAATTTGCCATGGATATTGGACCCCAACCTAAACATAGCAGCCTGCAGCCACTGCAGAAGAGGTCGTAAAAGTTGTGACCTCGTTGCCGGAGCCTGCATCAAACAGGGGGAGGTGAGCTGTGACATACCTATCCATCATAGGGAGTAAAGGGGTTAAACATCTTCCAAAATTATTTGGTAAATAAATTCTAACTATACATTTAGAACAGACAGGACTTCATCTTTGGGTATACATACAAATCTGTACGAAGGCTATGTTCACATGCAGAGTTTTTGCTGTGTTTTTTTTTCTGCAGCTAAAACACCCATTTTGAAGCGTTTTTGTGTGATGTTTTTGCTGCCATTTTTGTAGTGCTCTTTGGGTGTTTTGTCTATGGGTGTTTATTACAGTAAATTTTAGTCACCAAAAACACTTCAAAACGCCACCAAAACATTGCTAAAACACCTCTAAGGGTATGTTCACACTGGGCGTTTTTGAAGCATTTTTTTCTGCAGTAATACCTGATTTCTTGGCAGGAAAGAAGCTGCGGCAAAAACACAGGTTTAGGTGCGTATTGTTGCGCTTTTTTATGCTTTTTTTGAGCTAACTTATGTCTCTGTGCATGCTTGCTGTCCATGACTTTTCTGCATCAAAAACGCTGCAAATAATGATACCTGAACTTTTGCTGCGTTTTTGCAGGGTTTTTTCAATACCCATTCAATCCAATGGGTGAAAAACACTGCAAAAACGCTGAAAGAAGTGACAATGCTCTATGTTCAAAAAAGCAGCAAAGCACAAAATCCTGATGACAAAAAAAACAATGTGTGTGCATGAGATTTCTGAAGTCTCATAGGCTTTGCTGGTACTGTAAAAAGCAGCTGAAAATTAGCATAACAAAGCAGCAAAAAAAAGCAGCAAAAACGCCCAGTGTGAACATACCCTAAAACGTCTTTTTTCGCAGCATTTTGTTACTTTCTTATTGCTTTCTATAGGTGAAAAAAAATGCTGCAATGATGCATTGTAAAGTAAACAGCAACTTCTAATTTGAATTAAAAATAACAATAAAAAAATGAAACTTTGCAAATACATTTCATGTGAACATAGCCTAAGGCTAAAGCATTCTGGTCAGGATTTTTCATAAGTATTGGTATCATAGGGATGTATGTATCATAGAAAGATTTGCACATCTTCCATATTCTGGAACCATGTCCCTTGTTAGGTTATAAATAATGTTGCAAAAACTTAAAATACTTCAGTTTAGAGGGCATTCTTATTTACAGAACAAAACATTAACAAATTATATACAAGGTTTTGTCTAAGATATCGCACAAAATAGAAAAAGCTACACATCATCCTGAGAGAGAGCGACAATCACTGTATTTTACCAGATGCTGTATATATTTTTAGAGCCGGAGTGGAGAACTTCTACTAATCAATTTAACTGCATTTACTTTTCTTTTAGATGTGTGCAGTTTAGAATAACTTGACACTTTAACAGCCTAGAGAACATATATGATGCTTAAGGCAAAGTAAAATGTGCCCGTTTTTCAAAATCAAAAATTCACAGCCTGATGATGGAAGAACTGTACGCATTTTCTGAAGAGTTTATATGAGAAACATCTACGATTTTTTAATTAAATAGTTTTACAATATAATTTGCAATGTACACTACTGTGCAAAGATTTAGCTAGGTATTAAAAAAATTATGCAAAGTATTATATAAAAAAATACAGGAGTTAATTATTTATTTTTATCAATTATTCAAATGCAAAGTGAATGAGCAAAAGAGAAATGTAATACAAATCAATATTTGGTGTTACCACACTTTACCTTCAAAACAGAATGGATTCTCATAGGTATATTTGTACACAGCTTTTGAAGGAAATCGGCAGGGTAGTCATTCCAAACATCTTGGCAAACTAACCACATATCTTCTGTGGATGCAGGTTAGCACAAATTTTTCTGTATTTTTATGTAATCCTACAAAAACTTGGTGGTGTTGAGATCAGGGCTCTCTGGGGGCCATAAAATTACATCCAAGACTGCTTGTAATTTTTGTTTAAGATAGTTCTTTATGACATTGGGGTCATAAATGTATGTTTTAGGCTCATTTCCCGTTGCATAATAAATTAGGAGCCCATCAGATGCCTCCTTGACAGTATTGCATGATGGGTAAGTAGTATCTATCTTTCGTTCCATTCTTGTGATCACTGTGCTCTGATTGTGTCAGTATCCGTCGTACAGTTGTTGTTTTTACATTATGTTCTTACATTTTTATCTTATTTTTTAGAGTTGTTCGCTGGTTATTATGTCTCCATTGCCTTCGGTTGTTTGCAGCCTCATTCTGGAGAATAATTTATACACGATTTTCAAGGATGCTACAATAAAGATGAACTCTTGCCCAACCTGATGTCATGGGTGTATGTGTGTGTGCATCTAGGATCATGGATATATAGTATATGATACTCTGCAATATGTTATACATGGTTATGTATGTTTACATATATTTATCTGTGATCTGTGTTTTGTACGGTGCTCATACTATGTGTTATTCTGTATCTATTTGGCATAGCCTTTATGCATATATATTGTGGCTGCATTCGATATTCTTACGCTACATGTTTGTTCTCATTAATGTTGTTGTCTGTTTATCTTTCATTGTTTGGGGCACACAATATCTATTTGTGTATTTGTACCTTTATGCAAACACACCTGTGGCCAGCTAGCCCTATGTCCTGCGCAGGTTTGTTCGTGTGGGGCCCCGCATAGAACTACCTTAGCGCCTGAACATGTGGACATGTGGTCCGATTTGGTGTTGTTATCTTTTCTATTTTTCTTTCATTTCACTTTTTGTTTTAATTTTTCCTGTTGCCCTCTGTCAAAATGTCAGCGTGACCTCATGCTTTGTGTGCGCATGCGCGCACCTCAGACTGACCTTTCTCCCTCTGCTTCGTCACTATCCAGCCGGATGTGTGACGTTGCGGTGGGAGGGGCCTGGTTCGTATGCATGCATGCAGCGTCTCCGCCACATTTCCGGCGGTATTAGTACAAATGGAGGCGCCCATCAGATCGCCATAAGCCCCTGAGGAAGGACCATTTGAGGCTCCGAAACGCGCGTTGGGGTGGGTTCAGGACATTACTCTGCTCTCCCGAGGTAATACCCAGCCATCTTCCAGCAATCTCCTACGGTATTTTTACCAGATATGTATCTATGTGTATAGCACATGGCCATATGTGCCAGGGATGCAGGGATCTATTAAGAGAGACGGACAGCTTTTGACATAGAGGCTACTTTTTCTGCTGGTATCTTTTATATTATCTTTCTATACTGGGTTTGCTCTTTATATTTATTTAACCTATATTTAGGTATATCATATATAGCTATTTAGCCATAATATTATCATTGCTCCCAGTGGTATAAAGATACCAGCAGGTTATTTATATCATTGCATCTCTTTGACTGGTATATTTTCATTACCATGCCTAGTATCCTCTGTGCCTTTGTCCTATAGTTGCCTCGTACTATTTCTTCTTGTATGTCTTCCTATTATATAGATTACATATTTTGAGAGCATTGTTTGTTCTTGTACCCGTGCCATTTTTCACTGTACTGGTGTTTGCTGTTGCAATTGTGCAGTTTTTCCTTGTTCCAATATGTCCTGTTCTAATTTTATCTTGTTATGTCGTTTTGTATCAATAAAGATGTTGTCTTGAGACCACATGGCTGTGTTTCGTGTGGCATTTCTGTATTTAGTACAGTTGGTCTCTTCATCCAGTCCAGTATTCACATGATTATACGAATTGATCTATATAAGAATATATGAGATTTAAGCTATTTGTATGTGATATGTTGGCCACATATATTTTACATGTATTCATTTTTGCTGTGTTATGCACAGGTTTGCTTTTCGTGACCACCATGGACTATCGGGCTAAAGAAAAAACTTGGCTCAATTCTTTGGATCAGGTTTTTGGTTCCGGGGGAGGTGACTCTCAGATAACAGTTGATCGCAGTTGGGATGATAAGTTGTCCAGTATGAAGTTACTTCTTGAAAGAAGGTCTAGAATTTGGTGGAACAGGACCTTCATGGAGAAATATCTGACTAATAAGATGATACCTAGGGGTTTGAGAGTCCGAGTTATCCCTACATATGTTGTGGAAGATGATCAATTAATTAAAAAATGGGAAGAGGCATGCAATCTATGTTCATTTACCTTCCTACAACTACTGATTGGCCTCAATTCCAATACCATTGCTAATCTAGATACATCTATAGATGCGGCCCAGGTGGACATCCGCAAAGGTTGTCCACCAGAGAGACTAAGTAGATTTGAATTAGATCTTGATAAAACGATGGACATTATGGTCAAGAAGATTCAAGATAATCAGCTGTTAAAATATAGCCGGGATCTTAGGGATTATCAGTCTGGTCGTGTGTATCTTTGGAGAAAACCGAATATGCCCAAATTACATAAAACATCATCTCTATCGTCGTTGAGTAATCAATCTGAGGCATCCATTACTTCTGCTACATCTTCCTCCATCCATGACAGTCATAGATTACGTGATCATTCTTATCATCCTTACAAAAGACGTGCCGGGAACTCGGCAGATGTGGATCGTAGAGATAATAAGGTAATTAATTTAAGTGAATTACATCTCACTGATGGTGATTTATCTCTCCTAGGTAGGGGGCTTTCTTTCTCTCCCACTCCTGGGTTTGATACCTTTACTTCAATTAAGGACCTCCATATCTTTGCCAGATCCTTGTTGTTCAAGAGATATTTTTTCAATAACGAATTTCATATGTTGTTTCCTACAGAAGAAGAGCAGGAGGCCATAAGAACCTTGGAGGAGTTAGCGAATGAATCCACTAATACAGGAGGTAAGATTCCTCCATCTATTCAACCTCGTTCCAAGAAGTTCCCCCTTTTTCTACATGTGCCAGTATTGAGGTCTTTGTCCGGGTGGTGACTGAGGAATTTATGAAAATTCCCAGATTTGGGAATATGGATAATCTTTCTAGGGATGAGAGGCTTCGCCTTAGAGCCCTCCAAACCCTTCCTGATGTAGTGCTGAAGCCGGCCAACAAGGGTGGCAATGTCGTCATATGGCCAAAACAGATGTATGAAGGGGAGGCATTTCGCCAGTTGAATGTGTCCGCCTGTTTAAAAAAACTCTCATACAATCCATTGACCGCTTATTCGGCCAAACTTGATTCCATCTTAAAGAGAGCACTAGATGACGGCATTGTCACTCGTGAGCTGGCTTCGGCACTCGTCGTTAAGGAACCTACCATTTCAACCCTATACCTTCTTCCCAAAATCCATAAGAGTGAGATGTCACCACCAGGTAGACCTATTATTTCTGGCAGGGGTAACTTCTTGGAAAATATTAGTCAATGGGTAGATTTTTATTTGCAACCCTTGGTCACTGGCCTGCCCTCTTTTCTTCAGGATACTGGAGACTTACTGCGCAGGGTCGACGGACTGTGTTTAGAGGCGGATACTCTTCTAGCTTCCATGGATGTTGAGTCTCTATATACTAACATCAAACACAGTGATGGCCTTAGGGCCACCCGCTTCTTTCTTGAGACTTCCAACATACAAGCGGGACTTAGAGACCTCATCCTGGAACTATTAGAGTTTACCCTCACACACAATTTTTTTGTGTTCAAGGGGTCCTTTTACCTGCAGCTCCAGGGGGTAGCAATGGGTGCGGCTTTTGCGCCCGCCTATGCTAACCTTTTCCTGGGACTGTGGGAGAGGGACCTCTTCCTGTCGGACAAACAGGGGTCGATTAGCCGAGTCCTATTATGGACTCGCTATATCGACGATATCTTCTTTGTCTGGCAGGGCACCTCCGTCGACCTTGCTCAGTTCGTTGCCACTTTAAACAATAATGACCGAAACATTTTTCTGACATTGATATGTGATCCCACATCTGTTGACTTCCTGGACGTCACCATTCGGAAAGACTGCCATGGTTACGTCCAGACTGATATATTCCGTAAGAAAACGGCTACCAATACGCTATTACATGCGTCTTCTTGCCATCCGCGACATGTAATTCGTGCTATTCCTGTGGGACAATTTTTGAGATTAAGGTGGATCTGTTCTACGGATCTTGACTTTGAATGCCGTGCCAGGGAACTTAAAAATCGATTCCTGGCACGTGGATACAGTGGACGATCCATTAAGAAAGCATACCATCGTGCCAAGCATTCAACACGCAACAATCTCCTATATAGGAATAATGCACATAGTTTGCGTAACTCTAATATGCCAAGATTTATCACATCTTTTAACTCTCAATCACATGCTATGAGATCTGCTATTGATAGAGCTTGGCCTATTTTACAAGCCGACCCCATTATTCAGAGGTTTCTCCCGAAGCGCCCTGCAATTACGTTTAGGAGAGCCAAAAACCTACGTGACCGCCTTACATGCAGTCACTATATACCTACGGCTCCCTCTCATTTCCTCAGTTCTGTGTCCAATGTGGGTGGATGTGTTCCATGCGGGAGGTGTGTCGCCTGTCCTAATATCGAGAGATGTACAAATTTCACCAACTCTAAAGGCGATGTCACCTTTAATATTAAGCACAGAATTACGTGTATCTCTCGCTTTGTGGTATATTATGCCACTTGCCCATGTGGCCTAATATATGTTGGATTAACAACAAGACAGCTGAAAGTTCGTACTAGAGAACATGTCCTGGGTATACAGGCGGCAGCCTCCTGCACGGATATCTCCTCCCTCAAGACACTGCCTAGGCACTTTAGGGAGTACCACCATTGTGATGGGACACTTCTTAGGGTGCGGGGCATTGACCTATTGAACATAAATATTAGAGGAGGCAACTTATCTAAAAGATTGGCCCAAATGGAAACCCGCTGGATCTGGACCTTAGGTACCATTGCTCCAGACGGGCTTAACGAAAATCTATCTTTCGTTACATTCTTGTGATCACTGTGCTCTGATTGTGTCAGTATCCGTCGTACAGTTGTTGTTTTTACATTATGTTCTTACATTTTTATCTTATTTTTTAGAGTTGTTCGCTGGTTATTATGTCTCCATTGCCTTCGGTTGTTTGCAGCCTCATTCTGGAGAATAATTTATACACGATTTTCAAGGGATGCTACAATAAAGATGAACTCTTGCCCAACCTGATGTCATGGGTGTATGTGTGTGTGCATCTAGGATCATGGATATAGAGTATATGATACTCTGCAATATGTTATACATGGTTATGTATGTTTACATATATATATCTGTGGTCTGTGTTTTGTACGGTGCTCATACTATGTGTTATTCTGTATCTATTTGGCATAGCCTTTATGCATATATATTGTGGCTGCATTCGATATTCTTACGCTACATGTTTGTTCTCATTAATGTTGTTGTCTGTTTATCTTTCATTGTTTGGGGCACACAATATCTATTTGTGTATTTGTACCTTTATGCAAACACACCTGCGGCCAGCTAGCCCTATGTCCTGCGCAGGTTTGTTCGTGTGGGGCCCCGCATAGAACTACCTTAGCGCCTGGACATGTGGACATGTGGTCCGATTTGGTGTTGTTATCTTTTCTATTTTTCTTTCATTTCACTTTTTGTTTTAATTTTTCCTGTTGCCCTCTGTCAAAATGTCAGCGTGACCTCATGCTTTGTGTGCGCATGCGCGCACCTCAGATTGGCGTTTCTCCCTCTGCTTCGTCACTATCCAGCCGGATGTGTGACGTTGTGGTGGGAGGGGCCTGGTTCGTATGCATTCATGCAGCGTCTCCGCCACATTTCCGGCGGTATTAGTACAAATGGAGGCGCCCATCAGATCGCCATAAGCCCCCTGAGGAAGGACCATTTAAGGCTCCGAAACGCGCGTTGGGGTGGGTTCAGGACATTACTCTGCTCTCCCGAGGTAATACCCAGCCATCTTCCAGCAATCTCCTACGGTATTTTTACCAGATATGTATCTATGTGTATAGCACATGGCCATATGTGCCAGGGATGCAGGGATCTATTAAGAGAGACGGACAGCTTTTGACATAGAGGCTACTTTTTCTGCTGGTATCTTTTATATTATCTTTCTATACTGGGTTTGCTCTTTATATTTATTTAACCTATATTTAGGTATATCATATATAGCTATTTAGCCATAATATTATCATTGCTCCCAGTGGTATAAAGATACCAGCAGGTTATTTATATCATTGCATCTCTTTGACTGGTATATTTTCATTACCATGCCTAGTATCCTCTGTGCCTTTGTCCTATAGTTGCCTCGTACTATTTCTTCTTGTATGTCTTCCTATTATATAGAGTACATATTTTGAGAGCATTGTTTGTTCTTGTACCCGTGCCATTTTTCACTGTACTGGTGTTTGCTGTTGCAATTGTGCACTTTTTCCTTGTTCCAATATGTCCTGTTCTAATTTTATCTTGTTATGTCGTTTTGTATCAATAAAGATGTTGTCTTGAGACCACATGGCTGTGTTTCGTGTGGCATTTCTGTATTTAGTACAGTTGGTCTCTTCATCCAGTCCAGTATTCACATGATTATACGAATTGATCTATATAAGAATATATGAGATTTAAGCTATTTGTATGTGATATGTTGGCCACATATATTTTACATTAACAAATTATATACAAGGTTTTGTCTAAGATATCGAACAAAATAGAAAAAGCTACACATCATCCTGAGAGAGAGCGACAATCACTGTATTTTACCAGATGCTGTATATATTTTTAGAGCCGGTGTGGGAACTCTACTAATCAATTTAACTGCATTTACTTTTCTTTTAGATGTGTGCAGTTTAGAATAACTTGACACTTTAACAGCCTAGAGAACATATATGATGCTTAAGGCAAAGTAAAATGTGCCCGTTTTTCAAAATCAAAAATTCACAGCCTGATGATGGAAGAACTGTACGCATTTTCTGAAGAGTTTATATGAGAAGCATCTACGATTTTTTAATTAAATAGTTTTACAATATAATTTGCAATGTACACTACTGTGCAAAGATTTAGCTAGGTATTAAAAAAATTATGCAAAGTATTATATAAAAAAATACAGGAGTTAATTATTTATTTTTATCAATTATCCAAATGCAAAGTGAATGAGCAAAAGAGAAATGTAATACAAATCAATATTTGGTGTTACCACTAGTGTTGAGCGATACTTTCCGATATCCAAAAGTATTGGTATCGTAATGGTATCGCCGATATCCAAAAAATATCGGCGATACCCGATACCGATACCGGAAATCCAATGTAAGTCTATGGGACAGAAATATCGTAACTAAAAAAACCTCTTTCTTTCCTTGTAAACACTAAATAAACACACATAGAATACATTATATATATATATATATATACATATATATATATTATATATATATACATGTCATTGTGACATATATATATACATATATTTATAGTTTATACACTTCTACATAGTAAAATAGCCTCTGATTCAATTGCCGGGTAAAGCCGGCTTTTGTGAAAAGACAGAAGCACCCGACATGAAATGACACTTGGTTTACATAGAGTTAACCATGTCTTTTCATGTAGTTTGATATCTGATTTGCACTAACAATTACATCAGTCTATGTGTGCAAAATTTCACACCTGTAGGGGTTAATTAAAGGTGTAAATTCGTTGTAAAAAAACGGACTTTTTTGCTACGAATTTACACCTTTAATTAACCCCTACAGGTGTGAAATTTTGCACACATAGACTGATGTAATTGTTAGTGAAAACAATAGATCAAACAACTTGAAATGACATGGTTAACTCTATGTAAACCAAGTGTCATTTCATGTCGGGTTCTGCATTTTCACAAAAGCCGGCAATTGAATTAGCGGCTATTATACTATGTAGTAGTGTATGAACTATAAATATAAATATATATATATATATGTGTCACAAATTCAATGACATGTATATATATATATGAGGTGTAAAATTGTTGAAAAAAAATGCGTGGGCTCCCGCCCTATTTTCGCAACCAGACAGACAAAGCCAGCGAGTGGGGGCAGATAATAATAGCCCAGAAAGGGACCATTATTTTTGCCCCCCCCCGGCTACTAACATCTGCCCCCAGACACCCCAGAAAAGACAAATCTATAATTAGATTCGCCCTTTCTGGAACTTTGCCCGTCTATTCCCATTGCCCTGTAGCGGTGGCGAATGGGTTAATATGGGGTTAAAGCCACCTTGCTATTGAAAGGTGACCTTAAGCCAGGTTAATAATTGAGAGCTGTCAATTAGACAACTATCAATTATTAATCCTATTGCATGAAATAAAAATAAAACACACACACTTTAATTAAAAATCATTTTAATGAAATAAAGACACATGTTTTTGACCATCTTTTATTTTACTGCAAAAACCATTTCCTGTAATAAAAATAAAATAAAAAAGCAAAATTATTCTTACCTATCCCATGCACAGTCAGGTCCCACGGTGTAATCCTTCAGAAAGGGTTAATGTTTACTGCAGGGACCGCAGCTAATGCTGCAGCCTTACAGTAAACCCCCAAATGAATGAGGCTCCTCTCCTGGCTGACAGGAGAGGAAGTGGAAAGCTTAATTGATTGCTTTCCACTTTCACTTCAGGTCAGCCAGGGACACAATCAGTGACGTCAGAGGGAACTGATTAACAAAAATAGGGGTTCCCTTCGAAAAAAAAATGGTGTGGGGTCCCCCCTATTTTTGTTAACCAGCCTGATGAAGCAGACTGCTGAGCAGTGGCGTACCGTGAATGAAGCAGACCATGCAGCTGCTATGGGGCCCGGACAGGTGAGGGGGCCCGCGACGGTCGGGTAGCTGTGCTGACACAGTACTACCAGGGGGTCGGCGGGGGAGGGGGAGCGCAGCTCTTCTATATACTCACCCCTCCTGGTGCGGTCTCTGCAGCCCCTGCTCTTCTCCCACGGTCTCCGACGCCTGTGTTCAGCGGTCAGGTGGTACCGCTCATTAAAGTCATGAATATGCACATATTCATGACTTTAATGAGCGGTCCTGCGTGACCGCTGAACACTGGCGGCGGAGACCGCGGGAGAAGAGCAAGGGCTGCAGAGACCGCGCCGGTGGAAGGGTGAGTATAAGGGATATTTACCTGTCCCGTTCCACCGTTGCTCGCGTCCTCTTGCTGCAATGTTCAGGTCAGAGGGCGCGATGACGTCGTTAGTGCGCGCCGCGCCCTCTGCCTGATCATTCACTGCTGGAGGACCCCGAAGACAGCGGCGCTCAGCAGTGGAGAGAGGACAGGTAAATATCTCAGGTGCCGGGGCCCTGAGCGAGCGGTGACATCGGCACCTGGTGTCACCCCTGCTCAGGACACGGGCACCTGGCCCCCATCGACGAGAGCTGAGTATGTCTTTTTTTTTTGGTTGCAGCAGCTGCGGCAGCATAAGGGCCTATACTATGGAGCATCTATGGGGGCACAATCTATGGGGGCATGATCTATGGAGCAACTATGGGGGCACAATCTATGGGGGCATAATACATTTTTTTGTTTAATATGTCCCCTCACTGTGCTGGCACTTTACATTTACAATGCCTCTGGGTTTTTTTTTTTGGGGGGGGGCCCATTCAGACTTTTGCTATGGGGCCCCATGATTTCTATGTACGCCCCTGCTGCTGAGGCATGGTATTTAAGGCTGTTAAGGAGCCAATATCCATGGACCATGCCAGCAGCGTCGGACTGGAGTACCTTGGACCCACCAGAGAAAAATTATTCTTGGGGCCCACCATCATACTTCCCAACCTTTGAAGAAGGGAAAGAGGGACAAAGGCTGTGGCACGCTGTGCCTGTTGCAGCAAATTTTAGGCCATGCTACGTTGCACCACAGACTGTCCAGGAGTTGGTGGATGCTTTAGTCCAGGTGTGGGAGGAGATCCCTCAGGAGACCATCCGTCGCGCTCATCAGGAGCATGCCCAGAAGTTGTAGGGAGGTCATACAGCATACCTCCCAAATTTTGAAGACAGGAAAGATGGTTAAAGGCTGCAGCGCGCATAGCGCGCCGCTGCAAATTTTAAGCCACGCCCCGACCACACCCATTTCACAGCTAATCACACCCATATCCTCACCCCAACCGTACCCATGCCGATACAGCTGACCCTCCGATGACGGTTTGGGGGGCCCACTGCTGGCACCGGACCCCCCCAGCCTGTTCAGGCCCCATAGCTTCCGGGCGGCAGAGCAGGGAGAGCGATTCTCCCTGCTCTGCCGCAGAATGTAACTGTATCGGCGTGCTCCTGTAGCGTAGCTCCGGGTGGGCCCCCTCAGAGCGCGGGGCCCGGGGCCACCGCCCCCTCTGCCCTGCGACCTATCCTTTCAAATCAGGGCCCACCATGCAGGAGCTGGGGCCCAACTGAGGTTTCTCCGGTGTCCCGGTGGCTCAGTCCGACCCTGCTTGCCAGCCTGATAATACCAGGCCACAGCAGTCTGATTATCTTTGCTGGTTAACAAAAATAGGGGATCCCGTCGAAAAAAATTGGCGTGGGGTCCCCCCTATTTTTGTTAACCAGCCAGATGAAGCAGACTGCTGAGGCCTGGTTTTTCAGGCTGTTAAGGAGCCAAGATCCATGGACCTTGCCAGCCTGATAATACCAGGCCACAGCAGTCTGCATATCTTGGCTGGTTAACAAAAATAGGGGATCCCCTCGAAAAAAATTGGCGTGGGGTCCCCTCTATTTTTGTTAACCAGCCAGATGAAGCAGACTGCTGAGGCCTGGTTTTTCAGGCTGTTAAGGAGCCAAGATCCATGGACCTTGCCAGCCTGATAATACCAGGCCACAGCAGTCTGCATATCTTGGCTGGTTAACAAAAATAGGGGATCCCCTCGAAAAAAATTGGCGTGGGGTCCCCCCTATTTTTGTTAACCAGCCAGATGAAGCAGACTGCTGAGGCCTGGTTTTCAGGCTGTTAAGGAGCCAAGATCCATGGACCTTGCCAGCCTGATAATACCAGGCCACAGCAGTCTGCATATCTTGGCTGGTTAACAAAAATAGGGGATCCCCTCGAAAAAAATTGGCGTGGGGTCCCCCCTATTTTTGTTAACCAGCCAGATGAAGCAGACTGCTGAGGCCTTGTTTTTCAGGCTGTTAAGGAGCCAAGATCCATGGACCTTGCCAGCCTGATAATACCAGGCCACAGCAGTCTGCATATCTTGGCTGGTTAACAAAAACAGGGGATCCCCTCGAAAAAAAAAACGGCGTAGGGGTCCCCCTATTTTGTTAACCAGCCAAGTTAAATGCAGACTGCTGCGGCCTGGTATTAAAAGACTGTCAAGGCCCATGGATTTTGGCCCTCAACAGCCTGATAATACCAGACTGCAGCAGCCCCACATTTGGCGCATCAAAAGATGTGCCAATTGTGGCACTTTACCCGGCTCTTCCCACTTGCCCTGTAGCTGTGGCAAGTGGGGTAATAAGGGGTTAATGTCACCGTTGATTGCACGGTGACAATAAGCCCGGTTAATAATGGAGAGGCGTCAATAAGACACCGATCCATTATTAATCCCAAAGTTTTTAAATGTTTAAAAAAAAGACACAGCCAGAAAAATGTATTTTATTGAAATAAAAGAGACAACACAGTTTTCATTTCTTTTATTATACACTCATTCCTTCGACGCCATCGATCTCCTGTAAAAAAAGAAAAAAAACAAACCAACAGTATACCACCTGTCCGACGCAGTCCATAGTAACGACAGTCCCACGACGATCCAGCTCTGCTACATCGGAATGCCAGGCAGAGCCTGACATCCCGGCGCAGCACAGCTGATTACCTGCTTTCCCGGCGGTGACGTCATCGGACTGCTTTACGGCCGCGATTACCCGGCAGTCACTGCAGTTATCGCGAGAAACTGCATGTGACCGCCAGGGAGAAGAGGATGGCGGCCATCAAGCAGTACAGGACGAGACCACCGGAGATCTTCTGCCGGGTAAGTGCCGCTGACTCCTGACAGACCCGACAGACGGACACTGACAGTGACATTCCGATTCCGGTATCCGATATGACGAAAATATCGGAACTCGGAATCGGAATTCCATACAGCCGCTATCGGCCGATACCCGATATTTGCAGTATCGGAATGCTCAACCCTAGTTACCACACTTTACCTTCAAAACAGAATGGATTCTCATAGGTATATTTGTACACAGCTTTTGAAGGAAATTGGCAGGGTAGTCATTCCAAACATCTTGGCAAACTAACCACATATCTTCTGTGGATGCAGGTTAGCACAAATTTTTCTGTATTTTTATGTAATCCTACAAAAACTTGGTGGTGTTGAGATCAGGGCTCTCTGGGGGCCATAAAATTACATCCAAGACTGCTTGTAATTTTTGTTTAAGATAGTTCTTTATGACATTGGGGTCATAAATGTATGTTTTAGGCTCATTTCCCATTGCATAATAAATTAGGAGCCCATCAGATGCCTCCTTGACAGTATTGCATGATGGGTAAGTAGTATCTGCTGTATTTCTCAACATTGATGACACCAAGAAATGGGGAATGTTGAGGATAATAGATGCAGTGATTATCAAAGGCAACTTTGTGGTCAGCTAAGGAACATTAGTGCAACCGATAAAAGACTAATCATGCTTACTTCCCTTTTATAATTAGAAGATGTCTAGCAGTGCCATCAGCTTTGTAGCCAAGATGACCCAGTTATTATCAACTACTCTTCTGAGAAATCTAATCAGAATTAGTCTTTATGGAAAAATGTAGGCTAAAAAACATACCTTTGACATGGGTACATGGCCAAGCCACTCAATTATGCATTAAAACATAAGAGCTAAAGTGCATAAAAATAGCAGCAGGTGCTCTGGAATGATGAGTTAAAATGTGAACTTTTTGGCTCTAACAGAACAAAATTTGTTTGCCGAAGGGCTGGAGAGTGCTACAATAATGTGTGCATCTAATAGTGAAGCATAGTGGAGGTTCATTAAAAGTTTGGGGCTTATTTTAGTTAACAGAGTTTGGGATTTGGTCAAGATTAACAGTGTCCTCAATGATGAGAAATACAGGCAGATACTTATCCATAATGCGATACTATCAAGGAAGCATCTGATTGTCTCCAAATTAATTCTACATCGGGACAACGACCCCAAATATGCAGCCAATTATATTAATAACTATCTTCAGCACAGAAAAACAAGGAGTACTAGAGGTGATAATATGGCCCCCACAGAATCCTGAACTCAACATCGAGTCTGTCTGCTATTACCTGAAGAGACAGAAAGATTTTTTCAAATCTACATCCGTAGAAAAATTGTGACTAGCTCTTCAAGATACAAGATATTCCTTCAAAAACCATGTACAAGTGTACCTAGAAAAATACCTAGAAGAATTGCTGCTGTTTTGAAGGCAAAGATTGGTCATACCTATTATTGATTTGATTTACTGTATTTTTCGGACTATAAAAAGCATTTTCTTCCTCCAAAAGTGTGAAGGAAAATGGGGGGTGTGTCTTATAGTGCTGATATACTGGCTGTGGTGGGAGTTGGGGGAGCGGTTTCGGCAGAGCAGCGGGTCACAGAGGCAGGAGCCGGCTGCTGCGGCTAACTCCTGTGCCTGCTGATAAATAGAAATGAATATTCACTGCATTCCATGCCCAAGGGCGTGGAGGGCAATGAATATTAATTTCTCTACAATGGCATCCTGGTATGATGGGCCCCCATCCTGGTCCTGGTATGGGTGGTCCCATCCTTTCCTTATCATGGTATGATTGGCCCCACCCCATCCTGCCTTGCATGGCCCCATCAGAAAACATTAAAAAAGCAAACCATTACATTTATCTTCCCAGCGCTTCCTTGCAGCTCCCTGCTCCGATGCCAGCAGCTGCTTAATGCTTGTAAGCAGCACATAGCAGGGACGTCATGTGCTGTTTGCAAGCCGAAGGGCAGCTGCCGGAATACTTAATGCTCTGCACGTCGGGTCTGTGTGCACACAAAGCAGTGAGTATTCATTGCTCTCTAGCAAGCACAATGACAGCCGGAGACTTCCTGCTGCTGCTGGCGGCCACATGTGCCAATACTTATTCCATAAACATTAATTTCTCTTAAGTATCAGCACATGTGACTGCCTGCAGCAGCAGGAAGGCTCCAGCTGACTCTGTGATTTCTAAGGAGCAATGAATACTCACTCACTTGTGTTTTGCTGCACACAGTCTCGGCATGCAGAGCATTGAGTATTCTGGCAGCAGCCCCTTTGGCTTGCAAGAAGCGCATGACATCCATGCTATGTGCTGCTGACAAACATAAAGTAGTTCCTGGCATCGGAACAGGACGCTTCAAGGGAGTGCAGGGAAGGTAAGTGTAATTTTTTTATGTTTTCTGATGGGGCCATGCATTCCAGATTAAGGATGGGGCCATGCATACCAGGATATGGATAGGGCCATGCATACTGGGATGACATGGGGGCCCTGCACACCAGGATAGGGATGAGGGCGATCATTCCTGCCAGGATAGGGATGAGGGGGACCTTTCCTAAGAGGATAGGGATGTGGGGGACCATTCCTACCAGGATAGGGATAAGGGGGCATGCATTCGAGTCAAAGGATGAGGAGACATGCATATCAGGATGGGGATAAAGGACATTCCCACCAGGAGAAGGATAAGGGGGCCATGCACACAGGATAGGGATGAGAGAGCCATGCATACCAGGGGGCCATGCATACCAGGGTAGGGATGAGTGGGGCCATGCATACCAGGGTAGGGATGAGGGGGGCCATGCATACCAGGATAGGTATGAGGGGGCCATGTGTATTAGGATGGGGATAAGGGGACCATATATACCAGGATAGGGGATATTAAGTACAGAATTGACCACATTTTTTGCTTCAATTTTTTTCCCCCTAAATTCCTCCTCTAAAACCTACATGCGTCTTATGGTCAAGTGCATCTTAAAGTCTGAAAAATATGGTAAATTTCGGTTTTGTTCATTCACTTTGTCTGTTGTCAGTTGATAAAAAAAACTATTAACTCTTCTATTTTTGAAAGCATTCTAATTTTGCAGCCTTTTTCCCACACTTGCCTAAAACTTTTGCACAACATTATACATGGCAATTTACGGTAAACTCTGAGGGGACTCAATCTACAGACCTTTTTGTGCATTATCAATTAGGCACACTATATGTACATGAATAACTATTGCTTTCTGCATTCCTTGGAATTTCCCTTCAACTGTGGTATCTTCCAGGAATGAAAATAATATTAAGGATTTATAACAAAATGTGGGTAATTAACTGTCTACTTTTTCTAGACAATACATTTACGCTCCTAACTTTAAAATGCTGAACTAATGTTGAGAAATTGTTACAATATATCAGTTAATAGCATTGGTTCCAGCTCACTGTTGATGTTAACCTAATCCGTTCGGAGATCGGACTCTGGCTCTGCCACGAACTGGATGTAACAAAAGATGAAATCCAGCTCTATGAACAGATTCTTCTGCATTCATGATTAAGGGTGTGTTTACGCCTGAAACGCATAGATTTCAACAGTAGTTTATTTGCCTTCACATTATCTTATGTCCTCTTTATGAACTATGTTTGAATAAAGAAGGATCTTTTCGCAGAGCTGGAGTTTCCTCCTTTATTACGTATTCATATCAGTGCCTGTACCTAATTCTAAGCAAAATGTTAAGGTACCCGTTGACCTTAGTCAGCCCTTGGACACTGCTCATTTGGCTGACAGTTATCTCTCTTGACTACCTAATTCACATGCATAGTTAGCTCAGCTGATCATCCATGGTTTTTCAATGGGAGGAGTAGTGTAAGTCACTGTAAGACATCTCTAGAATCAATTTATCTCCCTGAAAAACAATGGATATAGAAAGTAAATTCAGACTGCCCAATTCTTCACTCCTCCAACATCATCAATCAGGGTAGAGTCAGAAAGCCCCATATCATATACAACCAATGGTTGGCTAGTCTCATAATACCTTACAGGTTTGGACAATTTAATTTAAGGGGTTTTCCCCACAGAGTGTTTTTTAATAATAGATCTTGAAATAAAAATAAAATCCACAATTGGATGTGTTTCAAAAAAATGTTACTGCGCTGAGATAATCTTATAAATGTGTCACTGCTGTGTACTGTGTAATTGTTGAGCGTAACCTTACTGGAACAAGGTCTCATCATACCGCAGCTCTAGGGCAGGGAAGGAGGCAAAAGAGAGGATACAGACATTACATCATGGGATCACAAATTATTTTTTTTTTGTGAGGCAAAACCTTTTGCTGCCTGTTTTTAAGCAATGTTTTACCTGTTTTGTTTTGTCTGTATCCTTTTTCCTTGCTCCCCCCCTGCCCTGGAGATGTGTTATGAGCAGACCACGTTCCTGCATGGTCAGATACAGCCATTACACAGTACACAGCAGGGGCACATTTATAAGAATATATCAGCACAGGATCAATTTTTGTAAACACATCCAATTGTGTATTTTATTTTTATT
Source organism: Oophaga sylvatica (assembly GCA_033576555.1). Lineage (NCBI taxonomy): Eukaryota > Metazoa > Chordata > Amphibia > Anura > Dendrobatidae > Oophaga > Oophaga sylvatica. The sequence goes on from JARQOD010000008.1 coordinate 48,888,334, forward strand.
CACAGATCTATTAAAATGTTGATTGAAACTAACTTTGTGGGAAAATCCTCTATAAAGTGAACATGTCAGCACGATTTTGTAATTTTAAACATAGACATGGCTGTAATGGCGCTATAATAATGATTACATTGATAACTTTGGTGAAGAAATCCACTTTGTTGTTCTTCTGTAATAACCATTTGAAGTTTTGGTCGGACTGTGCACTGGGTCTTTTCCTCTCTGTCTATGATTCTCTGCCCCCTCCACTGCTGATTACTGAAGAACAACAATGATGATTTCATCCAAGATATAAATGTAATCAGCATAACATCACCATTACAGCCATGTCTTTATGTTAGAGTGTCGTGCTTATGGGCTCTCTTTTAATATTCTGAACATTTTGGACACATTTGCCATAAGTAAATATATATTTTACTTATGTTAGTGGTTAATGTTAATTAAAGTTTCAGACTGAAATCTTTATTTTTTGCATTCATTTTCAGACCTGTTGATTTTCTCTTTGTAATCTGATCTTAATTTCATATTTTCACATTTTCAGTTGTGTCCCTCCAAATAAAAAATCCTGGATGTGAGGTCTGTTTTACCTGGATCCTCCTGCCGTAACAATCTGTAATGTGTCAGCACAGCTTCATTTCTTTAGGTATTTCCTCTCTACTTTCATTCTCTGCTTTCTATGTCATTCCTCACAATATATATGCTTTTCATTTCATCCATACTCTGATCTGCAGGGCAAAACCACCTCTGCTGCTATCTCTAAAGGCCGGATCACACTTGCGAGAAACTCGCACGATTCTCCTACGAGTCTCTCGCATGAACACTCGGCACTGCCGCCGGCACTCGGACCGGAGCCTGCAGGTGCATAGAAAATACATGCCTGGTGTTCATGCGAGAGACTCGCATGAGTATCATGCGAGTTTCTCGCATGTGTGATCCCGGCCTAACACTGAGATGCATGATATGAGCAAAGAGTGTTGTCAGACAGGAGCAGACCTCTGATTGATTTATGTCTAGATTTTAAGAGCAGAAAGATAGGTAAAGAACTTAACACACATTGTCCAGCAGCAAAATTGAAGGTTTTAAGATTTTTTTTAATAAAATCATTTCAAAACTTGCTTAATTGTGCAAATGGGACATGTAAGTGTGGATATTTATTTATCTTATTTAACTCATTTACATAGCTAAATTAATTCCACAGTGCTTTACAGGCATTATCATCAATGTCCCCAATCTAAATTCACTATCAGTATGTCTTGGTATGGAGTGTGGGAAGAAACCCACGCAAACACGGGGAGAACATACAAACTGTTTGCAGATGTTGTCCTTCATTGGATTTGAACCCTGGACCCCAGTGCAACAAGGGTACAGAGCTAACCACTGTGTATGTAACTAGAGATAAGCAAAATTGTGGATGTCCATGTTCATCTGATCAGGGAAAACTTTTTTTAAATTATGGTTCAGGTTGCAACTTGACCCATGCTTGACCCTGGACCACAAACCCCATATGAGTTAATGGGGACCCAAAGTTCAGAGCGGTAAAATTGCTATAAAATGGCCGTGGTAAACCCAAACAGTAAAGTCCGGCATCCATTCCGAACACCTACTGCTCAGCAGGAAGTCCGTATTACTGTTCTGGTTTGGCTGCCCGAACACTGGGTGTTTGTCGCTCTGTCATGTGAATGGCAGTGCGGCAAACACCGCTTCTGATAGGCGGCTAAATCACCCCCACCGGTCAGAGAGCCGTAGTTCTCAAGCTGTCAATAGACAGCGGGAGCACTCAGCTGGGATCGGAGGTATAAAGTTTACCTCCGGTCACTGGTGTCAGCTGATGGGACTACTGATCCCATCATCGGACACATGCAGTCGCTAATTACAGTGAGAGCAGGAGCAGTGATGGGAGTATTCATCAGCCACTCCTGCGCTGTAAATAAATAGTTAAAAGAACGGCATGGGTTCCTCTATATTTTTGCTAACCAGCCAGACAAAACACACAGCTGGGGGCTGCAACCCTCAGCTATCAGCTACAGCAAGGCTAGTTTTTCTCACTGTGGTAGCGGGGATCTCACCAAGGTCATCGCAGTTCAGCCCGGCTTAGAACGGAGCCTCAGTGACCAAAAGTAACCTCTATGACGTCACCACCAGTCTCTGAGGCTGCGCTCGCAGCAGTTCAGTCACTACTCACCAGTGGTTCTCAGCCTGGACGCATCTTGGCACCATCCTGGTTGAAAACTGTTTATCCCCCAGACATGGATTATGGCATGGGACAGAACGACGTACAGGCATGGTATTGTTGTTTTTCATTTTACTTTTATTACAGGAGATTGAGGGCTTTGCAGGAATTAGGCATTTAAATAAAAATGGAAAACTGTGTTTAGTCTTATTTCAATTTAAGGACTTTATTCTGGCTGTGCCTTTATTTTCCATACAACTATAGGATTAGTAATAGATAGGTGTCTTAAAGACACTTCTCCATTACTAAGAGGTGGGCTTGATGTCACCTGACAATACAAAGGTGACATCAACCCCACAAATATGAACCCCATTTGCCACCACAACAGGGCAAGTGGGAAGAGCTGGACAAAGTGCCAGAATTGGCACATCTAATAGATGTGTCTTTTCTGGGCAGCTGTGGGCTGCTTTTTTAAGCTGAGGGGCCAATATCCATAACCCCTTACCAGCCTGAGAATACGATCCCCCAGTTGTCTGCTTTAGCAAGGTTGGTTGTCAAAAATGAGGGGGACCCTACGCCTTTTTTTTAAACTATTTATTTAAATTAATAAAACAGCGTGTGGACCCCTCTATTCTTGATAATTAGTCTTGTTGAAGCTGACAGCTGAGAGTTGCAGCCCCCAGCTGTGAGTTTTGTCTGGCTGGTTAGCAAAAATACAGGGGAACCCATGCCATTTTTTTAAATTATTTATTACAAAGCAAGAGCAGCTGATGAATACTCCCATCCACTGCTCCTGCTCTCACTGTATTAGCGGTAGCAGGTATCAGATGATGGGATCAGTAGTCCCATCAGCTGACACCAGTGACCGGAGGTAAACTTTACACCTCCGATCACAGCTGAGGGATCCCTCTGTCTTTTGACAGCATGGGAACCATGGCTCTCTTACTGGCAGAGATGATTTCCTCGCTGATCAGAAGTGGTGTTGGCTGCGCTGTCATGCACATAACAGCGCAGCAAACAATGGATATTTGGGCCCCCCATTCAAGTGAATGGAGTCCAGATTCGGGTCCGGGTACTGTTCTGGCACCTGAACCTGAACTTTTTGTAACTGTTCGGCCGAACCCACTGGACGGAAACATCCAGGTGTTCGCCCATTTCTAGTCACATCCTCTCTTTGCGGGGAGGCAAGTAGCCCTGTTTAACATGATCTAGAGGAAGAAGCCGAGAGCGCAGCAAAAGAGGGAGCAGGAGGAGGATCAGATTTGTCATGCTTTTTAAGATGTGTATTCCACTGCACCTCGTGCTTGGATTTGAGATGCCTGATTATGGAAGTGGTGCTCAGATTTAGAATATTTACACATTGCTTGAGGCTCTGATGGCACAGCATGCAAAGGACCTGTTGCTTATCTTCATTACATTGGTTGAAGAAATCTAATGCCAGAAAGGTCTTTTGAGCTGGCTTTTGGGGCTCATTTGCTTGGTGAGGGGGCAGTTGCAGATGACGTACTGGCTATGGGCCGGCCACTGTGCTTTCACACCCTCTTTTGCTGTGCTGATCTGAAAGATTGACCACCTCTTCTTCCTCCAAACTGCATACATCACTATGAGGCTCTTAGAACCATGTGGGTCAAATACATCATCATCCCCCTTATCATATTCCATCCATTCCTGACCCATGCCCTCCTTGTTGGTTGGCAGACTGCGGAAAGCCACAGCAGATGGCAACTGTGTTTCCTCATCCCCAGAAATGTGCTGTGGTGGTATGCTGATGAAATTTAGAGGATCTCACATATACTCCTTCCGAGAGAACAAGTCTCTTCAATTTCTGCACGAGGGCCAGGTGGATGGGCCACAAAATCCAAGCCAGCAGACACATCAAACAGCAGAAGAGACTACTGCATGTTTACTTGGCTGATCTGTAAGAGGGGAGGTGGAATAATGATGGCTAAGATCCTCAAGTGCTAACTGTAAAATTTCTGCAAGTGACTGGGTGGAAGAAAATGTGAAGGAACTGGAGGCACTCTCAGCCAACCAATCTAACATGGCCTCCACATGTTCTGGCCTCACCATTCATTCTGCAGTACTGGGGCCTACTAAATAATGCTGAACATCCTGTTGCCTGCATGCACCTAAGTAAGGTATTTCAGTTGGACATGTAACAGGTGCAGAGTGACCAAGTTCTGCTCTTGTATCACAGCTACACCATCACCACCAGCAGTGCCACAAGCACATCCCCTATTTGCTGCTCTCCTCATGTATTCCCCCTTAAAAAATACCTGTCATGTATAGTGTGCAGTTCCTATAGCGTCTTGTGCTTGGGTGCGAGGAAAACACAGGAGACATAGGTTGAAATGAAATGACTTGTATTACTTCACACAAGCATGCTGAAAAGTTCACACAGTTTGCAGGAACAGCAACAGGAGACACAGCAGGCCAGAGTTACTTCAAGCTCTACAATAACTCTCCAAAGCAGGTTCAGGATCTCTTCTCTGTACCGTAATTCCTCTGCAAACATGGATTCACCAAACAGCAGGTTTCCAGAGTCCAAAAGTGTTCCAAGGTTCCTCAGTAGGGAATAGCTGGAGTACAAGTCCAAGGCTTCCAGGAGTCAGGTCACAGACTGACTGAGGCTTGATTCAGGAGCACTGATTGTTCAGCTGAGGCTGCTTAAGAAGCAAGAGGGAAGAATCAGGGCGGGAACATGAAAACTGGAAACTCCATATTAACTGAGGGCAAGAGCTGCAGAAAGACAGAAAGCAAAATGGCCAACGGAAAACTGAGTTTCAAGGAACATGTCAACAGAGACAAAGAACCTTACATTACTCCCCCCTTAGGGACAACCTCCGGATGACCTCAGACCAGGCTTGTCAGGGTACCTCTGATGAAACTGGCGGAGCAGGCGAGGAGCATTTACATTATTGACTGGTTCCCATGAGTTGTCCTCCACTGGGTAGCCCTGTCATTTAATCAAATATTGCAACTGATTTCTGTACAACCTGGAATCTAGAATCCTTTCCACCATAAATTCTTCCTGACCATCGACAAGCACTGGGTCAGGGCAAGGAGAAGAACGTCCAGGAAACGTATTGGGTGTTGCAGCCTTTAGTAGGTATACATGAAAGACAGGTGGATTCTCATAGTTCTGGGTAGTTGAAGACGACAAGCAACAGCACTTATAATCTTATTGATCTTATAAGGTCCAATGTACTTATGTCCCAATTTAGACGATGGAATCTTTAATTTAAGATTTCTGGTTGACAGCCAGACCAAATCTCCTACCTTGAAAGCGGTGCAGGTTTACGAAATTTATCTGCTGCTTTCTTGTACCTTTCCTGAGCCAATTCTAGATTTTCCTTTAGAAGATCCATATTCTTTTGTAAAGAAGTGATTCTTTCAGCCACTGCCGGCAAGGGCGTATCTATGGGAAATCGAGGAAGAATGTTAGGATGATAACCTAGATTGGAGTAAAAAGGAGACTGCTTAGTGGAGGCGCTCTGAGAGTTGTTATAAGAGAACTCAGCCAGTGGAAGTAGATCCACCCAATCATCCTGTAGGTGGCAGATAAAACAGCGGAGATACTGCTCCAGGGTCTGATTGGTTCGTTCTGTCTGTCCATTAGTCTGGGGATGAAAAGCAGAAGAAAGGTTTACTTTAATGTCCAATGCTGCACAGAAATTTTGCCAAAACCTTGAAGTGAATTGCACCCCTCGATCCGAAATGACCTCATCCGGTACTCCATGTAAGCGAAACACATTCTTAATCATCAAGTCTGATGTCTGTTTTGCAGTGGGTAAGCCGACACAAGGGATAAAATGAGCTGCCTTTGTTAGACGGTCAACCACCACTAGAATGGTGTTCTTCCCTTGAGAGGTTGGTAACTCCACAATGAAGTCCATAGAAATGGATCACCACGGGCGGGACGGGGTGGGAAGAGGTTGCAACAGACCAGTTGGTGAGGAGCGAGGTGTTTTGCATCTTGCACAGACTTCACATGAAGTGACATAGTTTAAGACATCTTTCCTGTAAGTGGGCCACCAAAAGAAACGAGAAAGAAATTCTTGTGTCTTTAGAATTTCCCTATGCCCGGCTATCTTGGAATCGTGGATGAGTTGCAATACTCTCAATCTGACTGTTTCAGGTATATACAGACGTTGTCCCTGAATCCACACACCATTCTTAAAGACAAGACTTACGTCCCTTGGGGGTTGAGCCAACAAAGAATCCGCATGGTATGCTTCCTTGATGTCCTTAAGTAGGTCTTGATTATGAATCACTCCCAGGAATCTAGAGTCAGGAAGAATAGTCTTAGGAGGAGTAAGTGGACGTGTCTCTGATGAATGAATCCTAGAGAGTGCATCAGCCTTTCCATTGCGCGATCCTGGTCTATATGAAATGACAAAATTAAATTGGTTTAGGAAAAGATTCCAGCGAGCCTGGCAAGGAGTCAGGCACTTAGCCGACCTGATAAATTCAAGGTTACGATGGTCTGTCAGGACGACTATTTGCTGTGCAGCTCCCTGAAGAAGGTGTCTCCATTCCTTGAAGGCGGCAATAATGGCCAACAATTCTCTATTGCCCACATCGTAGTTCCTCTCAGCCGAAGACAACTGCTGGGAAAAGAAGGCACAGGGATGCAAGACATTCTTCTCACCTGTTCTCTGAGAGAGTATAGCTCCAACGGCACAGTCTGAAGCATCCACCTCAATTATGAAGGCAAGCTCGGGGTTGGGATGTACTAAGATAGGTGCGGTGGTAAATTTATCCTTTAAACAGGAAAATGCTTCCTGAGCTTGCGGGGTCCAGGAGAACCTAGACTGTTTCCGGATAAGTTGGGTGATAGGTGACACTACCTCAGAAAAATTCTTAATGAAACGTCTATAGAAGTTGGCAAACCCAATGAAACGCTGCACCTCCTTCACATTTCTAGGAATTGGCCAATCCTTGATGGCTTGGGTCTTGCTTCCATCCATACTAATCCCTTGCGTAGATAGTACATACCCCAGAAATTGAATTTCGGTCCTATGGAATTCACATTTTTCAAGTTTGATGTAGAGATGGTTTTGTCTTAGGCGTTCTAAGACCATTCTCACATGTCCATGATGTTCCTCTGTGGAGTTAGAAAAAATTAGAATATCATCCAGATAAATCACCACAAATGTATCTAGGAGATCCCTGAAGATATCATTCACGAAGTGTTGGAAAGTGGCTGGGGCGGTACTCAGACCAAAAGGCATAACTAGATATTCAAAGTGTCCATAGCGTGACCTGAAAGCAGTCTTCCATTCATCCCCAGGTCTGATACGGACCAAGTTATAGGCCCCACGGAGATCCAGTTTAGAGAAAATTTTGGCATGCCGCACTCTCTCCAACAACTCAGGGATTAAAGGCAATGGATAACGGTTTCTAATAGTAACCTTATTGAGTTCCCTATAGTCTATGCAGGGTCTCAGAGATCCATCTTTCTTCTTCACAAAGAAGATGGGTGCACCTGCGGGAGATGAAGAGGGGCGTATGAAGCCCTTGGCTAAATTTTCGTCTATATAATCCTTCAAAGCTTTTAGCTCGGGCCCCGCTAGGGGGTAGATCTTACCAAAAGGTATCTCGGCTCCGGGCAATAATTCAATTGGACAATCATATGGACGGTGAGGAGGAAGCTGATCAGCGTTCTTCTTGTCACATAAATCGTCATAGTCCTGGTATACAGCTGGTAGTTCAGGGACTGACATGGTTCCTTTAGGAACAGAGCAAGCTGAAACTCCTTGACTCATCTGTTTCTCCGGAAAGTGTAATTCCTTGGTCTCCCAGTTAATCGTAGGATTCTGCGCCTGCAGCCATGGTAGCCCTAGAATGATGGGAAAGTGGGGAGAAGAGATAAGCAAAAAAGACATTTTCTCCTGATGATCTTTACCCATAAGGACCCTCAAAGGCTCTGTTTCTTGATCCACTGGTCCAGAAGTCAGTAGAGAGCCATCCACAGTCTCCATATCTGTACTGGAGTAGCCTTCTTCACTGAACGTATCCCCTGTTTCAGAGCAAAGGAGATATCCATAAAATTTCCACTTGCTCCTGAGTCGATCATAGCAGAGCTAGACACCCAGACTGAGTCAACCCAGAGTTTGATGGAAAGGAAGCAATGAGAATTGTTTCTTTTACAACTCAGCTGGGACACCGCTGAGGAAACTTGAAAAATTGCAGCGTTTATACCGTCATCGTCCCCAGAACTAACAGAGTTTAAGTCCGAGAAATCAAGATCTCTTGCAGCAGATCTCTCTGGAGCCTGAGGCTCGGACATGACAGAGCTCCTCTCTCAACACTCACAGTGAATGACTGCTGCAGTAGTCTTACGAGAACGGCTGGGGCAGTTTATAATGAAGTGCCCTGACTTACCACAGTAGAAACATAGATTTTCCTTTATACGATGTTCTTTGCGTGCATCAGTAACCCGTCTTTGTAAAGAGTCCACCTGCATGGGTTCAGGTTCTGGTTCCCTTGTGATCCTACTCAAAGGTTCCTTAGCTGAGGAGGAAGGTAGTAAAAGGTTAGTGCGATTATTTTGAACCATCTCTCTTGTCTGCGTTCAGTCAGACGAGCATCAATACGGATACAATAGTTAATAAAGTCACCTAACGCAGTGGGAGGGTCGGCACGAGCAAGTTCATCCTTAATCAGTGGAGACAACCCTTTCCGAAAAATAGATTTTTTAGCGGAAGTGTCCCAAGTGGTATCAAGAGCCCATCTCCTGAAATCCAGGGCATATTCGGCTACTGAACGCTTACCTTGGCGCAAAGTTAACATGGCTGCTTCAGCTGTTGCACCTCGATTGGGGTCATCAAACACCTGCCCCATGGCTGAAATAAAAGCATCAAGGTGATTCAAACAATCATCCTCAGTCTCAATCAGAGGGTTTGCCCACATCAAAGCCTTATTGGTAAGCAACATGATTATAGTAAGCACTTTGGATCGTTCAGTGGGAAATTGTGAAGCATGTGCAGAGAAAAATAAATTGCATTGATTAATAAATCCCCTGAATTTCTCACGTTCACCGCCAAAACGAAAAGGAGGTAATTTGGGGATCCCAGAACTTGGGGTTATGGCAGGAGCCTGGGCTCGTTCCTCTAGAGCCTCAATCCTGGCTCGCAATTCCTGGGTAGTCTGTCCAAACACTTGCAAATTATGATTAGTGAGGTCCTGTAGGCTTGCAAAACGGGTTTTTAAAGTCTGTACATCTGAAAGGATTGTATCAGTCACCTTGCAAAGTTCCTTTATGCGGGCCTCCATCTTCCAGATCTTTTAAGGCAGAGGTGCTGGAAGGAGAAGAGGAAAGGAAAAAAAAAAAAAAACAATAGTGTTTACCTGTGGTAACACTCCAGAGTAAAATTTTAAGGGAATGCGCTCACCTGGAATGGTTGTGAGAAGTCACAACCACTGTCATCACATAAGGTATTAAACAGACATCTGATATCCACAGTCACGGCTTTCCCAGACCCAGCAGACACTAAACATTGGCTCCTGAATCTTGTCATGTATAGTGTACAGTTCCTATAGCGTCTTGTGCTTGGGTGCGAGGAAAACACAGGAGACATAGGTTGAAATGAAATGACTTGTATTACTTCATACAAGCATGCTGAAAAGTTCACACAGTTTGCAGGAACAGCAACAGGAGACACAGCAGGCCAGAGTAACTTCAAGCTCTACAATAACCAGGGGAGGAGTCCCGAGGAGATAATTTGCATATTCCCAGTGCCTTCTGGGATAAGTGAAGAGTCTCCGCGAGCTCAAGGAACACTGGATTTTGGCTGTTGCAGCTGAAAGGAGGACATCAGTAAACCAGGGGAGGAGTCCCGAGGACATAATTTGCATATTCCCAGTGCCTTCTGGGATAAGTGAAGAGTCTCTGCGAGCTCAAGGAACACTGGATTTTGGCTGTTGCAGCTGAAAGGAGGACATCAGTAAACCAGGGGAGGAGTCTCGAGGAGATAATTTGCATATTCCCAGTGCCTTTTGGGATAAGTGAAGAGTCTCCGCGAGCTCAAGGAACACTGGATTTTGGCTGTTGCAGCTGAAAGGAGGACATCAGTAAACCAGGGGAGGAGTCCCGAGGAGATAATTTGCATATTCCCAGTGCCTTCTGGGATAAGTGAAGAGTCTCCGCGAGCTCAAGGAACACTGGATTTTGGCTGTTGCAGCTGAAAGGAGGACATCAGTAAACCAGGGGAGGAGTCCCGAGGAGATAATTTGCATATTCCCAGTGCCTTCTGGGATAAGTGAAGAGTCTCCGCGAGCTCAAGGAACACTGGATTTTGGCTGTTGCAGCTGAAAGGAGGACATCAGTAAACCAGGGGAGGAGTCCCGAGGAGATAATTTGCATATTCCCAGTGCCTTTTGGGATAAGTGAAGAGTCTCCGCGAGCTCAAGGAACACTGGATTTTGGCTGTTGCAGCTGAAAGGAGGACATCAGTAAACCAGGGGAGGAGTCCCGAGGAGATAATTTGCATATTCCCAGTGCCTTCTGGGATAAGTGAAGAGTCTCCGCGAGCTCAAGGAACACTGGATTTTGGCTGTTGCAGCTGAAAGGAGGACATCAGTAAACCAGGGGAGGAGTCCCGAGGAGATAATTTGCATATTCCCAGTGCCTTCTGGGATAAGTGAAGAGTCTCCGCGAGCTCAAGGAACACTGGATTTTGGCTGTTGCAGCTGAAAGGAGGACATCAGTAAACTGCGCGCCGCTAGGCGCGCGAGTTTTGGCTTATATTTCACCGCTTGATTATCTCTTGAACAATAAGAACATGGAAGAGGCTAGGAGCCATGTGGTGAGCTGCATTTCTTGCTACATGTTCATAGACTTACCAGTGGAAAAGCCAAACTTCACATGCCAGAAATGCAAGCTTGTGTCCCTGTTGGAGGAAAAGTTGCAAAATCTGGAAGAGAGGTTATCTACATTGAAGACCATTAAGGAAGGTGAAGAGTTCTTAGACAGAGCAGAATTATCTCTTCATGGTACAGAAAGAGAAGAAATTCGAAGTGCAACTGAAGAAACAGAGGAATGGAAGCATGTGACCCAGAGAAGCAGGAGGATCAGGAGGCAGTCAGCACCAATTCTGCTCAGGAACCAATACCAGGCTCTTACACAGGAGAATGATGAAGAAATACATCAGGATAAGACTTTGCCCACAAACAACCTTGTACGCCCTCAGAGTCCTCCTGAATGGAGAAAGAAAACTGTTGTGAAGAAGAAACGGAGAGTTGTTGTCATGGGCGATTCCCTGTTGAGAGGAACAGAGGCCGCTATCTGCAGACCGGATATAACCTCAAGAGAAATGTGCTGTCTTCCAGGTGCAAAAATTAAAGATGTGTCTGACAGGATATCAGGACTCTTCAGACCTAAAGATGACTACCCATTCCTGCTAATACATGTGGGGACAAATGACACCGCTAGAAACGACCTGGAAACCATCTGCAGTGACTTTGAAAACTTAGGTAAGAAAGTGAAAGAACTGGGAGCGCAGGTGGTCTTCTCTTCCATCCTCCCAGTGGATGGCCATGGAACAAGGAGGTGGAATAAGATTCTGCAGGTGAACAACTGGCTACGTCGATGGTGCCGTCAGCAAGGATTTGGATTTCTGGATCACGGAGTGAATTACCTATACGATGGACTACTTGCTAGAGATGGGGTGCACCTTACGAAGACTGGAAAACATGTATTTGGAAGTCGCCTTGCTACACTCATCAGGAGAGCTTTAAACTAGAACAATGTGGGAAGGGAAGCAAAACGCCAGCAAAAGCCATACACTTGACAAATACTATTGAGATTTCTGCTATTAGAAGTGAAGGGGAAGAACAAAGACAAAAAAATTTACATAATAAAAATATTGAAGGAAGAGAAACCAATCACAAACTAAAGTGTTTCTATACGAATGCACAAAGCATGGGCAACAAACAAGGAGAACTGGAGCTACTAACGCAGGAGAAGAAATATGATGTCATTGGAATCACTGAGACTTGGTGGGACGATACACATGATTGGAATACAAGGCTAGAAGGATACAACTTATTTGCAAGAAACAGACTTGATAAACGAGGAGGAGGTGTTGCATTGTATGTTAGAAAAGCGTATATCTGCACAGAGATTGACGCTTCAGAGACTGGGAGTTCTGTGGAAACTGTTTGGGTAAGAATACAAGGACAGAACAATGGAAAGGACACCATTGTAGGCATTTACTACAGGCCGCCTGTGCAAGCTGAAGATATGGATGAACTCTTTATGCATCAAATGGCCAAGTTCTCCAAAAAATATGACATAGTGGTCATGGGAGATTTCAACTATCCAGACATTTGTTGGGAATCTCTCTCAGGCAAAACTAACAGGTCCAGGAAATTCTTATCCTCTCTTGCTGACAACTTTATCTTCCAAAAGGTAATGGAGAAAACAAGGGGATCTGCTACCTTGGATCTAATCCTCATAAACAGGGAGGAAATGGTGGAGGAGGTAAGAGTGGCTGGGACTCTAGGAGGTAGTGACCATGCTATTTTAGAATTTTGGATAACAAGAGGAGGAAGACCTGTGAAGACTCAGACATCAAGGTTAGATTTCAGAAAGGCAGATTTTAAAGAACTCAGAAAGAGAATTGGAGGGATCCAATGGCTGGATATCCTTAAGGACAAAAATGTCCAGAAAGGATGGAAAATCTTGAAAAATGAGATTCTCAAAGCACAATCGTTAACAATTCCGAAAAGAGGGAAGAATGGGAAGCATTTAAGGAAACCAGGATGGATGAACATAGAACTTAAACACATGCTAAAAAGGAAGAAAGAAATGTTTATCAAATGGAAAGAGGGAGGCATATCTAAAGAAGAATATAATGCCGTCTGCAGAACCTGCAGGGCACGAATCAGATTATCTAAAGCTGAAAATGAATTAAGGCTTGCAAGTGACGTCAAAAGCAACAAAAAAGGATTTTGGGGATACGTCAAAAGTAAAAGAAAAGTCAAAGATGCTATAGGATTTTTACAGGATGAAAATGATGAAATGGTAAGTCAGGATGTTGAGAAGGCTGAACTTTTAAATTCCTATTTTGCATCTGTTTTCTCTCAGAAAGGAAATGTAACATCAACTGATCTTCACTGTCCTATTAAAGGAATAGAAGAATCCAGGATATCTATAAACAGAAAGACAGTGAGGAAACACTTAGCTAACATAAATGAATTCAAGTCTCCAGGTCCAGATAAATTACACCCCAGGGTACTGAAGGAGATAGCAGAAGAAATTCTTGAACCACTGTCCATAATCTTTGAAAATTCTTGGAGAACAGGAGAAGTCCCAGAAGACTGGAGAAGAGCAAATGTTGTTCCTATCTTCAAAAAGGGGAAGAAGGTGGACCCAGGGAACTACAGGCCGGTGAGTCTGACTTCTATACCAGGAAAGATCTTTGAACAAATTATTAAAGAACATGTATGCAAGTACCTGGATAAGAATGAAGTGATTAAACAGAGTCAGCATGGGTTTGTAACTAATAAGTCATGTCAGACTAACTTAATTTCCTTCTATGACAGAATCACTGACTGGGTGGATCAGGGAAATGCTGTAGATATAGTATATCTTGACTTCAGCAAAGCATTTGACAAAGTATCTCACACAATCCTTATTGAAAAAATGACTAAGTATGGAATGGACAAGGCAACTGTTAGGTGGATTCATAACTGGCTTAGTGATCGGACCCAAAGAGTGGTTGTAAATGGCTGCACATCCAGTTGGAAGAATGTCTCAAGTGGGGTACCACAAGGCTCTGTTTTGGGCCCTGTATTGTTCAACATCTTTATCAATGATTTAGATGAAGGAATTGAGGGTAAACTGATCAAATTTGCTGATGACACAAAGCTAGGAGGGGTAGCTAATACTAGAGAAGAGAGAGAGAGGATTCAAAAAGATATACATAAACTGGAGCAGTGGGCAGCAACTAACAGAATGGATTTTAACAGGGAAAAATGCAAAGTACTACATCTGGGCAATAAAAATGAAAAAAGCATATACAAAATGGGAGGAATAGGGCTAAGTAACAGCACATGTGAAAAAGACTTGGGTATACTAATTGATCACAGACTTAACATGAGTCAACAGTGTGATGCAGCAGCAAAAAAGGCAAATGCAATTCTAGGATGTATCAACAGAAGCATACAGTCTAGATCACGTGAGGTCATTATTGCCCTCTACTCCTCTTTGGTCAGACCTCATCTGGAATACTGTGTCCAGTTTTGGGCACCGCATTTTAAAAAAGACATCAACAAACTGGAGCAAGTTCAGAGAAGAGCCACCAGAATGGTGACCAGTCTGCAAACCATGTCCTATGAGGAACGGTTGCAGGATTTGGGAATGTTTAGCTTGCAAAAAAGAAGACTGAGAGGAGACTTAATAGCTGTCTACAAATATCTCAAGGGCTGTCACATTGTAGAAGGATCATCTTTATTCTCATTTGCACAAGGAAAGACTAGAAGCAATGGGATGAAACTGAATGGGAGGAGACACAGATTAGATATTAGAAAAAACTTTTTGACAGTTAGGGTGATCAATGAGTGGAACAGGCTGCCACAAGAGGTGGTGAGTTCTCCTTCAATGGAAGTCTTCAAACAGAGGCTGGATAGACATCTGTCTGGGATGATTTAGAGAATCCTGCTTTGAGCAGGGGGTTGGACCAGAAGGCCCAGGAGGTCCCTTCCAACTCTACCATTCTATGATTCTATGATTCTATGATTCTAACTCTCCAAAGCAGGTTCAGGATCTCTTCTCTGTACCGTAATTCCTCTGCAAACATGGATTCACCAAACAGCAGGTTTCCAGAATCCAAAAGTGTTCCAAGGTTCCTCAGTAGGGAATAGCTGGAGTACAAGTCCAAGGCTTCCAGGAGTCAGGTCACAGACTGACTGAGGCTTGATTCAGGAGCACTGATTGTTCAGCTGAGGCTGCTTAAGAAGCAAGAGGGAAGAATCAGGGCGGGAACATGAAAACTGGAAACTCCATATTAACTGAGGGCAAGAGCTGCAGAAAGACAGAAAGCAAAATGGCCGACGGAAAACTGAGTTTCAAGGAACATGTCAACAGAGACAAAGAACCTTACAATACCTCATAGGCAAGAGGCTGGATTCAGGCACTCTTCTCAAGGCTCTAGTATACCACAGAGCAACAGGCTTTTATGGCACATAGTGCAAGCTTTTATGCAACAGAGCAATAAGATTTTTTGCCACAGAGCACAACTTTTATATGCCACAAATCATTAGGATTTTTACCACGGAGAACAAGTTTTATATGGCACAGAGCAATAGGATTTTTTTTTGCCATAGAGAACAAAGTTCATATGGCACAGAGCAATAGGATTTTTTGCCTCAGAGTACAAGGTTTTTATGGCACAGAGCAACATATTTTTTTCCTCAGAGAACAAGGTTCATATGGCACAGAGCAATAGATTTTTTTTACCACAGAGAACAAGTTTTTATGCAACAGAGCAATAGTTTTTTTTGCCATAAAGTACAAGTTATATATGGCACAAAGTAATAGGATTTTTTGCCACAGAAAACTTGGTTTATATGGCACAGAGCAACAGGATCTTTAGGAAGCCAATTGCCTTGTCAGTGTTTTTTTTAAATATGACAGGAAACTGGAGACGCCAGTGACAGGCCATATTACCACAGAAAGAACATGCAAACACAGATTTTGTCCTTTATCTGTGATAGAGTGATGCTTGACAACATTGTAAACTACACAGGAAATGTCCTCACAGGTTATTAAAGGTTCCTTTGCTTTTAAGTAAGATCTATTGATATAAGATTGGAAAAAGCTTACAACACACATCCATGATGACAAAAATGGTCACAGCAGAAGACGATGAACAATGAGGCATTATCACAGTGCCTGAGGGCACACAGCTTCTAGTCACATCTATTCATGATAGTGAGATAATTTTGATTTACTGACACCTTTTTCATATTAATTAAATATGTTCAGAAATATGTGGAAAAGTTTGGAAATCTGCAATATACCAACCATTTGTTTTCATGGCTGTAAAATTAATGCACATAATAAAGAATATGCTGAACAAGGTCAAGATTTGTAGTTGGTTCTTTGTAAAAGATATGTGGTTTAGAAATGACTTCAGAAATAATCCATTTCTTTCACAACAAACCATAAAAGAAATATAAAGTCATAGCTAACAATATGTTAATACTAGCTAATTCAAATCTATTTAATGAGTTTTCTAAGTTTAGTTTTCCTGTTAGACATTATTATCATCCTATTTACATTTTTCCAGGTTAGTACAATAGTGTTGCCAGTTAGCTAAGTATATAGGAATATTAGCTCTCTGTCAGAAGTCTAATTTCTAGCTATTAATTATAGAGATAATTAAGCTGCACTTTCCAAAATTACCATAAATCTGTTACTGATATATTCTCAGATCAAAAATTAGCATTTTGCATTACCAAGTGATTGATCATTGTAATTACTTCAATCTGAACATTGAGAAGCTGAATTGATTGACAATAAAATGTTTCCCTTGGTACGTGTATAAAAACAAAAATCTTATGACATTAAATATAGGCATAACTGGTAATTAAAAATAAATTTTCAGGAATATAACAAAATGGCTCCCATCAGGTAATTAAAACAGCAGCACACCCTAGTCATTTGTCAGGATGGGCTGCATTCTGAAAAAAACTCAAATCTTGAGACCTGTGTCTCAACTGACATGAGCAGCATCGTAAGCGTACATATTTGTGAACCACTGGAGAAGGTCTGTAATAGAAGAAATGTATCTATCTTTGGTTGACTGAGTATAAAGGACTGATGCTGGAGAAAAAAAAATCTATTGTACCCAGTTAGCAAAGGAGCACAAAAAGTGTTGTGAATTGTGTTTCTTCAGACTGCAGCTTATCCTGACACATGACTAGGTTGGATTGCCATTTCAATTACCTGACGGTGGCCACTTTATTACATTCTTGGCTAGGAATTATTAAGACAAAAAGATCCAGCTCACCACATGTAGCCCCAATCCAGTCAGGAGCATGGATGTCGTCTCTGCCAAGGTGCAACAGCAATGAAGAAGTGAAAGTTTATCCAAACATAAAATCTTCATTTATTAGTAAGCATTAGTAAGCATAATATCATGATAACATCCATGGAAAACGTCATGCAAGCAAATTTTCATCCAACTTAATCAGCCAAGTGTTTCTAATAAGTATTCCATGGATATTATCATGATTTTATGTACCAATCATAATGAGTATCAATAAATGAAGACTTTACCTCTGTGAAGCTGGATAATCCTTCATTTCTTCATTTTTGGAGAGCCTCAAAAATGTATTTATTTTAAAAATATGGTAATATAGTGAATTAACATTGTTGGCACTAATTTTACACTTGCCATATGGTTGCCATACATCATTAATTCTTGCACTCTACTCAAATTTGTGACCTTGTATGATACAGTGCATTTGAGGTACACAGATGCCAGCATTCTGTATGTTTTTTTAGGATCCCCGAGGACGCTATTATTTTCTGCTTTGGAAATGCTTAGGGTATCAATTCTTCATTCCTTCTAGAGGGCTTAACAGTAAATGAATTACAGAAATCTAATGAGAGAGTTTATTTATGAAAACGAGAGAGTCTGTATCAGTGTTTTATTTTTCTTTAATTTATATAATGCATGTTAAAGTGGTTTTCTAGATACTCTTATGATGATTATCAGATCGATGGAGGCAGAGTCCAAGACTTTTCCCGAGTTTGGTGAGGCACTGTGTATCTACTGTACTAGAATTCAATAGCAGAAATGCAAGATTTCAGTGGCAAAGAGAGTGCTAAATCCTTGAAGATTTAATCATGACCAAGGATTTGGGACAATATATAGTTTACCAAGGAGAGCACACTTAGGCACTTTCAACTTCATTAGCATGTAGAATAAAAGTCTAATTTACTTACAAAGGCCCCAAAAGTATGTTTAAACTTTAGTTTATTTGGTTATACTATTGTTTTACTAGGCCAAAAAATAATTGACAGACCTCTTTTTATGAAACAAAGACTGTTATAACTAATCTAAGAATATCAAATTACAGAAGAAGGCACAGCGCCGAAACGCGCGTTGGGGAAAGTGGCACCACTGGGTCTCAGGTATGCGTTCGACCATTATCTATAATTGTGACTGCATGTCTTTAGACTGGCGTACAGCTTTTGTTTAGGCTAATGTCACTAATTGCATGGTCCTTGGCTGTAAGACTTTATATATAGTCTCCTGATACGGACTTTTGGCATATTATTACTACGGTCGCTTCTATTCTATGTGCACTCCTGCATACTAGCATTATATTGTTATTGTACCTGAGCACCTGTGTGGTTCCACTCCATTTCTGGTTACCACTGTCACTCTTTCTCTTATGTTTGTTTTTAAAATTGTTCAATAAATGTTTCCACTTTTATAATATATCCTCTGTGTGCAATTTCCCTTTGTTTGAGTTGAGATAATTCTTGCACTGAGTTCCTCTATCTAGGCACTGTGATACTAATAGCTGTATCTCTATTTAAAAGGTGCTAGCCTTGTATAGGTTATAGAAAGCAATGTTAGTAGATTTTTACAGCCATCTTGACTAGTAACAAGCAGTTGGAAGTTTAAAGTACTGAGGTTTATTTGTTAAACCTGTTGGATATTTTTTCCTAATTATGTAATACTGTGTTTTGACTTATTTGAATATGTTACTAACAAGCAATAGGTTACAATGGAGTTTACTGAAACATGACCAGATTCATGATATCAAGGTCCAAGTGAATCCGTAGTGTGAAATTTAATTTTAATTGTATTTATCACATTACCAGAATTAGAATATTATTGTACATTGATGGATCAAGGACGTTACCTCCAAATGTCATCTTGTTGGTTTAATTTATTCAAATTGATTTTATTGATTGCTGAAACAAAACTGTGTACTGATACTGTACATTGGATTCAATGGTTGGTTTACAGCTATTAAGCATACAGTTAATTATAAAAGTATATTCCTTCTGGTATATACCCTTTATTTTGTAAAGTGCAGACACTTTAAATCATCAGAATTCTATAAGGGCATTTTCTAAAATATTATCATAAGGTTTATTATTAACTGTTACATAAACTTATAAATATAAAATACAGTATACGCTGAAATTTCAGACATCGCAAAGTTGTGTAGAATAGTTTTAAAATTTGCGGATTGACAGAATTTAAAGAGGATCTGACACTTTCCATAAATAGGTATTTTATTTTATATTTTTGTGGGTTCCTAGTCTAACTATTCCTAACATATGGCTGACTCTTCCATTTTTGCACCCCGTATTTAAATAAAGTCTTGTTAGTAGTGTTGAGCGATACTGCTCGATATCTAAAAATATCGGATCGGAATGGTATCGCCGATATCACTAAATATCGGCGATATCCGATTCCGATACCGGAAGTCCCATGTAAGTCTATGGGAACAAAATATCGCAACTAAAAAAAAACTTTATTTCCTTGTAAACACTAAATATACACACATAGAATACATATATATATATATACATGTCATTGTGACATATATATATATACATATATGTATAGTTTATACACTTCTACATAGTAAAATATCCTCTGATTCAATTGCCGGGTAAAGCCGGCTTCTGTGAAAAGACAGAAGCACCCGACATGAAATGACACTTGGTGTACATAGGGTTAACCATGTCTTTTCATGTCGTTTGCAATCTGATTTGCACAAACAATTACATCAGTCTATGTGTGCAAAATTTCACACCTGTAGGGGTTAATTAAAGGTGTAAATTCGTTGTAAAAAAAAACGGACTTTTTTGCTACGAATTTACACCTTTAATTAACCCCTACAGGTGTGAAATTTTGCACACATAGACTGATGTAATTGTTTGTGCAAATCAGATAGCAAAGGACATGAAAAGACATGGTTAACCCTATGTACACCAAGTGTCATTTCATGTCGGGTTCTGCATTTTCACAAAAGCCGTCAATTGAATTAGCGGCTATTATACTATGTAGAAGTGTATGAACTATAAATATAAATATATATATGTGTCACAAATTCAATGACATGTATATATATATATATATGAGGTGTAAAATTGTTTAAAAAAAATGCGTGGGCTCCCGCCCTATTTTCGCAACCAGCCAGACAAAGCCAGCGAATGGGGGCAGATAATAATAGCCCAGAGAGGGACCATTATTTTTGGCCCCCCCTGGCTACTAACATCTGCCCCCAGACACCCCAGAAAAGACAAATCTATAATTAGATTCGCCCTTTCTGGCACTTTGAGCGTCTATTCCCATTGCCCTGTAGCGGTGGCGAATGGGTTAATATGGGGTTAAAGCCACATTGCAATTGAAAGGTGACCTTAAGCCAGGTTAATAATTGAGAAAACTATCAATTATTAATCCTATTGCATGAAATAAAAATAAAACACACACACTTTAATTAAAAATCATTTTAATGAAATAAAGACACATGTTTTTGACCATCTTTTATTTGACTGCAAAAACCATTTCCTGTAATAAAAATAAAATAAAAAAGCAAAATTATTCTTACCTATCCCATGCACAGTCAGGTCCCACGGTGTAATCCTTCAGAAAGGGTTAATGTTTACTGCAGGGACCGCAGCTAATGCTGCAGCCTCACAGTAAACCCACAAATGAATGAGTTCCTCTCCTGGCTGACAGGAGAGGAAGTGGAAAGCTTAATTGATTGCTTACCACTTTTACTTCAGGTCAGCCAGGGACACAATCAGTGACGTCAGAGGGAACTGATTAACAAAAATAGGGGTTCCCTTCGAAAAAAAATGGCGTCGGGTCTCCCCTATTTTTGTTAACCAGCCTGATGAAGCAGACTGCTGAGCAGTGGCGTACCGTGAATGAAGCAGACCAAGCAGCTGCTATGGGGCCCGGACAGGTGAGGGGGCCCTTGACGGTCGGGTAGCTGTGCTGACACAGTACTACCAGGGGGTCGGCGGGGGAGGGGGAGCGCAGCTCTTCTATATACTCACCCCTCCTGGTGCGGTCTCTGCAGCCCCTGCTCTTCTCCCACGGTCTCCGACGCCTGTGTTCAGCGGTCAGGTGGTACCGCTCATTACAGTCATGAATACGCACATATTCATGACTTTAATGAGCTGTCCCGCGTGACCGCTGAACACTGGCGGCGGAGACCGTGGGAGAAGAGCAGGGGCTGCACAGACCGCGCCGGCGGAAGGGTGAGTATAAGGGATATTTACCTGTCCCGTTCCACCGTTGCTCGCGTCCTCTTGCTGCAATGTTCAGGTCAGAGGGCGCGATGACGTCGTTAGTGCGCGCCGTGCCCTCTGCCTGATAATTCACTGCTGGAGGACCCCGAAGACAGCGGCACTCAGCAGTGGAGAGAGGACAGGTAAATATCTCAGGTTCCGGGGCCCTGAGCGAGCGGTGACATCGGCACCTGGTGTCACCCCCTGCTCAGGACACCGGCACCTGGCCCCCAGCGACGAAAGGTGAGTATGTCTTTTTTTTTTTTTGGTTGCAGCAGCTGCGGCAGCATAAGGGCCTATACTATGGAGCATCTATGGGGGCACAATCTATGGGGGCATAATACATTTTTTTGTTTAATGTGTCCCCTCACTGTGCTGGCACTTTACATTTACAATGGCTCTGGGTTTTTTTTTTGGGGGGTTAATGTTTATGCAGGGACCGCAGCTAATGCTGCAGCCTCACAGTAAACCCCCAAATGAATGGTTCCTCTCCTGGCTGACAGGAGAGGAAGTGGAAAGCTTAATTGATTGCTTTCCACTTTCACTTCAGGTCAGCCAGGGACACAATCAGTGACGTCAGAGGGAACTGATTACCAAAAATAGGGGTTCCCTTCGAATAAAAAATGGCGTCGGGTCCCCCCTATTTTTGTTAACCAGCCAGATGAAGCAGACCACTGAGGCCTGGATTTTCAGGCTGTTAAGGAGCCAAGATCCATGGACCTTGCCAGCCTGATAATACCAGGCCACAGCAGTCTGCATATCTTGGTTGATTAACAAAAATAGGGGATCCCCTCGAAAAAAATTGGCGTGGGGTCCCCCCTATTTTTGTTAACCAGCCAGATGAAGCAGACCCTGAGGCCTGGATTTTCAGGCTGTTAAGGAGCCAAGATCCATGGACCTTGCCAGCCTGATAATACCAGGCCACAGCAGTCTGCATATCTTGGCTGATTAACAAAAATAGGGGATCCCCTTGAAAAAAATTGGCGTGGGGTCCCCCCTATTTTTGTTAACCAGCCAGATGAAGCAGACCGCTGAGGCCTGGTTTTTCAGGCTGGTAAGGATCCAATATCCATGGACCTTGCAAGCCTGATAATACCAGGCCACAGCAGTCTGCTTAGCTTGGCTGGTTAACAAAAATAGGGGATCCCCTCGAAAAAAAAACGGCTAGGGGTCCCCCTATTTTTGTTAACCAGCCAAGTAAAATGCAGACTGCTGCGGCCTGGTATTAAAAGACTGTCAAGGCCCATGGATTTTGGCCCTCAACAGCCTGATAATACCAGGCTACAGCAGCCCCACATTTGGCCATCAAAAGATGTGCCAATTGTGGCACTTTACCCGGCTCTTCCCACTTCCCTGTAGCGGTGGCAAGTGGGGTAATAAGGGGTTAATGTCACCGTTGATTGCACGGTGACAATAAGCCCGGTTAATAATGGAGAGGTGTCAATAAGACACCGATCCATTATTAATCCCAAAGTTATTAAATGTATAAAAAAAAGACAAAGCAAGAAAAAAGTCTTTTAATGAAATAAAAGAGACAACACAGTTTTCATTAATTTTATTATACACTCATTCCTGCGACGCCATCGATCTCCTGTAAAAAAAGAAAAAAAACAAACCAACAGTATACCACCTGTCCGAGCAGTCCATAGTAACGACAGTCCCACGACGATCCAGCTCTGCTACATCGCAATGACAGGCAGAGCCTGTCATCGCAACGCAGCACAGCTGATTACCTGCTTCCCCGGCGGTGACGTCATCGGACTGACTGCTTTAGGCTGGGATTACCCAGCAGTCACTGCAGTTATCGCGAGAAACTGCATGTGACCGCCGGGGAAAGATGATGGCGGCCATGAAGCAGTCCAGCCCGTGACCGCCGGAGATCTTCTGCCTGGTAAGTGCGCTGACTCCTGACAGACCCGACCGACGGACACTGACAGTGACAGTGAGAATCCCGATTCCGGTATCCGATAAGACGAAAATATCGGAACTAAGTATCGAAAGGCCGATAGAGCTAATATCGGCCGATACCCGATACTTGCGGTATCTATCGCTCAACACTACTTGTTAGTCAATGGGTCAAAGTCATCAACTCTTTTGTGTGAGTGTCTTCTTGAAGATAATGCCCCTTTGAATAAGTAGAATAGATACACATACGGTGTGCAAAAGAACAAGGGGGCCATATAATGCTGGCGTCATACCCACAATATGACCTTCCATTCTCCTAAAGGATAAACAATGGCCACGCCAATTTGTAGAAAAAGTATGGAGATATACTATGATCATAACTGTGGGTTACAATTGTAATTAGAAAGTAGATGTTTATGGGCTAAGAAATTCAATTTTGTTTAAATTCTACATAGCCCCATAACATAAACCAAATAAGTAGAATCAATTATAGTAGAATTATGGGTCGAAAAAAAACACTAAATCTCAAAAGAAGAATAAAAAATACCCTAAATCACTTAATTACATATCAAAAAGAGAAAACAGACTCAGTAGCATATCTGTATCAAAAATAGACAATCAATTAAATATTAAATTGTGTCATACAGTATGGATAAGGGAGAAAAATGGACAGGCGTAAGCAGCAGGTTTGACAATGTATCTAAAAAGAAACAATAAAAATAAAGATAACTAAGAGCTATATTTACCTACTATATTATCATTCAGGTAAAATGAGCACTCAATAGTCAAATTCCTATATCTACCTTAACAAATGGAGTGGGGCAATCAAAGAGGGCAGTAAGAATGACCCCCACAAAATGCTTACCTACAGGTAATCCTATTAGACTGTCCTTCACATCTGTCGAAAAATGTGGAATTAGCATGCCATTCTTATATCTTCTCTAATGATTCTGCCCTTCTCTTCAAACAGTTCATTAGTTTGTGAAATATAAGTCTGTACATCAGACACTGAGCAGAGTCTCCCTTATCCAAATCTCGGTTAAAGGGGTTTTCCCATGAGCAAAGTACATGTTAGTTAATAGATCTCGTAATAACGATAATTTCCACAATTGGATGTATTTAAAAAATGTTGAGATAATCTTATAAATGTGCTCCTGTTGTGTACTGTGTAATGGCTGTGTCTGACCATACAGGAATATGGTCTGCATATAATACATCAGGATGCAAAACAGAGTATGCAGACAGAACCACATGGGATCTATTAATTAAAATGTACATTGTTTGTGGGACAACTGCTTTAAGTAAATGATGGAGAGGTGATCAGGGCAATTTAGAAGTCACTCTTATCAGATTCAAGCCTATTTTAAAATATATTGGCCAAATGAATGAAATGCTATAAAATGTTTTCTTTAGTCTAATAAATGGAATGTACTACTATATTGTTCAACAATCAATATCAGATTTTTATTTCTCAATCATCCAATGTTCAACATGCCGTAAAAATTCATTTCATGAGTTGCCTAGTACATTTCTTAAGTTTGAAATATGTACTGTACTAGCACATTGCGAGATAAGACATAATTTAGCCTTCCTATAGAATGTCTTATAGCATGATCTAAAAGCCTTCTATTGGAGGCCGTAGATCGCTCTCAAGGTTTACTTAATATCTTTAAATAGCATTACCAAGCCTTCTTAAGATGCCTACTGTAGCTATTATTGATATTTAAAAGGAATGATTGAATTGTGTCATTTCATAATACCTTGTGTATCATCTTTCTTTCTTTCTAGAAACGAGCATAAAAAAGCTTAAAATAAACCTATTACTTGTCACTAAAATTAGCTCCACTTTCTCTATGAGTTTAGAGAACAGAGCTCCGTCTACAAGATTTTTCTCTTTCCTAAGTGATGTTTAATGAGACATCATAAATTTGAAAACAGCTATAAAATGGCTCTCATTTTCAGGCTTTTTGCTATGCTATAGATTTGTGGCAATGAAGTACAAATAGACATAGAATGCAATGAAAAAATAATGTATAGCAGTAGTAGAAAACCTTGCCTTAAAAAACGGCAAATAAGTAAAGGCCATTGAATTTCCTTTGAATAAAACCCCCAGCTATTTTATTTCTCTTTAAAGTATTTCTTCAAAGTGACAAACCCTGAAATAAATCATATCCAGAGCCACTTAAGCTAAATCACAAAGGCTTGAAAGACATTTGAAAATTGGCTTATTCTGATTCATACTGGTCGTTCTAACTCTGAATTCCAATTTTTCTATTAAATTGTTATTGTAGTCTGCTGCCTGATTTCTGAGATGTACATTTGCATTGACCATATGCAAAATTCAAAACCTGACACATAATGTTCTATTCTGGATGTAGTGTGTCATCACATTATATTTTATGATACTATTATGCAGGCTTGGAAAAACGTGAACATATTCATATGTATTCAGGTGATATCTATCTGTATATGAAAAGACTATATGGAATACATAGTGGGTTCAAATCTGTAAACCATCAATCACCTGTCATTAAAGGAGAGTAAGCAAGTTGACAAAAACACATCCTATCAATCCTATCAAAAAGAGCTTGGAAAAATAATAAACTTTTCAAAAAGAATGAAATTACAGAAATGTATCCTTTTTCTACATAAGCTATATCTTGCCCGATCACTGGTCTTCTTATTTGCTTCTATCTGCATAGTTCATCCACCAACAGACTTCTCCTGTTGTGGCTGAACACATGCAGTTGATCTCTGTAGCATCAGTGGGTGACTATATCCTTCACTTGGGCCCAGGCTCACAACAGAAATCATAAAAGACTGCCAGAGCCAGTGGCGAGCAGCCTAGTCACCATTGTAAGCAGCACTCATAGTTATGAGCCATCAGAGCATTGATATGATGCCGTAACAGAGCAAAGCTCTATACAGCTGTCTGTCTGCATTATGGCCAAGTGTGAAGTGATTACTTCCTTAGTGTCATGAGTCACAGAGCACTGCGCACGATTGGCCAAAGTGTAGGCAGGGGTGGACATATCACTGTTGCAACCTGAGGCCCAAGAGGTAAGGGGCCCCATTCCCATCCCCAAAATCAGGTGGAATTGAGCATTATGAGGAGCTATTGCACTGCAAAAGACCCAAATATATTGTTGTTCTACAGGGGCCCTCTTCAGTCTAAAGGTACTGCCACACTAAACAATCCGCTAGCGATCACGATACGACGCATACTAATGCGATCGCTAGCGGATTGTTTCTATATCGCTAAGTGCGGCCACATTTAGCGATATAGTTAACGGCGCATCGCCGTAGCGACTTCTTAACGACTTTAGCGGTACAAGTACCCTAAATCGCTAGAAAAGGTGCCACACTAGCGATATATACTTACCCACGGGAGCGCCGACGAGAAAATAGGGCCGGAACGATTCCAGGACGAGCGAGATCACAGCAGAAGCTCGTCGCTGGCAGCTGCCGCACTGAACAACATCACTAACGGATCGCTAAATAGTGACGTTTTTAGCGATCCGTTAGCGATATTGTCATTGGCATACCCTTAGTCTGCAGTAGAGTAAGAGACAGCTGATAAACTATCGTGTTTCTGTATCATATCAATGCTCCAAATGGTACATAGTCATGAGTGATGCTTACAGCAGTACCTGTCCCGGGATCTGACTGCCTGCTATGAGAACTCTCCTGTCTACCTGGTCCATGTGAATATATGTGCACTCACTGTCTGCACTCAACTACAGATATTACCAATGCATGCTCAGCCACAAGAGAAGTCTACTGGCAGACAGACTATGCAAATTGCTAGACCATTGATCAAACAACACAGGTAGGAACTGATTTCTGACATTGAAATTTCTGACTATTTGAAACATGCATTGTTTTTCCAAGACACTTTAAACAGGATGTATTTTTTTTTATCGTGGTAAAACCCCTTTCATAATTTGACCTGAATCCAATATACAAAGCTTAAGATTTTTTAATACAGCTTTATACAAAAGTTATAACATGTATTGAGCTTAACCCCTTCATGACAGAGCCCTTTTTTGTTTTTGTGTTTCCATTTTTTTCTCCCCTTCTTCCCGGAGCCATAACTTTTTTATTTTTCCATCAATAT
This sequence comes from Oophaga sylvatica, assembly GCA_033576555.1. NCBI lineage: Eukaryota > Metazoa > Chordata > Amphibia > Anura > Dendrobatidae > Oophaga > Oophaga sylvatica. Next base: position 48,915,805 of record JARQOD010000008.1, read on the forward strand.
AGCCATGTGAGGGCTTGCTTTTTTGCAGGACAAGATGTACTTGTGAATGACACCATTGGTTGTACCATATCGTGGAGTCAAAAATGGGAAAAAAAAATTCCAAGTGCGGTGAAATTGCAAAAAAGTGCATTTCCACAAATCTTTTTTTGGATTTTTTTTTACCATGTTCACAAAATGTGAAAACTGACCTGCCATTATAATTCTCTGGGTCATTACGAGTTCATAGACACCAAACATGTGTAGATTCTTTTTTATGTAAGTGGTGAAAAAAATCCAAAGCTTGTTAAAAAAAAAAAAAATTGCATCATTTTCCGATACCTATAGCGTCTCCATTTTTCGTGATCTCAGGTTGGGTGAGAGCTTATTTTTTGAGCGCCGAGCTGACGTTTTTAATGGTACAATTTTTGTGCAGATACAATCTTTTGTTTGCCCGTTATTGCATTTTAATGCAATGTTGCGGCGACCAAAAAAAGTAATCCTTGCGTTTTGAATATTTTTCTTGTTACGCCGTTTAGCGATCGGGTTAATTTTTTATATTGATAGATCAGGTGATTCTGTACGCGGCGATACCAAATATTTGTATACTACCGTTCAAAATTTTAGGGTCACCCAGACAATTTTGTGTTTTCCATGAAAACTCATACTTTTATTAATCAAATGAGTTGCCAAATGAATTTAAAATCTAGTCCAGACATTGACAAGGTTCGAAAAAAGATTTTTATTTGAAATAATAATTTTCTCATTCAGACTTTGCTTTCGTCAAAGAATGCTCCCTTTGCAGCAATTACAGCACTGCAGACCTTTGGCATTCCAGCAGTTAATTTGCTGAGGTAATCTGGAGAAATTTCACCCCATGCTTCCAGAAGCCCCTCCCACAAGTTGGTTTGGCTTGATGGGCACTTTTTGCGTACCATACGGTCAAGCTGCTCCCACAACAGCTCAATGAGATTGAGATCTGGTGACTGCGCTGGCCACTCCATTACAGATAGAATACCAACTGCCTGCTTCTTCCCTAAATAGTACTTGCCTAATTTGGAGATTTGCTTTGGGTCATTGTCCTGTTGTAGGATGAAATTGGCTCCAATCAAGTTCTGTCCACAGGGTATGGCATGGCATTGCAAAATGGAGTGATAGCCTTCCTTATTCAAAATCCCTTTTACCTTGTATAAATCTCCCACTTTCCCAGCACCAAAGCAACCCCAGACAATCACATTACCTCTACTATGCTTGACAGATGGCATCAGGCACTCTTCCAGAATCTTTTCAGTTGTTCTGCATTTCACAAATGTTCTTATGTGTGATCCAAACACCTCAAACTTGGACTCGTATGTCCATAACACTTTTTTCCAATCTTCCTCTGTCCAATGACTGTGTTCTTTTGCCCATATTAATCTTTTCCTTTTATTAGCCAGTCTCAGATATGGCTTTTTCTTTGCCACTCTGCCCTGAAGGCCAGCATCCCGAGTCGCCTCTTCACTGTGAACATTGACACTGGCGTTTTGGGTGTACTATTTAATGAAGCTGCCAGTTGAGTACCTGTGAGGCGTCGATTTCTCACATTACAGACTCTAATGTACTTGTCTTGTTGCTCAGTTGTGCAACTTCTCTTTCTACTCTGGTTAGGGCCTGTTTGTGCTCTCCTCTGAAGGGAGTAGTACACACCGTTGTAGGAAATCTTCAGTTTCTTGGCAATTTCTCGCATGGCATAGCCTTCATTTCTAAGAACAAGAATGAAGTTCTTTTTTACTGGCCATTTTGAGAGTTTAATGGAACCAACAAATGTAATGCTCCATATTCTCAACTAGCTCAAAGGAAGGTCAGGTTTATAGCTTCTCTAATCAGCCAAACTGTTTTTAGCTGTGCTAACATACTTGCACAAGGGTTTTCAAGACTATTCTAACCTTCCATTAGCTTTCTTACACAGTTAGCAAACACAAAGTACCATAAGAACACTGGAGTGATGGTTATTGGAAATGGGCCTTTATACACCTATGAAGATATTGCCTTACAAACTAGAAATTTGCAGCTAGAATACTCATTTACTACTATAACAATGTATAGAGTGTATTTCTGAATCATTTATTGTTAGCTTCATTGGAAAAAACTGTGCTTTTCTTTCAAAAATAAGGACATTTCTAAGTGATCCTAATCTTTTACATGGTAGTGTATGTTTTTTTTTTATTGTTTTATTTTGAATGGGGAAAAAGGGGGGTGATTTGGACTTTTATAATTTTTTAAATATTTTTGAAAACATTTTTTTTTACTTTTGGCATGCTTCAATAGTCTCCATGGGAGACTAGAAGCTGCCATAACCTGATCGGCTCTGCTACATGCACACAATGATCAGATTGCTTGTATGTAGCAGAATTGCTTACTTGCTATGGGCGCCGACCACCGGGCAGCGCTCATAGAAATCCAGCATTGACAACCATAGACGTCTGCTTCATACCTCTGGTTGCTATGCCGACCCATCGGTGACCCATGATCACATGACAGGTCACCAATGGGCGAAATTTCAGGTGTGATTGCCAGAAGCGCATGTTAAATGCCACTGTCAGAGTCTGACAGTGGCATTTAACGGGTTAATATCCGCAGGTGGATCGCGATTCCACCAACGGCTGTTCCGGGCACATGTCAGCTGTTCGAAACAGCTGACATGTGCTGGGAAACATGTGGGCTCAGCTCCAGAGCCCACATCAAAGGGGGAGATACGACATGCACGGCCCATGTTGTGAAGGGGTTAAATACAAAGTAACAGAGCAGTGTACTTCTAAGTTTTATCATAAGGAATCTAAAGATAAAACCAGTCTCATTTTTGTCTAGCAGTGCTACATTTTGAAGTAAATTCTTTGTTATCTAGCAGTGTTACATATTGTAGCGGAATTGAATTCTACTAGAATGTAACAAAAATCCACATCCACAAAAAATGCAGATTATTTTGTAATACACTTCCACACAGATTCAGCAAAACTGTATCTATTGAAGGACCATCAAAAGGTTAAAAAATAAAAATCATCTTCACTGTACCCAATCCTGTACACATTCTACATTCCTCAATGTACATATCTGATGCCACACATTAAACGCTATAGAAATGAAAAACCACAAAACAAAGATGGAAAAGTTTTCTTTACCATTTTACCCCCTTTAGAATTATTTATCAATTTTTAATACATTATATACAGTAGCAAAATTAATTGTGTAAATCAAAACTACAACTCGTCCAGTAAAAAAAAACAAGTCCTCGTACAGTGATGTTAATCCAAAAATAAAAAAAAAATTTAGCTGTTGGAAGAAAGAAAAGATAAAACTAACATGCAAAAACTGAATTTGTTCAGTTTCTGGAAATTGATTTTTCCAAATCTAATTGAACCCCCTCTTGTCAGAGCCATTTTTCATCAGTATTGTTTCCATAGGACATACTATGCATGTGTGATAGGTTGGGTTTTCATTTCTAGGACCATGTGATGCAGTCCGAGCTGGAGGATGACTAGGAAACATAGCTATACATATCTCCTATTTTTGACATTGATAAAAGTCAGACAGATGCCAACTTATCAGATTTTATTGTATATCATGAAGTTTTTAATTTAGATGCATTTGATTGGGATATTCCTTATGGAAAACCTGTCATTAGATTCATGCTGCCTGAACCACATACAGCATGAATGAAAGCCTGACTGTGCAATTGCAACCAGGTATATTTTACTTTAGCACGCCTAGGTGTTTCGAAGAAAATATTGCTTGAAAAGTTGGCCGAGAATAGAGGGCTATATATGATTAGTCCAATATATTCCCTGGTTTACTTCTCCCTGCAGCGCTCTAGTACAGTGACAAGTTTCTCCCATGTGCATGCATAGGGGAAGACCTGTCAATCAAATGGAGAGGGGAGAGAGAAGTCGGTGCAAAACTGCTCAGGCTACTCATCTCAGAAAGATTGTCCCTTAATGGCTTGTCAAGTAAGTTTTCCCTGGAATGCCACTGCATTTCAAAGTCAAACATATCTGGTAGCAATCATGCAGTGAGGCTGTTATTCTTGCTAACTGTGGTTCTAGCAGCATAAATCTAAAGATGGCTTACCTTTAAACTCTTCCTATTTTAAGTACCAGTAAAATATTACTTGAAGAAATGTAATAGAAAAAAGTAAGCATTACAGTAATGTGCTTCAGCTTTGCTTCCAGATTTCACTAAAAGAGGTTCTCCAGCACAGGTCACTACTGCAGGTACCTGACAAATGTCTTCAAGGAATTATGCACGGTTGGCAGGAGTTGTTCATGCATTCCAAATTTCCATTTATTAAATTAGGAACAGTGCATAATTCTTGAACATACATGCTGACTGTGCAAGAGTTCATCATTGTTGCAAATTTCAGCTTTCAATATTATCACCAAGGGACCCATATAAAACCAAAGCAATGGGCTCAACTCACATAATATAGCAAAACTAAACAGAAGTAGGAAAACAGAACTACAGAGTATATATACCCAATAAAAAAATAACTTAATTGACTTAGGATACAAGGCATACAAATAGTAAAAAACAGAGGCTGCTAAGCACACATGCTAACTGTTCTGTTATGGTACCCAAACCCAACATTTTTTAACTCTCCGGACCCAAACATCCAGGAGTCCGCCCATCTCTTCTCTTCATCATTATAGCATGGAGCATTGCAGTGAAGAATTAGCACAAATAAAACCGAGAGGTCATACAATGCAGTCTGGAGAAAATGATCACATTAACAAACTCCAACAATTTGTGCAACTACGTCTGCTTTCTCTCGAGCATAACTGCAGCTGTTGCTACTACTCCAACAAACAGCACCGCTCAGCTTTAAGTATTTGATAATTATAGATTTCAAAGAATCAAGTTTGGTTTAAGGCATGTAAGCTTATTTATTTAGACTGGTAGAGACTTATTCTCGTGTACATTTTATAGACAAAAAAGCTCTTAGGCTATGTTTAACTTGGCATTAGGTCACTTGTCAGCAGGATCCATTTCATTCTGAAAAGCAGAACAGTATAACCTGTTGCATTACCTTAACTTATTAATTAAGAGGAGAAACTTAACAGATACCAACAAACATCAACACATTTGTTAGAATTTATTAAAGTTTAGATAAAAAATATGCCAGTCTATGAATGTGCCTAATACAGTAAATAGTTTACTGATCTATTCTTATATTTCTGCAGAACGGAATGTTGTGCCATGGAGTACGAATATACTAATACAACAGAAAAACTTTTGATAACCAGGTTTTCTAATATGAATTAGCGAAAATGTCAATTATAAGGCAAAGCTGCAGAAAATGGAATTATAAAACTATAATTAAAGCATTAAAATTATGGAGCACACGACAAAGTGTATATGAAAGTTAAAATCTGGAAATGGATTGTTAATCCATTCTCAGCTATACAGGTTTTGCCATCGAAAGTATGTATAGAAACTGCTTGTCATCCACTCATGGCCATTGAGAAAACTCGTGACTAGATTCCAAGCACAGTAATTTGAAAAAAACAGAATATATCCTACCAAAATGTTCACCTAATTTACTGTAATTTTCATTTCAGGATAATTTAATACTTTTAGAACATATTAAATAAACATTCTGTACAAAACTGATTCATTGTGTTATGTCTAGTATGGAACAGTACATTGTCCAAAGTTTCAAAGAGCACCAAATAAAGAAGCCATGAACTGTCCCTTTATGGAGTGTCTCTTGAAGTTATTTTATTTTATGCCAGTGCTGTAGAATAAGACATGAGCCATACATCCAAAAATCGTAAGTTGATCTAATGTCGCTAGGCAAAATTTTGCAAAACTGAACATGAAGTTCTTAGTTTAGCATTCTGATCAGACTACATGACGCCCACTACCACGTCATGGCAAACCTTTCAGTGGGTTCCTAACTTTTTAAGCCTTAAAGGTGCTGTGCACCAAACACCGTTTCTGCTGTGATTTTGTGCCTGGGGGGTGGTGTGGCCTGGAGTCATGGGGACTCATCCTTGCAGTATATTTGCAGTGAAGCACCAGGTCAGTTGTCCTGCTGGTGCATTGCTGCCGTGAGGGTGGTTCGTGCACGGTGTTGCACCTTTATGGCTAAAAAAAGTTAGGGACCCACTGAGACATTCACAGTGATGTGGTAGTGGACTTCGCAAAGTCTGATCAGAATGTTAAACTAAGAACCTGTCATGTGTGCATTGCCACGAAGATCGTCGCGGTTGCACATTTTGACTTCTCACAGCTGAGTTGCTGTTTCTTTGTGTTTGGCAGCTAGGGAGTTAATTCTGTCTGTGCTCGGTGCTGGGACTGGGTGCAGTTTCTCCCGGCTGCAATTGATTATTTGTTGATTGGTTTCCTTTAAGTTTCTGGTTGTCTGCTTTGGGAGTTGCCAGTGAAACCCTTCATGCAGATCACAGATAGGAATGAATCTGTATAGACTCTAGTTGAGAGCTCCTTAGTTGTTTTAAGCTTAACTTGCTTAGAGTTTATTTCCCAGACCATTTATGTTCCTTCGGTGTTTGAGTGTGTATGCAAGAGAGTGCTATCCTGTCTGTCTTATATGTCTAATCTGTGTATTTAGCTGAGATCAGCCCCTATCCCTTTGGTGGTAATCAGGATCCTTCTTAGGACTGATTACAGGGTTCAGGGTCTGATAGGAGACAGGGTTAGGCTGGAGACTTGGACCTCTGAACCATTATCAGTACCTCCAAGGTAAGGGATTAGTTAGGACCCCAGTGTAGGGTCAGGTTAGACCCCGGTCCTCCTCTTTCCTGTTACAGCTCATCAAATCCTCAAGATTAACCCTGAGTTCAACTGATATCGTTTCTGCCAATCTAGTCCTCAAGATTAACCCTAAGTTCTGCTGATATTGTGTCAGGTAAATCTATTTTATACTTACATTCTGATGTTGCTAAACTATATGTTGTATTGAGTGTGGTTCCTGTATAAATAGTTTACTGACATTGTAGTCATATCATTAGACAGCGTGACAGAACCTCATGTTCAGCTGTGTAAATGTTGGCCTATAGAATTAGATAAACTTATGATTTTTGGATGTGCTGGCCATGTCTTTTTCTACAGCATTAGCTTATTTTATTTTATAATACATATTGAAATATTACTAGTTTATCTTAAATAGTATTACCTTGGCTGGGATCCTCCACAGCTTTCCTTTTTCTGCTGCTATGGCTGTTGTAGTTCAATCTTATTTCCTGTGTACATTCTTGAAGAGTTTCTCTTGAGTTGTATGATTGTCTGGGTTTTCGCTCGTCTTCACTTTCTTCTGAAGAACTGGTGTAGGCAAGATCCACTTCATGCTTAATTTTTGATAATGGTTGGTAAGGCTTGCTGTCCATCTGCTCCATATTTCATTAAAATGATTATTTCACAGTCATGGAGCACAGTGTGCAATATACTACAGGAGAACAGTTTCTGCAATAAAAAAAAATCAGAATATAAATAAAAAAATAAAAAGGTACAGAAAAGTGTAAATATACTCTGTGTATACGTATATTTTATATACAGTGCCTACAAGTAGTATTCAACCCCCTGCAGATTTAGCTGGTTTGATAAGATGCAAATAAGTTAGAGCCTTCAAACTGCAAACGAGAGTAGGATTTATTAACAGAAGCATAAATCTTACAAAACAAAAAGTTATGTTGCTCAGTTGAATTTTAATAAATTTTAAACATAAAAGTGTGGGTCAATTATTATACAACCCCTATGTTTAATATTTCGTGGAATAACCCTTGTTTGCAATTACAGCTAATAATCGTCTTTTATAAGACCTGATCAGGCCGGCACAGGTCTGTGGAGTTATCTTGGCCCACTCCTCCATGCAGATCTTCTCCAAGTTATCTAGGTTCTTTGGGTGTCTCATGTGGACTTTAATCTTGAGCTCCTTCCACAAGTTTTCAATTGGGTTAAGGTCAGGAGACTGACTAGGCCACTCCAACACCTTGACTTTTTCCCTCTTGAACCAGGCCTTGGTTTTCTTGGCTGTGTGCTTTGGGTCGTTGTCTTGTTGGAAGATGAAATTACGACCCATCTTAAGATCCTTGATTGAGGAGCGGAGGTTCTTGGCCAAAATCTCCAGGTAGGCCGTGCTATCCATCCTCCCATGGATGCGGACCAGATGGCCAGGCCCCTTGGCTGAGAAACAGCCCCACAGCATGATGCTGCCACCACCATGCTTGACTGTAGGGATGGTATTCTTGGGGTCGTATGCAGTGCCATCCAGTCTCCAAACGTCACGTGTGTGGTTGGCACCAAAGATCTCGATCTTGGTCTCATCAGACCATAGAACCTTGAACCAGTCTGTCTCAGAGTCCTCCAAGTGATCATGAGCAAACTGTAGACGAGCCTTGACATGACGCTTTGAAAGTAAAGGTACCTTACGGGCTCATCTGGAACGGAGACCATTGCGGTGGAGTATGTTACTTATGGTATTGACTGAAACCAATGTCCCCACTGCCATGAGATCTTCCCGGAGCTCCTTCCTTGTTGTCCTTGGGTTAGCCTTGACTCTTCGGACAAGCCTGGCCTCGGCACGGGAGGAAACTTTCAAAGGATGTCCAGGCCGTGGAAGGCTAACAGTAGTTCCATAAGCCTTCCACTTACGGATGATGCTCCCAACAGTGGGGACAGGTAGGGCTAACTCCTTGGAAAGGGTTTTGTACCCCTTGCAAGCCTTGTGACCCTCCACGATCTTGTCTCTGATGGCCTTGGAATGCTCCTTTGTCTTTCCCATGTTGACCATGTATGAGTGCTGTTCACAAGTTTGGGGAGGGTCTTAAATAGTCAGAAAAGGCTGCCAAAAGAGATCATTAATCCACACATGTGAAGCTCATTATTCTTGGTGCCTGAACTACTTCTTAATACTTTAGGGGGACCAAACAGAATTCTTGTGGTTTGAGGGGTTGAATAATAAATGACACTCTGAATTAACTTTTAACGTTTTAAAAAAAAAAATTAAAACAAAAATTTTTGCAGCAGTGCATTTCCCACTTCCAGGCTGATCTACAGTACAAATTTCACAATGCCAAGTTAATTCCGCATGTGTCAACCAGCTAAATCTGCAGGGGGTTGAATACTACTTGTAGGCACTGTATATCTATGCACACTACTCAACATTGAAATTGCAACACCAAAAAGGAAAAGTAGAATTATGAAAATCACAGTATTGATAGCTATATTAAAGGCATAAAGAAGATGAAAAGCTAATTTTTCAAACAATCCTAAGATTCTTAATCTATTCAGCATCAAGTATGAGTGCCACTTGCAAAAATACACGCACTTACAACTTACATGCCTTGGCTCCAATCAATGATATTTTCAATTGTAGTCAAAGGAATGTTTTGCCACACTGACTGCACTTGGGAACACAATTATATCTCAAGATTCGCCGCTGGCAACGTCCTTTGCGGTTGCCAACTAAAGACATCCAAGATATGCTCAATGGGAGACAAATCCTGAAGTTCTTCAGGCCATGGTAACACTTAAAAATCATGCAGGATACTAGCAGTAGCATGAGCAACATGTGGCCTAGCATTATTTTTTTTAACATTGTTTCTTGGGACACTTTTGAGATATGACCGTACTACTGGTTCAACCATCAAATCAATATAACACTGAACTGTTACTGTAGCTGGAGTGAAGACTAAAGGAGTCTAGCTACTGTAAATTAGGCCACCCTACATCAGAGTCACAGGTTGTAGGGTTGTTATAATGTTCTCACATGAAAGCCCCTTCTTGTTGTTGCCCACATGGTCTCCAGATGGAATGGATGTCTATTAGTGATGAGTGAGCATGCTGAGATACAGTGTTATCCGAGATTGTTCGGGTGTTATCCGAGTATTGTGGGTGCTTGAGTAATATGTTTAAGTCCTGGTGGCTGCATGATTTGTGGCTGTTAGACAGCAGCAACACATCCAGGGATTGCCAGCTTGTTAGGCAATCCTCACATGTGTTGCGACTATATAACAGCTGCGAATCATGCAACTCAAACATATTATTCAAGTAGCCACGATGCTCGGGTAGCACCCAAGCAATCTTGAATAAGGCTATATCCAAGCACTACTGATGAGCTCGGATAAGGTGTAATCTGAGCATTCTCAGTTGCTGAGTGACTTCGGCGTGCTTGAAAAATATATTTGAGTCCCCGCGCCTGCATGTCTCCAGGCTGTTCAATATCCGCACACATGCAGGGATTGCTTGTTTGCGAGACCAAGGCAAGTTCATGCATTGTGGTCCAATCTCGATTTCCACGGACGTCTGAATGTGCCCTCTCTGGCATGCATAAAATCATGCTAGGGAGGATTAACTTACATTTGCTCCAAATTTTATGACTTTTTGAAAAGTCTGAATTGATGAATCGGCTGAAAACATCTGGAAACTATAAACGCCCCCAAATGTAAAAAAAAAGGCAAAATAAAAGACAAGTAAAATGACTTAGGATTAAAGCCAAAATTAAAATCTCAATTTGTAAATTGAGATTTTGGTTTTGGCTTTTATCTTAAGTCATGTGGCAAAGCTCGTTAGAGAGTCGATATTGACTTTAAGGATTGCTACTTCCTATAGGTGGCCCTCTTCTCTCTGGAGAGACAATTAGGAATTACTTGAAAATGTCTTCAGTGTCACTGTGCTTTAGAATTAGTATAAAGCTTGCTTCAGATGCCCACCGAATGTATTTATTAGGGTACAGATAGACAGAATATATAAAATTTAAGGATTCTAAACCTTTCTAGGGCCAAATGTGCAAATGTTTCTGCTTCACATGTATTCTAATTAGAATTGTGGATGTCTGCATCACACTCACTGTGGCTACCACTGGTTCTTATAATGTATCGTATTCCATTGCACAGTTCATTCCATAAATGTCTAATGAATTGGGATTCCAAATCTAGGACCTTTACGTATAATAAGGAGTCTAAATTACTGAATCAATACAAATATAAGACGACAACTTTTACCAGCTTGTCAAATGTTGAGGTGGCCACATTCAGATCTCTTCTAAAGTTAGGGAAAGTTTCTGTAACTTCTATGGAGTTCGGAAGTACAATACATCTCTCCATTGAGATTAACACTGTAAGTGTACAATTTTAACAGCCAACAAGGGTCAGGAGACTCCATGCTTCTGATAAGTTGGTCTTTCAAGGAGACCTTTATGGCAAATTTGGTGACTCTGCTAGAATATTTTCAATAAGAATTAACGCTCAAGAAAACCTAACAAAAGTAATTGAATAAAATAACTGATCTTTAATTATTAAAAATAGCACACAATATATTTATTTTGCTTGCTTAGAAAGAGCCATTAACTCCAAAGCACTTTACAGACATCATCACTATTCCCATTGGAGTTCACAATCTAAATTATCTATCAGTGTGTCTTTGCCATGACAGAAGAAACAAATAACCCAGAGGAAACCCACGCAAACACAGGGAGAGCATACAACCTCCTTTTAGATGATGTTCTTGGTGGGATTTGAACCCAAGACCCCAGTGCTGCAAAGCAGCAGTGCAAACCAATGACCCATATATTATGGTCCAATTGCCCTAACTGGCATACATAAAATCACGCCAGGGAGGAATAACTGAGATTTGCTCCAAATTTTGTGACTTTTTGAAAAGTCTCAATTGATATATCAGATGAAAACAACTGGAAACTCTAAACTCCCCTAAATGTTTTAAAAACAAAAAATTACCAAGGTGAAATAGACTTTTGAAAAAGCGCAAATTAGAGGAATTAAGTACAAATAAAAAACAGGTGAAAACACCAAAATCTAACCAAAAAACTGGTGCAAATGCAATAACAAATCGGGCCCACAGTCTATTTCTATTCCGACATTTTAGAATTTAGTTTTATGTGCCTAAACCCTATAGTCAGCAGCACTTTGTTTTCTTCTCTTACACATAATGAGATATTTCATTATACAAAGACTGATCGTTTTAAAGCCCAGGCAAAGAATTCCTATAAAACCCTACTGCTGTATCCATCATACCATCTGAGAATAAACTGCATATGACTTGAGGATAATGGGCCAGATTATAAGAAAACACAGACCTTGCAGAATTCACATCACATTAAAGAATAGCAGTCTGATTCTTAGAAGTCTAGCCGCATTTTTTCCCCTCTCACTTTGCTCAAGCTCCACTTGTGATTGCCAAGGCGCTACACATGATCAATATCTAGTTGGCCTTGTCAGATAGATGATAAAGGCTCATACAAGTAGAGCTAAGTGACCTTTGTTCGAATGACTTAATGTTTTTATTCCACTACAGATGCCTCTTCTTCTGACCTTTCTATCAGTTTACTGTCAGGCAAAGCTTTCTCATTTGTACTAAGCAACTATATGAAACAACATAGTTTTGCAGATTTTTTCCTGGCAACTATGAGCATTAAAAAAATGTAATAGTTAAAAGGGATTTTGGATCAAAATTTTATCAGCACAGAATGGTGGACGAAATGGCGTCTTGGAATATAAAGGTCACAGAATAACAAGGTTTCCTGAAGAAAAAAAATAAGAGACATTCTCTTGAATTATGCTTCTAAACTGAAGATGGATACAAGCGTTAAAGAAGAAAGGTCTAAGAAAAAAAAGTGACGCCATTCATGACATGGAATATTCAAGATTTTATTTCAAGAGAATCATATTTGCTTAAATACAAACTATCAAGTCCCCAAACGCTATAAATTTGCAGATATAGAGTTAATCTGAAAGTTAACAGCATTCCAGTGCTGCCTGGCCACCCTACAAAAAGAACGGCTACCGGGAGAAAATGAACTTTATTCCTCCCAGGAGCCACCAAATTTACTTTATAGAGACATGTCCAAAGTGGGTACAGTCATCCCTCAGTACACAACGAGTGCCGGATATAAGTATGGACCCACACTGTGATTAATAACTCAATCTGCAGAGCTTCTATGTAGAGAAAGCCATAATTAAAGTGCTGGGACATGAGGAGAACCAATTCTAACAATGCTGTTGGCTGAGAATGAAGCCACTATGGGCCCAAGTCTATGTCTAAAAGGTGATGGATCCAATGACGATTAAAGCTCATTTTCTCCTGGCAGCTCTGCTTTCAGGTAGTCTGTAAGCACTGGAAAGTTATTAATTTGCAGATTAACCCTGTATACAGTCATGGCCGAAAGTGTTGGCACCCTTGAAATTATTTCAAAAAATGAAGTATTTCTCCCAGAAAATTATTGCAATTACGCATGTCTTGTTATACACGTCTATTTCCTTTGTTACTTTGTATGTGGTTTAATGGTATTTGGAGATACATGTTCATTTCAAATTAAATTATAATTTTAATTCTAAATAGTAAGCACTTAAAAATATGCAAATGCAGTTTTCATTCAATTGACTATTGTCTCAATTTCTGAAATCCTACCCAGCCACGATTGCTGCAAGACATATTGAATCTAAACCTCACTTAATTAGAATATGCCTAACAATGTAAAGCAGAGAAAAGGTTTCATAAAGCAACATATGATTCCATATTCTAAACAGATTCATAAATAAACCAGGTCACTAAAATGTATCTGGTAAATTTTACAAAGCCAGTGCTAAGGTCGTAAGACTTCAGTGGACACAGTGAGAGCCATTAATCACAAAATGGTAAAAAGCTTGAAACATTGTTGTACCTGCTCATGAGTGGCGAGCCTACCACAATTTCACCAAGCGCACAAGGTCAAAAGTCATGAAAGAACTCAGAAGATCATTTAACCCCTTCACCCCCAAGGGTGGTTTGCACGTTAATGACCGGGCCAATTTTTACAATTCTGACCACTGTCTCTTTATGAGGTTATAACTCTGGAACGCTTCAATGGATCTTCGCGATTCTGAGATTGTTTTCTCGTGACATATTGTACTTCATGTTAGTGGTAAAATTTCTTCGATATAACTTGCGTTTATTTTGAAAAAAACGCAAATATGGCGAAAATGTTTAAAATTTTGCAATTTTCAAACTTTGAATTTTTATTCCCTTAAAACAGAGAAATATATCACACAAAATAGTTAAGAAATAACATTTCCCACATGTCTACTTTACATCAGCACAATTTTGGAACCAAAATTTTTTTTTGTTAGGAAATTATAAGGGTTAAAAGTTGACCAGCGATTTCTCATTTTTACAGCAAAATTTACAAAGCCATTTTTTTTAGGGACCACCTCACATTTGAAGTCACTTTGAGGGGTCTATATGGCAGAAAATACCCAAAAGTGACACCATTCTAAAAACTGCACCCCTCAAGGTACTCAAAACCACATTCAAGAAGTTTGTTAACCCTTCAGGTGCTTCACAGTAATTAAAGCAACGTGGAAGGAAAAAATGAATATTTTACTTTTTAGCCACAAAAATTATCTTTTACAAACTTTTTTTTTATTTTCACAAGGGTAAAAGGAGAAAATGGACAGATAAGGTTGTTATGCAATTTCTCCTGAGTACGCCAATACCCCATATGTGGGGGAAAACCACTGTTTGGGTACACGGCAGAGCTCGTAAGGGAAGGAGCGACGTTTGACTTTTTCAAACTAAAATTGGCTGGAATTTAGATTGGATGCCATGTCGCGTTTGGAGAGCCCCTGATGCGCCTAAACAGTGGAAACCCCCCACAAGTGACCCCATTTTGGAAACTAGACCCCCTAAGGAACTTATCTAGATCTTTGGTGAGCACTTTGAACCCCCAAGTGCTTCACACAAGTTTATAATGCCCGGGCATGAAAATAAAAAATCCTATTTTTTTCCCACAAAAATTATCTTTTAGTCACAATTTTTTTATTTTCCCAAGGGTAACAGGAGAAATTGGACCACATAAGTTGTTGTACAATTTGTCCTGAGTACGCTGATACCCCATATGTGGGGGGGAACCACTGTTTGGGCGCACGGCAGAGCTCGGAATGGAAGGAGCACCATTTGACTTTTTCCAACCAAAATTGGCTGGAATTGAGTTTGGATGCCATGTTGCATTTGGAGAGCCCCTGATGTGCCTAAACAGTGGAAACCCCCCACAAATGACCCCATTTGGGAAACTAGACCCCCTAAGGAACTTATCTAGATTTTTGATGAGCAATTTGAACCCTCAAGTGCTTCACACAAGTTTATAACGTAGAGCCGTAAAATTTAAAAATCATATTTTTTCCACAAAAATGATCTTTTCACCCCAATTTTTATTTTTCCAAGGGTAACAAGACTCCAAAAGTTATTGTGCAATTTGTCCTGAGTGCGCTGATACCCCATATGTGGGGGTAAACCACTGTTTGGGTGCATGGCAGAGTTTGGAAGGGAAGGAGCGCCGTCTGACTTTTTCAACGCAGAATTGGCTGGACGCCATGTCGTGTTTGGAGAGCTCCTGATCTGCCTAAACAGTGGAAACCCCCATAAATGACACCATTTTGGAAACTAGACCCCTCAAGGAACTTATCTAGATGTGTGGTGAGAACTTTGAACCCCCAGGTGTTTCACTAAAGTTTATAACGTACAGCCGTTAAATAAAAATCTTTTTTTTTTTTACAAAAATGATTTTTTCGCCCCCAATATTTTATTTTCACAAGGGTAACAGGAGAAATTGGACCCCAAAAGTTGTTGTCCAATTTGTCCTGAGTACGCTGATACCCAATATGTGGGAGAAAACTACTGTATGGGCGCACGTCAGGGCTCGGAAGGGAAGTGGTGACGTTTTGGATTGCAGACTTTGATGGAATGGTCTGGGTGCGTCATGTCACATTTGGAGAGCCCCTGATGCGCCTAAACAGTGGAAACCCCCCACAAGTGACCCCATTTTGGAAAATAGACCCCACAAGGAACTTATCTAGATGTGTGGTGAGCACTTTGAACCCCGAAGTGCTTCACAGAAGTTTATAACGCACAGCCGTAAAAATAAAAAATCTTTTTTTTTTTTTGCAAACATGATTTTTTCGCCCCAATATTTTATTTTTACAAGGGTAACAGGAGAAATTGGACCCCAAAAGTTGTTGCCCAATTTGTCCTGAGTACGCTGATACCCAATATGTGGGAGAAAACTACTGTATGGGTACACGTTGGGGCTCGGAAGGGAAGTAGTGACGTTTTGGATTGCAGACTTTGATGGAATGGCCTGGGGGCGTCATGTCGCATTTGGAGAGCCCCTGATGCGCCTAAACAGTGGAAATCCCCAACAAGTGACCCCATTTTGGAAAATAGACCCCACAAGGAACTTATCTAGGTGTGTGGTGAGCGCTATGAAGCCCCAAGTGCTTCACAGAAGTTTATAATGTACAGCCGTAAAAACAAAAAAATATTTTTTTTTGTACAAAAATGATATTTTCGCCCCCAGTTTTTTATTTCCCAAGGGTAACAGAAGAAATAGGACAAATTGCACAATAACTCTTGGGGTCCAGAGTACGCTGATACCCCATATGTGGGGATAAACTACTGTTTGGACGCATGGCAGAGCTCAGAAGTGAAGGAGCACCGTTTGACTTTTTCAACGCAGAATTGGCTGGAATTGAGATTAGACGCCATGTCACATTTGGAGAGCCCCTGATGTGCCTAAACAGTGGAAACCCCCCAATTCTAACTCCAACCCTAACCCCAACACACCCCTAACCCTAGTCCCAACCCTAACCACAAACCTAACTCTAACACACCCCTAATCCCAACCCTAACCCTAATCCTAACTTTAGCGCCAACCCTAACCCTAAATTTAGCCGCAACCCTAACCCTAACCCTAATGGGAAAATGGAAATAAATACATTTTTTTAATTTTATTATTTTTCCCTAACTAAGGGGGTGATAAAGGGGGGTTTGATTTACTATTTATAGCGGGTTTTTATGATTGGCAGCTGTCACGCTAAAAGACGCTTTTTATTGCAAAAATAGTTTTTTGCATCGCCACATTTTGAGAGCTATAATTTTTGCATATTTTGGCCCACAGAGTCATGTGAGGTCTTATTTTTTGCGGTACGAGTTGATGTTTTTATTTGTACTATTTTTGAGCAGGTGACATTTTTTGATCGCTTTTTATTTCGATTTTTGGGAGGTTAGAATGAACAAAAATCAGCAATTCATGAATTTCTTTTGGGGGAGGCGTTTTTATTGTTCCGCGTGTGGTAAAATTGATAAAGCAGTTTTATTCTTCGGGTCAGTACGATTATGGCGATACCTCATTTATATCATTTTTTATGTTTTGGCGCTTTTATAGAATAAAAACAATTTTATATAGAAAATAATTATTTTTGCATCGCTTTATTCTGCGAGCTATAACTTATTTATTTTTTTGCTGACGATGCTGTTTGCAGCTCGTTTTTTGCGGGACAAGATGACGTTTTCAGCGTACCATGTTTCTTTTATATCGGTCTTTTTGATCGCGCGTTATTCCACTTTTTGTTCGGCAGTTGATGAAAGCATTGATTTTTTGCTTCGTTTTTTTTTTTTTTAAGGGGTTCACTAAAGGGTTAACTAGTGGACAGTTTATAGGGGGGTCGTTATGGACGCGGCGATACAAATATGTGTACTTTTATTGTTTTGTTTTTTTTATTTACAGGAAGAAATGAATTTATTGGGGAATATTTTCTTTTTTTTATTTATTTGATTTTTTTATACAGTTTATTTTTATTTTTTTAACTTTTTACTTTGTCCCAGGGTGGGACATCACTGTATTTTATCAAATCGCTGGTGTGACAGTGGCACAGCACACTGTCACACCAGGATCGCTCAGGCAGTGCAGCAGGCTTCCAGTGCCTGCTCTCAGCAGGCACTGAGGAGCCGCCTCCCTCCAGGACCCGGCGCCATCTTGGATCCGGGTCCGGAGGGAGGAAGCCTTCAGAACAGCGCAATCACATCGCGCTGGTCTGAGGGTCTCAGGGGGGCGCGCAGGAGCCCCACCCTGGCGATCCTCCCCTGTGCCCCCAGTTACACCGCGTCATGTTTGATCGCGGTGCTGAGGGGTTAATGTGCCGGAGCGGTCCGTGACCGCTTCCTGACACACAGTCACGGGTGTCAGCTGTGATAATCAGCTGACACCCGGGGCGATTAGCTGCGCTACCCCTCAGGAGCGCAGTGATCGCCTTGACGTACTATCCCGTCCATGGCAGAATGGCACGGGTTTTTGGACGGGATAGTACGTCTAATGTCAGAGGGTTAAGGAACTGCAGATCTTCTTGCACCAGTAAAGTCAGGATACCCAATTTCGTAAAAAGAGAGTTGCAAGCACAAACCACTCCCATCAAAACAACACAAAAGATCATCTTAAATTGGCCAAAAAACATCTAGATGATCCTCAAGACTTTAGTCTAAAAAAATCCTAATATTCTTTGGCTGAAAAGTCAATATAGACACTGTTTGAATGCATGAGTCCTATAATGTAAAGCATTCCAACATAAGAATATCATACCTAAAGTCAAACACTGTGATCGTAGA
Source organism: Oophaga sylvatica (assembly GCA_033576555.1). Taxonomy (NCBI): domain Eukaryota; kingdom Metazoa; phylum Chordata; class Amphibia; order Anura; family Dendrobatidae; genus Oophaga; species Oophaga sylvatica. Next base: position 48,934,204 of record JARQOD010000008.1, read on the forward strand.
GTAATGTGTGGGGGCTGCTTTGCTTCTCCAGGAGGTGCATAACTTGTCATAATGTAGGGAACAGTGAATTCTATGGAAGAATATCCTGAAGAAGATCCACATTTTAATTGTGACCTAAAGTTTAGCTGGGTTATGCAGCAGGAAAATGATCAAGTACAGAATAGGCAATGAAGTCCACCTCTGACGACTAAAATAATAAACTTAGGGTTTTGGAATGGCTTTTGTTAAGTAACATAAAAGTACAGAAGAAGAAGATCTGAATCTGTTACCGCAAGTCCATGCAAACGTGAGGCTCTCAAGAGCAGAGTTCAGAGTCCACAAGTGCTTCAGAGTTCCTCAGTAGGAATGGCTGGAGTACAAGGTCCAAGGCTTCAGGAGTCAGAACACAGGTTCACTGCAGGCTAGATTCTGAAGCACTGATTGCTCAGCTGTGGCTGTTTAAGAAGCAAACGGAGAGAATCAGGGCGGGAACATGCAAGCTGGAAAACTCCATTTTGACTGAGGGCAAGATAGCTGCAGCAAAACAGAAAGCAAAATGGCCGACGAACAAACTGAGTTTCAGAAACAGATACACAGAACCTTACATTACTCCCCCCTTAAGGTACAAGAAGGCAGCAGATAAATTTCGTAAACCTGCACCAGCTTTTAAGGTAGGAGACCTGGTCTGGCTGTCAACCAGAAATCTTAAGTTAAGGATTCCATCGTCTAAGTTGGGACATAAGTACATTGGACCCTATAAAATCAGTAAAATTATAAGTGCCGTTGCTTGTCGTCTTCAATTGCCCAGAACTATGAGAATCCCCCTGTCTTTCATGTATCCCTACTAAAGGCTGCGACACCCAATACGTTTCCTGGACGTTCTTCTCCTTGCCCTGACCCAGTGCTAGTCGATGGTCAGGAGGAATTTGTGGTGGAAAGGATTTTAGATTCCAGGTTGTATAGAAATCAGTTACAATATCTGATTAAATGGCAGGGCTACCCAGTGGAGGACAACTCATGGGAGCCAGTCAATAACGTTAATGCTCCTCGCTTGCTCCGTCAGTTTCATCAGAGGTACCCACACAAGCCTGGTCTGAGGTCATCCGGAGGTTGTCCCTAAGGGGGGAGTAATGTAAGGTTCTGTGTATCTGTTTCTGAAACTCAGTTTGTTCGTCGGCCATTTTGCTTTCTGTTTTGCTGCAGCTATCTTGCCCTCAGTCAAATGGAGTTTTCCAGCTTGCATGTTCCCGCCCTGATTCTCTCCGTTTGCTTCTTAAACAGCCACAGCTGAGCAATCAGTGCTTCAGAATCTAGCCTGCAGTGAACCTGTGTTCTGACTCCTGAAGCCTTGGACCTTGTACTCCAGCCATTCCTACTGAGGAACTCTGAAGCACTTGTGGACTCTGAACTCTGCTCTTGAGAGCCTCACGTTTGCATGGACTTGCGGTAACAGAGAAGAAGATCTGAATCTGTTGTGGAGAGTTATTGCTGAGCTTAGATTACTCTGGCCTGCTGTGTCTCCTGCTTCTGTGTTTGCAACCTGTGTGTTTATTTTTGCCAATTTGTATGAAGCAATACAAGACTTTCTTTATCAACCTGTGTCTCAAGTATTTTCATCGCACCCAAGCACAAGACGCTATATGAACTGTACCACATACATTACAGCTTCTGGGATTCGCGCTGCTCCCTTTGTCGCTCGGCTTCTCTCTCCCGACGTCTCCACTCTTCCTCCTGAAGCCGGTTGTAATTCTCCTCCACCAGCATCTCCATGTCTCCACCATCAAACTGCAGCTTACGATGTGGCAGCTCTCCTGGCGCCCGACAGTCCTGGCGGCGCTCACCTGCGGAGGAAGCAGCCGGCTCTGGAACAGATGACAGTCGGGGCTCCGGTACAGACAGGTAGACCTCTGGTGCCTGCGCGGCCTCCTCCATGAGGACGGGTGTCGCTTCTTCTGTCTCAGCGACGGGGCAGACAGCGGGATCTGGGGTGCTGCCGGTGCAGCGTTTTTTGCAGGAACGGGTGCCTCCACTGCGACAACGTCAACCGGATCACATTGCAAGGGCTGGGATGCCCGCACGGACTCCTCTACTAGAACGGGTGCCTCACCTTCCGGTACAGACACTTCAGGTAAGAGGGATTGGCGCCGCTCCAAGTTTAGTTTTAGGGCACGCCAGCTGGCTTCCATCCTGGCGACCTCCTCCCGGTGCCGGGCCAGGCCTCTTAGGGTATCCTCCGCTTCTTGCAGCGTAGGAGGGTTTCCAGGCCGGGTGCCCAACGGTGGTTCCGTGGCGATCGGGTCGCATCCGTAGGGGGAGAGCTCTGACTGCTCCATCCCTTCACACTTCTGCTCGTGTCCATTAGCCATCTCTGCCAAGTCACATGTGTCATTAGCATCTGGAGAGGGCCCCTCTTTTGTAGTGAGGCGGGACCTTCGTGTTAGTTTCCGCACACTGAGGAGGATGAGGAGGCGGAACTCAAGAGCTGTGGGGCACGATCTTACATTGCAGTACCATTTAGAGTGGTCGGCCATCGTTTTCGCGCCACTGAGTGAGTGTACACCTACGAAGAGCACGCCCTTCTTCTTCACCAGTGCCTCGTCGTGACGCAGATATGGCGGAAAAATGGCAAATACATTCTCTGATGATTTTTGCAATTCTCAAGCACAAAACCAGTTCAATTCAGGCACACAGGACTCGCTTATAGCGAGCTACAGAATCCTGTTCGTGACGCCAAAGTTGAGTCGCACAGAGCCAGAGGTTTTGGGGTACTCGGCACCGAGCCCGTCGACTTCTATGGGGTATGTCACGGCTTTACCCGGCAATTGAATCAGAGTATATTTTACTATGTAGAAGTGTATAAACTATAAATATATGTATATATATATATGTCACAATGACATGTATATATATATATGTATTCTATGTGTGTATATTTTGTGTTTACAACGAAAGAAAGTGTTTTTTTAGTTGCGATATTTTGTTCCCATAGACTTACATGGGACTTCCGGTATCGGAATCGGATATCGACGATATTTAGTGATATCGGCGATACCATTCCGATCCGATATTTTTAGATATCGAGCAGTATCTCTCAACACTATTCATGCTGAATCCCACAAATGTTTCCCACAAAGAAGGGATTATGATTGTTTCAAATTTATCATAATGGATACTTATTAACTCTTTAAATGTTTGGGTTATGATTCATTTGCAGGTAGCAAAAGTGCTTATAATTCTTTTATTTGAGTACTATAGAGTTATATACTTTTTCTATAGGGTATTTCAGTCAGTGATTCAAGCTTAATCTTTTTCACGAACTGGGGGTGTTTGGTTGCCCCAGTTCCTTTTAGGGGATTTTATTATCCCACCGCTGCCACCAATATGTGATGAATTAGAGGGGGATCTATTTGTTTACCCCGCCTTCCAATTCCGGTTCGGAACTTGCAGCTCTCTGGTGCCCCCTTACCCTCAAGTCAGTCAGGGAACTGCACTCAGGATAAGTAGTCAACAGATGGGCCGCCTGGAAGTGTACTGGCTATTAGGCACTCTGCAGTGAGGGCAATGACCTATTCTAGTCCCAGGCAGGATATACACTTATCAAACTACGTCCGTCACTGCCATGGTCTTCCCAAAAGCCCAGAACACACTTTGCTGCCACCAGCTCCTGATTTAATTAATATCGGGTCAGGAGCCAACCCCAATCAGTAGCGTTGGCTTAGTTTGAGGATGTGTGGATACGGTTAGAGAAAGGAGAACAAAGCTAGTAAAATTTTATATTTTACTCCAAAGAGAATAGGCAGTGTTTACAAAAGTATAAAAAGATGTTATAAAATGAGACAAACTACAATATGTACAAAGCAATTATGAAATAAGAAGGATGAAAGATGAAAAGAAACTTTCAGTGATCTTATATCATTCCGTGGTAAGCCATGTGGCAGGGAGGAGGGCATACGTCCCAATGCATTCGATCAAGTTCTGGTATTTCACTTCCCAGGCAAAGAGAGAGAGAGCTTCCTAAATGGGCTACATAAACTTATACCTCATTGTTCATGACATCACTGATGGGGCGGACCTATGGGATATACACCCCCTTTCACAAGGACTGAAAACTTAGTAACACGTTATTAATTTCATATCTCAGGCTGGGAACCTCGACCAAATTATCATTTTCCTCAGCCTGAAGTTGGCATTCATTTAAATCCAAACACGACTTGGCTATGTGCCTCGGTTAAGCAGTAATAGATCTCTCATATTCTGCTGGTTCCGGACCCTAGAGATTTCACTGGGCAATAGATCTATCAGTGTAGGCTCCAAATAGGTAACTTACACCTATATCACTAATTGGGATCATTATATTTGATCTTAAAAGAACACGGTACCAACACAAAGGACCAGGCCATGCGCCTCAGAGCTGCTACACCGGTTTTTAGCTTGTCATAAAGCTATTCAGTGGGGTGCTGCTAGCTTCAGTAGCTCACATTACACCAGTTTGTGTAGCTGGAGTGAGGGTGTAGGAGGGAGCATAGAGGATGAGAGCTACAGCCTGTACAGGGGGCTGTGAGGGGGGCTCAAATCTGCAGCATGTGTGTGTCAGTAAAGCAATGGAACATTCTAGAGCTGTACTTGGCAGAGACCTAAATGTGTGAATGAACAATAGGACATATTTCATGATGCCCTTCTCATAAGGAAGAGAATGCTCTTGTTGTTGTAGCCAAGATAATTGTTCTTTATAATAAGGAAACTAATGTGCCACTGTGAGCAATTATATATCTATTCCAGCTACTGTATATAACTATACAGCTTATCATGACTTTAATAAAAGTTAATATGGCACAATATGTTGATATATTAGCCTGGAATATTAGAGGTATGGGAGATGCAACCAAGAGGTGCCCACCATCAATTTCAACCAGCAGCAATGTGCACATCAGAGACACATGTTTAGAGACAAAGTTCATTGGCTACATCAGACATAGATGGGGAATGTTTAACATTCTGTATATTCGACATATGCCAGAGGTGTTAGTCCATTAATATATTTTTTTTCTTGTAAAAATATCAAAATAGATTCTGAGTGATGTTTTGTGCCATTACTATGTACAACATGTGAGATTGATTTGATTAGTAGCTTTATATAGCCCCCCACCTAATTCTGTAGATGTTATCAAGAAAACACTATCCTTTATTTCGCAGCAGCCAAGTGTTCCTACTCTTATTAGTGAATATTTTGATAACTATTTACATCCACATTGGGATCAGCTTCATAACAATACGATTGCAATATCAGCAACCCCTACATCATTGTATGGGGTGTTATCTGAGGCATGTCTGATAGACTTAATGAGTATCAAACATCGAAGCGAGAAACAATTCTATTGCTACTCATCTTCATACCACTCTACACCCTGTACAGATCTGGCAGAGGGAGCTGAGCCCATGTTGCATCTTATGACGCAGGATAACTGTCATTTAGCATCTCTGACCATTCACCTATTCAAGTGATGTTTGCGCTTTCTCAGGAGAATCCTAGGATAGGAGGCTTATGGCATGTTAATCCGTTCTAGGCTCATCTTATTGCTAATACTAGGAACACCAATACTGTAGATTTTATGGCTATTAATGAAGGCACTACATCAAAACATATAATATGGGGTGCTATGGAAGCATGCATAAGGGGATTATATATTAACCGCTTTCCGACATTGAGTGTAATAGTACGCCCACGTCGGAATTCCTCCCTTTGATGTGGGTTCCGGCGCTGAGCCCACTTCTTTCTCGGAACATGTCAGCTCTTTTGAACAGCTGACACTTACCTCTAACAGCCGTTTGTGTAATCGCAATCCACCCGCAGCTGTTAGCCTGTTAAATGCTGCTGTCAATCTCTGACAGCAGCATTTAATTCACGCTTCTGGTAAGCATGCCTGAAATCCTGCCCATCGGTGACCCCATACAATGATCATGGTCATCGATGGGTTGGCAAGATAACCAGAGGTCTCCAGCAAACCTCTATGGTTGTCATAGCCGGATTGTTATGATCATCGCCTGTATGTAGCAGAGCCAGACAACTGCAGCTTCTAGTCTCGCAAGGAGACTCTTGAAGCATGCAAAAAGTAAAAAAATAGTTTTTAAAAATATTTAAAAAAGAGAAACGTTCAAATTACCCCCCTTTCGCCCTATTCAAAATAAAACAATAAAAAAATCAAACATACACTTTATTGGTATTGCTGCGTTAAGAATCGCCCAATCTATCAATATAAAAAAAGAATTTTCCTGATCGGTAAACAGCGTAACGAGAAAAAAAATAAAAATGCCAGAACTATGTTTTTTTTGGGTCGCCGCTACATTGCGCTAAAATGCAATAACGGGTGATCAAAAGATCGTATATACACCAAAATGGTATCAATAAAAATGTAAGCTTACTGCACAAAAAATAAGCCCTCAACCAGCCCCAAATCATCAAATATGAAGACACTGCAGGTCTCGGAAAATGTCGCAATTTTTTTTACCAAAGTTTGGATTTTTTTTTCACCACTTAAATAAAAAAGAACCTGGACATGTTTGGTGTCTATGAACTCGTAATGACCTGTAGAATCATAATGGCAGGTCAGTTTTAGCATTTAGTGAACATGGTTAAATAAACAAAAAACAAGTGTGGAATTGCACTTTTTTTAAATTTCACCGCACTTGGATTTTTTTTCCCCTTTTTTTCAGTACATGATATGTTAAAACCAATCATGTCATTCAAAAGTAAAACTTGTCTCGCAAAAAAACAATACCTCACATGGCAATTTTTACCAAAAAATAAAAAAGTTATGGCTCTGGGAAGAAGGGGAGCAAAAAACAAAAAATCACAAACGAAAATATCTCTCCTACTTAAGGGGTTAAACAAATTAGAGAGATTAGTCTAAAGAAAATGAAAATGAGGAAAATAACTCAAGAGCAGCAAAATAGTAGAGGACATGTACGGTATATATGTCATTTCATCATTTGAAATTAATAGAAACTATTGGGAACAGACTCAGCAATCATTAACCTCTTTCCGATATCTGGAGTAATAATACGCCCAAGGTGAACACACTCTCTTTGCTGTGGGCTCGGACAGTGAGCCCACATCTTTTCCTGCACATGTCATCTGTTTTGAACAGCTGACATGTGCTGCTAACAGCCGTGAGAGGAATAGCGATCCTTCCCCAGCTGTTAACACGTTAAATGCCGCTGTCAAACTCTGTCAGCAGCATTTAATGAGCGCATCCGGCCATCGGGTCAGAAATCCTACCCATCGGTGACCCCCATCATGTGATCGCGGGTCCCTGATAGGTCGGCATGACAGCCAGATGTCTTCTGCAGACCTCTTTGGTTGTCACTGCTGGATTGCTATGAGTGCTGCCCGGTGGTCAACGCTCATAGCAAGTCAGCAATTCTGCTATATACAGATGATCTGATCTTCACCCCCATTCACCCCATTCAAAATAAAGCAATAAAAAAACAAACATACACATATTTGGTATCACCGCATTTAGAATCACCCGATCTATTAATAAAAAAAGGATTAACCTGCAAAAGTCAAACGCCAGAATTACGTTTTTTTGGTCGCCATGACATTGCATTAAAATGGATTTATGGGCGATCAAAAGATCGTGTCTGCACCAAAATGGTATAATTAAAAACATCAGCTTGGCGCGCAAAAAATAAGCCCTCACACAATCCGAGATCACTAAAAATGGAGACCCCACAGGTATTGGAAAATGGCAATATTTTTTTTTTAACAAAGTTTGGAATTTTTTTTCACCTCTTAGACAAAAAAGAACCTAGATGTGTATGGTGTCTATGAACTCGCAATGACCTGGAGAATCATAATGGAGGGTCAGTTTTCACATTTGGTGAACATGGTAAAAAAAATCCAAAAAACATTTGTGGAATTGCACTTTTTTTGCAATTTCAAAGAACTTGGAATTTTTTTCCCATTTTTGAGTCCACGATATGGTAAAACCAATGTTGTCATTCAAAAGTACAACTTGTCCTGCAAAAAAACAAGCCCTAACATGGCCATATTGTCCAAAAAATAAAAAGTTATGGCTCTGGGAAGAATGGGAGCAAAAAAATTAAAAAGTCAGAGTTGTGGGGAGTTTTTATCACTGGACCTCACTAAAACATATAATAAAAATTGAACAAATTGTTGCAGTTACATTAAAGTCATATCAAGAACTCCAGCAACCAATCAGATTTAAGCTTATATTTTTCAGGGTTTTTCACATATTTACAAATAAAAGAGCAGCGAAAATAAAGCAAGTCTAAACATATGGCAGGTTTCTTTTTCCTACACAAAATATATATTCCCTATATAAAAATCCAACTCATTGCTTGTTTAATTTATTGAGAGTACAGCTTCTGAATTACCGTTGCCAACACATCTGTGGTTCCATTTTTCCTTATGACATAGTCTCACAGGTGGACCACAATCTGTCTCTAGACTAAACATATTTTGTCTGATTATTCTGCAATGTAAACTCCTTTTTCTGGAAGCCAGGACTGGCATATAGGAATTTTCTGCTCCAGCCAGTGATGCCTAAAGGTGTTTATATAGAGACAGGTGTAAGGGAAATTGAGACACTAAAATTGTTTTGAAATAATCATGCCATCTCCAAGGCAAACTATCTAAAAGAAGAACACATGGATTGACAGATGTTACAGGCATTGTAGTAGCTCACACGATGCAGTCAGAAGGGAAAGCTTGTGGTTTTACATATCATGATTGACTTTGAATGTTCTTAATAACTGACATAAGCAAATGTTCATCATTTAATCTAAAACTATTAATATTTCCAGGATCACTTTTAAAAACTGTAAAGGATCATCCTTTTTCAGATTTTTTTAATTTTAATTTTAGTCATGTCAGATAAATTATTTTCATTATTAATAATCTATTTACATATTTTACATCATGCTGCTCTCAGATTGGATATCAAAAACTTGTGATAGATTCCTATATATATTATACATGTAAAGAGAATTCACATACATAAAAAAATACAAGTGTAATATACAGAAAATGAAAGACTGGTAGAGAGGGAAAGAGGACCCTGCCCTCAAAGGCTCACAAGTAGTGTTGAGAGATACTGCTCGATATCTAAAAATATCGGATCGGAATGGTATCGCCGATATCACTAAATATGATATATATGATCATCGATTTCTTGTGACAAAATATAATACACTACATTATATATATTATACTCACTATACACTACATAGTAAAATAGCCTCTGATTCAATTGCCGGGTAAAGCCGGCATTTGTGAAAAGACAGAAGCACCCGAGGGTCCAGTCGCCACAGAGATGTTGCATCGCACCCAGCGGTGTGACAACTTACTCTCAGGTAAGGAGGAAACACCCCATTGACTCCAACCACTGCATTCAACAGTACACTATGCCAGCTGAGTGTAGGCGGACCCAATGGGATGGTCTAGCTCAGGCTGGTTAGAACAGGGTGTAGCTAGTTGGATGGGAGGGGTTGAGGCAGCCTTATGCTGCATGTCTTTGTAGTAAGAATTGTTTCCTTTCCTGCTTTCTTACTACGTCGCATACTCCACTCTGCTACATCACTCTGCACCATTGCTCTATCTCACATCTATCTGCCCTGGAAGGATACCGTCTTACCTGTAGAAGACTTATCACCTAGCTGCACTACACCATCCCTGCCAGAGGACCTGCACAGCAGCGCTGGTCACCCTGACCAGGTACTACAGGTGGCGTCACGACAAACTACACAAACATTCTATCATCCCCTGGAAATATCCCACATTCCAGTGAGCGACCAGGGCACGGACATAGCTGTGCTACCCGTCACATCCCCATAGAAGTCGACGGGCTTGGTGCCGAGTACCCCCAAAACCTGTGGCTCTGTGCAACTCAACTTTGGCGTCACGAACAGGATCCAGAAGCTCGCTATAAGCGAGTCCTGTGTGCCTTAATTGAACTGTTTTTTTGCTTGAGAATTGCAAAAATCATCATAGACTGTATTTGCCATTTTTCCGTCATATCTGCGCCACGAGGCACAGGTGAAGAATAAGGGTGTGCTCTCGTGGGCGTACACTCACTCCGTGGCGCGAAAACGATGTCCGCCCACTCTAAATGTTACTGCAATGTAAGATCGTGCCCCACAGCTCTGGAGTTCCGCCTCCTCATCCTCCTCAGTGGGCGGAAACGAACGTGAAGGTCCCGCCTCCCTACAAAAGATGTCGCCTCTCCTGATGCTAATGACACATGTGACTTGGCAGAGATGGCGAATGGACGTGAGCAGAAGTGGGAAGGGATGGAGGATTCAGAGCTCTCCCCCCACGGAAGCGACCCGATCGCCATGGAGCCACCGTTTGGCACCCGGCCTGGAAACCCTCCTACGCTGGAAGAAGCGGAGGATACCCTGAGAGACCTGGCCCGGCACCGGGAGGAGGTCGCCAGGATGGAAGCGAGCTGGCGGGCCCTAAAACTACAATTGGAGCGGCGCCAATCCCTCTTACCCCCTGAAGTGTCTGTACCGGAAGGTGAGGCACCCGTTCCAGTAGAGGAGGCCGTGCGGGCATCCCAGCCCTTGCAATCTGAACCGGTTGCCAGTATCTCAGTGGAGGCACCCGTTCCAGTAGAGGAGGCCGTGCGGGCATCCCAGCCCTTGCAATCTGAACCGGTTGCCAGTATCACAGTGGAGGCACCCGTTCCTGCAGAAAACGCCGCACCAGCACCCCAGATCCCGCTGTCTGCCCCCGTCGCTGAGGCAGAAGAAGCGACACCCGTCCTCATGGAGGAGGCCGCGCAGGCACCAGAGCTCTACCTGCCTGTACCGGAGCCCCGACCGTCATCTGTTCCAGAGCCGGCTGCTTCCGCCACAGGTGAGCGCCGCCAGGACTGGCGGGCGCCAGGAGAGCTGCCGCAAACCGTACATCGTAAGCTGGCGTTTGATGGTGGAGACATGGAGATGCTGGTGGAGGAGAATTACAACCGGCGTCAGGAGGAAGAGTGGAGACGTCGGGAGCGGGAAGCAGAGCGACAAAGGGAGCAGCGAGAATCCCAAAAGCTTCGGCAACGTCACCTGGAGAAGGACCTGGCAGAGAAGGCACGTATGAGAAAGGATAAAAGTACGGTGAGGGAGCCGCGGCGTAAGGGTGCAGTACGGAACTTTAAGTTAAAAGGTGGTTGGGGCTTCATCCAGGAGCCTGGACTTTATTTAGAAGTTTTTGTAACCCGGCGGGACGTGGAGGCTCACCTCCCAGAAGGACACCCGGGGAGGGACCTGTTGCCAGGAGACTTGGTGACTTACACCCGACACTGGGGTTACAATGGATGGTACGCCCTAAATGTTACCAGGTGCGACCCCTACTCCCCAGAGTGTCAGGAAACTGACAGACCCTACGAGCCTTCAGCCTCCCCCAACCAGGCCTCTGCACAAGTGCCCACCCCACGCCACAAATCTCCCCAGCCTCCCTCAGTGGTCTCCTCAGGAGCCCCAGCTATGGACATGATAATGATAGCTGGCCCGTACCCGGTGCCTGTTAGGCCCCCTGGGGTTCGTTCAGTCCGGGACATAGGGGTCCAGACCCGGAGGGAGATGAAAGAGGTGGCCACACAGACCCGGTTAGCGGGTCACGACGTCACTGTACAGGCCACACAACGTCATCAGGTCTGGGTGGACCCTCCTGTCACGGATGTTTGGCAAGCTCCAGAAGAGTACCAGGTGGTACCTGGAAGAGGCCAGCCAAAGAAGTCTAAATAACCCGGACAGGGTCTCTGTATGTAAATAGTTAAATTATTGATGTACCCGGACGGGTGAATGTTCATAAAAAGAAGTTTATTGTTGCCTTAATATACCCAGGTTGGGTAATGGTTTGATGTACTCGGACGAGTGAATGTTCAGAAGAACAAGTTTATTGTTGCCTTAATATACCCAGGTTGGGTAATGGTGTTTCACTGTAATGAAAATGTTGAACTTTGAAGCCATGAACTGTACTGGCTCACAAACTTTTCTGTAAATAGTTGGCACTTCGGTGCTCCATCTTGGTTTTACAAAAAACTTTACTGTGCACTATTTTCAACTACCTCAGAAACTAAAAACCCGTTTGGTGTGGCCGAAAGTGAGGTCTGCTCAAGGAAAGTCTTGCAGCCCACCCAAGACCACAGTTGGAGGTTTGGAGCGGGTCCTCCACAAGCACAAGTAAAGGACACTGTGAAGTTACCCCGGTGGGGGTAGTCCTAAGAAGTCTCAACGAACTTCGGCAGTAATGCTATTTGCACTTTTGTAATGTTATTATTAAAAATTTTATTATGCAACGTTTAACTTGAAGTGTTTCCTGCTTTCTTACTACGTCGCATAGTCCACTCTGCTACATCACTCTGCACCATTGCTCTATCTCACATCTATTTGCCCTGGAAGGATAGCGTGTTACCTGTAGAAGACTTTTCACCTACCTGCACTACACCATCCCTTCCAGAGGACCTGCACAGCAGCGCTGGACACCCTGACCAGGTACTACAGGTGGCGTCACGACAAACTACACGAACATTCTATCATCCCCTGGAAATATCCCACATTCCAGTGATCGCCCAGGTCACGGACCGAGCTGTGCTACTCATGACATCCCCCATAGAAGTCGACGTGATCGGTGCCGATACCCCCAAAACCCCTGTCTCTGTGCGACTCAACTTCCCTCACTGTGCTGGCACTTTACATTTACAAATGCCTCTGGTTTTTTTTTTGGGGGGTGGGGAACATTCAGACGTTGCTATGGGGCCCCATGATTTATATGTACGCCCCTGCTGCTGAGGCATGGTATTTAAGGCTGTTAAGGAGCCAACATACATGACCTTGCAGCAGCGTCGGACTGGAGTACCTTGGGCCACCAGAGAAAATATATTCTTGCGGCCCAACATCATACTTCCCAACCTTGAATAAGGAAAGAGGGACAAAGGCTGTGCATGCTGTGCATGCTGCAGAAAATTTTAGGCCATGCCACGTTGCACCACAGACTGTCCAGGAGTTGGTGGATGCTTTAGTCCAGGTGTGGGAGGAGATCCCTCACGAGACCATCCGTCGCGCTCATCAGGAGCATGGCCAGAAGTTGTAGGGAGGTCATACAGCATACCTCCCAAATTTGGAAGACAGGAAAGAGGATTAAAGGCTGCGGCGCGTGTTGCGCACCGCTGAAAATTTTAGACCACCGCCCCGACAACACCCATTTCACAGCTAATCACACCCATATTCTCACCCCAAGCGTAACCATTTAGCACTGCTGATCACACTGACTGGTAATGAGGGCACAGTGGCTGGTACTGAGGAAAAGAAAGAAAGAGCAGCGAGAGAGAAAGAACAAACAGAGAAAGAAAGAGAGGAAAGAAAGAAAAGAGAGAAAGAAAAACAGAGAGAAAAAAGAACAGAGAGCGAGAAGGAAAGAACAGAGAGCGAGAAAGAAAGACTAGAGAGAGAGCCATAGGCGTAGCTAGGGTTTTGGTTTAGTGGGGGCAAAACTTCTGAGTGGGCCCATCATCAAGAACCTCAGCAAATGACCGCGCTGTTGGCCAAAATAATCTATATATAAAAAGACCAATATTGATATTACCGCCATATGGTCTGTGTTAAATAATACCAGTCCTACAGAACATATAGATTACAGCACAGGTACAGATAATGACTTACCGCTGATGTTCTTTCTAATGGAATTGTTCACTTTTCATGTCTTTTCCATCTGGCCCACACCGACATGACGACTTCTCCAGCCAGGACTCGACTGCACCCCCATTAAAAAAAAAATAAAAAAAAAACTCACCTCCCGGCTCCTGTGCTGCTCACTGTTCTCCCTCTCAGCGTCTGACAGCGGGCGCCGGCAGGTGATGTTATTGCGCCCGCTGTAATACGCTGAGAGGGGGATTATGGGAGAGAAGGAGCGCTCGCTCCTTCTCTCTCCATGCGGTCAGCTTTATCTGCTGGATGCCGATACAGCTGACCCTCCGATGATGGGTGGGGGGCCCACTGCTGGCACCGGGCCCCCCCAACGCCTGTTCAGGCCCATAGCTTCCGGGCGGCAGAGCAGGGAGAGCGATTCTCCCTGCTCTGCCGCAGAATGTAACTGTATCGTAGCTCCGGGTGGGCCCCCTCAGAGCGCGGGCCCCGGGGCCACCGCCCCCTCTGCCCCGTGACCTATCCTTTCAAATCAGGGCCCACCACGCAGGAGCTGGGGCCCACCGTAGGTTTCTCCGGTGTCCCGGTGCCTCAGTCCGACCCTGCTTGCCAGCCTGATAATACCAGGCCACAGCAGTCTGCATATCTTGGCTGGTTAACAAAAATAGAGTATCCCCTCGAAAAAAATTTGGCGTGGGGTCCCCCCTATTTTTGTTAACCAGCCAGATGAAGCAGACCGCTGAGGCCTGGTTTTTCAGGCTGGTAAGGATCCAATATCCATGGACCTTGCCAGCCTGATAATACCAGGCCACAGCAGTCTGCTTAGCTTGGCTGGTTAACAAAAATAGGGGATCCCCTCGAAAAAAAAAACGGCGTAGGGGTCCCCCTATTTTTGTTAACCAGCCAAGTAAAATGCAGACTGCTGCGGCCTGGTATTAAAAGACTGTCAAGGCCCATGGATTTTGGCCCTCAACAGCCTGATAATACCAGGCTACAGCAGCCCCACATTTGGCGCATCAAAAGATGTGCCAATTGTGGCACTTTACCCGGCTCTTCCCACTGCCCTGTAGCGGTGGCAAGTGGGGTAATAAGGGGTTAATGTCACCGTTGATTGCACGGTGAGAATAAGCCCGGTTAATAATGGAGAGGTGTCAATAAGACACCGATCCATTATTACTCTCAAAGTTTTTAAATGTATAAAAAAAAAGACACAGCAAGAAAAAAGTATTTTAATGAAATAAAAGAGACAACATAGTTTTCATTTCTTTTATTATACTCTCATTCCTGCGACGCCATCGATCTCCTGTAAAAAAGAAAAAAAACAAACCAACAGTATACCACCTGTCCGACGCAGTCCATAGTAACGACAGTCCCACGACGATCCAGCTCTGCTACATCGCAATGACAGGCAGAGCCTGTCATCTCGACGCAGCACAGCTGATTACCTGCTTCCCCGGCGGTGACATCATCGGACTGACTGCTTTACGGCCGGGATTACCCAGCAGTCACTGCAGTTATCGCGAGAAACTGCATGTGACCGCCGGGGAAAGATGATGGCGGCCATCAAGCAGTCCAGCCCGTGACCGCCGGAGATCTTCTGCCAGGTAAGTGCCGCTGACTCCTGACAGACCCGACCGACGGACACTGACAGTGACAGTGACAAATCCGATTCCGGTATCCGATAAGACGAAAATATCGGAACTAAGTATCGAAAGTCCGATAGAGCTAATATCGGCTGATACCCGATACTTGCGGTATCGTACCGCTCAACACTACTCACAAGGTATTGAGGATAGAAAAAGACTTAATTGTTTTCAAATTTCAATCAGAGTCTCTTTTGTGTTGGTAGACAGGGATGATCAGTCCCGTGGAAGTTCGGATTCTGGTACCAAAACTGTACACGAACTTGAATCAGAACCCGAAACCCATTGAAAACAATGGAGACCCGAATATTTGAGCTTCAAAATATTCTCTCTCCTCCCGGACTTCCCCGACACTCCGAACAATGCAACAGCCTTCTGGGAGAAGTCTGTGTTTGGCATTTAGCACCGTACACTAACTGTCCAATATGAAACCTCATGGTATGGGTTAGCTCAACTTTATTAGTGAACAAAAATCTCAGTTCAGATGAAAGAAAAAGGCACTTTTTGTAAGCATCAATTGTTCCAAACAGAATATAATTCTTCCTTTCAGTTAGGGTTGTACCAAAAAGTTCAAAATTAAAAGTTTCCTCTGGGAAACTATTATTATATATGTAGCAAGAGCACATATGGGGAATAAAACATCTTTAATGTTGATCTTTGAGTAATGTTACTTAGAGATCAGGATTCTAGAACTTTTACTTTTCTTTTGTACAATATTTACCTAAACTTTAGCTCCCATTTATTAATCAAGAGGTAAATTATAGAGTTACTTTCTAGAAAAATATTTAGAGTTGAGAGTCCTCAGTGGTTGATACCTTTTAATGGCTAACTGAAAAGATGGTAACAAATTGCAAGCTTTCGAGACTATTCAGGTCTCTTCATCAGGCTGAACTAATACAAAATCTGAAGAATCACATATTTATACACAAAAACACAGAAAAAATGCAATAGGTAAGACAAGTGACGTGAAGCAGAATAGTCATTATGGCAGAGGGATGAGCATAAATATTGGAACAGTTCATAGATAAGGAGAGAAAGTTTTATTACCCTCTGATTGGGGTCTGGTAATGTTTTGTGATGTTTTCACAGGGTATTTGGAGTAAATTCCTTAATTGATGTAATAGGCCATAAAACCATGTGACAGGTTCATTCCAGCATTAAGAGTGTCAAAGGTCACCATCAATTTGTATTCGCAAATTCTTCTCTGTCTCTGAGATGTGAATCTGCTTCTTAGTACCAGTATTTTCATATCTGACATGCTATGATCAGGGGAGCAAAAATGTTTTGCCACAGGTAGATCCATTCTTTTTTCTCTTATTGTGTGGCGATGAGAATTCATCCTTGTTCTCAGTTTTTGCCCGGTCTCCCCCACATACAGACCCCCAGTTGGACATTTAGTACATATAATTAGGTACACAACATTAGATGTGATGCAGCTGAAAGTACCTGGTATCTTGTAGTCCTGATGTGAGTTGGGGATCTTTATCTTGTCCGTGGTCATTATAAATGGACAGGTTTTGCATTTCTTCTGATTGCAAGGCAAGGTTCTTGCAGCTGTTGGGGAGGACAGGGAACTTCTGACAATGATGCTTCTTAGATTTGGGGGCTGTCTAAAACACAGTAGTGGGGGGTCTGGAAATATGGATTGTAACCGGGCATCTTTTTGTAGTAAAGGTTGTAGTTTCCGTGCAGCTCCCCTTAGCACCTCCAGATTTGGATTGTAGGTGACCACTAGAGGCACCCGGTTATTTTCTTCTTTAGCTTTGTAATGTAGCAGGTGATCCCTTGATATTCTGGTGGCTCTTGTAATTTGGTTTTCAATTGTTCTTGGATGGTAGCCCTGATTTAAAAAGGTCTTTCTAAGGCGACCAAGGTGTTCATCTCTATCCATGGGGTTGGAACATATACGGTTGTATCTGATGGCTTGGCTGTAGACAATAGAGTTTTTTATGTGTTTTGGATGGAAACTGTCCCATTTAAGGTATGTTGGATGGTCGATTGGCTTCTGATACAGGGATGTCTCTATTTCATTGTCCTTCAGTTTAATGATGGTGTCCAAAAAGTTAATTTCAGTGCTGGAGTAGTTAAGTGTTAAGTTGATGGTGGGATGAAATTGATTGAACTGTTCGTGGAACGTCTTTAGCTGTTGCTCAGTCTCCGTCCAGATGATTAAAATGTCATCAATGTAGCGGTAGTAGGCCCGAGGCCTGGTGGGACATGAGGACAGAAAGTCGCTTTCAAGCTTGGCCATGAAAAGATTTGCATACTGTGGAGCCATTTTACTTCCCATCGCTGTGCCAGTCTCCTGTAAATAGATCTTGTTGTCAAATTCAAAGTAATTGTGGGTGAGGATGAATTTTGTGAGTTTCACCACAGAATCAGCATCATTCGCGGTGTTTTTCATGAAGTCTTTGCAGGCATTTAATCCATCCTGGTGTGGGATATTAGAGTACAAGTTACTTTCTGTTATTAGTGCTCTGTAGAAAATTAAGACAACTGATCTTTATGAAAGTCTAGGAAATTACTAACTACTTGCAATAACCGACCGACCTGTAGCGTCAGATTCAAATATCTAAGAATATAACAGATAAACAGTAAACACCATAAAGAGACTCTAATGTTAAAATATAACCTTTAATAGATACACTCGTGGTCAAAATTGTTGGTACCCCTCATTTAATGACAGAAAAAAACACAATGGTGACAGAAATAACTTGAATCTGGCAAAAGTAATGATAAATCAAAAATCTATGAAAATGAACAAATGAAAGTCAGACATTGCTTTTCAACAGGCTTCCACAGAATTTTAAAAAATAAAACTCATGAAATAGACCTGGACAGAAATGATGGTATCCTTAACTTAATATTTTGTTGCACAACCTTTTGAGGCAATCACTGCAGTCAAATGATTCCTGTAACTGTCAATAAGACATCTGCACCTCTCAACCGGTATTTTGGCCCAATCCTCAAGAGCAAACTGCTACAGTTATTTCATGTTTGAAGGTTGCCTTTTCCAGACGGCATGTTTCAGCTCTTTCCAAAGATGCTCAATAGGATTTAGGTCAGGGCTCATAGAAGGCCACTTCAGAATAGTCCAATGTTTTCCTCTTAGCCATCCTTGGGTGTTTTTAGCTGTGTGTTTTGGGTCATTATCCTGTTGCAAGACCAATGACCTGCGACTAAGACCAAGCTTTCTGACACTGGGCAGCACATTTCTCTCTAGAATCACTTGATAGTCTTGAGATTTCATTGTACCCTGCACAGATTCTAGAGACAATGTGCCAGATGGAGCAAAGCATCTGGTAGTTTAATAATGCTGAAATTATGTGGCGAACAACATTGAGGTTTTCCTTGTGGGGTATGCTGCTTATTTTAATGTGTTAATGTTGTCCTAGTAAATTGAAAGTGAGATGTATGAGATGGGTAAAAGTCTGACATAGCTGAATCTGTGATAGTCAGGAAGTTTTTTATGGACATGTGAATCCTGTGTCTGTTTGCCATAGTCATTATGTAAAATAGTAGACTATGTACAGTACAGACCAAAAGTTTGGACACACCATCTCATTCAACGATTTTTCTGTATTTTCACGACTATGAAAATTGTAGAATCACACTGAAGGCATCAAAACTATGAATTAACACATGTGGAATTATACATTACACTTTACGAAAAAGTGTGAAACAACTGAAAATATGTCTTATATTCTAGGTTCTTCAAAGTAGCCACCTTTTGCTTTGATTACTGCTTTGCACGCAGAAAAGGTGACCGGATGGACTCTGCATGCCTGGTTCCCACCGTGAAGCATGGAGGAGGAGGTGTGATGATGTGGGGGTGCTTTGCTGGTGACACTGTTGGGGATTTATTCAAAATTGAAGGCATACTGAACCAGCATGGCTACCACAGCATCTTGCAGCAGCATGCTATTCCATCCGGTTTGCATTTAGTTGGACCATCATTTATTTTTCAACAGGACAATGACCCCAAACACACCTCCTGACTGTGTAAGGGCTATTTGACCAAGGAGAGTGTTGGGGTGCTACGCCAGGTGACCTGGCCTCCACAGTCACCAGACCTGAACCTAATCGAGATGGTTTGGGGTGAGCTGGACCGCTCACCGCTTTAATTTTGAATAAATCCCCAACTGTGTCACCAGCAAAGCATCCCCACACCATCACACCACCTCCTCCATGCTTCACGGTGGGAACCAGGCATGTAGAGTCCATCCGTTCACTTTTTCTGCGTGCAAAGCAGTAATCAAAGCAAAAGGTGGCTACTTTGAAGACCCTAGAATATAAGACATATTTTCAGTTGTTTCACACTTTTTGTAAAGTGTAATGTATAATTCCACAGTGTTAATTCATAGTTTTGATGCCTTCAGTGTGATTCTACAATTTTCATAGTCATGAAAATACAGAAAAATCTTTGAATGAGATGGTGTGTCCAAACTTTTGGTCTGTACTGTATATAAGGTAAAAGTAGCTGAAACAGGAATGATAAGTGTGATGTAGGCACCGATAAAATGGAAGACAATGACTTGTCTGGAAGTAGAAAGCAAGATGCTAGAGTGGATTGGATTATGTGATGATTGTTTTTTACAGAAAGAGACTGCCTTACAGAAGTCCATGCAGCAGTCTGTAACAGAAACAGCTTTCAACGAAGTGTAAAATAAGAACCATTTTTGAGTGAATCAAGCAAATCAAATTTCAAAACATTAAATTTAGATGGAATCTGCAGATTTCAGGAAATTCGCATCAAATGGACTTTATCTTCTCCAGTTGACACCATATGAACTGCTATAGGGTTTGAGAAATGGCATATCATACCATGTCTCTCATAAGACTCTGGAATTCACTGGATAAAGACTGAAGATACTTTCTTTTTAAGGAAAAGTTTCCTAAATGTCCTCAATTCTGTTCCTTGAGTACTAATTAATAGTATGTACATTGCGAGAATGTTTATTAAGTAAAGATGAGCAAATGTTTTTGCATTTGATCGAATTCTCCTCAAATTTTTCAAAAATTTAGATTTTACAAAACCTAAACATTTTGCAATTTGCTCTGCATAAATTCAGCAAAATGACAATCAGGCTTTTAGCTGAATTATAGAAGACTGGCCAACATGTAAAATAAATAAATAAAAAATAATACCCATCTTCCCAGCAGCCTGCATTCTGGTTCTATGTGCTTCTCCTCTTTTATTTCCCCTATCACATCCAGCCTCTCTGGCTTGCTTCACAGGCTCAGATGCCTCTGTGTGATGTCACATCGCATGTTGAGATGTCCCATGAGACACTGACTATTCATGGAATGACGAATGTTGCAACGTTGTGAAGTCATACTGTGAGTGTGACAGCACGCTGTGCAGTGATATCTAATTGAGGCAAACAAACGAGAGATGGGCACAATGGTGGAAAGTTAAAAGTATAGGTGTGGTTGACCATATGGGCAGTATGTGTGGACAGCAAGACAAGTGAGAGGTGGGTGAATAGTAAGGTATTTATTTCTTTTTTCTTTTTATTCTACATTTATTATGCTTTATGGTCTGTAGAGAACCCAAAGTATAAAAAAAGAATATTCAATTTGCATGTAATAATTTCTTTCACATTTTGAGCGATTTGCCGAATTGGAATCCTGGCAGATTAACTTATTTCTACTATTAAAAAATACACATGTACAGAATGACTTTCCCTAGAACCAAAATATAATATTAATATTTTTAATTAAAAGTGTTGTCTAGACTTTGGAATAAAGTCTTCAGTTACTTTATGTCACGGCACGCTGTAGAGTGCAGTGTGCATACTGCCACAATGCTTCAGTATTCCTGGTACGAGTTGTTGGTCATGTGAACACATGTACGGTATGCAATTTGCATAACTGGGATCACATGCTGACTAGACATGTTTGACTTCACTCAATAGAAAGGAGTTGAGAGTAGCTAGATGAGACTAGTCGGAATGCGACAGCAAGCAAGTAAATCGCAAATACTGTAGGCGTGCTCTCTGCTCGCTCGCACTTGAAATACTTGGGAATCGTGATAGCTTGCTGTCACAATGCTGCAACCTCAGGCACATAGAGTAACAGCAGACTTTTATGCCAAGTCTGGATAACCCCTAAGATTATTTTGTTCTTGGAATGCTAATTTTGTACAGATCCTTAATAGTAGAGGTGATTGAGTCTGCCAATATTCAAGTTTGGCAAATAACTTGAATTTGAAAGTAAACTTTTGTCATCCCCTGAACACCCCCTCTAATTTATTTAAAACTGCTTATATTTACCGTATACAAGCAATTATACACTGCCCGTCCCTGCTGTCTATGAATGCTTGGCATGCAGAACTGTTTACACTTCCAACAGCGTTTGATGATTGGTAGAAGTGAAATAATTTTTAATTTCTACTTAATGTAATATTTTAAATTAAGGCTGAACCTACTAGTGCAAAGTTACACAGTTGCAACATCTGTTTTTTCTTATTAAACTTTGTTTGTAAGTCTAATGCATTCTTCATTTTTCATGCGCAGAATACATAGCATGACGCATCTGCCTCTTTGGAAAAGAGCGGCTTACATATGAAAAGCACAAATTAATTAGGCCCTTCGGTGCTTAGCGCCAAACAGATGGCTGAAATTAGATTATTTGTCCGCAGGAATTTTGCCATTGTGCAACTAATAATATATTGTGAATTGACGTAGATCTACGTTTTATACAGCAAGGCTTCACAACTCAGAACTTCAAAACTAAACAAAACTCTATTACGTATCTTAAAAAATGAAATTCTTCATTTTATATTTACAAATGTGCACACATCAGTTAAAGGGAATCAGTCAGCAGTTTTTTCTTCTGTTTAACCTTAGAAGAGTATAAAAGAGTGCAAGTAAACCTGTTTCCAAATATGTGTTACTTACTGGCTGGGTGTTGTAGTTTCAATACAATTAGTGTTTTATCATCAAGAGATTATCAGTGTCTGACTAGGGCACTTGTGCACATCAATCAGGCTAATTTGTGTAACCTCGCCTCCAACACTGATTGGCAGCTTTCTGACTACACAGGAAGTTGCCAATCAGTGGGGTTATACATAGCTTAGCAATATGACCACTGCTACATCTATAACAGATGAAATGGGGATGCTATCAAAAGTGCACCAAGTAGCTCAGTATGTGATACATCATTGGAATCAGGGTCTCTTGCTGTATGTTATTCTGCTATAAGATTACATTAAAAAACAGCTGATAAATGCACTTTAAGTAGTAAGTATCTTAGTGAAAGAGCATAATATAGTATATCTCAAAACTTTATAAAAAAAACTAAAAAATTAAAACAAATATAATGATATGCAATCAACCAAAGTGATTTTTTTTAATTCAGACAATGTGCCACATACTTAGAGGTGGTATCTGATATGGCAACCCAGTACCTTTCATTTGAGCAATATAAATAAATTATGAAGCATTAAACAGAGATATAAATTTTTGGTCAGGCAAATATATATACCCCAGATTCCAAAATTGATGCAAAAACCAGTTGTAAAATAATTTTGCACCATTCATTTTAGCAAAGTTCTGATTTCATTTAAATAAAAAATGGTTGTCAAGGCACTTTGTGCTATTTCTGCACACAGCTCAGTTCTGTTTTGACCTCATCTGAGAAAGAATCATTTACCTGGCAATCAACTGTTCTTGCAGCTTGGAAACAGTCCATACCTAGCGTCCAAGCCTTTACACCAAAAAGCCATAGCAGACCAACTGTAGCCATTATATTGGAATATTGCATTTACAGCAAATTCTATGGGAGGATTTGAGCATCGATTCCGTGCCTATATCCTTATAAAATCTAAGATTTTACATTCCTTGCATGTAATGGGGTTTTTTGTAACCTTATTCACATGATTTAGAAAAAAAGAATATCATTTTTTTAATCCACTTCTGGGGAAAAAAATTGCAAGAGTATTATTTCTCTGGATTCTCTCTAGAAAACTGATTTGGAGCCATTGATTGAGAATGGGGGTAATTCTTTCTCAGATGCTGGACATCGATGTCACATCTGCCATCTGTAAAATATAGCTTGCATTTGTCATAGACAAATCTATAAGGTATAAACATACCCATACAGTAAAGTTTCTCTATCCACGTTCACCTGGAAGCTCTAAATAGAGCATTTAAGGACAGGCTTTGTACCAACTATTTAGACTATCAGATCCATGGGGGGACCTGGCCTTTGCCTTTACCCTTTAACTTCTGTACAGGGAAGAGGGCTTATACAAGGAAGAGTTTTTAAAGTAACTGCTGGCCGGTAAAGCAGACTGGCATGATTGGTCAGGTCACTGAACTAGAAGGTACAAACAATGGACTATATCAGAAGCCATGAGAACAGTCAGTAAATGGTCCAAGGTTTGAAACAGGACAAATCACTAGAAGTAACTGAGCTGAGCAGAGAGATATAGACCAGATTAAAAAATATCTATAATTGTGAGATTCATAGATTCAACTTTTAAATAGACATGAGCTCTGCTCAGGGTTCCCAGTAGGAAGTCTATACTAGACAAGCAGAGAGTTAACCCTATGGCTTCATCATGTCCCAGAGACTTAAACAGGGCTGCCTCATTGTTGCCATGCTTGTCCCTAAATGAAGGTGTGACGGTGACTAGTGATAAAAGTGGAAACAGAGGGGGTAGGTACTGACATGGAAGTTAACCATATGTATCTACAATACATATGAATGGGGACTGTGTTATGAATGTGCTAGAGATGGTTTCTGAGCAGAGGCTCCCTCTGGTGGTTACAGACAGTACTGAACCTTTCAGCGAGGAATGGCAATCTGGGTTCACTGACTGGTCTGATATAAGGGAGGTTTCTTCCATGATGGTTGCCGGTGATCAATTGTTCTTGTCTCAATTGTTGTTCCTGGTTCATTTGGAAGTTGCTGAGTCTTGCTTGCATCTTCTGCTATCAGATATTTTCTGCTTTTATTTTTGTGCTTGCTTTTTGTATAGTTCCCTGCACTTCTGTGGAGGTCAGCCAGGTCCCCTCCGGGGGCTTGTGCTCCTCTCAGTTTATCTGAAGCCACTGTTATTTGTTCATTTGCTTTTTCCTGTTTTTTCAGTGGCTGCGGCTTAGTTTTGTTACAGCAGAGATCTGATTTAGGTGGTAGAGATCGTGTGATCTCAGGTGTTTTTGCAATCAGAAGAGTTGGTATTTTTTAGGGTTTATTTTGGATTGCAGTGAGAATCCTTTCCTGTACTTTTCTGTCTCGACATATTGGGCCCCAGTGTTTGCTCATTCTATTTTCTGTCTGTATCCGTGCTTCTTCTTGTCTAACCGCCATTACATGTTTGGGGGCTTCCTATTTTCTTTGGGGATCTGCTCTGGGGCAGATAGCTTTCCTCTTTCTGCCTTTAGGTGTAGTTATCTCTCAGGCTGTGACGAGGCGTCTAGGATCAACGTAGGAACGCTCCATGGCTACCTCTAGTTGTGTGGTTACTTCAGGTTACTGCAATTCAATAGGTTCCAGCCTCTCTGGTGTATTACCGTATTTGCTTTTTCTCCTCAGCTACCAAGACACAACAGGACTGTTTTAATTGAAAAGAATAGTTTTGGCATAATCAATCTTTACACTGCGGCTCTCCACTGAGCTGTCATCGAAATACTTCTCTTACAATGCCTATAGCACCTCAATAGAGGGCATAATTTTGTAACTACTGCCTTCATTATTGTCAAATGAAACTACCATAGAAAACCTATGGTCTACTTGATTTATTTGTGCCTACAATAATGGAAAGAAAGCATTTACATCATATGTGACTTTTCCATATTAGTAACATTAATTTCTTGGAGAAGATACCAAAGCTTTTTAGCAGATACTAACTATGGGGAGATCATAACCGAACTAAAAAATGCAAATATGCCTTATATAAATGTGAAATCTACCACTAGAAAGCAATCATTCACCAGATATCTGTAAAGTGCTCTTCATTAAGCGATGCAGTAGTGCAAGAGCCTTCAAAAGCACATGCACCTCTCAACCAATCAACCTATAATTGGAATATATTAAGCAATTTGTAATAGTGCACAGATCTCATGTTTGGGGGGTTGCATTATATAAAGTGATAAAAGAATCTTTATAAAAAATAATTTTTACTATTATTGTAAAAGCTGCAAAAATTCACCCTGATAGCATGTGCTTCTGTCATGTGACGAGAGCCTGTCTGTCGTCAACAGAACAACATTTACTTGACTGGCGATTGCCAAATCGTCTGTGATTTGCATGGTTACTAGGAGGAATATGCCAGCTTTTGCACATTTAATGACCTCAATTTCCAATTCTCTATTATATCTGCATTATCAGCTATGACAAAAAGATTTTAGTCCTTTATCTGCCCCCTACTGAAAAAAGCAGCAATACAAGTTTCAGTCTAGTAATAAACATTGTAGAAAAAAATATTTATTTTCCTCTCAAATGTTTTCTGTATCACAAAGAGCATGTAAATGTTCTATATTATTCTGGCTGCTCTCTGACCTCCAGATAGCAGGGCACACCAGCTGTTCAATCCATTTGCAGTCATAAGCCTTCAGCAAAGATTCAACCATAACCCAAATCGGCAGTAAACAAACATTAAATAATCAAGCCAGTGATTGTGTCATTTTAGAAAAGTATTGTATATCCAATAGCTGTTAGTGCTGTTATGTGCATAATCCAAGGCTGCATATTGGATTTTTCATTTTGGATATGAGTCTAATGGACGCTTCCAAAGAACACGAGAAGATATAAAAGCGATAAAAGCAAGAGGTGAGGCAATCAATACCACAGGTTTATAGTTTTACCTAAACTCTAATTCTATTCTCTTTTTTTAGTACAAGTTTATGTGTTTTTTAGAGCAAATAAAGATAATTGCGCAAAAAACATTCAAAGCCATATGATAACGTCTGACAGTGTTCTAGAAATGTTTTAGGCAGGTGTGGAAAAATTGCTATAGTAAGAATGCTTTTAAAAATAGAAGTGTTAGTTTCTCTTTATCAATTAACAAAGCGGAAAGTGAATGAACAAAATAGAAATCTATATCATAGAATGTGATTTTCTGTATTTTTTTTAAGATTCTGTCTCTCATAGTTGAATTGTACCTATGATAAAAATTCCTGACCTCTCTCCATTTAT
Source organism: Oophaga sylvatica (assembly GCA_033576555.1). Classification (NCBI taxonomy): domain Eukaryota; kingdom Metazoa; phylum Chordata; class Amphibia; order Anura; family Dendrobatidae; genus Oophaga; species Oophaga sylvatica. The sequence goes on from JARQOD010000008.1 coordinate 48,960,633, forward strand.
TGGAGGTGGGAAAACCTACAAAATCAGCCATGTATTAAATAATAATTTTCCCCACTGTATATCAAATTTTCACACAAGTCCTAAAAGTAGATAAACTAACCAAATATAACAAATGAGTCAAAAATATTAGACTTTGTCAATCTTTCTAATGAGGAAAATGATCCAATATCATGTCTGTGAGCAACATTTGAATTTAGGATTAGCAAATTAGAGTTTGGTGCATAAATCAATGGGATGACAATCAGGTTTGAGTGGGTGACCTGTTTTACTTAACAAACAGAGATTTATCAAGTAAAATTTTCACAAAAACATGTTTGTGAATGTAAATCATGTTATGAATAAAGGAGATTTCTGGGTATCTCAGAAGAAGAGGTGTTGATGCTGCTTCAGACCAAAAAAAGGTTACACAGTTATCTCTAAAGAGTTTGGACCCTCTCTTGAAGTGGTCAACTAACAAAGTTCACTCCAAGACCAAAGCAATAACTAACCTATGAGGTCACAACAAA
>JARQOD010000008.1:48961238-49030354 GCA_033576555.1 Oophaga sylvatica
AAAATGATGCAAAGTCTTCCACCATTTTGCTGAATCTACATGAAGCAACATTACAAAAATGCCCATTTTTTTGTATATATGAGTAGAATTTAATTCCACAAAAATAAATTTGCTCATCTATATTAATTTGATTACTTTATATGACATTTTTGCACTATGGATTGCCTTTTTGCTTTATTTTTATTTAGAATAATTTATTATACTTTTAAGAAAAATCTAAGAAATATTTTCTCGTACAATTTTAGTTACAATTTATAATAAAAAGTAAAATCACTGGTGATTACAACACAATGTATAGAATATATTTACTGTATTTGTATTCATATACTGTATATTCATTTTTTTAAGATTTGTACTTGTTCGTGCCTCGATTCTTACAATATATGACTTCTTTGCAAACAAAATTATTCATTATACATTGTGGATTAATGATTTGAAACATAATGTCCTTTCGAGAGGATCTCTAATTGCTTTACTTTCACTAAGGAGGTTTAATTCATCTTTTTACTATAAAATCTTGATAGGTAATAAAACTATAATTCCCTGCACAAACATATTTAACTAGATTACTACTATGAAATTAGAAGGATTATGTTCCACTCCTTGTGGTAAAATAATCATTTGGGCTGTTATGCTGGTTAAACTTCTGAAAAACATTGAGTACATTTATTGGTTCCCACTGAGTTAATTTAGCCTTCATGTTGCCTTACAATTAACTCGCAACTTTATAATGTTTTGTAATAGCCAAGGGACATGTATTGCAATTTCCTTATCTAAATGAAGCCGCGGAATCAGGAGTCACTCATAGATATATCATTTTTATTAATCTACTGCATGAGGCACTGTATGGAAGATCACCATTCAAATTTTAAAACACTGATGATGCCTTTTACTTAGGTTGTACAGATTTTTAAATTTCTCTAAACATTCCAGATTTTCCATATTAAACACCAAGGAAAACACTGTAAATTAAAGTGTTTTATTAGTAACATTCTTAGTAACAACTAGACATTGAGTAGAGTAGTGCTCGAGGAGGTACTTAAAGTCATAGGAATTCAAAGAGCCCCATATAGGCATTTTCTGTGTTATGCATCTCCTCAGATCCTCCACAAAGCATGATTCAGTATATCAATTTTGCAATTTTAGTTTTAAATGGCCACTAAACTTTAACCACTTTCCAACATTGGGCGTACATTTATGCCGATGTCGGACACCCTCCCTTTGATATGGTCTCCGGCGGTGAGCCCACATCTTTCCCAGCACATTTCAGCTGTTTTGAACAGCTTGCATGTGCCTGGAACAGCCACAGGTGGAATCGCAATCCACCCGAAGCTATTAACCCGTTAAATGCCACTGTCAGCATTTAACATACACTTCCAGAAATCGTGCCGGAAATCCGCCCACCGATCACCCCGTCACGTGATCACTGGTCACCGGTGGGTTGACATGACAACCAGAGGTCTACTGGAGATCTTCATGGTTGTCAGTGCTGGATTGCTATGAGCGCAGCCTGGTGGTCTGCACTCATAGCAAGTCAGCAATTCTACTACATACAGATGATCTGAGCATCGCCTGTATGTGGAAGAGCGGTTCAGGTTATGGCAGGTTCTAGTTTCTCATAGAGACTACTGAAGCATGCCAAAAGTGAAAAAAAAAGTTTTTAAAAATATAAAAATTTTTTAAAAATTATAAAAGTTTAAATCACCCCACTTTCGCCCTATTCAAAATAAAGCAATAAAAAAAAATCAAACATGCACATATTTGGTATTGCCGCATTCAGAATCACCCAATCTATCATTTAAAATTAAGGATTAACCTGATCACTAAATGGCATAGCGAGAAAAAAAGTAAAAATGCCAGAATTACTTTTTTTGTTGCCGCTACATTGCATTAAAATGGAATAACGGGCGATCAAAAGATCGTATCTGCACCAAAATGGTATCAATAAAAACGTCAGCTCAACATGCAAAAAATAAGTCCTCACCTGATCCGAGATCACGAAAATTGGAGACGCTATGGGTATCAAATAATGGCGAAATTTTTTTTAACAAAGTTTGGAATTTTTTTACCATTTAAATAAAGAGAACTTATATTTGTTTGCTACTGTATCTATGAAATTTTAATGACCTGGAGAATCATAATGGAAGGTCAGTTTTAGCATTTAATGAACCTGGTAGAAACAATAAAAAAAACAACTGTGAGATTGCACTTTTTTTTTAATTTCACCACACTTGGAATTTTTTTTCCCATTTTCCAGTACAAGTTATGTTAAAACCAATGGTGTCATTCAAAAGGTCATTTTGACCAAAAAATAAAAAAAAGTTATGGCTCTGGGAAGAAGGGGAGCAAAAAATGAAAATTCAAAAACAAAAATACCTCTGGTCATTAAGGGGGTAAATGACACAGTGGAGTTAGAAGTTTATAGTTGATTGCTTAAATATGTACAACAATTAATAATATTAATTAATACAAAAAACAAATTAGTATTGTCTGCACTTAAATTTATGTTTATAGTATAAAATAATGACACATTTGGTTTATCATGTAGAATTTATACAAATTAAACAAATACATGCAAAATTAATTGATATTTTATCAATATATAAAATAATTCAATGTAATATAAAATAAATACATAATTGATATAAAATTATATTAATAAAGTGCAATGTACAGTATATACCAATGACAACAATGACTAAATAATCAAATGCTTTATATTCAACAAATAGTTGTGTATGATGGCACAAGTTTGAATTGGTAGTAAACACTGGTTGGACTGAGAAAGTAAGTAAAAAATTATTAAAATAATAATGTCTAATTGGTATAGATAGAAAAAACTTTCTTGCACACCTTTTTTGAATGACGACTTCCTGCTCCCCTGCAATGCATACCAATGCACGTTTAACATACTGATCGACAGAGAGTGACCAAAAAGGCTGTGCTTGCGTTAAAGAACTCAATAGAAGATGAATGCATTCCTAGGTCGACTCAGAATGATATATATAGAGTTTATTGGCAATTGGAAGCTTCACAGCTCTGAGATTTGAAGCAAATTTATTTACCCCAAATACATTTTTGGGGAATATTCAGTAAAAAAGTCAAATTTGAATTTCAAATAATCTGCTCATCTCAAGAACCAGTTTAAACAGGATATGTTTACGGACCAATGCAGACTTTTTGTGGTAGCCTGAAGAGGGTGGTAGAAGAGGGATAATGGGGTGACTGGCTATGGGAAAGTTTGTAAACTCTCACTGCACAAGGAGCATTATTTTAACTGTCCCTTATAAATAGTGTGTTGTATTTTATTTTCTGTAAGGTTCTATTGGGTTGCAAAGCAATATTAACAGAAACCCTGAGATAACCGACTTGCACTGAACACAAAGCTGTTATCATTTTACTAAATATTTTATGGATGAAGATCTAGGGAAAAATATTTATGGAAAATTACATTTTATATCCCCTCTATATAATACTAATTCACACTTTTTTTCTTGATTTCTTTTTATATGCAAAATATGTTGCACTTTAATTACTGACATTTATAAAAGCAGGAAAGCTTTAATCTTGCAGTAGATCATCAGTATGGTTTATTTCCCAAACTTACGTCTGCTCTATGCTTTAAATACACCAGTGCAAATATTTATTAAGCCTCAGCTCATAGACTACTGAAAACAAAAAAACAAATGAAAACCCCATTACTATCGCAGAAGTTCTTTATTTCATAGTTTTAATCTGAATATGGACAAGTCTTATGATTGTTGTGCTGGAACTCTCAAAGCTAAACTTAAATTATGTGAATCGTTTTTGTTGTGATGTCAACAAAATTTAACCATAGTGAGATTCTCTTAATCCCCCAGACTTCAATGGAACACTAACCTTCCAAGCAAAAATGGTTTCATCTATAGCATGTATTAAGAATTCAGAATATTAAGAGTATAAAAATAAAAGGAAATGATTGACAGTATAACAATAGCTGGGTGTGGTTATTGCAGTTATCGAAAGAAAAGGACTTTTGGTGTTCATAGCACAAGAAACTAAAGGGAACTAATTTCTCTGGCTTTTAAGGTTTGAAACTGCTTGTGGCTATGCCTATAGAACTTACTTGTAAATCTACTATTTCAGTTTTTACCCGATTGTTTTAACCCCTCTCTGACATTAGACGTACTATCCCATCCATAAAACCCGTGCCATTCTGCCCATGGACGGGATAGTACGTCATAGGCGATCAGCTGCGCTCCTGAGGGGAGCGCAGTTAATCGCCGCCGGGTGTCAGCTGATTATCACAGCTGACACCCGTGACTGTGTGTCAGGAGCGGTCACGGACCGCTCCCGGCACATTAACCCCTAGCACACCGCGATCAAACATGATCGCGGTGTACTGGGGGCACAGGGAAGCATCGCGCAGGGAGTGGGCTCCCTGCGCGCCCCCTGAGACCCTCAGACCAGCGCGATGTGATCGCGCTGTTCTGAGGGCTTCCTCCCTCCCAGGACCCGGATCCAAGATGGCGCCGGGGTCCTGGAGGGAGGCGGCTTCCTCAGTGCCTGCTGAGAGCAGGCACTGAGAAGCCTGCATCTATGCCTGTGCGATCGCTGGTGTGACAGAGTGCTGTGCACACTGTCACACCAGCGATTTGATAAAATACAGTGATGTCCCACCCTGGGACAAAGTAAAAAAGTTAAAAAAATAAAAATAAACATGTTATAAAAAAAAATCCAAAATAAAAAAAAAAAAAAAATATTCCCCAATAAATTCATTTCTTCCTGTAAATAAAAAAAACAAAACAATAAAAGTACACATATTTGGTATCGCCGCGTCCGTAACGACCCCCCCTATAAAACTGTCCCACTAGTTAACCCCTTTAGTGAACCCCTTAAAAAAAAAAAAAAAACGAAGCAAAAAATCAATGCTTTATCATCATACCGCAGAACAAAAAGTGGAATAACACGCGATCAAAAAGACCGATATAAATAAACATGGTACCGCTGAAACACATCTTGTCCCGCAAAAAACGAGCCGCCATACAGCATCATCAGCGAAAAAATAAAAAAGTTATAGCTCGCAGAATAAAGCGATGCAAAAATAATTATTTTTTATATAAAATTGTTTTTATTCTATAAAAGCGCCAAAACATAAAATAATGATATAAATGAGGTATCGCCATAATCGTACTGACTCGAAGAATAAAACTGCTTTATCAATTTTACCACACGCGGAACAATAAAAACGCCTCCCCCAAAAGAAATTCATGAATTGCTGATTTTTGTTCATTCTAACCTCCCAAAAATCGAAATAAAAAGCGATCAAAAAATGTCACCTGCTCAAAAATGGTACAAATAAAAACGTCAACTCGTACCGCAAAAATAAGACCTCACATGACTCTGTGGGCCAAAATATGCAAAAATTATAGCTCTCAAAATGTGGCGACGCAAAAAACTATTTTTGCAATAAAAAGCGTCTTTTAGCGTGACAGCTGCCAATCATAAAAACCCGCTATAAATAGTAAATCAAACCCCCTTTATCACCCCCTTAGTTAGGGAAAAATAATAAAATTAAAAAAATGTATTTATTTCCATTTTCCCATTAGGGTTAGGGTTAGGGTTGCGGCTAAAGTTAGGGTTAGGGTTGGCGCTAAAGTTAGGATTAGGGTTAGGGTTGGGATTAGGGGTGTGTTAGGGTTAGGTTTGTGGTTAGGGTTGGGACTAGGGTTAGGGGTGTGTTGGGGTTAGGGTTGGAGTTAGAATTGGGGGGTTTCCGCTGTTTAGGCACATCAGGGGCTCTCCAAATGTGACATGGCGTCTGATCTCAATTCCAGCCAATTCTGCGTTGAAAAAGTCAAACGGTGCTCCTTCACTTCTGAGCTCTGCCATGCGTCCAAACAGTAGTTTATCCCCACATATGGGGTATCAGCGTACTCTGGACCCCAAGAGTTATTGTGCAATTTGTCCTATTTCTTCTGTTACCCTTGGGAAAATAAAAAACTGGGGCGAAAATATCATTTTTGTACAAAAAAAATTATTTTTTTGTTTTTACGGCTGTACATTATAAACTTCTGTGAAGCACTTGGGGCTTCATAGCGCTCACCACACACCTAGATAAGTTCCTTGTGGGGTCTATTTTCCAAAATGGGGTCACTTGTTGGGGATTTCCACTGTTTAGGCGCATCAGGGGCTCTCCAAATGCGACATGACGCCCCCAGACCATTCCATCAAAGTCTGCAATCCAAAACGTCACTACTTCCCTTCCGAGCCCCAACGTGTACCCATACAGTAGTTTTCTCCCACATATTGGGTATCAGCGTACTCAGGACAAATTGGGCAACAACTTTTGGGGTCCAATTTCTCCTGTTACCCCTGTAAAAATAAAATATTGGGGCGAAAAAATCATGTTTGCAAAAAAAAAAGGATTTTTTATTTTTACGGCTGTGCGTTATAAACTTCTGTGAAGCACTTCGGGGTTCAAAGTGCTCACTACACATCTAGATAAGTTCCTTGTGGGGTCTATTTTCCAAAATGGGGTCACTTGTGTGGGGTTTCCACTGTTTAGGCGCATCAGGGGCTCTCCAAATGCGACATGACGCACCCAGACCATTCCATCAAAGTCTGCAATCCAAAACGTCACTACTTCCCTTCCGAGCCCTGACGTGCGCCCATACAGTAGTTTTCTCCCACATATTGGGTATCAGCGTACTCAGGACAAATTGGACAACAACTTTTGGGGTCCAATTTCTCCTGTTACCCTTGTGAAAATAAAATATTGGGGGCGAAAAAATCATTTTTGTAAAAAAAAAAGATTTTTTATTTTTACGGCTGTGCGTTATAAACTTCTGTGAAGCACTTCGGGGTTCAAAGTGCTCACCACACATCTAGATAAGTTCCTTGTGGGGTCTATTTTCCAAAATGGGGTCACTTGTGGGGGGTTTCCACTGTTTAGGCGCATCAGGGGCTCTCCAAATGTGACATGACGCACCCAGACCATTCCATCAAAGTCTGCATATAAAACGTCACTACTTCCCTTCCGAGCCCTGACGTGCGCCCATACAGTAGTTTTCTCCCACATATTGGGTATCAGCGTACTCAGGACAAATTGGACAACAACTTTTGTGGTCCAATTTCTCCTGTTACCCTTGTGAAAATAAAATATTGGGGGCGAAAAAATAATTTTTGTAAAAAAAAAAAAAAGATTTTTTATTTTACGGCTGTACGTTATAAACTTTAGTGAAACACCTGGGGTTCAAAGTTCTCACCACACATCTAGATAAGTTCCTTGAGGGGTCTAGTTTCCAAAATGGTGTCATTTATGGGGTTTTCCACTGTTTAGGCAGATCAGGAGCTCTCCAAACACGACATGGCGTCCAGCCAATTCTGCGTTGAAAAAGTCAGACGGCGCTCCTTCCATTCCAAACTCTGCCATGCACCCAAACAGTGGTTTACCCCCACATATGGGGTATCAGCGCACTCAGGACAAATTGCACAATAACTTTTGGAGTCTTGTTACCCTTGGAAAAATAAAAATTGGGGTGAAAAGATCATTTTTGTGGAAAAAATATGATTTTTAAATTTTTTCGGCTCTACGTTATAAACTTGTGTGAAGCACTTGGGGGTTCAAATTGCTCATCAAAAATCTAGATAAGTTCCTTAGGGGGTCTAGTTTCCCAAATGGGGTCATTTGTGGGGGGTTTCCACTGTTTAGGCACATCAGGGGCTCTCCAAATGCAACATGGCATCCAAACTCAATTCCAGCCAATTTTGGTTGGAAAAAGTCAAATGGTGCTCCTTCCATTCCGAGCTCTGCCGTGCGCCCAAACAGTGGTTCCCCCCCACATATGGGGTATCAGCGTACTCAGGACAAATTGTACAACAACTTATGTGGTCCAATTTCTCCTGTTACCCTTGGGAAAATAAAAAATTAGTGACTAAAAGATAATTTTTGTGGGAAAAAAATAGGATTTTTTATTTTCATGCCCGGGCATTATAAACTTGTGTGAAGCACTTGGGGGTTCAAAGTGCTCACAAAGATCTAGATAAGTTCCTCAGGGCATCTAGTTTCCAAAATGTGGTCACTTGTGGGGGGTTTCCACTGTTTAGGCTCATCTGGGGCACTGCAAACGGAACATGACCCCCATTAACGTCTGCATTCCAAAACGTTACTACTTCCTTTCCAAGCCCTGCCGTGCGCCCAAACAGTTTCCCCCCCACATATGGGGTATCAGCGTACTCAGGACAAATTGGACAACAACTTTTGGGGTCCAATTTCCTTGGGAAAATTCAAAAATTTGGGACTAAAAAATCATTTTTGTGGAAAATTGATTTTTTTTTTTTTCACACCCAGGCTTTATAAACTTTTGTGAAACACTTGAGGGTTCAAAGTGCTCACAACAGATCTAGATAAGTACCTTAGGGGGTCTAGTTTCCAAAATGGTGTCACTTGTGGGGGGTTTCCACTGTTTAGGCGCATCAGGGGCTCTCCAAACGCGACATGGCATCCAATCTAAATTCCAGCCAATTTTAGTTTGAAAAAGTCAAACGTCGCTCCTTCCCTTACGAGCTCTGCCGTGTACCCAAACAGTGGTTTTCCCCCACATATGTGGTATTGGCGTACTCAGGAGAAATTGCATAACAACCTTATCTGTCCATTTTCTCCTTTTGCCCTTGTGAAAATAAAAAAAAGTTTGTAAAAGATAATATTTTGTGGCTAAAAAGTAAAATATTCATTTTTTCCTTCCACGTTGCTTTAGTTACTGTGAAGCACCTGAAGGGTTAATAAACTTCTTGAATGTGGTTTTGAGTACCTTGAGGGGTGCAGTTTTTAGAATGGTGTCACTTTTGGGTATTTTCTGCCATATAGACCCCTCAAAGTGACTTCAAATGTGAGGTGGTCCCTAAAAAAAATGGCTTTGTAAATTTTGCTGTAAAAATGAGAAATCGCTGGTCAACTTTTAACCCTTATAATTTCCTAACAAAAAAAAATTTTAGTTCCAAAATTGTGCTGATGTAAAGTAGACATGTGGGAAATGTTATTTCTTAACTATTTTGTGTGATATATTTCTCTGTTTTAAGGGAATAAAAATTCAAATTTGAAAATTGCAAAATTTTAAAAATTTTCGCCATATTTGCGTTTTTTTCAAAAATAAACGCAAGTTATATCGAAGAAATTTTACCACTAACATGAAGTACAATATGTCACGAGAAAACATTCTCAGAATCGCGAAGACCTGTTGAAGCGTTCCAGAGTTATAACCTCATAAAGAGACAGTGGTCAGAATTGTAAAAATTGGCCCGGTCATTAACGTGCAAACCACCCTTGGGGGTGAAGGGGTTAAAGAAAATTATGGACACCCGTTAGTTGTACATTATTTATTCCTTAAAACATACAGATTTTTCTTTATGATCTATAGAAACTTTATCAATTCTGGTAAGACAATTTCTTAGCTTGTATAGTAATAGTCTAAGATGATATAGTAATACTCTAAAATTATTTTTAATAATTAGTAAAAAATTAAAAGACATATGAATCATTGTTCAACATTAGAAATGATTGAATGCGCCAAGATTTTAATTAGTGGAATCTTGTGGATCTTACGGTGAAATTCTATTTGCAGGGAATTTATTCTTCGTGGATTAAGATGTAGAAATAACATTTCTTCCCCACTCGCTTCCATTCCTGCTGCTCCCTGCCCACAGATTGGTACTCTGCACCTCTTAACTTGACTGTTTTGGAAAACCCCAAGCATCTTCATGCTAAGTGGGACATTTGGGACTTAAGGGGACATTATGACCATAAAATGCACGTAGGCAGAGATGTCCTGCATCTGGACACAGGCAGAACTCTTGATTAGCATGAAGAGACCCAGGGTTTCAGCATGCAGTGGTGGTAAAAAGAAGTGTTGAAGACAGGATGAGAGACAGTGAGCTACCTTCACATGTTGCCCCACATAAAATATAAAAGTAACAAAAGGTGAAGAATCGGCACAGATAAGTAGATACTAGTATTGAGCGATACGATACCGCAAGTATCGGGTATCGGCCGATATTAGCTCTATCGGACTTTCGATACTTAGTTCCGATATTTTCGTCTTATCGGATACCGGAATCGGATTTGTCACTGTCACTGTCAGTGTCCGTCGGTCGGGTCTGTCAGGAGTCAGCGGCACTTACCTGGCAGAAGATCTCCGGCGGTCACGGGCTGGACTGCTTGATGGCCGCCATCATCTTTCCCCGACGGTCACATGCAGTTTCTCGCGATAACTGCAGTGACTGCTGGGTAATCCCGGCCGTAAAGCAGTCAGTCCGATGACGTCACCGCCGGGGAAGCAGGTAATCAGCTGTGCTGCGTCGCGATGACAGGCTCTGCCTGTCATTGCGATGTAGCAGAGCTGGATCGTCATGGGACACTCGTTACTATGGACTGCGTCGGACAGGTGGTATACTGTTGTTTTGTTTTTTTTCTTTTTTTACAGGAGATCGATGGCGTCGCAGGAATGAGAGTATAATAAAATTAATGAAAACTGTGTTGTCTCTTTTATTTCATTAAAATACTTTTTTCTTGCTGTGTCTTTTTTTTTATACATTTAAAAACTTTGGGATTAATAATGGATCGGTGTCTTATTGACACCTCTCCATTATTAACCGGGCTTATTCTCACCGTGCAATCAATGGTGACATTAACCCCTTATTACCCCACTTGCCACCGCTACAGGGCAGTGGGAAGAGCCGGGTAAAGTGCCACAATTGGCACATCTTTTGATGCGCCAAATGTGGGGCTGCTGTAGCCTGGTATTATCAGGCTGTTGAGGGCCAAAATCCATGGGCCTTGACAGTCTTTTAATACCAGGCCGCAGCAGTCTGCATTTTACTTGGCTGGTTAACAAAAATAGGGGGACCCCTACGCCGTTTTTTTTTCGAGGGGATCCCCTATTTTTGTTAACCAGCCAAGATATGCAGACTGCTGTGGCCTGGTATTATCAGGCTGGCAAGGTCCATGGATATTGGATCCTTACCAGCCTGAAAAACCAGGCCTCAGCAGTCTGCTTCATCTGGCTGGTTAACAAAATTAGGGGGGACCCCACGCAAATTTTTTTCGAGGGGATCCCCTATTTTTGTTAACCAGCAAAGATATGCAGACTGCTGTGGCCTGGTATTATCAGGCTGGCAAGCAGGGTCGGACTGAGGCACCGGGACACCGGAGAAACCTACGGTGGGCCCCAGCTCCTGCGTGGTGGGCCCTGATTTGAAAGGATAGGTTGCGGGGCAGAGGGGGCGGTGGCCCCGGGGCCCGCGCTCTGAGGGGGCCCACCCGGAGCTACGATACAGTTACATTCTGCGGCAGAGCAGGGAGAATCGCTCTCCCTGCTCTGCCGCCCGTAAGCTATGGGGCCTGAACAGGCGTTGGGGGGGCCCGGTGCCAGCAGTGGGCCCCCCACCCATCATCGGAGGGTCAGCTGTATCGGCATCCAGCCGATAAAGCTGACCGCTTGGAGAGAGAAGGAGCGAGCGCTCCTTCTCTCCCATAATCCCCCTCTCAGCGTATGACAGCGGGCGCAATAACATCACCTGCCGGCGCCCACTGTCAGACGCTGAGAGGGAGAACAGTGAGCAGCACAGGAGCCGGGAGGTGAGTTTTTTTTTTATTTTTTTTTTAATGGGGGTGCAGTCGAGTCCTGGCTGGAGAAGTCGTCATGTCGGTGTGGGCCAGATGGAAAAGACATGAAAAGTGAACAATTCCATTAGAAAGAACATCAGCGGTAAGTCATTATCTGTACCTGTGCTGTAATCTATTATATGTTCTGTAGGACTGGTATTATTTAACACAGACCATATGGCGGTAATATCAATATTGGTCTTTTTATATATAGATTATTTTGGCCAACAGCGCGGTCATTTTCTGGGGTTCTCTGATGATGGGCCCACTCAGAAGTTTTGCCCCCACTAAACCAAAACCCTAGCTACGCCTATGGCTCTCTCTCTAGTCTTTCTTTCTCGCTCTCTGTTCTTTCCTTCTCGCTCTCTGTTCTTTTTTCTCTCTGTTCTTTCTTTCTCTCTTTTCTTTCTTTCCTCTCTTTCTTTCTCTGTTTGTTCTTTCTCTCTCGCTGCTCTTTCTTTCTTTTCCTCAGTACCAGCCACTGTGCCCTCATTACCAGTCAGTGTGATCAGCAGTGCTAAATGGTTACGCTTGGGGCGAGGATATGGGTGTGATTAGCTGTGAAATGGGTGTTGTTTGGGCGTGGCCTAAAATTTTCAGCGGCGTGCAACACGCGCCGCAGCCTTTAATCCTCTTTCCTGTCTTCCAAATTTGGGAGGTATGCTGTATGACTCCCTACAACTTCTGGCCATGCTCCTGATGAGCGCGACGGATGGTCTCGTGAGGGATCTCCTCCCACACCTGGACTAAAGCATCCACCAACTCCTGGACAGTCTGTGGTGCAACGTGGCATGGCCTAAAATTTGCTGCAGCAGGCACAGCGTGCCACAGCCTTTGTCCCTCTTTCCCTTCTTCAAAGGTTGGGAAGTATGATGGTGGGCCCCAAGAATAATTTTTCTCTGGTGGGCCCAAGGTACTCCAGTCCGACGCTGCTGGCCCCATAGCAAAAGTCTGAATGTTCCCACACCCCCCCAAAAAAAAAACCCAGAGGCATTGTAAATGTAAAGTGCCAGCACAGTGAGGGAAGTTGATGTCAAGATCCCGTCTGGGTTGGAGCGATGTTACTGCAAACACTAGGGGAAGCAGAGGCAGGTAGCGTAGTCAGATGGCAGCCGGAGGTCGGTACACAGGAAAGCAGTGTTGGTAGCAATGGATCAAGCGGATAACGTAGTCAGGTGGCAGCCGGAGGTCGGTACACAGGAAAGGCAGTTCGGTAACAGAGGAGCAGGCAGATAACGTAGTCAGGTGGCAGCCGGAGGTCGGTACACAGGAGAGCAGTGTTTGTAGCAATGGATCAGGCGGAGAGCGTAGTCAGAAGGCAGGCCGAGGTCGGTTCACAGGAGAGCAGTGTTTGTAGCAATGGATCAGGCGGAGAGCGTAGTCAGAAGGCAGGCCGAGGTCGGTTCACAGGAGAGCAGTGTTTGTAGCAATGGATCAGCAGGAAACGCTTGACTAAAGGCTTGGAGCTCAATAATCTCGCAATGACACACCCACAGGGCCAGGTTTATATAGGGTGTGTAATTGGCAATCAGAGGCCCAATCAAGAGAGCACTAGGTGTAGCCAATCAGGAAGAACAGTCAATGGTATCTGGGTTCAGCAAGGAACTTTGCAGCCAGCAGAATAGCTCAGATGGTAGAGCTGCTGGCCAGTAGACAAGAGGTACTGGGTTCGACTCCTGACAGTACTCCCCTCCTTCCAGGATGGCCTCTGGACATCTCAGGAGCTGGCTTATCCGGGTACCTCTGATGAAAGGCTCTTGTTAGTCTAGGAGCATGGACGTTGTCCCTTGGTTCCCATGAATTTTCCTCTGGTCCGTAACCCTTCCACTGCACCAGATACTGCAGTTTACCTCTGAATTTTCGGGAGTCCAGAATCTTATCCACAATGTATTCTTCTTCACCACGGATCCTTTCTGGTGGAGGAGGTGGCTGAATTCTTCCTGGAAACGGGTTTTCACAGAAGGGTTTGAGCAAGGATATGTGAAACACTGGATGAATCTTTAGATTGTTGGGAAGTTTTAAACGAAAAGCAACCTGGTTAATTTTTGCAGAAATTTGAAAAGGTCCAATGACTTTCTGACCCAATTTGGAGGATGGCACATGTGTCTTAAGGTTTTTAGTGGACAGCCAAACTTTGTCTCCAACCTGAAGAGCAGGGGGCACTCTCCGATGTTTATCTGCTGCTTCCTTATATACTTCCTGGGTCTTGAGTAATATCTCTGATAATTCCTTCTGGGATTCCTGTAGTTTTGCAAGCCTGTCATTTACAGCAGGAATGGGAGTGTTCACTGGCAGATTAGGGATAAATACTGGATGTACTCCATAATTAGCAAAAAATGGGGTTTGAGATGTAGCGCTATGTATGGAGTTGTTGTAGGCAAACTCTGCTGTTGGTAAATAGTCCACCCAGTCATCCTGAAGATAGGAAATGAAGCAACGGAGGTATTGCTCCAAAGTCTGGTTCGTTCTCTCCGTCTGGCCATTGGACTGAGGATGGAAAGCGGTAGAAAGATTCACCGTGACTCCCAAGGCTGTACAGAAACTCTTCCAAAATTTTGACGTAAACTGAACGCCTCTGTCAGACACCACGCTGTCAGGAATTCCATGTAACCTGAATACCTCTTTGATTATCAGTTCTGCAGTTTTTTCAGCAGTAGGAATTCCTTCAGTTGGAATAAAGTGGGCCATTTTTGTGAGTCGGTCCACTATGACAAGGATGACGGTCATCTGTTTGGAAGGGGGTAGTTCCACAATAAAATCCATGGAAATAGATCCCCAAGGCCTGGATGGAACTGGAAGTGGTTGCAAGAGTCCTAGAGGAGACGATCGTGGGGTCTTGTTTCGTGCGCATGTTAAACAGGTTGAAACATATTTCCTCACGTCCTTCCTACAATTAGGCCACCAAAAGAAACGAAGTAGTAAGTCTTGTGTTTTTGCAACTCCAGGATGTCCTGCCAGTTTAGAATCATGGACACTTTGAGGACTTCAAGGCGAGAAGATTCAGGTACATATATTTTGTGTTTCTGCATCCAAAACCCCTCTTTGAATGAAAGATCGACGTCTTCCGAAGGATGGTTAAGGAAAGAGTCCTCTTGATATCCATCTTTAATTCTATTACATAGTCCTCTAGAGTGCAATATTCCCAAAAAATTTTTAGGGCCTAGAATTGTATCGTCATTACTAGACCTCTCCTTAGGTTCCGAACACATCCTGGACAGGGCGTCAGCCTTGCCATTTCTTGAACCAGGCCGGTAAGAAATTATAAAATTGAATCTTGAGAAAAATAAGGCCCATCGTGCTTGTCTTGCAGACAATCTTTTTGCTGTACGGAGGAATTCAAGATTCTTGTGGTCCGTGAGGACAGTCACAGGGTGATTGGCACCTTCCAAAAGATGTCTCCATTCGGAGAAGGCAACTTTAATGGCTAACAGTTCTTTATTACCGATGTCGTAGTTCTTTTCTGCAGATGACATGGTGTGGGAAAGAAACGCACATGGGTGAAGTTGCATTTTGTCCCCAACTCGCTGAGACAGAATGGCTCCTACTGCAGAGTCCGAGGCGTCCACTTCGACAGTAAATGGCAATTCAGGATTTGGGTGTACTAACAATGGAGCAGACGTAAAAAGAGTTTTCAATTTGTCAAAAGCCTCCTGTGCCTCCGGAGACCAGAAAAATGCTTTGGTCTTTTTTGTTAGTGTAGTAATTGGTAGTATGATCCGTGAAAAGTTCTTTATAAATTTTCGGTAAAAATTTGCAAATCCTATGAAACGCTGGACGTCTTTTAAATTTCTTGGAACAGGCCAGTCCACTACAGCATTGATTTTGCCGGGATCCATGCTCAGACCTTCTGGGGAGATGATATATCCCAGAAATTGGATACTGGTTTGTTCAAACTCACATTTTTCAAGTTTAATGTAAAGATGGTTCTCCTGTAGTCGTTCCAAGACTAACTGGACGTGCCTGCGATGCTCTTCCAAGGTGTCTGAAAATATAAGAATGTCATCGAGATAAGCCACAACGAATTGGTCCAAGAAATCTCGAAATACATCATTAATAAAATGTTGAAAGGTGGCTGGGGCATTGCTAAGACCAAAGGTCATAACCAGAGATTCAAAATGTCCATATCTCGTTCTGAAGGCGGTCTTCCACTCATCTCCTGGGCGAATCCGTATGAGGTTGTAAGCCCCTCTAAGATCCAGCTTCGTAAAGATTTTCGCAGAACGGAGTCTCTCAAATAGTTCAGGAATCAAGGGTAGCGGGTAGCGATTCTTGACAGTGATATTATTCATCTCTCTGTAGTCAATACATGGCCGCAGAGTGGAGTCTTTCTTTTCAACAAAGAACAGGGGTGCCCCAGCTGGAGATGTGGAAGGTCGAATAAAGCCTTTCTCTAAATTTTCATCCAGGAACTTTCTTAATACCTTCAATTCAGGTTCGGAAAGATTGTAAATCCGTCCAAATGGAATGGTTGCTCCTGGCAGCAATTCAATGGGACAGTCGTAAGGACGGTGAGGAGGTAATTGATCTGCTTTCTTCTTACTGCAGACATCAGAGAACTGCTGATATTGAGGTGGTAGTTTCTTTTCCTTCTCATGCGAAATCTCAGAGATTTGGACTTGTTGGAAAACAGGGGGTTCCTTATGACAATTATTCTTACAGTAGTCAGATGGAAAGGTGATGGTCTTTGATGCCCAGTTGATAGAAGGGTTATGGACTGAAAACCAGGGGATCCCTAGAATAACCGGAAATTTCGGAGATGAGATAAGGTGGAAACTGACAGCTTCATGATGATCCGGTTCGATACAAATCTCCAGTTCGATTGTCTCATGCGTGACAGGTCCAGAAGACAAGGGTGATCCATCCACCGTTTCCATTTCAATTGGTGTGGATTTGGTCCTACTGGAAATATTATTATCACGTGTAAATTTTAAGTCCATAAAATTCCCTCCTGCTCCCGAATCCAACAGGGCAGAGCATTGTATTTTTTGGGTGCCCATTACAACCTGAATGGGGATTACAAAATGAGATGATGTAGTATGTATTTTGTCTATTTCTGGCGTTACTGATGAGATAGTCTGCAAGATGGAATCCGACTGCTGAGAAAGGTCCATATTGCTGGCAGACTGTTGTTGGTAAAGGCTATAGTCCTTTTGTTAGGACAGTTGATGGCATAGTGTCCAGGGTCCCCATAATAGAGGCAGAGATGTTCTGCACGTCGCCTCTCCTTCTCCTGTGCAGAGAGTGGTCTTCGGATGACGTCGATCTGCATCGGTTCAGACACGCCTTGCGTCTTTTCTTGGTGGTCCGATGCTGAAAATGAGAAGCCAGGGCTATTCCCAAGTGCTCGCAGTCTCTCCTTTCTCCTTTCAGTAAGTCTCTGGTCAATCCGGATACATAGTTGAATAAAGTCCTCCAACTGGTCAGGGGTCTCAACCCTGGCAAGCTCGTCTTTCACTGGTTCTGATAACCCTCGTCGAAATTGACTTCTCTGGGCCGCTGGATTCCAGGTGGTGTCGGCCACCCAGCGACGGAACTCCGATGTGTATTCCGCAACAGAGCGACGTCCTTGGCGCAAATTATGTAATTTGGTTTCTGCTGTGGCACAGCGGTTTGGGTCATCAAAAACTTGATTCATAGCTGCGGTGAAGGCTTCCAGGTCATTAAGGAGGTCATAGTCCTTTTCTACATAAGGTGAAGCCCAAGCAAGAGCTTCATCCGTCAGGAGATTTATCATGAAAAAAACTTTCTTCCTCTCACTGGTAAAGGGAGCAGGTTGCATCTGGAAGTATATGCGGCATTGATTGAGGAATCCTCGGTACTGCTTGCGATCCCCACTGAACTTTGCAGGCAGCGGCAGCCGCGCGTTTGATTCGGACCCTGAATTGCGCACGTCCAGAAGTTGTTTTTGTAGCTCAATTACTTCCTGTTGTATCGCCGTGAAATCAGTTTGTAACTTGGCATATTTTCCTTGAGAGTCAGTACAAAAACTTTGAAGCTCCGTAACTTGCCGTCTCAGGGTGTTCACAGCGGACTCCATTTTGGCGCGAGATTATTCTGTCAAGATCCCGTCTGGGTTGGAGCCGATGTTACTGCAAACACTAGGGGAAGCAGAGGCAGGTAGCGTAGTCAGATGGCAGCCGGAGGTCGGTACACAGGAAAGCAGTGTTGGTAGCAATGGATCAGGCGGATAACGTAGTCAGGTGGCAGCCGGAGGTCGGTACACAGGAAAGGCAGTTCGGTAACAGAGGAGCACACAGATAACGTAGTCAGGTGGCAGCCGGAGGTCGGTACACAGGAGAGCAGTGTTTGTAGCAATGGATAAGGCGGAGAGCGTAGTCAGAAGGCAGGCCGAGGTCGGTTCACAGGAGAGCAGTGTTTGTAGCAATGGATCAGGCGGAGAGCGTAGTCAGAAGGCAGGCCGAGGTCGGTTCACAGGAGAGCAGTGTTTGTAGCAATGGATCAGCAGGAAACGCTTGACTAAAGGCTTGGAGCTCAATAATCTCGCAATGACACACCCACAGGGCCAGGTTTATATAGGGTGTGTAATTGGCAATCAGAGGTCCAATCAAGAGAGCACTAGGTGTAGCCAATCAGGAAGAACAGTCAATGGTATCTGGGTTCAGCAAGGAACTTTGCAGCCAGCAGAATAGCTCAGATGGTAGAGCTGCTGGCCAGTAGACAAGAGGTACTGGGTTCGACTCCTGACAGTTGAGTCGCACAGAGACAGGGGTTTTGGGGGTACTCGGCACCGATCACGTCAACTTCTATGGGGGATGTCACGAGTAGCACAGCTCGGTCCGTGACCTGGGCGATCACTGGAATGTGGGATATTTCCAGGGGATGATAGAATGTTCGTGTAGTTTGTCGTGACGCCACCTGTAGTACCTGGTCAGGGTGTCCAGCGCTGCTGTGCAGGTCCTCTGGAAGGGATGGTGTAGTGCAGGTAGGTGAAAAGTCTTCTACAGGTAACACGCTATCCTTCCAGGGCAGATAGATGTGAGATAGAGCAATGGTGCAAAGTGATGTAGCAGAGTGGACTATGCGACGTAGTAAGAAAGCAGGAAACACTTCAAGTTAAACGTTGCATAATAAAATTTTTAATAATAACATTACAAAAGTGCAAATGGCTTATATTATGTGACATGTTTTGTTACTGTTCATACCCTTGATATGTGTTATACATGTGTGTTAATAAATATAGGAAAGATGTGTATCTTCGTACCGTTTTAGCCAGTAGATAGAAAAATATTTAGACTTGAGAGTCCTCAGTGGTTGATACCTTTTAATGGCTAACTGAGCCTGATGAAGAGACCGGAGTAGTCTCGAAAGCTTGCAATTTGTTACCATCTTTTCAGTTGGCCATTAAAAGGTATCAACCACTGAGGACTCTCAAGTCTAAATGTTAATAAATACATATTCAACAAAAGTGCAAATAGCATTAGTGCCGAAGTTCGTGGAGACTTCTTAGGACTACAACCCACCGGGGTAACTTCACAGTGTCCTTTACTTGTGCTTGTGGAGGACCCGCTCCAAACCTCCAACTGTGGTCTTGGGTGGGCTGCAAGACTTTCCTTGAGCAGACCTCACTTTCGGCCACACCAAACGGGTTTTTAGTTTCTGAGGTAGTTGAAAATAGTGCACAGTAAAGATTTTTGTAAAACCAAGATGGAGCACCGAAGTGCCAACTATTTACAGAAAAGTTTGTGAGCCAGTACAGTTCATGGCTTCAAAGTTCAACATTTTCATTACAGTGAAACACCATTACCAACCTGGGTATATTAAGGCAACAATAAACTTGTTCTTCTGAACATTCACCCGTCCGGGTACATCAAACCATTACCCAACCTGGGTATATTAAGGCAACAATAAACTTCTTTTTATGAACATTCACCCGTCGGGTACATCAATAATTTAACTATTTACATACAGAGACCCTGTCCGGGTTATTTAGACTTCTTTGGCTGGCCTCTTCCAGGTACCACCTGGTACTGTTCTGGAGCTTGCCAAACATCCGTGACAGGAGGGTCCACCCAGACCTGATGACGTCGTGTGGCCTGTACAGTGACGTCGTGACCCGCTATCTGGGTCTGTGTGGCCACCTCTTTCGTCTCCCTCCGGGTCTGGAACCCTATGTCCCGGACTGTACGAACCCCAGGGGGCCTAACAGGCACCGGGTACGGGCCAGCTATCATTATCATGTCCATAGCTGGGGCTGCTGAGGAGACCACTGAGGGAGGCTGGGGAGATTTACGGCGTGGGGTGGGCACTTGTGCAGAGGCCTGGTTGGGGGAGGCTGAAGGCTCGTAGGGTCTGTCAGTTTCCTGACACTCTGGAGAGTAGGGGTCGCACCTGGTAACATTTAGGGCGTACCATCCATTGTAACCCCAGTGTCGGGTGTAAGTCACCAAGTCTCCTGGCAACAGGTCCCTCCCCGGGTGTCCTTCTGGGAGGTGAGCCTCCACGTCCCGCCGGGTTACAAAAACTTCTAAATAAAGTCCAGGCTCCTGGATGAAGCCCCAACCACCTTTTAACTTAAAGTTCCGTACTGCACCTTACGCCGCGGCTCACTCACCGTACTTTTATCCTTTCTCATACGTGCCTTCTCTGCCAGGTCCTTCTCCAGGTGACATTGCCGAAGCTTTTGGGATTCTCGCTGCTCCCTTTGTCGCTCTGCTTCCCGCTCCCGACGTCTCCACTCTTCCTCCTGACGCCGGTTGTAATTCTCCTCCACCAGCAGCTCCATGTCTCCAACATCAAACGCCAGCTTACGATGTCCGGTTTGCGGCAGCTCTCCTGGCGCCCGCCAGTCCTGGCGGCGCTCACCTGTGGCGGAAGCAGCCGGCTCTGGAACAGATGACGGTCGGGGCTCCGGTACAGGCAGGTAGAGCTCTGGTGCCTGCGCGGCCTCCTCCATGAGGACGGGTGTCGCTTCTTCTGCCTCAGCGACGGGGGCAGACAGCGGGATCTGGGGTGCTGGTGCGGCGTTTTCAGCAGGAACGGGTGCCTCCACTGTGATACTGGCAACCGGTTCAGATTGCAAGGGCTGGGATGCCCGCACGGCCTCCTCTACTGGAACGGGTGCCTCCACTGAGATACTGGCAACCGGTTCAGATTGCAAGGGCTGGGATGCCCGCACGGCCTCCTCTACTGGAACGGGTGCCTCACCTTCCGGTACAGACACTTCAGGGGGTAAGAGGGATTGGCGCCGCTCCAATTGTAGTTTTAGGGCCCGCCAGCTCGCTTCCATCCTGGCGACCTCCTCCCGGTGCCGGGCCAGGTCTCTCAGGGTATCCTCCGCTTCTTCCAGCGTAGGAGGGTTTCCAGGCCGGGTGCCAAATGGTGGCTTTCGTGGCGATCGGGTCGCTTCCGTGGGGGGAGAGCTCTGACTCCTCCATCCCTTCCCACTTCTGCTCACGTCCATTCGCCATCTCTGCCAAGTCACATGTGTCATTAGAATCAGGAGAGGCGACATCTTTTGTAGGGAGGCGGGACCTTCGCGTTCGTTTCCGCCCACTGAGGAGGATGAGGAGGCGGAACTCCAGAGCTGTGGGGCACGATCTTACATTGCAGTAACATTTAGAGTGTGCGGACATCGTTTTCGCGCCACGGAGTGAGTGTACGCCCACGAGAGCACGCCCTTATTCTTCACCTGTGCCTCGTGGCGCAGATATGACGGAAAAATGGCAAATACAGTCTATGATGATTTTTGCAATTCTCAAGCAAAAAAACAGTTCAATTAAGGCACACAGGACTCGCTTATAGCGAGCTTCTGAATCCTGTTCATGACGCCAAAGTTGAGTCGCACAGAGCCACAGGTTTTGGGGGTACTCGGCACCAAGCCCATCGACTTCTATGGGGGATGTGACGGGTAGCACAGCTATGTCCGTGCCCTGGTCGCTCACTGGAATGTGGGATATTTCCAGGGGATGATAGAATGTTTGTGTAGTTTGTCGTGACGCCACCTGTAGTACCTGGTCAGGGTGACCAGCGCTGCTGTGCAGGTCCTCTGGCAGGGATGGTGTAGTGCAGCTAGGTGATAAGTCTTCTACAGGTAAGACGGTATCCTTCCAGGGCAGATAGATGTGAGATAGAGCAATGGTGCAGAGTGATGTAGCAGAGTGGAGTATGCGACGTAGTAAGAAAGCAGGAAAGGAAACAATTCTTACTACAAAGACATGCAGCATAAGGCTGCCTCAACCCCTCCCATCCAACTAGCTACACCCTGTTCTAACCAGCCTGAGCTAGACCATCCCATTGGGTCCGCCTACACTCAGCTGGCATAGTGTACTGTTGAATGCAGTGGTTTGAGTCAATGGGGTGTTTCCTCCTTACCTGAGAGTAAGTTGTCTCACCGCTGGGTGCGATGCAACATCTCTGTGGCGACTGGACCCTCGGGTGCTTCTGTCTTTTCACAAATGCCGGCTTTACCCGGCAATTGAATCAGAGGCTATTTTACTATGTAGAAGTGAATAAACTATAAATATATGTATATATATATATATATATACATGTCACAATGACATGTATATAATATATATATATATATATATATATATATGTATTCTAAGTGTGTATATTTTGTGTTTACAAGGAAAGAAAGTGTTTTTTTAGTTGCGATATTTTGTTCCCATAGACTTACATGGGACTTCCGGTATCGGAATCGGATATCGCCGATATTTAGTGATATCGGTGATGCCATTCCGATCCGATATTTTTAGATATCGAGCAGTATCGCTCAACACTAGTAGATACTCATTACTTAACAATACGATTCACAATCTCAGTAAATGTTAACTCCTTCTCTCAAGCTCCATTTCAACTGCTTTCCGTAGAAGTTGGGGTAGGCATCCATTCATAAAGCCAAACTATAACTAGAATTGATGCCTATGAACATACACTGATCATTCATAACATTAAAATAATTCACAGTTGAAGTGAATAACATTGATTATTTTATGACATTGGTACCTGTCATGGGCTAGGATATAATAAGCCGCAAGTGAGCAATGTGTTATTGAAGCTAATGTGTTGGAAAGAGGAAAAAAAAGAGCAAGAATAATAGTCTGAATGACTTTGACAAGGACCAATCTGTGATGATGAAGCCAAGGGTTCTCAAACTTTTTCTACTGAGGCCTCATCAGACAAAAAAGGTACCTCTTCATTTGACAGAACAAGATGATGTCTGTTACTCAATAAATATACCTGAATTCCAAAATAAAAATATATTTTAATTTTAGTTTTTTTTGTTCCCTAAGCCTTGTATAATACTAAAATAAGTATAAAATAAGAACATTTAAGAGATGAGTGAATTTGGTAAAATTAAAATTAGCCGGTTCGCACAGATTTTCCCAGGAAAACCAATTAGTGGAGAAGCTATTCTCCACATATTTAATGTCCCTTATTATTATAGGGTCTGTCCAGACTCCAGAGCATAAAAAATGTAATATGTATAAAATAAAAAAAAATTCTTATACTCACCCCACCGTTTTTACTCTCTGGCCTCCTCCACTCTTCGTTATACCTGTCTGGTCCTTGATACATCTTCAGATCACCACCATTCGCACTGAAATCCCTGGACCACTCATGCTGGGTGAAGGGTTCCACCTTTGATGAGGTCTGGTATGGTTTTGCATATGTGTGTCATGCTCTTTCACGTACTTTCACAGAATCTGGTGATTTTAGGCTAGAGATGATCTGAAGATGCTCGGACAATTGTACAAGGTGACCCGGAGGGGTTGGAGAGGTGAGTGATAAGGTGAGTGTAAGGATTTTCTTTTTAGATATTTTGATGGTGGTTTACTGTTCAGAAAAATGGTGGTCATTGGCCACCATTTTATTTATTCTGGGCACAAGCTAATTAGTAAAAGTTCACATTTTGGTGAATGTGGATTTTTGTAGAATTCGAATAGAATTAAATTCAACTTGGCTTCATTCACTCATCTTTAGTCAACTGAGTTGATAAACTAAATATTGCAGCAAAATGCAGTGAGTTAAAGAATACCAACACTAATATTTATAGACATATCTCATAGGAGCAATAGTTGCCATATGTGTATAAAATGAGGGCGAGCAGTCATTCATGACCTTCGGTTGGAAGAAACAAAATTACACATGGATAAATGACTTTGACACATGTATGATTTACTTAAAAAACAGATGTGTGGAAAGCAGAATTGTGTACGCTGGCAACATTTACTGAGTGACGGTCATTTCATGCTAGGGCACGCTTCGTCTGACCCAACAGTATCATGACATCAGTACACCTTATTTACATACAGAGTTGCTAGTTGTCATGATTGCAATTGTTAAAGAGAAAACAATAAGTAGAAGTGGATTTCAAGTATAAAAAAGGAAATAAATAAGAAAAAAAAGCACACAATTATATCAATAATAAAATATGCTGACAAAAATACACTCACATCGTTTTTGTCATTTAACCCTAAAGTCCTAATGTCCACTCAATTTATCCGCTCATCTCTATCAGTAACTCCCGTATCTTTCTAAATGTGCTGGAGACATGATTTTGTGTCACTAACCAACATATAAGTATTACAGGTTCTCCTTCTTGTCAGTCTTGTTACGTTGATATGGAGAAGGACCATGTGACCAGACCTGTTCATCAGCCTACTCCAATTGGAAAACTATGCACATCAGGAAATTTTTTGCATTTGAAGAAGGTAAATTGACTGGTCTAGTAATATGCTCCTCAATTTCAGAGCAGGAGACTATGCAGTCTGTGAAGAAAGTTGCACTAACTATTGCTGAAGAACTTGTAATTGTCTTGCTGCTGCAATGCAGGTAGAAGCAAGCTCCACTAGATGGCAACAGAGTGGAGGGAGGACTGCACACAGCAGGAGAAGACCTGCAGTGCAGTAGTGAGGCCACCACCAGGTGGCATCAGGACAGTCAAGCAAGTCGGGTCGATATTAGTCTGTAGCGCAGTACCAAAGGAATAGGCAAACACAGAGTCAGAAATAAGCCAAAAGGGTCAGTACCGGACAGGAGCAGATATGCCAAAGACAAGAGACAAAACAGCAGGTCAGAGTCCAAGCCAAGTCAAGTACCTGGAAGTCTAAACACAAAAGGAGAAAACAGAGTCGGGAAGGGAAGAGGAGAATAAACAGACACAGGTATAGTCAGCAAAAGCAGAAAGACGAATCAGGGTACGCAGTGTCAGCTACACACACTGTAGGCAGAAACTATAACTGACACTGCCTGCAGGCTGCAATGGAGAGAAATAGCTGACCTAATGTCAGAACGAGGCAAAGAAAAGTTAACCCTTGACATGATCAGACCGGGAAAGAGAAACAGGATACAAAACTCGGCCTGAATCATGAAAGTAATACTTATATAGTATAAAGTGCCACAAAATCATGTCATTTTTTAAAAGTTGATAAAGATTCCAATACAGCATTGAAACACGTAGTGGCTAATAAAGAAACTTCAAAGAGACTTCTTTCCAGTGGCACAGCCAATTTTTAAATGTAATATTTTTCTGTTTTGGTAAAAACATGTCCTTACCCACTTGTTAAAATAAAGGTAATGTGGTCAACCCTTTAATACAAAGTCAGTTTGCCCATTTCTCATACAATTCAAATCAGTTATGTTGCTGGTAAGATAAGATTAAACATCTACCTTACCTATGTTTATCACTGACTTAGCAACACATTTTCTGTGTCCCTTATGGCACTTTTGTTTCTTTAGCTTCTTCAGGGGAAACATTTTCTGTTGGGAAACCTTTGGAGATCTGTCAATTATTGAATGTTACTTTGGCAGTTATCTAACTAAACATTGCTGGTCGAGAATGATCTAAATGATCTAAAATGATCAAGAAGAATAACACAAAAATGTTCAAGGAATTGACTTGGTTTTCAAATTCACCAGATTTCAATCAAATTATACATCTGCATGACATGCTATTAAAACAAATCTGATCCATGGAGTACCTACTTCAGAAATTAGAAGGGTTAAAGGGAATCTGTCACCCCAATTTTGCCATATCAAGTAAAGATATGGCTGAATAGTGTGTCCCATAACAAAGTTAACGTTAGGTATCATATATCCTGATACCCCCGTTTTCATATCAAAATACCTTTGTAAAGTTGGTATTTTTTGCTGTCAATCATGGCAGTCAGGTCAGGAGGCGGAGTTTTGTCTGTCCTCCCCCCTGCTCCTCGGCATCAGTTGCGTATCGCCATCTGTGAATCCCACAGACGGCGTTCGGCTTCCCGCAATTGCGCAATTCAAATTCTGGCCGGCGCATGCGCAGTGTGCTTTGCCCAACAGTGGGCAAAGCATAAAATCATTACAGCGCATGCGCTACTCTTTCCCTTGCCCTGGAAGTCGTGGGCAAAGCACACTGTGCATGCGCCAGCTCGAATTTGAATTGCACAATTGCGGGAAGCCGAACGCCGTCTGTGGGATTTACAGACGGCGATACGCAACTGATGCCAAGGAGCGGGGGGAGGACAGACAAAACGCCACCATCCTGACCTGACTGCCATGATTGACAGCGAAAAATACCAACTTTACAAAGGTATTTTGATATGAAAACGGGGGTTTCAGGATATATGATACCTACCGTTAGCTTTGTTATGGGAGCACTATTCAGCCATATCTTTATTTGATAAGGCAAAATTGGGGTGACAGATTCACTTTAATCAACCTATTGCCAATGTCTGGGTATTCTATACGATAGAATACCTCAAAAGTTTCCTGAAATCCATGCATTAATGGGTCAAACATTTTTCTGTAGAATATAAGTGGTTTGTTTGATAAAAAAATGTATTTTTAACTGCAGATCTTAATTGTAGCTTCTCTAGACCCATACCTGATATTTTCACACAGTAAAGTCAAAGTTTAGATCTTTATGCTGTTACAGTAAGAAGAAACTGACACTGGGACTGACTATTAGGGTAGAATCAATTTTGAAGGGAAAATCAATCTTTAGTTTAGATAATTTAGAGACCAAGTGGTCCCTTCCTCATTATATTCAGTATGATCCAATCACTATAGTACAGAGATGAATGCCTCAAGATATTGTTTTCAACTGATAAACAACACAGCTAGATCATCAATATGTGAGTGCAGGAAAAGCCTGAAAGTGATGTGCATATATTTATAACTAAAAAAGTTATGTAAAAATAATGTGATTATCCCAATGCTTAAAGCTGTAGGATAGTCCGGTAGGTGCATAAAAATTTTCTGATTAAAACAAATACCATACTAATGGCAAGATTTTAAACAAAATTTATGTATCTACATATTTTTGTAATATTTTAGTATTTTAATTTTTAAAATTTGGTAGGATTTTCTTCATCAAAACTTGCTCTGATTAATGATTATGAATTATTCTTTATGTTTTATTTGCTACATTAGTTTTTCAAATTGACAACATTTAGACACATCTCATATAAAGAAAATTGAAAATCTTCTGTTTGTTGTAGTAAAAGCATCTCTTTGTATGTCATAGAAGTTCAAAATGTTTTCATGTTCATCCTTCGTGAAAAAAGAAAGTATGTTGAAATGCATTTGTCATTATTTTGAAGTGTGTCAAAAATTTCTGTCGTAAGTTTCAATCAAGACATCTGTTCCATAAATGAGATTCATTTAAAAAAGAATAAAGTCAAGAATGTATTCTGCTGTATTCTTCTCAAGGACACAGTAACACATCATTTGTACTTAAATAAATAAACTTGAAGTGGACTATTGTTAACATTATTTTCCCAAGCCTACGAAACACTACAATTCAATATGAGGTAAAGGCACCCACAATTATTATATTATATTATATACACTGTGTGCAGAATTAATAGGCAAATGAGTATTTTGATCACATCATCCTTATGTCCTACTCCAAGCTGTATAGGCTTGAAAGCCAACTGCCAATTATGTAAATCAGGAGATTTGCATCTCTGTAATGAGGAGTGGTGTGGTCTAATCACATCAACACCCTATCTAAGGTGTGCTTAATTATTAGGCAACTTCCTTTCCTTTGGCAAAATGGGTCAGAAGAGAGATTTGATGGACTCTGAAAAGTCAAAAATTGTGTGATGTCTCGCAGAGGGATGCAGCAGTCTTGAAGTTGCCAAAATTTTGAAGCGTGATCACCGAACAATCAAGTGTTTCATGGCAAATGGCCAACAGGGTCGCAAGAAGCGTGTTGATAAAAAAGGTGCAAAATAACTGCCCATGAATTGAGGAAAATCAAGCGTGAAGCTGCCAAGATGCCATTTGCCACCAGTTTTGCCATATTTCAGAGCTGCAACGTTACTGGAGTATCAAAAAGCACAAGGTGTGCCATACTCAGGGACATGGCCAAGGTAAGGAAGGCTGAAAAATGACCACCTTTGAACAAGAAACATAAGATAAAACGTCAAGACTGGGCCAAGAAATATGTTAAGACTGATTTTTCTAAGGTTTTATGGACTGATGAAATGAGAGTGACTCTTGATGGGCCAGATGGATGGGCCCGAGGCTGGATCAGTAAAGGGCAGAGAGCTACACTCCGACTCAGACGCCAGCAAGGTGGAGGTGGGGTACTGGTATGGGCTGGTATCATCAAAGATGAACTTCTGGGACCTTTTCGGGTTAAGGATGGAGTGAAGCTCAACTCCCAGACCTACTGCCAGTTTCTGGAAGACACCTTCTTCAAGCAATGATACAGGAAGAAGTTGGTATCGTCCAAGAAAAACATGATTTTCATGCAGGACAATGATCCTTCACATGCATCCAAATACTCCACAGCGTGGCTGCCCAGTAAAGGTCTAAAAGAAGAAAAAATAATGACATGGCCCCCTTGTTCACCTGATCTGAACCCCATAGAGAACCTGTGGTCCCTCATAAAATGTGAGATCTACAGGGAGGGAAAACAGTCCACCTCTCAGAACAGTGTCTGGGAGGCTGTGGTGGCTGCTGCACGCAATGTTGATCGTAAACAGATCAAGCAACTGACAGAATCTATGGATGGAAGGCTTTTGAGTGTCATCGTAAAGAAAGGTGGCTATATTGGTCACTGATATTTTTTTTATTTTGTTTTTGAATGTCAGAAATGTTTATTTCTAAATTTTGTGTTGTTATATTGGTTTATCTGGTAAAAATAAACAAGTGAGATAGGTATATATTTGGTTTTTATTAAGTTGTCTAATAACTCTGCACAGTAATAGTTACCTGCACAAACAGATATCCTCCTAAGATAGCCAAATCTAAAAAAAAAACACTCCAACTTCCAAAAATATTAAGCTTTGATATTTGAGTCTTTTGGGTTGATTGAGAACATAGTTGTTGTTCAATAATAAAAAGAACCCTCTCAATACAACCTGCCTAATAATTCTGCACATAGTGTACTTACCACAATTGATGGCTCTCATTGTTATCAGTCAGGATAAAGTTACAAACATGGGACATAGTCATCAAAAACTGGCTTAAATTTGGCACAACAGTGGCATTTCTTAGTGCTGGATATCCATCAAAACTTGATGAAAAGCAATAAAAATGGTCTAGGAGACTGCCAAGAGGCCTATAGCTACACTAAAATGAGCTGTTGTGAACTGTATGTGACAACAATCTCTCATATTCTTAATGTGTCTGGCCTGTGGGGTAGAGTGGTGAGATGGAAGCCATTTTTCGTTAAAAAAACTCCTTCCAATCCAAAACCTATGCCAAGTCTACCAAAAGCAAGTAGAATAATATATAATGGTCTGATGAGGCCAAATTTGAACTTTTTGGATATAAATCCAAAATATATGTGTAGAGCAAAGACAACACTGTGCATCACCAAAAAACATCACACCTATAGTGAAGCATGATGGAGCAGCATTGTGTTTTGGGGCTGCCTTTTGGTAGCTGGAACCGAGGCCCAAATATCAGACACTTCTGCAACAAAGGCTTGTGTAAAATGAAAAATAAGTATTTGATACAATTTTGCAAGTTTTCCCATCTATAAAGAATGGAGAGATCTGTGATTTTTATCATAGGTACACTTCAACTGTGAGTCAGAATCTAAAAATAAAAAACAGAAAATTACATTGTATGATTTTTAAATAATTGAATTATATTTTATTGCATGAAATAAATATAAGTATTTGATCACCTAACAACTAGCCAGAATTGTGGCTCTCACAGGCCTGTTACATATTATTTAAGAAGCCCTCCTACCCTGCACTCATTACCTGTATTAATTGCACTTGTTTGATCTTGTTACCTGTATAAAAGACACCTGTCTACACACTCAATCACACTCCAACCTCTCCACCATAGCCAAGACCAAAGAGCTGTCTAAGGACACCAAGGACAAAATTGTAGACCTGCACAAGACTGGGATGGGCTACAGGACAATAGGCAAGCAGTTTGGTGACAAGGCAACTGTTGGCACAGTTATAAGAGAATGGAAGAAACACAAGATGACTGTCAATCTTCCTTGGTCTAAGGCTCCATGCAAGATCTCTCCTCAGAGGATAAGAATGATTCTGAGAAAGATCAATAATCAGCCCAGAACTACATGGGAGGATCTGGTCAATGACATGAAGAAAGCTGGGACTACAGTTTCAAACATTACCACTAGCAACACACTATGCTTTCATGGATTAAAATCCTGCAGGGCACACAAGATCCCCCTGCTCATGCCAGCACATGTTTAGGCCCATTTGAAGTTCACCAATGATGATGTGGATGATCCAGAGGAGGTTTGGGAGGAGGTCATGTGGTCAGATGAGACCAAAATAGAACTTTTTGGTATCAACTTCACTTGCTGTGTTTGGAGGAAGAAGGATAAGTACAACCCCAAAAAAACCATCCCAACAGTGAAGCATTGTGGGGAAAGCATTATACTTTGGGGGAGCTTTTCTGCAACGGGGACAGAATGCAATGTCTTGAAGGGAGTATGGATAGGGTCATGTATCGTGAGATTTTGTCCAACAACCTCCTTCTCTCAGTAAGAGAATTGAAGATGAGTTGTGGCTGAGTATTCCAGCATGACAATGACCCGGAACACATAGCCAGGGCAACTAAGGAGTGGCTCCGTAAGAAGCATTTCAAAGTCCTGGAGTGGCCTAGCCAATAGAAAATCTTAGAAGGGAGCTGAAACTCAAGGTTGCGCAGCGCTAGCCTCAAAACCTAAAAGAACTGGAGAAGATTTTTATGGAGGATTAGGCCAAAATCCCTGCTGCAATGTGTGCAAACTTGGTCAAGAAATACAGGAAACGTCTGACCTCTGTAATTACAAACAAAGGTTTCTGTACCAAATATTAAGTTCTGTTTTTCTATTGTATCAAACAATTTCATGCAATAAAATGCAAATTAATTAAGTCAAAATAGTACAATGTGATTTTCTTGATTGTTTTTTTACATTCTGTCTCTCACAGTTGAGGTGTACCTAAGATAAAAGTTACAGACCTCTCAATTCTTTGTAGGTGGGAAAATCTGCAAAATCGGCAGTGTATCAAATATATATTTTTCCCACTGAACAAAGTTACAGAGTTTTGAATACTGAATTTGAATAGAAGAAAATATCTCCATAGTAGACTAAACCTGTTCTTTTATTTACTTTACAGATTACTTTATTATGGCAAGAATATATAAATAATATGAATGGTCTGCTGGGTGTATGTTAGAACAATATCCCTGTTCTTTAGAATTTATTCTCATTTCACTACCCTATCCACAGCTCCTTGTATGAACAATATATATATATATATATATATATACTATATAATATTGAATGTTTGTGTCTTTTTTAGTATAAAGATATTCCAGATTCATTCAATGCCAAATGTCTGGAAAAAAAACTAAAAACTTGCAGCAATCTATCTTCTGTATCAATAAGAATGAACTTTGTTTAAGCTCTGAATTCTCAGTTTGTGTCATCAATATACAAAGAATTATAATGGCTACACAGAAGACTTTTAGCTAGAGAGTGATATTGAATAAGTGATAATCCTAACAATTATTTGTGTCTTGGCAGCTTGAAGTACTAACCTTTTCAAAGCACAAACAAGAAATAGTGAGTCATAATAATGTCCAAATGTGAATGTTTACAAAAATAAGCATATTGGGAGAAGTCTAGATATATGCCAGTGTTACACTAAATTGTTATGATTTGGTAGCTGAGGAGAGCAGGCAAAAAGGAAATACACCAGAGCAGTTGGAAACTATGAGATTGCAGTACCCTGACTAACCACCACAACTAGAGGCAGCCGTGGAGCGTTCCTACGTTGGTCCTAGACGCCTCGTCACAGCCTGAGAAACTAACTACACCTAAAGATAGAAGGAGGAAAGCTATCTGCCCCGGAGCAGATCCCCAAAGAACATAGAAAGCCCCCAAACATGTAATGGCGGTTAGACAAGAAGAAATACAGACACAGACAGAAAATAGTATGAGCAAACGCTGGGGCCCAAACTTACTAAATAGAAAAGGATAGGAAGGGCACTTACTGCAATCCCAAAAAACCCTGAAAAGCACCAACTCTACTAATTTCAAAAACACCTGAGATCACACGACCTCTACCACCTAAATTAGTTCTCTGGTGTAACCAAAAACAAAACAGCAGCCACTGAAAAAACTGGAAAAAGCAAATGTACAAACATCAGTGGCTGAACTGAACTGAGAGGGCAAAAAGCCCCCAGAGGGGACCCTGAAGGCCCCCACAGAAGTGCAGGACAAAATGCAAAAATCAAGCACAAAAACAAAAAGAAGTTAATGTCTTATCTGTTAGAAGGAGATACAGACACGACACAGCAGGCTACCAAGGAAACAGGAATCAAGGATTGAGACCAGAACAATTGATCATCGGCAACCCTGATGGGAAGGCGACTCCCTTATATAAGACCAGTCAGTAACACCTGATTCCCAATCCTCACAATCTTCACTGGACAGTCCAGTACCGTTTGTAACCACCAGAGGGAGCTTCTGCTCAGAACTCATTTCCAGCCTATTCACAACACTAAATGTACTTGTAGGTGCATCTGTTATGTCCTGCAGTACTAAGTAATGAAAGACATGACATCCCAAAGTTGTAAACACTATTATGCACCACATATATCTGGAATTTTACAGGATTGTTCTGAAGTGTTCATTTTGATATGTAGAGATGGCTAAATTAAGGCTACTAGGAAAAGGGTGTGACTTATAACAATGGTGTAAAGGGGTAACAAACAATTGTTTTTCTATGTTGATATTTGAATCACTCACAAATACCTAATGTTGTGCACTTGCAGCAGATTTTTAGAGATGAGCGACTTTGCCTTTTTTAGGGTCGAGTCGGGTTTCATGAAACCTGACTTTCTCAAAAGTCGAGTCGAAAGAAGTCGGCCGACTAACGGAAATGGTCGGGTCGGAGTCGAAAATCCGACCCCAATGCAAGTCAATGGGGAATAAAAGTAGGCAGGGAGTGGAGGACAGTAAATACAACTACAGTGCCCATTTCAATGCCAGCGACAAGAATTCTTATTACTTAAGCTTGTCAACCTTAATTAACTGTATAATAATAGTAACGCATTGAAAACTGGGGGTTATTTGGCTAAAGTTGTGGGGGGACTGTGCTGGCTCCAGGTTTTCGTGGGCCCCAGGTCAAAGAGTCTCAGTGGTCCCCTTTAACACATACCACAATTCATGATGGTCCGATACGGCAGAGAAATATAGATATAGTACAATGCCAAATACTTCACTTCTTACATTACATGAGTGATATCTATTTAAAATTCTACAATAGCTCAAAAAACGGACAGTATAGTCCTCCATACAGTATTATGGGCACCACATAGTGCGCCTTACAGAATAATGAGCCCCATATATTGCTCTATACAGAATAATGAGCCCCATATATTGCTCAATACAAAATGGGCTCCATATAATGCTCCATACAGAATAGGCCCCATATGTGCTCCATATGATGCTCCATATATAAAGGGCCCTATATGATGCCCCATAAATAATGAACCGCTTATGATGCTCTAGTACAGATTGGGCCCCTTATATGATGCTCCAGTGTATGATGAACTCTACATAATGCTCCAAATATAATGATCCTCATATATAAGGCTCTATATATAATGGTCTCCATGTGATGCTCCATATATAATGTGCCCCATATTATGCGCCATATTTAATGTGCACCATATGATTCTCCAGTATATGATGTGCCGCATGGATGATGCTCCAGTGTATGTATAATGGGCCCTATCTATGATGCTCAAGTGTATGATGGGCCCCATATATAAATCTCCAGTGTATAATGCTCCCCATATATTGCTCCAACCATTAAAAAAAATGAAATACCTCTCCTTGCTGGGCACTGCTCTACTCTGGACTCCTCAGCGACGCCATCTTCCAGCTCTCTGCACTGCGACTGTTCAGGCAGAGGACGCACAGACGTGACGTCATCAAGCTCTCTGACCTGAATGTCACTGTCAGGAAACGCGGAAGACTTCACAACGGTGGAGCAGGGAGAGGTAAGTATTGCAAGTGCTGGGGCCCTGAGCAAGCAGGGGGGGCACATTTGTGGGCACAGGGCACCTCATAGTATGCCGATGTCTCTGACGACGAGTGGGCCCCGAACCTGCTTAGGGCACCGGCACTTGCCCGGGTGCGTCAGGTGCTGACCCCGGCCCTGGGGGAGGTACAGCCCAGTTAGGGAGGTGGAAAAACTGGCATATGTTGAGGTGTAGGCTGGACGTTCAGCAGCTGCAAATGGAGGAATTGGAGAAGTCGGAGGAAGAGGAGGACAAAGAGAGCCATTTTGCTGGCAACCTATGTGTCATCAGGGGAAGGTGGTACAAAATCCTTTGAAACCAAGGCATGGTTTCATTTTAATGAAGGTGAGATCACTACATTTTGGTCGACAACACGGGTACTTCTTTCTGTCAGGATTGAATCCAGCAGCATGAAGACTCTCTTCTGATAGCACACTACCAGCAGGCAAGCGAGCTCCTGTATGGCATATTGTGCCAATTCAGGCCAGGTTCCAGTTACAGGCCCAGTAGCAAATGGAATGAACTGTGAGGGAGAACATCGATAGGGGAGGAGCAGTAATTTGAACCATATTTGGCAACTGCTGTCTCCTGTCTGTTGCCTCTCGATTCAGTATTACGAGTCTGTGAGCGGTACTCGAGAAATCAGACCACAACATGGTCTTGAAACCCTGTCTTTCAACGCCACTTTGGCTGTGTGCACCACGAACACCTCTTTCATTTGGCCCAGCACGGCCGTGGTAGAACCTGCACCGCTGCTGTGTGCTGGGAATGCTCTAACAAGCGGTTTACAGAGTTGCTTGTTTGTTCGCCAATATTAGCTCTAGGTTCTCTGTGGCATGATGTTCTGTAATTGCCTTTATAGCGTGGATCGAGGATGCTGACCAACCAGTAGTCGCCATCCTTCATAATTTTGGCATGCGGGGTCCCTTTTTAGATCCGCAAGACATAATCACACATGTGGGCCAATGTTCCCGTGTCAATGATGCACTGCCAGTGGTGGTGGAAGAGAACTTTCTGCCAAATCCATATCCCTCCATTCATGCACAAATCCTGTACCTGACCTTGGCAAGCCAACATTTTCTCTTGCCACCTGAGAAGCATCATCCTCCCCAAAATAATCATCCCCCTCATCCTCCTCTTCCTCTTCTTCCTCCACCACGTCCAGGACAGTTCTCTGAGCAGACAATGCCTGACTGTCATGAAGGCTTCCCTCCTCCTTCGCTGCAGACGCCTGATTCTTAATGTGCGTCAAAGTTTGCATGAGCAGACGCATAAGTGGAATGCTCATGCTTATGATGGCGCCGTCTGAGCTTAACAGCCGTGTGCATTCCTCAAAACACTGAAGGACTTTACAGAGGTCTTTCAGCTTTGACCACTGCACATCCGACAACTCCATGTCCGCCCTCAAACTGCCTGCCCGTGGATCCTCCTACAAATTCATTACAGCCTGCCTCTGTTCGCACAGCCTCTCAACCATTTGCATGGTTTAGTTCCACCTTGTTGCAAAGTCTATGATTAGGCGGTGATTGGAGAGGTGGAGCGATCGCTGCAGCCTCTGCATACGACTGGAGTATACGGGTGAGCGACGGATGTGCGAGCACAGTCTTCGCACCTTATGGAGCAGGGCTGGTAACTCCGGATAATTATTTATGAAGCACTGCACCACTAGGTTCAAGGTGTGAGCCAGGCAAGGTATGTGTCTGAGTTTTGCCAGGGCTATGGCTGCCACAAAATTACGGCCGTTATCACTGGCTACCTTGCCTGGCTCAAGATGTAGACTGCCCAGTCATGACTCAGTTTCTCCCTGCAAGTAGTCGGCCAGTACTTCCGCGGTGTGTATGTTGTCGCCCAAAGACATCATCTTTAAAACAGCCTGCTGAAGCTTACCACTAGCTGATCGATAGTGGGATACCTCGTGTGCAACACTGGCAGCTGCAGATGGAGTGCTTGTGCGACTGCGCTTTGTCGACGAGCTTTTGCTTCTGGAGGAGGAGGAGGGTCGAATGCCTACAGCCAAATATTGCCATGGGCTAGGCAGCACTGTCCCACCGCCGCTGTCCCCGGTGGACCCTGCATCCACCACATTAACCCAGTGCGCAGTAATGGACATGTAACGGCCCTGGCCATGCCTACTGGCCCATGCATCTGTTGTGAGGTGCACCTTTCCACTCACTGATTGTTTGAGTGCATGGACAATGCATATTCCCAGTGCCTTCTGGGATAAGTGAAGAGTCTCCACGAGCTCAAGGAACACTGGATTTTGTCCGTTGCAGCTGAAAGGAGGACATCAGTAAACCAGGGGAGGAGTCCTGAGGAGAGAATTTGCATATTCCCAGTGCCTTCTGGGATAAGTGAAGAGTCTCCGCGAGCTCAAGGAACACTGGATTTTGGCCGCTGCAGCTGAAAGGAGGACATCAGTAAACAGTAAGGTTTTGACATATATTTCGCCGCTTGAATATCTCTTGAACAATAAGAACATGGAAGAGGTCCAGGAGCCATTTCGTGAGCTGCATTTCTTGCTACATGTTCACAGACTTACCAGTGGAAAAGCCAAACTTCACATGCCAGAAATGCAAGCTTGTGTCCCTGTTGGAGGAAAAGTTGCAAAATCTGGAAGAGAGGTTATCTACATTGAAAACCATTAAGGAAGGTGAAGAGTTCTTAGAGCCGAATTATCTCTTCATGTTACAGAAAGAGAAAAAATTCGAAGTGCACCAGAAGAAACAGAGGAATGGAAGCATGTGACCCAGAGAAGCAGGAGGATCAGGAGGCAGTCAGCACCCATACTGCTCAGGAACCAGTACCAAGCTCTTACACAGGAGAACGATGAAGAAATACATCAAGATAAGACTTTGGGAACAAACAATAACCTTGTGCACCCTCAGAGTCCTCCTGAATGGAGAAAGAAAACTGTTGTGAAGAAGAAACGGAGAGTTGTTGTCATGGGGGATTCCCTGCTGAGAGGAACAGAGGCCACTATCTGCAGACCGGATTTAACCTCAAGAGAAATGTTCTGCCTTCCAGGTGCAAAAATTAAAGATGTATCTGACAGGATATCAGGACTCTTCAGACCTACAGATGACTACCCATTCCTGCTAATACAGTCATGGCCAAAAGTTTTGAGAATGACACAAATATTAATTTTTACAAAGTCTACTGCTTCACTTTTTCTAATGGCAATTTGCATATACTCAAGAATGTTATAAAGCATGATCAGCTTAACAGCAATTACTTGCAAAGTCAATATTTGGCTAGAAAATGAACTTTATCCCCAAAACACATTTCAACATCATTGCAGCCCTGCCTTAAAAGGACCAGCTAACCTCTTTTCAGTGATTGCTCCATTAACACAGGTGTGGGTGTTGATGAGGACATGGCTGGAGATCAATCTGTCATGATTAAGAATGAGACCACTGGACACTTTAAAAGGAGGCTGGTGCTTGGCATCATTGTTTCTCTTCTGTTAACCATGGTTATCTCTAAAGAAACACGTGCAGTCATCATTGCAATGCACAAAAATGGCCTAACAGGGAAGAGTACTGCAGCTAGAAAGATTGCACCTCAGTCACAATCTATCGCATCACCAAGAACTTCAAGGAGAGAGGTTCCATTGTTGCCAAAAAGGATCCAGGGTGCCCAAGAAAGACCAGCAAGCGCCAGGATCGTCTCTTAAAAGTGTTTCAGCTGCGGGATCGGCTACCAGCAGTGCAGAGCTTGCTCAGGAATGGCAGCAGGCAGGTGTGAGTGCATCTGCACGCACTGTGAGGCGGAGACTCTTGGAGCAAGGCCTGTTCTCAAGGAGGGCAGCAAAGAAGCCACTTCTCTCCAGAAAAAACATCATGGACAGACTGATATTCTGCAAAAGGTACAGGCAGTGGACTGCTGAGGACTGGGGTAAAGTTATTTTCTCTGATGAATCCCCTTTTCGATTGTTTTGGACATCAGGAAAACGCCTCATTCGGAGAAGACAAGGTGAGCGCTACCACCAGTCTTGTCTCATGCCAACTGTTAAGCATCCTGAAACCATTCATGTGTGGGGTTGCTTCTCAGCCAAGGGAATCGGCTCTCTCACAGTCTTGCCTAAAAACACAGCCATGAATAAAGAATTGTACCAGAATGTCCTCCAAGAGCAACTTCTCCCAACCCTCCAAGAGCAGTTTGGCGATCAACAATGCCTTTTCCAGCATGATGGAGCACCTTGCCATAAAGCAAAGGTGATAACTAAATGGCTCAGGGAACAAAACATAGAGATTTTGGGTCCATGGCCTGGAAACTCCCAGATCTTAATCCCATTGAGAACTTGTGGTCAATCATCAAGAGACGGGTGGACAAACAAAAACCTAAAAATTCTGACAAAATGAAAGCATTGATTGTGCAAGAATGGACTGCTATCAGTCAGGATTTGGTCCAGAAGTTGATTGAGAGCATGCCAGGGAGAATTGCAGAGGTCCTGAAGAAGAAGGGTCAACACTGCAAATATTGACTTGCTGCATTAACTCATCCTAACTGTCAATATAAGCTTTTGTTACTCATATGTTTGCAATTATATTTCTGTCTGTGATAAAAACATCTGTCAAACACACACATAAAAACCAGAGGGCAGCAGATCATGTGAAAATATAATATTTGTGTCATTCTCAAAACTTTTGGCCATGACTGTACATGTGGGGACAAATGACACGGCAAGAAACGACTTGGAAACCATCTGCAGTGACTTTGAAAACTTAGGTAAGAAAGTGAAAGAACTGGGAGCGCAGGCGGTCTTCTCTTCCATCCTTCCAGTGGATGGCTATGGAACAAGGAGGTGGAAGAAGATTCTGCAGGTGAACAACTGGCTATGTCGATGGTGCCGTCAGCAAGGATTTGGATTTTTGGATCACGGAATGAATTACCTATACGATGGACTACTTGCTGGAGATGGCTTGCACCTTACGAAGACTGGAAAACATGTATTTGGAAGTCGCCTTGCTACACTCATCAGGAGAGCTTTAAACTAGAACAATGTGGGAAGGGAAGCAAAACGCCAGCCAAAGCCATACACCTGACAAATACTATGTAGAATTCTGCTATTAGAAGTGAAAGTGAAGAACAAAGACAAAAAAATCGACATAATAAAAATATTGAAGAAAGAGAAACCAATCACAAACTAAAATGTTTCTATACGAATGCACAAAGCATGGGCAACAAACAAGGAGAACTGGAACTACTAACGCAGGAAAATAAATATGATGTCATTGGAATCACTGAAACTTGGTGGGATGATACACATGATTGGAATACAAGGCTAGAAGGATACAACTTATTTGCAAGTAACAGACTTGATAAACGAGGAGGTGTTGCATTGTATGTTAGAAAAGTGTATATCTGCACAGAGATTGACGCTTCAGAGACTGGGAGTTCTGTGGAAACTGTTTGGGTAAGAATACAAGGACAGAACAATGGAAAGGACACCATTGTAGGCATTTACTACAGGCTATCTATGCAAGCTGAAAATATGGATGAACTCTTTATGCATCAAATGGCAAAGTTCTCCAAAAAATATGACATAGTGGTCATGGGAGATTTCAACTATCCAGACATTTGCTGGGAATCTCTCTCAGGCAAAACTAACAGGTCAAGGAAATTCTCTTGCTGACAACTTTATCTTCCAAAAGGTAGGGGAAAAACAAGGGGATCTTCTACCTTGTATCTAATCCTTATAAACAGGGAGGAAATGGTTGAGGAGGTAAGAGTGGCTGGGACACTAGGAGGTAGTGACCATGCTATTTTAGAATTTTGGATAACAAGAGGAGGAAGACCTGTGAAGACTCAGACGTCAAGGTTAGATTTCAGAAAGGCAGATTTTAACCCCTCTCTGACATTAGACGTACTATCCCGTCCATAAAACCCGTGCCATTCTGCCCATGGACGGGATAGTATGTCATAGGCGATCAGCTGCGCTCCTGAGGGGAGCGCAGCTAATCGCCGCCGGGTGTCAGCTGATTATCACAGCTGACACCTGTGACTGTGTGTCAGGAGCGGTCACGGACCGCTCCCGGCACATTAACCCCTAGCACACCGCGATCAAACATGATCGCGGTGTACTGGGGGCACAGGGGAGGATCGCGCAGGGTGGGGGCTCCCTGCGCGACCCCTGAGACCCTCAGACCAGCGCGATGTGATCGCGCTGTTCTGAGGGCTTCCTCCCTCCCAGGACCCGGATCCAAGATGGCGCCGGGGTCCTGGAGGGAGGCGGCTTCCTCACATTGTCACACCAGCGATTTGATAAAATACAGTGATGTCCCACCCTGGGACAAAGTAAAAAAGTTAAAAAAATAAAAATAAACATGTTATAAAAAAAAATCCAAAATAAAAAAAAAAAAAAAAATATTCCCCAATAAATTCATTTCATCCTGTAAATAAAAAAATCAAAACAATAAAAGTACACATATTTGGTATAGCCGCGTCCGTAACGACCCCCCCTATAAAACAGTCCCACTAGTTAACCCCTTTAGTGAACCCCTTAAAAAAAAAAAAAGAAGCAAAAAATCAATGCTTTATCATCATACCGCCGAACAAAAAGTGGAATAACGCGCGATCAAAAAGACGATATAAATAAACATGGTACCGCTGAAAATGTCATCTTGTCCCGCAAAAAACGAGCCGCCATACAGCATCATCAGCGAAAAAATAAAAAAGTTATAGCTCGCAGAATAAAGCGATGCAAAAATAATTATTTTTTATATAAAATTGTTTTTATTCTATGAAAGCGCCAAAACATAAAAAAATGACATAAATGAGGTATCGACATAATCGTACTGACCCGATGAATAAAACTGCTTTATCAATTTTACCACACGCGGAACAATAAAAACGCCCCCCCAAAAGAAATTCATGAATTGCTGATTTTTGTTCATTCTAACCTTCCAAAAATCGAAATAAAAATCGATCAAAAAATGTCACCTGCTCAAAAATGGTACAAATAAAAACGTCAACTCGTACCGCAAAAAATAAGACCTCACATGACTCTGTGGGCCAAAATATGCAAAAATTATAGCTCTCAAAATGTGGCGATGCAAAAAACTATTTTTGCAATAAAAAGCGTATTTTAGCGTGACAGCTGCCAATCATAAAAACCTTCTATAAATAGTAAATCAAACCCCCCTTTATCACCCCCTTAGTTAGGGAAAAATAATAAATTAAAAAAATGTATTTATTTCCATTTTCCCATTAGGGTTAGGGTTAGGGTTGCGGCTAAAGTTAGGATTAGGGTTGGCGCTAAAGTTAGGATTAGGGTTAGGGTTGGGATTAGGGGTGTGTTAGGGTTAGGTTTGTGGTTAGGGTTGGGACTAGGGTTAGGGGTGTGTTGGGGTTAGGGTTGGAGTTAGAATTGGGGGTTTCCGCTGTTTAGGCACATCAGGGGCTCTCCAAATGTGACATGGCGTCTGATCTCAATTCCAGCCAATTCTGCGTTGAAAAAGTCAAACGGTGCTCCTTCACTTCTGAGCTCTGCCATGCGTCCAAACAGTAGTTTATCCCCACATATGGGGTATCAGCGTACTCTGGACCCCAAGAGTTATTGTGCAATTTGTCCTATTTCTTCTGTTACCCTTGGGAAAATAAAAAACTGGGGGCGAAAATATCATTTTTGTACAAAAAAAAATATTTTTTTGTTTTTACGGCTGTACATTATAAACTTCTGTGAAGCACTTGGGGCTTCATAGCGCTCACCACACACCTAGATAAGTTTCTTGTGGGGTCTATTTTCCAAAATGGGGTCACTTGTTGGGGATTTCCACTGTTTAGGCGCATCAGGGGCTCTCCAAATGCGACATGACGCCCCCAGACCATTCCATCAAAGTCTGCAATCCAAAACGTCACTACTTCCCTTCCGAGCCCCAACGTGTACCCATACAGTAGTTTTCTCCCACATATTGGGTATCAGCGTACTCAGGACAAATTGGACAACAACTTTTGGGGTCCAATTTCTCCTGTTACCCTAGTGAAAATAAAATATTGGGGGCGAAAAAATCATTTTTGTAAAAAAAAAAAGATTTTTTATTTTTACGGCTGTGCGTTATAAACTTCTGTGAAGCACTTCGGGGTTCAAAGTGCTCACCACACATCTAGATAAGTTCCTTGTGGGGTCTATTTTCCAAAATGGGGTCACTTGTGGGGGGTTTCCACTGTTTAGGCGCATCAGGGGCTCTCCAAATGCGACATGACGCACCCAGACCATTCCATCAAAGTCTGCAATCCAAAACGTCACTACTTCCCTTCCGAGCCCTGACGTGCGCCCATACAGTAGTTTTCTCCCACATATTGGGTATCAGCATACTCAGGACAAATTGGACAACAACTTTTGGGGTCCAATTTCTCCTGTTACCCTAGTGAAAATAAAATATTGGGGGCGAAAAAATCATTTTTGTAAAAAAAAAAAAGATTTTTTATTTTTACGGCTGTGCGTTATAAACTTCTGTGAAGCACTTCGGGGTTCAAAGTGCTCACCACACATCTAGATTAGTTCCTTGTGGGGTCTATTTGACAAAATAGGGTCACTTGTGGGGGGTTTCCACTGTTTAGGCGCATCAGGGGCTCTCCAAATGCGACATGACGCACCCAGACCATTCCATCAAAGTCTGCAATCCAAAACGTCACTACTTCCCTTCCGAGCCCTGACGTGCGCCCATACAGTAGTTTTCTCCCACATATTGGGTATCAGCGTACTCAGGACAAATTGGACAACAACTTTTGGGGTCCAATTTCTCCTGTTACCCTAGTGAAAATAAAATATTGGGGGCGAAAAAAATCATTTTTGTAAAAAAAAAAAAGATTTTTTATTTTTACGGCTGTGCGTTATAAACTTCTGTGAAGCACTTCGGGGTTCAAAGTGCTCACCACACATCTAGATAAGTTCCTTGTGGGGTGTATTTGCCAAAATGGGGTCACTTGTGGGGGGTTTCCACTGTTTAGGTGCATCAGGGGCTCTCCAAATGTGACATGACGCCCCCAGACCATTCCATCAAAGTCTGCAATCCAAAACGTCACTACTTCCCTTCCGAGCCCCGACGTGTACCCATACAGTAGTTTTTGCCCACATATTGGGTATCAGTGTACTCAGGACAAATTGGACAACAACTTTTGGGTTCCAATTTCTTCTGTTACCCTTGTGAAAATAAAATATTGGGGGCGAAAAAAATCATTTTTGTAAAAAAAAAAAAAGATTTTTTATTTTACGGCTGTACGTTATAAACTTTAGTGAAACACCTGGGGGTTCAAAGTTCTCACCACACATCTAGATAAGTTCCTTGAGGGGTCTAGTTTCCAAAATGGTATCATTTATGGGGGTTT
The DNA here is from genome assembly GCA_033576555.1 of Oophaga sylvatica. Taxonomy (NCBI): domain Eukaryota; kingdom Metazoa; phylum Chordata; class Amphibia; order Anura; family Dendrobatidae; genus Oophaga; species Oophaga sylvatica. Next base: position 49,004,677 of record JARQOD010000008.1, read on the forward strand.
CCACTGTTTAGGCAGATCAGGAGCTCTCCAAACACGACATGGCGTCCAGCCAATTCTGCGTTGAAAAAGTCAGACGGCGCTCCTTCCCTTCAAAACTCTGCCATGCACCCAAACAGTGGTTTACCCCCACATATGGGGTATCAGCGCACTCAGGACAAATTGCACAATAACTTTTGGAGTCTTGTTACCCTTGGAAAAATAAAAATTGGGGTGAAAAGATCATTTTTGTGGAAAAAATATGATTTTTAAATTTTACGGCTCTACGTTATAAACTTGTGTGAAGCACTTGGGGGTTCAAATTGCTCATCAAAAATCTAGATAAGTTCCTTAGGGGGTCTAGTTTCCCAAATGGGGTCATTTGTGGGGGGTTTCCACTGTTTAGGCACATCAGGGGCTCTCCAAATGCAACATGGCATCCAAACTCAATTCCAGCCAATTTTGGTTGGAAAAAGTCAAATGGTGCTCCTTCCATTCCGAGCTCTGCCGTGCGCCCAAACAGTGGTTCCCCCCCACATATGGGGTATCAGCGTACTCAGGACAAATTGTACAACAACTTATGTGGTCCAATTTCTCCTGTTACCCTTGGGAAAATAAAAAATTAGTGACTAAAAGATAATTTTTGTGGGAAAAAAATAGGATTTTTTATTTTCATGCCCGGGCATTATAAACTTGTGTGAAGCACTTGGGGGTTCAAAGTGCTCACCAAAGATCTAGATAAGTTCCTTAGGGGGTCTAGTTTCCAAAATGTGGTCACTTCTGGGGGTTTCCACTGTTTAGGCTCATCTGGGGCACTGCAAACGGAACATGACCCCCATTAACGTCTGTATTCCAAAACGTTACTACTTCCTTTCCAAGCCCTGCCGTGCGCCCAAACAGTTTCCCCCCCCCCCACATATGGGGTATCAGCGTACTCAGGACAAATTGGACAACAACTTTTGGGGTCCAATTTCCTTGGGAAAATTAAAAAATTTGGGACTAAAAAAAATCATTTTTGTGGAAATTTTTTTTTTTTTTCACACCCAGGCTTTATAAACTTTTGTGAAACACTTGAGGGTTCAAAGTGCTCACAACAGATCTAGATAAGTACCTTAGGGGTCTAGTTTCCAAAATGGTGTCACTTGTGGGGGGTTTCCACTGTTTAGGCGCATCAGGGGCTCTCCAAACGCGACATGGCATCCAATCTAAATTCCAGCCAATTTTAGTTTGAAAAAGTCAAACGTTGCTCCTTCCCTTACGAGCTCTGCCGTGTGCCCAAACAGTGGTTTTCCCCCACATATGGGGTATTGGCGTACTCAGGAGAAATTGCATAACAACCTTATCTGTCCATTTTCTCCTTTTACCCTTGTGAAAATAAAAAAAAGTTTGTAAAAGATAATTTTTGTGGTTAAAAAGTAAAATATTCATTTTTTCCTTCCACGTTGCTTTAGTTACTGTGAAGCACCTGAAGGGTTAATAAACTTCTTGAATGTGGTTTTGAGTACCTTGAGGGGTGCAGTTTTTAGAATGGTGTCACTTTTGGGTATTTTCTGCCATATAGACCCCTCAAAGTGACTTCAAATGTGAGGTGGTCCCTAAAAAAATGGCTTTGTAAATTTTGCTGTAAAAATGAGAAATCGCTGGTCAACTTTTAACCCTTATAACTTCCTAACAAAAAAAATTTTGGTTCCAAAATTGTGCTGATGTAAAGTAGACATGTGGGAAATGTTATTTCTTAACTATTTTGTGTGATATATTTCTCTGTTTTAAGGGAATATAAATTCAAAGTTTGAAAATTGCAAAATTTTAAAAATTTTCGCCATATTTGCGTTTTTTTCAAAAATAAACGCAAGTTATATCGAAGAAATTTTACCACTAACATGAAGTACAATATGTCACGAGAAAACATTCTCAGAATCGCGAAGATCCGTTGAAGCGTTCCAGAGTTATAACCTCATAAAGAGACAGTGGTCAGAATTGTAAACATTGGCCCGGTCATTAATGTGCAAACCACCCTTGGGGGTGAAGGGGTTAAGGGACTCAGAAAGAGAATTGGAGGGATCCAATGGCTGGATATCCTTAAGGACAAAAATGTCCAGAAAGGATGGAAAATCTTGAAAAATGAGATTCTCAAAGCACAATCGTTAACAATTCCGAAACGAGGGAAGAATGGGAAGCATTTAAGGAAACCAGGATGGATGAACACAGAACTTAAACACATGCTAAAATGTAAGAAAGAAAAGTTTATCAAATGGAAAGAGGAAGGAATATCTAAAGAAGAATATAATGCCGTCTGCAGAACCTGCAGGGCATAAATCAGATTATCTAAAGCTGACAATGAATTAAGGCTTGCAAGAGACATCAAAAGCAACAAAAAAGGATTTTGGGGATACTTCAAAAGTAAAAGAAAAGTCAAAGATGCTGTAGGATTTTTACAGGATGAAAATGATGAAATAGTAAGACAGGATGTTGAGAAGGCTGAACTTTTAAATTCCTAATTTGCATCTGTTTTGTCTCAGAAAGGAAATGTAACATCAACTGATCTTCACTGTCCTATTAAAGGAATAGAAGAATCCAGGATATCTATAAACAGAAAGACAGTGAGGAAACACTTAGCTAACCTAAATGAATTCAAGTCTCCAGGTCCAGATGAATTACACCCCAGAGTACTGAAGGAGATAGCAGAAGAAATTCTTGAACCACTGTCCATAATCTTTGAAAATTCTTGGAGAACAGGAGAAGTCCCAGAAGACTGAAGAAGAGCAAATGTTGTTCCTATCTTCAAAAAGGGGAAGAAGGTGGACCCAGGGAACTACAGGCCGGTGAGTCTGACTTCTATACCAGGAAAGATCTTTGAACAAATTATTAAAGAACATGTATGCAAGTACCTGGATAAGAATGAAGTGATTAAACAGAGTCAGCATGGTTTGTAACTAATAAGTCATGTCAGACTAACTAACAGAATCACTGACTGGGTGGATCAGGGAAATGCTGTAGATATAGTATATCTTGACTTAAGCAAAGCATTTGACAAAGTATCTTACACAATCCTTATTGAAAAAATGACTAAGTATGGAATGGACAAGGCAACTGTTAGGTGGATTCATAACTGGCTTAGTGATCGGACCCAAAGAGTGGTCGTAAATGGCTGCACATCCAGTTAGAAGAATGTCTCAAGTGGGGTAACACAAGGCTCTGTTTTGGGCCCTGTATTGTTCAACATCTTTATCAATGATTTAGATGAAGGAATTGTGGGTAAACTGATCAAATTTGCTGATGACACAAAGCTAGGAGGGGTAGCTAATACTAGAGAAGAGAGAGAGAGGATTCAAAAAGATATAAATAAACTGGAGCAGTGGGCAGCAACTAACAGAATGGTTTTTAACAGGGAAAAATGCAAAGTACTACATCTGGGCAATAAAAATGAAAAAAGCATATACAAAATGGAGGAATAGGGCTAAGTAATAGCACATGTGAAAAAGACTTGGGTATACTAATTGATCACAGACTGAACATGAGTCAACAGTGTGATGCAGCAGCAAAAAAGGCAAATACAATTCTAGGATGTATCAACAGAAGCATACAGTCTAGATCATGTGAGGTCATTATTGCCCTCTACTCCTCAGTCAGACCTCATCTGGAATACTGTATCCAGTTTTGGGCACCACATTTTAAAAAAGACATCAACAAACTGGAGCAAGTTCAGAGAAGAGCCCACCAGAATGGTGACCCGTCTGCAAACCATGTCCTATGAGGAACGGTTGCAGATTTGGGAATGTTTAGCTTGCAAAAAAGAAGACTGAGAGGAAACTTAATAGCTGTATACAAATATCTCAAGGGCTGTCACATTGTAGAAGGATCATCTTTATTCTCATTTGCACAAGGAAAGACTAGAAGCAATGGGATGAAACTGAATGGGAGGAGACACAGATTAGATATTAGAAAAAAGTTTTTGACAGTTAGGGTGATCAATGAGTGGAACAGGCTGCCACGAGAGGTGGTGAGTTCTCCTTCAATGGAAGTCTTCAAACAGAGGCTGGACAGACATCTGTCTGGGATGATTTAGAGAATCCTGCTTTGAGCAGGGTGTTGGACCAGATGGCCCAGGAGGTCCCTTCCAACTCTACCGTTCTATGATTCTATGATTCTGTGATTCCTTCACATGCAGGTGTAGGGAAGGGATGGCTTTTCTAGAAAAGAAGTGCCGACTGGGTAGGTCATAGCGTGGGACAGCGTAGGCCATGAGCTCTCGGAACGCTGCGCTTTCAACCAAACGGAAGGGCATCATCTCTAATGAGATCAGTTTGGCAATGTAGGCGTTCAAAGCCAGTGAGGTTTTGCAGTCCGTCCACGCTTGCAAGTGCATGGTCTGTAAATGTCTAAGCATGCAACTGGTATTAAATTTTTGGAGATTTTTCCCTCGGATAAAGGTCCTTCCACACTTCTTACAGACAATCTTTGCCTCATCAATAGGATTTTGGTCAAAAAAATGCCACACTGCACTCTTCCTACTATGCGATAAATTTTCATGGCTTGCACGCAGTGCTAATTTGACCTTCTGGCCAAGCTGTCATGCAACTCTTTTTGTTTTTTAACCCGTTTTTGGACTGCTACGGGCCTGCCAGATAACCTCAGCTGCGATGTCGATCCCTGCCACGGTTCCTCCTCCTCTTCTGAGCTATTGCCAGCTGCACCCTCTTCCCCCAATGGATGCCAATCTGGGTCTACTGTACAACTGGGTCATCCATCACCTCCTCTTCAATTTCATCTGCACCTTTCTCTGTGTCACTGTGTAAGGTGTTAGAGTATGCGGGAAGGGACACCTGAGTTTCATCAGGGTCAAATTCTGTCTCAGTAGACTGCGAGGGCAATGTAGTGTTCTGAATGAATGTACCAGCTCTACCCCAAGAAATTAGGACTATCCACAATTTGCATGGTTTCAGGCGCTTCCTCAAAACACATTTGTTCAGAGCGGCCTATCACATTCACTAATCAAAGTCATTCTATGTGTAAGTGTGTGTGTGTGTAGCCCATTCACTATCTCCATCCATCCCTCACTCCCTCAAGATGACTGGACCATCATTGTAAATGCACCATTGTATATACACACCTGTACTTTGTATCTCCCCCACCTCATTGTAGATTGTAAGCTCTCACGAGCAGGGTCATCTTATTTTGCTTTAATTATTGTATTGTTAACATTGTTACTTATGACTTGTGTTTTGAAACTGTTAAACTGTAAAGCGCTGCGGAATATGATGGCACTATATAAAGATTATTATTATTATTATTACCAGCAGAATCAGATAGCAGTGGCTGTACATCAGTGCACTCCATGTCATATTCATCTTGGACTGGGGAATTCAGGATTTGACTTGATAACTCAGGCATGGTATGTGAAAAGAGCTCCATGGAGTAATGTGAAGTGTGGCCTGCCGCATCCTTCACTTTTGGTGGGGGTGAAGGACACAAGGAAAGGTGTCGTTCCTGACCAGGAGCCTGCACTGACGACTCAGTGCTTGCATTTTTTGAAAGTTCAGAAGAGAGGCGATAGAGCTGGAGCTTGTTTCGGCAATGTAAGCCAAAACCTGTTCCTGATGCTCCGGCTTTAAAAGCGGTTTACCTGCTCCCAGAAAAGAGAGCCTTCCAGGCCTTCTGGAGCCAGACGATGATGCAGGCTCAACACCTCCTGCCTTAGGTGCTATTGGGCTTTTGGCACTACCAGCAGATGCACCACCACCACCACCACCATCATTCCCAGCTTGCCCCCCCGCCCACGTCCGCGGCCTCTTACACCATACTTCCTCATGTTTGGGAAAATGTACCAAAAATACCAGCAGATATATGGTACTGTATGAGGAGCGTACAGCTGTATATGCTGTAGGGGAAAATTTAAATCTCCGTATATATTTCCGTAGTCACACACAGACGCTCACTCAGTATGGATTTGACCGTAATACAAAGAGCAGATATACGGTACTGTATCAGAAGCGGACAGCTGTATACGGTGTAGGGGAAAATTGCAATCTCCGTATATATTTCCGGAGTCACACACAGATAGTCAGCATGTATTTGTCTGTGATATCAGCCAGTACACGGTAGTGTGTGATGAGCGTACAGCTCTATATGGTGTGGGAAAAAATGAACGGTTGGTAAGTGTGCAGAAAAATAGAATAAAAGTATTAGTGCTGTGTAAAAAGCAGTCTGCACAGCAGTGTACACACAGCAATACAGCTATCAGGCAGCCTAATAACCAGCGCTGCTGCACACAAGAAAATCCTCCCTTGTCACTGCACACTAACTGTACAGCACAATTGCTATCAGCACAAGCACAGAAGAACTTCTCTTTCCTGCCTAACTCTCTCCCTACTGATAAACAGTGTCAGCAACCTCTCCCTACTGTTAATATCGGCAGAAGTAAAATGGAGGTCGGCGCTCAGGGCTTTTATAGACACTATGACGCCCCCTAAAGCAAGCCAATCACTGCAATGCCCTTCTCTAAGATGATGTTGGATGCTGCACATGTCATCTCGTTGCCCACAGTATACGTCCTTGCTCATTGGCTGAAAAAAGGCACCTGCAAGCATTATGGGAAAACCGACTTGTTCGCTGGGGTCGACGACCGCATGGCCAACTGCACGCTATGGTCGGGTTTCGGCCAACGAAACCCGATTTTGGTGAAAGTCGGCGACTTTTGTATCTGACCGACCTGTTTCGCAAAACTCTAATGGGAGGTAATTTGCAAGTGTAAAATATGTGCATCTTTATGCATATTTGCATGCGTTTTTGATGCATTCTTACATTAGTATTTTTCCCCATTGTCCAAGAAATATCGTCACTCCTTGCGGAGATCAACATGCTAAGCATGCAGATGAGGAGACTTAAAGCCGCAATGCTCCTCTGGGAAATATGCTAATTATGCAAATTGTCTCTTCAGAGAGGAAGAGAGCTAGAACTCTAGTGCCACCTTTTGGAAGGTAGCAATCCTACAAGTCAATGTCGATCCTTTAACAAGCCTTATCACATGACCTAGGATAATAGCCAAACCAGAATCTCAATTTGCAGACACTGTGTTTCGGGGTTCAGCCCCTCGTCAGTGCAAAGCGGAGATCTGGTTTGGCTGTGTGAGAGGCGTCAGACCTTCCAAAAGGTGGCACTAGAGTTCTAGCTCTCTTCCTCTCTGAAGAGACAATTTGCATATTTTTCCCATTCATTTTCGGTATATGGGTGAAAACACTGCAAAAACATTGAAATAATTGACATGCTGCATATTTAAAAAATATATACAGTATATATTTGATAGTTCAAATCTGTAAGGAAAAAAATGAACAGCATGTGCATGAGATTTCAGAAATCATATTAACTTTCCAAAAACATGTGGATAAAAACTGAGCAAAAATGCAGCCTGTGAACAAGTCCTAATATTTAAAAGGTGTCCCACAAACTTGATAATTGAAGGTACTAGCTAGACATGTGGAAATTGTAGACATGTTTTCATAGATTATTTTTTGGGTTTAGTATATTTTTCTTGAAGAACCCTGTTAGACCTCATGGTTTTATACCAGGCTCTAAAAATAGATAAAAGAGCTTGTCCACTATGGGTCAACCCCAAATGTAATGCCCTAGAGGGCTACACAAATGAAAGAGAAACCAAAAGATAGCATGCCTCCACTTACGCGGTGATGGCTGAGTTGATAAAATTTGTTCTTATTAGAAAATGTAAAATGCATTTTTATTACCATCTTTTAAATCTATTGGCTATTATCTGAAGACAAATTATGAGACTGATACATATTTTGTATTGAAACACAATAAAAAAAGTTTTAACCTCTTTACCCCAGAGGGTGGTTTGCACGTTAATGACCAGGCCAATTTTTACAATTCTGACCACTGTCCCTTTATAAGGTTATAACTCTGGAACGTTTCAACGGATATTGGTGATTCTGTTTTTTCATGACATTGCAATTCACAATAGTGGTAAAATTTCTTTGATATAACTTGTGTTTATTTGAAAAAATGGAAATTTGGCAAAAATTTTGATACAATTTTGCAATTTTCAAACTTTTAATTTTTATGCCCTTAAATCAGAGAGTTATATCATACAAAATACTTAATAAATAACATTTCCCACATGTCTACTTTATATCAGCACAATTTTGAACCAAAATTTGATTTTATTAGGAAGTTATAAGGATTTAAATTTGACCAGCACCATTTTTTTTAGGGACCACATCACATTTGTAGTCACTTTGAGGGTCTATATGATAGAAAATAAAAACTGCACCCCTGAAAGTGCTGAAAACTACATTCAATAAGTTTATTAACTCTTCAGGTGCTTCACAGGAAATTTTGAAATGTTTAGAAAAATCAACATTTAACTTTTTTTCACAAAAATTTACTTCAGATCCAATTTTTTTTTATTTTATCAAGGGTAACAGGAGAAATTGGACCACAAAAGTTGTTGTGCAATTTGTCCCGAGTATGCTGATACCTCATATCGGGGGGAACCACTGTTTGGGCGCATGACAGAGCTCAGAATGGAAGGAGTGCAGTTTGACTTTTCAGTGCAAAATTGGCTGGAATTGAGATCGGACGTCATGTTGCGTTTGGAGAACCCCTGATGTGCCTAAACAGTGGAAACCCCCCACAAGTGATACCATTTTGGAAAGTAGACCCCCTAAGGAACTTATCCAGATGTGTGGTAAGAACTTTAAATCCACAAGTGCTTCACAGAAGTTTATAATGTAGAGCCGTAAAAATAAAAAATCATATTTTTTCCACAAAAAATGATCTTTTTGCACCCAAAAAAACAAGACCTCAAATGACTCTGTGGGCCAAAATATGGAAAAATTATAGCTCTCAAAATGTGGTGATGCAAAAACTATTTTTTGCAATAAAAAATGTCTTTTAGCGTGTGACAGCTGCCAAACATAAAAACCCGCTATAAATTGTTAGGGTCTGCGGAACGCACCAAATATAAGATGAGGAGAGGTGCGTTCGCAGCCCGGGGTCCACCGTGCAGGCGGAGCCTGCTGCTAGTAAAATGGCGCAAGAAGCGAACTCTGTTATCCCACAGAGTCGCCAAAATAAATGCCGTAACGCGCTGTGGCAATATGTGCGAACTCTGTTAATTCCACAGAGCCGCTAGGAGTGCCGCAGCGCTATATGGCGATGTGTGCGAACTCACTTAACACAACTGAGTCGCAAAATAAACACGCTAGGGCGCTGTCTAGCGTTGAAAGCGAACCCTGTTACGTCACAGAGCCGCTGAGACAAACTTCTGTGTCCTGTCAGGCACCCAGGTACACAGTGAACAGCTAAGCGAACATAGAACGTGATCATGCGCTAATGTCCTCGCAGGAGTCACCCGCAATCTATGGCGTCTGAACGCCAGGCCCTGAATACGGCAATCAAACTCCTCACCGGTTATGCCGGCAATCTAGGGTATCTAGGAAACCGACGCTGACCAGCTAGCATACCAAACTCCTCACCGATTAAGTCGGTATTCTAGGGGCTTATTTCACCGGGCCCTAACCACACACACGCATGAACACACTGGCGCTAAGCATATAATGATTGATATTAGTGCATGGCGGCCCAGCCATGCCACCCTTTTATAGCAATGAGAGATCTTACCCTGGGCATGCTCAGAAGGGGAAACGCAGGACTTCGTCCCAAAGACATCTGCTCCAGTACTGGCTATAATAGCAGATCCAGGAGAGGCAGCAGCAAGTCTCTGCACAGTACTGGAATGGGCAAGACGCTGGGACCGATGTCTCTGCTGAGCAGGCTCCACTGTGGCTGGAGATGAATGGGGGACCGCAGCGGGACCGGTTCAAGACTCCCCTTGTGCAGCAGCGGGAACTCGAACCCTAACATTACCCCCCCTCCTAGGGCCCCCCTTCTTTGGGCCTCGCTGCGCTAAAAGGCTGCGGAGCGTGAACATGCTCGGCAGGCTCCCAGGACCTATCCTCAGGCCCATAACCCCTCCAATCCACCAAATAAAATTTTTTGCCTCGTACCACCTTGCACCCAACAATGGCGTTCACCTCATGATCGTCGGTAGATGAACCCGACGTCCCGGCAGATGACTCGGAAAACCGGGAAATGGCCACGGGTTTCAGGAGGGACACGTGAAAGGTGTCAGTGATACCAAGGCGAGGCAGAAGAGCTAAGCGGTAAACCACCGGGTTCACCTGCTCAAGAACTTTAAAGGGGCCCAAAAAGCGAGGTGCCAACTTGGTGGACTCTACTCGTAGCCTGATGTTTCGGGCAGAAAGCCACACTAGGTCACCCGGAGCAAATGTAGGAGTGGGGCGCCGATGGGCATCGGCCGAAGACCTCATCCTCTCTTTGGAGGCGTGAATGGCATCCTGAGTGCGGTCCCAAATGTCCCGTGCCTCCACAGCCCAGTCTGCCACCCTGGAATCGGCGGAAGACACGGGCATGGGCACTGGTACCCGCGGATGCTGATCGTAGTTCAGGAGGAATGGGGTCTGTCCGGTGGAGTCAGCCACAGCATTATTTAGAGCGAACTCAGCCCATGGTAGCAAGGATGCCCAGTCATCCTGCCTGGCAGAGACAAAATGTCGCAAGTATGTGACCAAGGTCTGGTTGGCCCTCTCTACCAACCCATTCGTCTCGGGATGGTATGCAGTGGAGAGATTCAACTCAATGCTGAGTAAAGACACAGCTCTCTCCAGAACCGAGACGCAAACTGGGGACCTCGATCACTGACAATTTTGTCTGGCATACCGTGTAGGCGGAAAATATGCCTGATGAATAATGCTGCCAAGGCCCGTGCAGACGGTAACCGTGGTAACGGCACTAAGTGCACCATTTTGGAGAAGTGGTCAGTTATCACCCAGATGATGGTGCAGCCCCGAGACTTGGGTAAGCCCACCACAAAATCCATCCCGACCATCTCCCAAGGCCTGTCTGCCACCGGTAAAGGGAAAAGTAACCCAGCTGGCCGTTGTCGAGGGGACTTATTCTTGGCGCAGGAGACGCACGCCTGAACGTATTCCCTGATGTCATGGGCCATCTGCGGCCACCAGTATGTCCTCACCAGCAACTCAGAAGTCCTTTTTGGCCCAAAATGTCCACCCACCCTGGACGAATGTGCCCAAGAGAGTACTTCCGGTCGCAAATTGGTGGGCACAAAAGTCTTGCCCGGAGGCACAGACTCAAGCGAAACCAGAGCCACCGTTCTTAGGCTTTCTGTGGGGACAATAAGCCGAGGCTCCTCCTCCACCTCCTCAGAGGACACCACGGAGCGGGATAGAGCGTCTGCGCGAATGTTCTTCTCACCGGAGAGGAAATGGAGGGTGAAATGAAACCGGGAGAAAAACAAGGACCATCTGGCCTGACGGGAATTTAGCCGCTGGGCTGACTGCAAATACACCAAGTTCTTGTGGTCCGTGAATACTTGGAAGGGGAAGCGAGCCCCCTCCAGAAGATGTCTCCACTCGGAGAAGGCCAACTTCATAGCCAGTAACTCCCTGTCCCCGATGGAATAATTCCTCTCTGCTGGTGTAAAGGTCTTGGAAAAGAAGAAGTAGGGATGCTTCCGACCCTGGACATCCTTTTGAAAAAGGACTGCTCCAGCACCAACAGAAGAGGCATCCACCTCTAAGATAAACGGTTTATCGACATCGGGGCGATGTAAGATGGGAGCACTGCCGAAATGCGACTTGATGGAGGAGAACGCCTTGGTGACCTCCTCTGACCACAACTTGGGATTAGCTCCCTTCTTGGTGAGGGCTACCAAGGGAGCTACCAAAGTAGAGAAGTGGGGAATGAATTGGCGATAGTAGTTAATGAACCCCATAAAGCGCTGCACCGCCTTAAGGGAGTGGGGTTCTTGCCAATCCATCACAGCCTGTAGTTTGGTAGGATCCATAGCCAATCCCTGGGTGGAGATAATATAGCCCAGGAAAGGTAGAGACTCCTGCTCAAACATGCACTTCTCCAACTTCGCATATAGGGAATTTGCTCGCAAGAGGTCGAAGACCTTGCAGACATCTCTCCGGTGGGAGGCCATATCTGGAGAAAAGATGAGAATGTCATCCAGATAGACTACCACCGAGGTGGTCAACATATCCCGGAAGATGTCATTCACAAAGTCTTGGAAGACAGCTGGGGCATTACAGAGACCAAAGGGCATTACCAGAAATTCATAATGCCCATCCCTGGTGTTAAATGCCGTCTTCCATTCGTCCCCCTCACGGATGCGAATCAGGTTATACGCACCCCGCAGGTCTAGCTTAGTAAATACCCTTGCTCCCCGAAGCCTGTCAAAGAGCTCAGAGATTAGCGGCAAAGGATACTTATTTTTCACGGTGATAGCGTTGAGACCCCTATAATCAATGCACGGACGTAATTCTCCGTTCTTCTTCTGCACAAAGAAGAACCCCGCTCCCGCTGGTGACACCGACTTCCTAATGAATCCCCTTGCCAAGTTCTCCTGAATATATTGGGACATGGCCTCTGTCTCAGGAAGAGAGAGGGGATAAACCCTTCCTCTAGGAGGCTCAGCTCCAGGCAAGAGGTCGATAGGACAGTCATAGGGGCGATGAGGCAGAAGAGTCTCCGCAGCCTTCTTCGAGAAAACGTCGGCATAAGACCAATAGACCTTAGGAAGAGTAGAGAGGTCTATGGGTATCTCAGTGGTGTTGACCTGCATGCTGTCCCTAATGCATCTGCCTTTACATAAATTACCCCAACCCAGAATTCTCCCTGAAAACCACTCAATATGGGGAGAGTGGTGGGAAGGAGACATAGACAAGGTGAGTGGGACAGACTGATGGGTGATTTGTGAGGGCAGAATTCTCTCGTTCAACACCCGTACCAATACTGGTTCAGCCAGCAACACCAAAGGCATGGTGTGGCGAGAAGCAAAGGAGGATGACATAAAATTCCCCTCTGCCCCAGAATCCACACATAGCTTGACGGGTAGGGTGGTAAAACCGTGGGTAATTATCCCTTGAGGAGCACTTTAGGGGCAAAACTCATGGCGTCCAGTGACCCTGTTTCTACGGTTACTGGGCGCGACCGTTTATTCAGCCGCTGTGGACATCGGTTGGCAAAATGTCCCTGCTGCTGGCAAATATAACAAATCAGGGATGGACGAGTGACCCGAGATTTAGATCCTGCAGGAGCAACCTCCTGAAGGTCAGGCACCTGAACAGGCGACTCCAGAGGGGTGGCGAAGGTAGGAGCCAACCGGACACTCTGCCAACACTTGGCACGTTCCAGCCTCCGCTCGTGGAAACGGAGGTCGACGCGGGTGGAAATAGCGATAAGCTTCTCCAGTGTGGCAGGAATCTCCCTGGTAGCCAAGGCATCTTTCACATGACCCGCCAGTCCTCTCCAGAACACGGGAATGAGGACTTTATCTGGCCACTCTAATTCCGAGGCCAGAGTCCGAAATTGGACAGCAAAATGGCTGACCAAAGCCGAACCCTGGGTACTTGCCAGCAGTTTGAGCACCATATCGTGGGTGACCTGAGGTCCTAGAAAAACCTTTTTCAGAGCCTCCAGAAAACGAGAAGCGCTCCGCACCACACGGTCATCGCGCTCCCACAGCGGCGTTGCCCACTCCAACGCTCTGCCCGACAGAAGAGCTATCACAAAGCCCACTTGTGCCCGATCCGTGGGGAAACGTGCAGCCAGAAGCTCGAGGTGTATGGAGCACTGACTCACGAATCCCCAACATTGCTTGCTGTCACCAGCAAACTTGTCTGGAAGCGGGAGGTGGGACAATGTAGGGACAGAGGTGGCAGAGGACAAACTGGCTGCAGCTACGCTAGCAGCCTGAACAGCGACTGCGGTAACATCCACAGCTGAGGTTGTGCGCTCAAGAGCCACCAACCTACCCTCCAGCTGCTGGATGTACAGCTGTAAACGCTGTTCATCCGCCATTTTACTAGCCAGACCCTGGCGCTAATATTATGTTAGTGTAAGGTTCTGTGTACATGTTCCTGAAACTCAGTTTGTTCGTCAGCCATTTTACTTTCTGTCTTGCTGCAGCTATCTTGCCCTCAGTCAAAATGGAGTTTCCAGCTTGCATGTTCCCGCCCTGATTCTCTCCTTTTGCTTCTTAAGCAGCCACAGCTGAGCAATCAGTGCTTCAGAATCTAGCCTGCAGTGAACCTGTGACCTGACTCCTAAAGCCTTGGACCTTGTACTCCAGCTATTCCTACTGAGGAACTCTGAAGCACTTGTGGACTCTGAACCCTGCTCTTTGAAAGACCCACGTTTGCATGGACTTACGGTAACAGAGAAGAAGATCCTGAACCTGTTGTGGAGAGTGATTGCTGAGCTTAGATTACTCTGGCCTGCTGTGTCTCCTGCTTCTGTGTCTGCAAACTGTGTGACTATTTTTGCCAACTTGTATGAAGTAATACAAGACTTTCTATATCAAACCTGTGTCTCATGTATTTTCTTCGCACCCAAGCACAAGACGCTATATGAACTGTACTACATACATTACAAGATTCTGAAGCCAAAACGTTAGTGTCTGCTGGTCTGGAAAGGCTGTGTCTGCTGTAACTGTGGATATCGGATGTCCGGTTGTACTTTCTGTGATGACAGTGGTTGTGACTTCTCACAACCATTCCAGGTGAGCAATTCCCTTAAGTGTTTTTTTTTCTGCAGTGTTACCACAGGTAAACACTATTGTTTTTTTTTTTCTCTTTTCTCTTTTTTGTCTGCTGTAACTGTGGATATCAGATGTCCGGGTGAACTTTCTGTGATGATAGTGGTTGTGACTTCTCACAACCATTCCAGGTGAGCAGTTCCCTTAATTTTTTTCCTCTCTGCAGTGTTACCACAGGTAAACACTATTGTTTTTTTTTTCTCCTCTCCTCTTCTTCCAGTACTCCTGTCTTAAAAGATCTGGAAAATGGAGGCCCGCATAAAGGAACTTTGCGGAGTGACTGATAATATCCTTGCAGATTTGCAGAATATAAAGACCGTTTTTCAAGCCTACAGGACCTCACTAATCACAATTTGCAAGTGTTTGGACAGACTGCCCAGGATTTGCGAGCCAGGATTGAGGTTCTAGAAGAGCGAGTCCAGGCTCCTGCCGTAGCCCCGAGTTCTGGGATTCCCAAGTTGCCCCCTTTTCGTTTTGGCGGTGAACGTGAGAAATTCAGGGGATTTATTAATCAATGCAATCTTTTTTTTTCTGCACATGCTTCACAATTTCCCACTGAACGAACTAAGGTGCTTACTATAATTATGTTGCTTACCAACAAGGCTTTGATGTGGGCAAACCCTCTGATTGAGACTGAGGATGATTGTTTGAATCACCTTGATGCTTTTATTTCAGCCATGGGGCAGGTGTTTGATGACCCCAATCGAGGTGCAACAGCTGAAGCAGCCATGTTAGCTTTGCGCCAAGGTAAGCACTCGGTAGCTGAATATGCCTTGGATTTCAGGAGATGGGCCCTTGATACCACCTGGGACAGTTCCGCCAAAAAATCTATTTTTCGAAAGGGGTTATCTCCACTGATTAAGGATGAACTTGCTCGTGCCGACCCTCCCACTGCGTTAGGTGACTTTATTAACTACTGCATCCGTATTGATACTCGTCTGACTGAACGCAGGCAAGAGAGATGGTTCGAAAGCAATCGCACTAACCTTTTCCTACCTTCCTCTCCAGCTAAGGAACCTTTGAGTAGGATTACACGGGAACCTGAACCTGAACCCATGCAGGTAGACTCTTTACAACGACGGGTTAGTGATGCACGCAAGGAACATCGTTTTAAGGAAAATCTATGTTTCTATTGTGGTAAGTCAGGGCACTTCATTATAAACTGCCCCAGCCGTTCTCGTAAGACTACTGCAGCACTCATTCATTGTGAGTGTTGCGAGAGGGGATCTGTCAGGTCCGAGCCTCAGGCTCCAGAGAGATCTGCAGCAACAGATCTTGATTTCTCGGACTTAAACTCCGTTACCTCTGAGGACGTTGACTGTGTAAACGCTGCCATTTTTCAAGTTTCCTCAGCGGTGTCCCAGCTGAGTTGTAAGAAAAACAATTCTCATTGCTTTCTTTCCATCAAATTCTGGGTTGACTCAGCTTGGGTGTCTAGCTCTGCTATGATCGACTCAGGGGCAAGTGGAAATTTTATGGATGTCTCCTTTGCTCTGAAACAGGGGATACGTTCAGTGAAGAAGGCTACTCCAGTACAGATGGAAACTGTGGATGGCTCCCTGCTGACCTCTGGACCAGTGGATCAGGAAACAGAGCCTTTGAGGGTTCTTATGGGTAAAGATCATCAAGAGAAACTGTCCTTTATGCTTATCTCTTCTCCCCACTTTCCCATTATTCTAGGGCTACCATGGCTGCAGGCTCAGAATCCTACCATTAACTGGAGACCAAGAAATTACACTTTCCAGAGAAACAGATGAGTCCAAAAGTTTCAGCTTGCTCTGTTCCTAAAGGAACCATGTCAGTCCCTGAACTACCAGCTGTATACCAGGACTATGTGGATTTATGTGACAAGAAGAACGCTGACCAGCTTCCTCCTCACCGTCCATATGATTGTCCAATTGAATTATTGCCTGGAGCAGAGATACCTTTTGGTAAGATCTACCCCCTGGCGGGGCCCGAGCTAAAGGCTTTAAAGGATTACATAGACGAAAATCTAGCCAAGGGCTTCATACGCCCCTCTTCATCTCTTGCAGGTGCACCCATCTTCTTTGTAAAGAAGAAAGATGGATCTCTGAGACCATGCGTAGACTATAGGGAACTCAATAAGGTTACTATTAGAAACCGTTATCCATTGCCTTTAATCCCTGAGTTATTGGAGAGAGTGCGACATGCCAAAATTTTCTCTAAACTAGATCTTCGTGGGGCCTATAACTTAGTCCGTATTAGACCTGGGGATGAATGGAAGACTGCATTCAGGTCACGCTATGGACACTTTGAATATCTAGTTATGCCTTTTGGTCTGAGTACCGCCCCAGCCACTTTCCAACACTTGGTGAATGACATCTTCAGGGATCTCCTAGATACATTCGTGGTAATTTATTTGGATGATATTCTAACTTTTTCTAACTCCACAGAGGAACATCATGGACATGTGAGAATGGTCTTGAAACGTCTAAGACAAAATCATCTTTACATCAAACTTGAAAAGTGTGAATTCCATAGGACCGAAATTCAATTTCTGGGGTATGTACTGTCTACACAAGGAATTAGTATGGATGGAAGCAAAACCCAAGCCATCAAGGATTGGCCAATCCTAGAAATGTGAAGGAGGTACAGCGCTTCATCGGGTTTGCCAACTTCTATAGACGTTTCATTAGAAATTTCTCTGAGTAGTGTCACCTATCACCCAACTTACCCGGAAAGAGTCTAGGTTCTCCTGGACTCCCCAAGCCCAGGAAGCATTTTCCCTCTAAAAGATAAATTTACCACTGCACCTATCCTAGTACATCCCAACCCCGAGCTTGCCTTCATAATAGAGGTGCATGCTTCAGACTGTGCCGTTGGAGCTATACTCTCTCAGAGAACAGGTGAGAAGAATGTCTTGCATCCCTGTGCCTTCTTTTCCCAGCAGTTGTCTTCGGCTGAGAGGAACTACGATGTGGGCAATAGAGAGTTGTTGGCCATTATTGCCGCCTTCAAAGAATGGAGACACCTTCTTCAGGGAGCTGCACAGCAAATAGTCGTCCTGACAGATCATCGTAACCTTGAGTTTATCAGGTCGGCTAAGTGCCTGACTCCTCGCCAGGCTCGCTGGAATCTTTTCTTAAACCAATTTAATTTTATCATTTCTTATAGACCAGGATCGCGCAATGGAAAGGCTGATGCACTCTCTAGGATTTACTCAGCAGAGACACGTCCAATTACTCCTCCTAAGACTATTCTTCCTGACTCTAGATTCCTAGGAGTAATTCATAATCAAGACCTACTTAAGGACATCAAGGAAGCATACCATGCGGATTCCTTTTTGGCACAACCCCCAAGGGACGTAAGTCTTGTCTTTAAGAATGGTGTGTGGATTCAGGGACAACGCCTGTATATTCCTGAAACAGTCAGATTGAGAGTATTGCAACTCATTCACGATTCCAAGATAGCTGGGCATAGAGAATTCTAAAGACACAGGAATTTCTCTCTCGTTTCTTTTGGTGGCCCACTTGCAGGAAGGATGTTTTAAACTATGTCACTTCATGTGAAGTCTGTGCAAGATGCAAAACACCTCGCTCCTCACCAACTGGTCTGTTACAGCCTCTTCCCACCCCGTCCCGCCCGTGGGGATCCATTTCTATGGACTTCATTGTGGAGTTACCAACCTCTAAAGGGAAGAACACCATTCTAGTGGTGGTTGACCGTCTAACAAAGGCAGCTCATTTTATCCCTTGTGTCGGCTTACCCACTGCAAAACAGATATCAGATTTGATGATTAAAGATGTGTTTCGCTTACATGGAGTACCGGATGAGGTTATTTCGGATCGAGGGGTGCAATTCACTTCTAGGTTTTGGCAAAATTTCTGTGCAGCATTGGACATTAAAGTAAACCTTTCTTCTGCTTTTCATCCCCAGACTAATGGACAGACCGAACGAACCAATCAAACCCTGGAGCAGTATCTCCGCTGCTTTATCTGCCACCTACAGGATGATTGGGTGGATCTACTTCCATTAGCTGAGTTCTCGTATAACAACTCTCAGAGTGCCTCCACTAAGCAGTCTCCTTTTTACTCTAATCTAGGTTATCATCCTAACATTCTACCACGATTTCCATAGAAACGCCTTTACCAGCAGTGGCTGAAAGAATCACGTCTTTACAGAAGAATATGGATCTTCTAAAGGAGAATCTGGAATCGGCTCAGGAAAGGTACAAGAAAGCAGCAGATAAATTTCGTAAACCTGCACCAGCTTTCAAGGTAGGAGACTTGGTCTGGCTGTCAACCAGAAATCTTAAGTTAAGGATTCCATCGTCTAAGTTGGGACATAAGTACATTGGACCCTATAAAATCAGTAAAATTATAAGTGCCGTTGCTTGTCGTCTTCAACTGCCCAGAACTATGAGAATTCACCCTGTCTTTCATGTATCCCTACTAAAGGCTGCGACACCCAATACGTTTCCTGGACGTTCTTCTCCTTGCCCTGACCCAGTGCTAGTCGATGGTCAGGAAGAATTTGTGGTGGAAAGGATTTTAGATTCCACGTTGTATAGAAATCAGTTACAATATCTGATTAAATGGCAGGGCTACCCAGTGGAGGACAACTCATGGGAACCAGTCAATAACGTTAATGCTCCTCGCTTGCTCCGTCAGTTTCATCAGAGGTACCCACACAAGCCTGGCCTGAGGTCATCCGGAGGTTGTCCCTAAGGGGGGAGTAATGTAAGGTTCTGTGTACATGTTCCTGAAACTCAGTTTGTTCGTCAGCCATTTTACTTTCTGTCTTGCTGCAGCTATCTTGCCCTCAGTCAAAATGGAGTTTCCAGCTTGCATGTTCCCGCCCTGATTCTCTCCTTTTGCTTCTTAAGCAGCCACAGCTGAGCAATCAGTGCTTCAGAATCTAGCCTGCAGTGAACCTGTGACCTGACTCCTAAAGCCTTGGACCTTGTACTCCAGCTATTCCTACTGAGGAACTCTGAAGCACTTGTGGACTCTGAACCCTGCTCTTTGAAAGACCCACGTTTGCATGGACTTACGGTAACAGAGAAGAAGATCCTGAACCTGTTGTGGAGAGTGATTGCTGAGCTTAGATTACTCTGGCCTGCTGTGTCTCCTGCTTCTGTGTCTGCAAACTGTGTGACTATTTTTGCCAACTTGTATGAAGTAATACAAGACTTTCTATATCAAACCTGTGTCTCATGTATTTTCTTCGCACCCAAGCACAAGACGCTATATGAACTGTACTACATACATTACAGTTAGGGTCTGCGGAACGCACCAAATATAAGATGTGGAGAGGTGCGTTTGCAGCCCGGGGTCCACCGTGCAGGCGGAGCCTGCTGCTAGTAAAATGGCGCAAGAAGCGAACTCTGTTATCCTGCAGAGTCGCCAAAGTAAATGCCATAACGCACTGTGGCAATATGTGCGAACTCTGTTAATCCACAGAGCCGCTAGAAGGAGTGCCGCAGCGCTATATGCGATGTGTGCGAACTCACTTAACACAACTGAGTCGCAAAATAAACACGCTAGGGCGCTGTCTAGCGTTGAAAGTGAACCCTGTTACGTCACAGAGCCGCTGAGACAAACTTCTGTGTCCTGTCAGGCACCCAGGTACACAGTGAACAGCTAAGCGAACATAGAACGTGATCATGCGCTAATGTCCTCGCAGGAGTCACCCGCAATCTATGGCGTCTGAACGCCAGGCCCTGAATACGGCAATCAAACTCCTCACCGGTTATGCCAGCAATCTAGGGCATCTAGGACACCGACCCTGACCAGCTAGCATACCAAACTCCTCACCGATTAAGTCGGTATTCTAGGGCTTATTTCAGCGGGCCCTAACCACACACACGCATGACCACACTGGCGCTAAGCATATAATGATTGATATTAGCGCATGGCGGCCCAGCCATGCCACCCTTTTATAGCAACAGCTACAGGACCTGCCAGAAACAAGGACCAATGAGAAACTGTTCCAAACACATGTAGCTTCATGACCTTCCTGGCGGACCAATAGGAGCTGCTGCAGTACCTGAACATGTGACCCCAGATCTCCAATGAGAGATCTTACCCTGGGCATGCTCAGAAGGGGAAACACAGGACTTCGTCCCAAAACGTCTGCTCCAGTACTGGCTATAATAGCAGATCCAGGAAGACAGCAACAAGTCTCTGCACAGTACTGGAATGGGCAAGACGCTGGGACCGATGTTTCTGCTGAGCAGGCTCCACTGTGGCCGGAGATGAATGGGGGACCGCAGCGGGACCGGTTCGAGACTCCCCTTGTGCAGCAGCGGGAACTCGAACCCTAACATAAATAGTAAATCAAACCCCCTTAAGGAAAAAAAATAGTACAATTTAAATAACATATTTATTTCCATTTTCCCATTAGGGTTAGGGTTGGGGCTAAAGATAGGATTAGGGTTAGAGTTGGGATTAGGGTTAGGGGTGTGTTAGGGTTAGGTTTGTGGTTAGGGTTATGATTAGAGATGGGACTATGGGGTTTCCACTGTTTAGGTACATCAGGGGCTGTCCAAACGTGACATGGCATCTGATCTCAATTACAGCCAATTCTGCGCTGAAAAAGTCGAACGGTGCTCCTTCCCTTCAGAGCTCTGCCATGCACCCAAACAGTAGTTTACCCCCACATAAGGGGTATTAGTGTACTCAGGACAAATTGCACAATAATTCTTGGGGTCCAAATTCTTGTTAACCTTGGGAAAATAAAAAATTGGTGGCGAAAATATATTTTTGTGGAAAAAAATATGATTTTTTATTTTTATGGCTCTACGTTATAAACTTCTGTGAAGCACTTCGGATTCAAAGTTCTCACCACACATCTAAATAAGATCCTTGGGGGGTCTAGATTCCAAAATGGGGTCATTTGTGGGGGTTTCCAATGTTTAGGCACATCAGGGGTTCTCCAAATGCTACATGACGCCCGCAGACTATTCCATCAATGTCTGCAATGCAAAACGTCACTACTTCCCTTCCGAGCCCCGACGTGTACCCATACAGTAGTTTTCTCCGACATAAATGGTATCAACGTACTCAGGACAAATTGAACAACTTTTGGTGTCCAATTTCTCCTGTTACTCTTGGGAAAGTAAAAAACTGGGGACTAAAAGATCATGTTTGTCGAGAATATTAGATTTTTTTTATTTTTTTAACCTTGGGAAAATAAAAAATTGGTGGAGAAAATATCATTTTTGTGGAAAAAAATATGATTTTTTATTTTTATGGCTCTACGTTATAAACTTCTGTGAAGCACTTTGGGGTTCAAAATTCTCACCACACATCTAGATAAGTTCCTTTGGGGGTCTAGTTTCCAAAATGGGGTCACTTATGGGGGGTTTCAACTGTATAGGCACATCAGGGGCTCTCCAAACGTGACATGACACCCAGACCATTCCATCAAAGTCTGCATTACAAAACGTCACTACTTCTATTCTAAGTACCGACATGTGCCCACACAGAAGTTTTCTCCCACATATGGGGTATCAGCGTACTCAGGACTAATTGGACAACAAATCTTAGGGTTCAATTTCTCCTGTTACCCTTGGGAAAATAAAAAATTGGTCACTAAAAGATAATTTTTGTGGAAAAAAAATAGGATTTTTTATTTTCATGCCCGGGCATTATAACCTTGTGTGAAGCACTTGGGGGTTCAAAGTGCTCACCACAGATCTAGATAAGTTCCTAAGGGGTTCTAGTTTCCAAAATGGGGTCACTTGTGGGGGGTTTCCACTGTTTAGGCATATCAGGAGCTCTGCAACTGAACATGACACCCATCAAAGTCTGCATTCCAAAACATCATTACTTCCTTTCCGAGCCCTGCCGTGTGCCCAGTTATCCCCCCACATATGGAGTATCAGCGTACTCAGGAGAAATTGGACAACAACTTTTGGGGTCCAATTTCCTTGGGAAAATCAAAAATTGGGCACTAAAAAATCATTTTTGTGGAATTTTTTTTTTCACATCCAGGCATTATAAACTTTCGTGAAACACTTGCAAAGTGCTCACAACAGATCTAGACAAGTTCCTTAGGGGGTCTAGTTTCAAAATGGTGTCACTTGTGGGGGGTTTCCACTGTTGAGGCACATCAGGGGCTCTCCAAACGCGACATAGCATCCAATCTCAATTCCAGTCAATTTTGGTTTGAAAAAGTCAAACGGTGCTTTTCCTTCCATGTTACTACTTCCTTTCCAAGCCCTGCCGTGCGCCCAAACAGTTACCCCCCACATATGGGGTATCAGCGTACTCAGGACAAATTGGACAACAACTTTTGAGGTCCAATTTCCTTGGAAAATTCAAAAATTTGGGACTAAAAAATCATTTTTGTGGAAAATTGTTTTTTTTTTTTTTCTTCACACCAGGCATTATAAACTTTTGTGAAACACTTGGGGGTTCAAAGTGCTCACAACAGATCTAGATAAGTACCTTAGGGGGTCTAGTTTCCAAAATGGTGTCACTTGTGGGGGGTTTCCACTGTTGAGGCACATCAGGGGCTCTCCAAACGCGACATAGCATCCAATCTCAATTCCAGCCAATTTTGGTTTGAAAAAGTCAAACGGTGCTTTTCCTTCCATGTTGCTTCAGCTCCTGTGCAGCACCTGAAGGGTTAATTAACTTCTTGAATGAGGTTTTGAGTACCTTGAGGGGTGCAATTTTTAGAATGGTGTCACTTTTGGGTATTTTCTGCCATATGGACCCCTCATAGTGACTTCAAATGTGAGGTGGTCCCGAAAAAAAATGGTTTTGTACATTTTGTTGTAAAAATGAGAAATCACTGGTCAACTTTGAAACCTTATAACTTCCTAACAAAAAAAAAAATTTTGTTCCAAAATTGTGCTTATGTAAAGTAGACATGTGGGAAATGTTATTTAGTAACTATTTTGTGTGACATATTTCTCTGTTTTAAGGGAATAAAAATTGAAAGTTTGAAAATTGCAAAATTTTCAAAATTTTCGCCATAGTTCCATTTTTTCATAAATAAACGCAATTTATATCAAAGAAATTTTACCACTATCATGAAGTACAATATGTCATGAGAAAATATTCTCAGAATCTCGAAGATCCGTTGAAGCGTTCCAGAGTTATAACCTCATAAAGAAACGGTGGTCAGAATTGTAAAAATTGGCCCAGTCATTAACGTGCAAACCACCCTTGGGGGTTAAGGGGTTAAAATATTTTAACAATTATTTAAAAAAAAAATTTATTTTAATTCTTACTTCTACACTCTGCGCCACTGTGGGACAATAATTTTTTGCAGGCTGATCACTTCTATAGCATGCAGATGAAGCAGCATCTGCATGCTACAGAAGCTGTCAGTTCTGCAGCTTCTGTACACTAACCTCTGAGACTACCTGACATGCATCGGGTCTCCATGGCAGTGATCGGGACCCCGTGGTCTCCAATCTAAAGGCAGAGGGCTGTCAGCCCCTGTGCCGGCTCCCGAACGCAGTGTTTCCGGGGTTAAAGTGCCAGGAGAGGTCTGTGACGGCTCCTGGCACTTAATACCGGGTTTATAACGAGCACCTCGAGCACTCATAAGAAATCATCCAAGAGATTGATAATTTTGGTTTATAATATTTATTTAGGCGTTCCGATACTGCACTGAAAAAACAATAAATTCAAAACCCCAACGTTCGGCCTACATGGCCTTCTTCAGGGGGATTTCCTCTGTTGCAAATAAAATATAACAAGGATAGGTGTCAGCTGTGACAATCAGCCATGACGGCCATGTTCCCCCCGTTAGCGCAGCTGATCGCACATGATGTAGTATCCGTCCATGGGCAAACAGGCCCAGGTCAAATGGATGGGATAGTACGTCTAATGTCAGAAAGGGGTTAATTATACAATGTTATTATACTTTGTTATAAAATTTTAAATGTGTTAATTACTTTTTAATTTTTTTTATACATTTTATTACTTAAAACAAAGGACTCACCATTTTCCTGCCTCTTAACCCTCCTTCAAACATCCTGGTGATTCGTGTTCAGGAAAAAGCACTATTGATGAGATCCGTGTTCTGTGTCCATGTGTACGTGAGTGACATCCAAGTCATATCCATGTATTTTTGTTTGTTGTCCTTGTGTCTGTGTGTTATATCCATGTGCCTCAGTTCGCCCTGATCCCAGGCGCCAACTGCTGAAGGCAGCTCTCATCATTATTGTTTGGTCGCGCTGAGATAAGTGCAAGCAGGAGACAGTGTTGAAGGTTGTTGTCAGTATGACTTCGTAGCTGGTGCCTGGAAAGAAGCGGTACAGTTTGTATTGTTATCAGGTGCCAGCCGGGTGGTAACGGCAAATCTCATTGTCTTCTGCTCACACTAAGTGCTACTAGGAGACAATGATGGGAGTTGCATTCAGCAGCAGCTGTGTCCCTCCTGTGTACAATAAAAATTTAAGTAAATACAACCACATGGGGTCCTGCACAATCTTATAATCACCAGAGGTAAAGCCCACTTTTGGGGAGTGATGTTAATAATCTAGGACAAAGGATCAGGTCCGGACTGGCCATCTGGCAATTCTGGCAAATGCCAGAAGGGCCTGTCAGGTCTTGGGCTGCCTTGTCTACTACTTTGTTAACAGAATTGTTGTTCTCAAGACACCCACACTGTTAAGGCTAAGTGCATATGTTCAGTATTATTTGCGTTTTTTTTCGTGTTTTTTCGTGGCAAAAAACGCGTAAAAAATGCATGAATGAAGCATCCTATTGTTTAGAATGAATTCTGCAATTTTTGTGCACATGTTGCGTTGTTTTCTGCGAAAAAACGCATCATGGAAAAAAAAGCAGCATGTTCATTAATTTCATGGAAAACTAGCGTTTTCCCCGCTATATTATTGAGCTAGAAAGTTCAGGAAAAACATCGCGGAAAAAATGCGCAAAATTAGTGCAAAAACGCATCAAAAACGCGCAAAATCCGCGTATGAAAACGCGATAATAGCGCATGCGTTTTTACCGTGAAAAAAGTCCGGTTTTGCTCAGGAAAATTCTGCACACATTCCTGAACGTGTGCGCTTAGCCTAAGAGTTGTGATGGAGCACAAAGTCGCTTGGTCTTGTAG
>JARQOD010000008.1:49030454-49167053 GCA_033576555.1 Oophaga sylvatica
TGGTGAGAATGTGGGCGATGCGGCGGTCGTTTCTCAGCACTGCAATAAATCAACCATGTGCTGCAGACTCCCAACTGGCCAAGAAACCGTCCCCTGAAGAGGCTAATCTCTCCTCTCTGCATCACCCCACCCTTGCTCTACATACTGCAGAGCTTGTGTACCTCCTTCTGGACGATGTCTTCCTCCTCCATTGCCTCCTCTCACCTCCTCACAAAGTGAGCCCTCCCAGCCCTTTGTGAGGAACCACGTTGCGCTAACTGTCCATAAGTGATGGAATTTGTGACTCCTCATCCTCCACCTCTTCCAAAACCTCATCCCTTAGTGCTTGCATGTTTTTTTTGAAGCAGGCAATAAGGGGACAGTCAGGCTGACTAGTGCATCATCTGCACCGCCATCCGCGTTGACTATCAAACGCAACGAAAACGTGGCAATGTCCTCATAGAGGCCCACTCAGTAGTGGTGAAGTGTGAACGGCGCAAATTGCGAGTTGATTGCGCCGATGCAGCTGTATACTCCATTACTGCTGGCTGCTGCTCACACAACCGCTCCAACATATGTAACGTGAATTCCACCCTGGTGGGTACGTCACATATGATGCGATGTTTCAGGAAGGCGAAATCTGCGTTGCAGAGCTGCAATGCGCGATCTGGCGATGCGGGAACGTCGCAAATGAGCGCACTCTAGGCGGACCTTGTGCAGCAGTGCATCAACATCCGGATAGTCCCTCAAAAAACTCTGCACGACCAAGTGAGCACATGTGCCAGACATGGTTGTGAGTGAGTTGCCAAGGCCCAGAGCTGCCACCAGATTTCGGCCATTGTCACACACTACCAGCCTGGCTGGAGATTCGCTGGCAAAAACCACACGTCGCTCTCCTGCTTGATGGCATTCCAGAGCTCTGCGCTGTGTGGCTTTGATTCCTCATGGAAATTAATTTCAGGACGGCCTGTTGACGTTTGGCCACGGCGTGCTCATATCGTCGCATCAGGTAAGCTTCACGGGTCCATGTGGAGGTAGACCGTGACGGCTCCTGCCAGCGATGATTTATGAGGAACTGGAGTAGGAGGAGGAGTCAATATGGACAGACTGGATTCCTGCAAACCTTGAGTTGGCAGAACACGTACAGCGCCACTCGCAAGATCTGTACCCGGCTCCACAACATTGACCCAATGGGCAAGTGAGGGAAAGGTATCGTCCCTGGCCCTGGGTACTGGTCCACGCATCGGTGGTCAGGTGGACCTTGCTACTGACGGCGTTTAGTAGCGCATGTTTAATTTTTTCCTCAACATGCTTTTGCAGACCAGGGACGGCTTGCCTGCTGAAATAAAATCGGCTGGGCACATTGTTTTGTGGGACTGCCAATGCCATTAAGTTACGAAATGTCAGTCTCCACCAGCCTGAATGACAGCATTTCAAGGGACAGGAGTTTTGAAATGCCATCATTCGAGCCTGTGCTCGTGGATGGTTTGGGCCGAGTATGGCCGTCTTTTATCCCATGCCTGTGCTACCGATGGCTGTTTTGTGGCCTGGGAGTTGAGGATGACAGGGAACTTGCAGCTGTGGGTGGAATAACACTGGGTCTCTGGACAACAGTGACAGAGGTTCTTCCATGGCGATCCTGTGAGGAAGCCGAACGCTGTGTGTTGAGCTGGAGGAAGAGGCTCCAACAGAGCGGGAAATGTAGGTGCTGCTGTAGGTTGGCCTACATCTCCAGTGTGTCTTTGTAACTCAACCACGTGCTTTGACCGCACATGTTTCCACATATTTGTGGTATTAAGGTTACTGACACTTTTTACCTCTTTTTCTTTTTGATTACACAGCTTGCATTTGACATAGCAAATATCATCTGCAAGTGTGTCAAAAAAGGACCACGCAGTGCAAGTCCTGGGAGCGCCCTTTTTGGGCTTTTGGGAAGAGAACTGCTCCCGAACGGGTGCCAAACTGAGGCTACAGGAACGAGTCTGCAGCCTACTCTCCCTACTGTTTGGACGTTGGGGCAATCTCTTCCCTCAGAGCTGCTACCACCACCTTCCTGTTTCCTCACGCCATGTTGGGTCTTGGACCTCATCATCTCCACTACCCTCTTCCAACACCTGCTGCTGTTGTGTGGTCTGGCCAGCACCATGCTCAACAGAAAAATGGCACCTGAGTCTCATCATCATCAGATGCGTTCTGCGGTGTGCTGACCATCTGCACTGGCTCACCCGCCTCTTCACATTCAGAGAGACCAGCTGTTGCACATCACTGTATACTGCCTCTTCTTCACATTCCAGAATGCTGCTTGGCTGGGCCCTGTTTGCAAGCCAACAGATTCTGAGAACAGAAGCAGAGACTCAGCTGGCTCCAGTTCAGAACTCTCTGACTGCCTGGGCAATTTGGCAGGCGGTGAAGAGACAGATGGTTTTCAACAGTGCTGTGGTCCTGAGAGGAGGTGGAAGCAATTGAAGTCGATGCATTGGCTGCCATCCAACCAACAACGGCTTCAATTTGTTCTTCCCGAGGGGGGGTACGTGAGCTCCTACAAAAGTGCGCATAAAGAACGCTCACGGGGAAAACTGGTGGATGCTGTGTCACTGAGTGCGGCAGCAGCCACAGAATCCCCACGTCCTCTCCCTGCTGAAATCCACGTCCACGACCACGTGCCTTACTCCCTGCCTTCTTCATCTTGGTAGATTGATAAAGAAAAGTCAGAAAAGTTATAAGGCCTAAGTGTGGTTATTCCTCAGAGACTGCAGTGAACACTGCAGACAACTGTTCAGTAGCTGTGAAAGGCCCCTTTGTGTACTTCTATAGTGTTTGCAACCAATGTATTGTATACGGATGGAAGCGCGTCACACTAATAGATTAGATTTTTTTCAAATATAATGGAGCAGCACCAATTAGAGAAAAATGTGAAGGATGAGGCAGTGACACACGCTCAGCAGACTACAACCAGCAGTGGTTGAAGAACTAACTGGAGCGTAATCTGCACTCAAAAAATGAAAAGCTCACAGACTACAGTAAACACTGCAAAACAACTGTTCAGTAGCTGTGAAAGGCCCCTTTGTGTACTTCTATAGTGTTTGCAACCAATGATTGTATACGGATGGAGCGCGTCACACTAATAGATTAGATTTTTTTCAAATATAATGGAGCAGCACCAATTAGAGAAAAATGTGAAGGGTGAGGCAGTGACACACGCTCAGCAGATTACAACCAGCAGTGGTTGAAGAACTAACTGGAGCGTAATCTGCACTCAAAACATGAAAAGCTCACAGACTACAGTGAAACTGCAGACAACTGTTCAGTAGCTGTGAAAGGCCCCTTTGTGTACTTCTATAGTGTTTGCAACCAATGTATTGTATACGGATGAAACGCGTCACACTAATAGATTAGATTTTTTTCAAATAAATGGAGCAGCACCAATTAGAGAAAAAATGTGAAGGATGAGGCAGTGACACACGCTCAGCAGACTACAACCAGCAGTGGTTGAAGAATAACTGGAGCGTAATCTGCACTAAAAAAATGAAAAGCTCACAGAATACAGTGAACACTGCAGACAACTGTTCTAGCTGTGAAAGGCCCCTTTGTGTATTCTATAGTTGTTTGCAACCAAGTATTGTATACGGATGGAAGCGCGTCCCACTATAGATTAGATTTTTTTCAAATATAAATGTAGCAGCACCAATTAGAGAAAAATGTGAAGGATGAGGCAGTGACACACGCTCAGCAGACTACAACCAGCAGTGGTTGAAGAACTAACTGGAGCGTGATCTGCACTCAAAAATCAAAACCTCACAGACTGCAGTGAACACTGAAACAAAACTGTTCACTATTGTGAAAAGGCTCCTTTCTGTACTTCTATATGTTTGCAACCATGTATTGTATACGGATGGAAGCGCGTCACACTAATAGATTAGATTTTTTTTCAAATATAATGGAGCGGGCCCAATTCCACAAAATAAAATAAAAAAAAGAGTCAGTGAGTGACACGTGCAGATGCCTACAAACAGCGGTGGATGCAGAGCAAACTGCAGCGTGACCTGCACTCTCACCACACAACCCTTGCACAGAGCTGTTAAAACACACTGCAAGGCAAAAGGAAGCTTTACACAGCGGGTGGTGCTAGCCTGCCTACAGCACAGTACACAAATCGCATCTCTAACTGTCCCTCAGAGTCAGCACAGCAGCGTTCTGTCCCTACTGAGTTCACAGCACAGTGACGCTAAAATGGCGGCGGCGCCTTTTATAGTGCATTCTGACATCATTTCAGCAGCCAATCACAGCCATCCCATTAGTTAAGATGACCGCAGCATTACAGGATGTGCCCCACTTCATAAGATTCCTCATTGGCTGACTAAAATCACTTTGCCTCTCAAAGAATTATGGGAACTTCCGATTCCGGTATAGATATTGGAAAAATATCGGAAACTAAGTATCGGAATTCCGATACAGCGAATATCGGCCGATACCCGATACTTGCGGTATCGGAATGCTCAACACTAGAGACGAGTCTTTTGTTAGCAGCACAGTTTTAGTCGAGGGTTGATTTTTTAAAGTAATGGATGTAAGATGGCATGTTTAAATGAGGAAGGAAAGTACCGGAAGAGAGAAAGGTTGAATATTTTTGTTAGGTGAGTGGTGACAGCGGGAAAGGGACTGGAGGAGATGTGAGGGAATAGGGTCACTGGTGCAAGTTGGTAGAGCGAGAAGATGCAAGGAGCCTAATAATGTCTTTTTCCATGACTGGTTAAAAAGTCAGAGAGTGAGCTAGATGCAGTGCAGGAAGGAGGACAGTGCATAATAAAATGGGATTAAGAGAAAATTTCCTATGGGATATGGTCAATTTTTTCTTTGAAATAACTGGCCAGATTTTCAGTGTGGAAACCAGTGTTGGGCCTGCACCTTGGGTTGAGTAGGGAATGAAAAGTGTCAAATAGAAATTTAGGATTATTGGATAGTGAGGTAATAAGAGTATTGAAATTGGTTTGTTTGGAGAGGTGTAAGGCCAGAGTTGCATGTTTTAAGCATAAACTTAAAAATGGATGAAATCTTCAGTCAGACTGGATTTTTTCCACAAATGTTCAGCGCACCTGGAGCACCGCTGTAGAAGACGTGTTTACAGCATGTGCAGGGTTGTCGCCATCTGTGCAGAGTTGTTCTATGTATAGGAGGTGCAGCTTCATCCAGGGCACTTTGCAATGTTTCATTATAATGTTTCAGTGCAGAGTAAGGATGTGAGAGGGAGGACATTGGGTCAAAGATTACTGTAAATTCTTCATAAGTTTCTGGCTGTTAATGGCACATTATTTCTATAAGTGGGAAAGTGGGGGTGTCCTTAGCGGCATGACAGTTTTCTTGACAGAGAATGAAAGAAGGTTGTGGTCAGAGTGCAGAAGAGAGGAGTTGGTAAAATATATACTAAGCAAAGGGCCCGGAAAAGACCAGGGCGAGGAAGTTTCCATCTTCTTGCATAGGAGAGTTGTAAGCTGTGAAAGGCTGAAGGAACAGGTTAGAAATAAAAGGTGAGTGGCAGATGGGGAGATGGGAAAACAATGGGGATGTTATAGTCTCCTATACTGAGGGTGTGGATATCACAGGGGAGAAAATGTGGAAGCCAGGTGACAAAGTAATCCAGGAACTGAAGGAGGGACCCGGAGGATGATACACAACCGCCACTCGCATGGAGAGGGTCTGAGAGTCAAACAGCGTGTTCTAAAAAAAAGGGAAGATAAGTGAGGGAACATGTGGAAAAAACCTGAAAGGTACATTTTGGTTGACAGGAGCAGACAACGGCTCCACCTGTTCTGTTGTCCTATCTTTGGGGATAGAGAAATGTAGTCCACCATATGAGAGAGAAAGCAGCTGCAGTGGTATCTAACTGCTTTGATCCAGGTTTCAGTAAGAGCCAGAAGGTAAGAGAATCAGAAAGGGAAGAAGTCATGGATGAAGGCGAGTTTATTACACACTGAAAGAGAATTCCAAAGGGCACCAATTAAAGAGACAGAATGCATGCAAGGGGTATTAATGAGATTTGAGGTGTTTTTGAGTGTAGTGAGTGGTTTGCCTTACTATAATATGAAGGGCCAGGGTTGGGCGAGATATCAACTGTGACTAGGATAAGGAGGATAGAAAGAGTGAGCAGATGGTTAAGTGATTTTGTGAAGACTCTCTTGTATTGGATGGTGGGACCCGAATGGATCTGTGCAGTGTAGCAATGTGAAAAGAGCATGAGTGCTATGCATAGGAGAGAGGAGGGCAGAGGGGTTGAAGATGGAGTGTTAAGAGTTAGTGCAAGGGGCCGTGGATGTGTGGAATGCAGCAGTAGGATATAAATTATACAAATGCATATGGTACATATTTGATGCAATTACAAATGTACTAGAAATAGGTTTTATTCAAATGTCATAAATGGTACGTCTCCTAATAGGATATATCACAGTGGGGTACTGCTGGGATCTGTGCTAGGATCGATTCTTTTAAACCTCTTTATTAATGACCTTGTGGATGGGATTGAGAGTAATGTGTCAGTCTTTGCTGATGACACAAAACTATGTAGGACATTAAAATATAACCTTGACATTACAATTTTGCATAACGATCTGAATAAAATGACTGAATGGGCAAAAAGTTGGCAAATGAGATTTAATGTATACTATTGCTGCATATACATTAAATTGGAGTAGACTAGGGACTACAGAACAGGAGAAGGACTTGGGTATTCTCATTACAAGCAAGCTGAGCAGTAGTACTCAATGTCAAGCAGCAGCAGCAAAACCAAACAAGATTTTAAGATGTATAAAAGAGAGATAAAATCCCACGATGCCAACATATTATTATTGTCACTTTATACTCCTTCCTTATCCTACCCTCTCTCTGTTGGTGTTACCATGGCTCTGTGCCAGGACCCAGCACTCAAATCTAACTTTCTGGCTCAGATGTCACATCTCTGCTGTTCAGAATCCCAAAGTGTTTTATCAGTCATATCCTCCTTCCTTTTTCATGCTTCCTAAAATTAAAGTTTGCAAAACAGAACTAATAATCTTTCCTCCATCTGACTTAATTCCCCTACTCATCTATCTATGACAATAAATGACATCACACTTTGCCCTGCACAGCAAATCCGCTGCCTCAGAGTAACCCTTGACTATGCCCTGTCTCACCACACATCTAAGCCTCAAACACCTGCTTCTGCCTCCAACTTAAAAATATTTCCAGAATATGTCCTTTTCTCAATTCTCAATCTACTAAAATGTTAGTGCATACCTTTGTCATCTCCTGCCTTCGACTACTGCAGTATCCTGCTCTGTGGCCTCCAACTAAAACTTTGGCACATCAACAGTCCATCCTCAACTCTGCTCCTCCACCTTTCCGCTCTGTAGATCTCTTCATTGGTTCCCAGTTTCCTAAGGAATGCACTCTAAATTACTAACTCTAACCTATAAGGCCACCCATAATATGTTTCCTCCATACATCACCAAACTAATCTGATGATATGTTCCAACACGTACTCTGGGTTTTCACAAAACCTCTTTCTCTCTTTCAGTATGTTCCTCAACTAAGGCTTCTTCTGAGAATCCTTCCAACCTCTGGAAATCTGTCCAATTTTCTTCCACAATAAGAACTTGAAAACCCCCTGTACAAGTCTGTCAATGTTATTTGGTTCAATGTAATTTATATTTGTATTTTGTATAGAAACCAATTTCTCATGTACAGCACCATCAAATCAATGGTGCTCTAAAAATAAATAAATAATAATATTTAAAATTTTAGATTACATTGACTGTTCATTTTTTAATCAGTTTATTGAGGTAAGCAAACCACTTGATATTTAGCTTCATGGGGCTACATAGATTACATTGTTACATGCACAGACCCTTAGTTTTTGGCACACAGGATATGCAACACTATTTTGTTGATCCTATTAAATTAACCAAAAATAAGTCCAGTACCATAAAGATCAACAATAATCTTTGTGTAACTACTGAAATTAAAACAAATATATACAGTATGACACGGACACATGGTATAACACACATAGTAACATAGTAACATAATAACATAGTTATTAAGGTTGAAGGAAGACTTTAAGTCCATCTAGTTTCAACCCATATCCTATCCTAACCTGCCCTAACATGTTGATCCAGAGGAAGGCAAAAAAACCCCAAGTGGCAAACAGTAAGCTTCACATTGGGGAAAAAAATTCCTTCCCGACTCCACATACGGCAATCAGACTAGCTCCCTGGATCAACGCAGTATCTAGGAAACTAGTGAATATACCCTGTAATATTATACTTTTCAAGAAAGGCATCCAGTCCCTCTTAAATTTAGTAAGGAATCACTCATTACAACATTAGACGGCAGAGAGTTCCATAGTCTCACTGCTCTTACAGTAAAGAATCTGCATCTGTGATTATGGCTAAACCTTCTTTCCTCCAGACGTAGAGGATGCCCCCTCGTCCCCGTCACAGGTCTAAGAGTAAAAAGATCATTAGAAAGGTCTTTGTACTGTCCCCTCATATATTTGTACATTGTAATAAGATCACCCCTAAGCCTTCGTTTTTCCAAACTAAATAACCCCAAGTGTAATAACCTGTCTTGGTATTGCAGACCCCCAGTTCTCTAATAACCTTGGTCGCTCTTCTCTGCACCCGCTCCAGTTCAGCTATGTCTTTCTTATACACCGGAGACCAGAACTGCACACAGTATTCTAAGTGTGGTCGCACCAGTGACTTGTATAGAGGTAAAATTATGTTCTCCTCATGAGCATCTATGCCTCGTCTAACGCATCCATTATTTTTATTTGCCTTGGCAGCAGCTGCCTGACATTGGCCACTAAATGTGAGTTTGTCGTCCACCCATACACCCAAGTCTTTTTCAGTGACAGTTTTGCCCAGTGTTTTACAATTAAGCACATAATTATACATCTATTTGTTCTACCCAAGTGCATGACCTTACATTTATCCCCATTAAAGCTCATTTGCCATTTATCAGCCCAAGCTTCTAGTTTACATAAATCCTCCTGTAATATAAAATTATCCTCCTCTGTATTTATTACCCTGCAGAGTTTAGTGTCATCTGCAAATATTGAAATACTACTCTGTATGCCCCCTACAAGGTCATTAATAAATATGTTAAAGAGAAGCGGCCCCAATACTGACCCCTGTGGTACCCACTGCTAACCGTGACCCAGTCCGAGTGTGCTCCATTAATAACCACCCTTTTTCCTATCCATGAGCCAGTTCTTAACCCACTTACACATATTTTCCCCTATCCCCATTGTTCTCATTTTATGTATCAACCTTTTGTGTGGCACTGTATCAAAAGCTTTTGAGAAGTCCATGAACAACACGTCCACTGCATTCCCTTGGTCCAGTCCTGAACTTACCCCTTCATAAAAGCTTATCAGATTAGTCTGACAAGAACGGTCCCTCGTAAACCCATGCTGATACTGTGTCATGAGGTTATTCAGCCTCAGATACTCCAATATAGTATCCCTTAAAAAACCCTCCAGGATTTTACCCACAGTAGATGTTAAGCTCACTGGCCTATAATTTCCAGGTTCAGTTTTGCCCCTTTTTGAATATTGGCACCACATTTGCTATACGCCAGTCCTGTGGTACAGACCCCGTTATTATGGAATCTTTAAAGATTAAAATAAAGGTCTATCTATAACTGTACTTAATTCCTGCAGTACTCGGGGGTGTATCCATCCGGGCCGGGGATTTGTCAACTTTAGTGATTCTTAGACGCCGCCGTACTTCTGCTGGGTTAAGCATGTGACATTTAATGGAGAATTTTTTTTATCTCTGATCATGTTATCTGTCATGGGATTTTCTTGTGTAAATACAGTTGAAAAAAAGTCATTTAGCATATTGGCTTTTTCCTCATCCTCATCCACCATTTCACCTAGACTATTTTTAAGGGGACCAACACTATCAATTTTTAGTTTCTTGCTATTTATGTAGTTAAAGATATTTTGGGATTATTTTTACTTTCTCTGGCAATGAGTCTCTCTGCCTCAATCTTTGCTGTCTTGATTTGCTTTTTACAGAATTTATTCAGTCTTCTGTATTTATTTAATGCCTCTTCACTACCTACTTGCTTTAATTCCCTAAACGCTTTCTTTTTGTCCCTTATTGCGCCCCTTACAGCTCTATTTAGCCATAGTGGTTTCCTCCTAATTCTAGCATGTTTATTCCCATAGGGTATATATTGTGCACAGGTCCTATTCAGGATGCTAATAAACGTCTCCCATTTTCTTTGTGTATTTTTATGTCTCAGGATATCGTCCCAGTTTATTGCACCAAGATCATCTCTCATCCGTTGGAAATTTGCCTTCCTGAAGTTTAGTGTCCTTGTAACCCTCGACTACACATCTTATTAAAGGATACATGAAAGCTTATTATTTTGTGATCACTTTTACCCAAGTGACCCCCAACCCTTGTATTTGATATGCGGTCTGGCCTGTTGGATAATATTAGGTCTAGCAGTGCCCCCCCTCTGGTTGGGTCCTGAACTAGTTGTGAAAGGTAATTGTCTCTCATAGTTGCCAAACACTTATTACCTTTGCTGGAACTGCAGGTTTCTGTTCCCCAATGTATTTCAGGGTAGTTGAAGTCCCCCATAATAATGACTTCTCCTTGAGTTGCTGCTTCATCTATTTGCTTTACGAGGATATTCTCTGTTGCTTCCATTATTTTAGGAGACTTATAACAAACCCCTATCAGTAATTTATTATTTTTCCCCCCTCCCTAATCTCCACCCACAGAGACTCTACATCTTCATTAGATTCACAGATATCACGCAGGATGGGTTTTAAGGATGATTTTACATATAAACACACACCCCCACCTCGCTTATTTTTACGGTCATTTCTAAACAGACTATAGCCCTGTAAATTAACCGCCCAGTCGTGGCTCTCATCCAGCCAAGACTCAGATATCCCCACCATGTCATAATTATGTTCCAACAAAATTAATTCTAATTCCGCCATTTTGTTGGTGAGGCTTCTAGCATTAGTATACATGCACTTTATGTATCTCTCTGAACCTCTATTCTTTCTTAAATTATTAACTGTTCTAACCCCACCCCCCATGCCACCCCCACCCCCAATTTCATTATTTGTGCCCAGGTCTCTATCTGTACTGCCTTCCCCTCCTATAAAATGAATACCCTCCCCCCCAGTCCCTAGTTTAAAGACTCCTCCAACCTTCTAGCCATTTTCTCCCCAGCACAGCTGCACCCTCCCCATTGAGGTGCAGCCCGTCCCTAGCATAGAACCTGTAGCCAACTGAGAAGTCGGCCCAGTTCTCCAGGAACCCAAACCCCTCCTTCCTACACCAATTCTTGAGCCACTTATTAACCCCCTAATCTCCCGTTGCCTCTCTGGTGTGGCACGTGGTACCGGCAGTATTTCAGAAAATACCACGTTGGAGGTCCTTGCTTTAAGCTTGCAGCCTAATTCCCTGAAATCATCTTTAAGGACCTTCCACCTGCCTCTAACTTTGTCATTTGTGCCAATGTGCACCATGACCGCTGGGTCCTCACAGCCCCTCCCAGTAATCTGTCAACCCGATCAGCGATGTGTCGGACTCGAGCGCCAGGTAGGCAGCACACTGTTCGACGATCCCTGTCTTTGTGACAGATTGCCCTATCTGTTCCCCTAATAATTGAGTCCCCCACTACCAGCACCTGTCTGGCCTGCCCTGCTCTCCTAATTCCCCCCTTACTGGAGCAGACACTCCCCGGCTTTCAGAGGACATGCCTGGCTGCAGCAGTGCTACCCCTGTACTGACAACCCCCTCATCTGCCAACTTTGCAAACTTATTGGGGTGTGCCAGATCAGGACTAGCCTCCCTGGCGCTCTTCCCTCTACCCCGCTTTCTAACTGTCACCCAGCTTCCTACTTCAGTGTCCTGCAGCTCCACCCTAGCATCCCCCCCCTCATCTATCCCATTGAGCATCTGCTCAGTGAGCAGAAGACTCCTTTCCATATTGTCTATGGATCTCAGTGTTGCCAGCTGCACATTTAGATCCAAGATTTGGGCTTCCAAATGCACAACGTGCTCACATCTCACACAGCAGTATGCACCCTCGACCGGCTGTTCAAGGACTGCATACATGTGGCAAGATGTACACTGGATGGCATTGGCAATAGTGGAGCACATATCTAATGGGGATTTCACCAGACAGCAAAGATAAGTAAAAATAAATAAAAAGTATTAAAAAAATATACAGTAACAGCAAGTTAAATTATTCTACATGTGTCCATATGGATAGCACAGCTTATCGTCTTTAGACGCAACAACCAAAAAAACAAATTGATGACCAACAAGCTAATATAAGAATACAAATTTTATTAGAACCATATTAAAATTCACACACCAATTATTGAAAAAAGATGGGGAAAGGGAAACACATCTGCACAATGCAGGATCATGTAATGAT
This sequence comes from Oophaga sylvatica, assembly GCA_033576555.1. Classification (NCBI taxonomy): domain Eukaryota; kingdom Metazoa; phylum Chordata; class Amphibia; order Anura; family Dendrobatidae; genus Oophaga; species Oophaga sylvatica. The sequence continues at coordinate 49,042,884 of JARQOD010000008.1, forward strand.
GCAATCATCTAGGTAGGGAACAAATATATTAAGTATGTATAGTATAATTATCAATAATGATTAACAATGTCTACTGTCAACATTGATATTAAATGTGCATACTAGCTACAAAAAGCTGTTATTCAGAAGAAGCATGTATAAATTTATTCAGATCACAACATAGTACCCATAATTATGGTATATAAGTATATGTTTATAATAACAAACAGCCACAGAGGGCTATTACTCAAAGAGTATATATATACAGACACATTCAGATTGCACTATGTTGCCTACCACTGTGGTGGCTAAAAGGTTGTGTGACATAGAGACATTTGCCAAACGCCAATAGATATTTACCACTCCCTACATTTCGTTATAATAACAACAATATGAAACACTGTCACAAAGATATTTACCGGTGGGTAGTGGCAAACAAATTGGCAGTCCCAATACCTAGATGAGCGCGTCCACCCCGACGCGTGTTTCGGACCTTCCTTCTTCAAGGGGGCGCGACATTCCTCCTGAGCAGTTGTCTTTCGGGGTCTTCCGGACCTGGGCTTGTCAAACACATCTCCAGTCTCTTCAAATCTTTTTAATTCTTTGTAGTTGACGCTGAGACACATTAAAGGTGCCAGCCACCACTGCAGTGAATCTGGTCTTCAGCCTCTTGATAATCAAGGCTTTGGTCGCAGGGTGGATTTTTGGCATGTTGTCAGAGCTCAAGTTGCAGTTCAAGTGAAGGTCTAGGGTGATGGGTTTCTTTTTATACACACCCGCTAATTAACCGATCATTTACTGAGCACTGGTGAGGATGTAAACTAGGATTGGGTGCCAAAATCTGACCATTCTGCGTTCATTAAATGATCAATATTTCAGCATTGATGCCAATTTATTTTCTTAACCTAAACTAAATTTGGGAGGGTTTCAGCTTTCAAAAGAGTAATTTATAAAACCAATGGATGAATTTAACGTCAGGTTATAAGCTTTGATTTACATAACCTGGATAAGCGACATAACTTCTGTCAAGGAGTGTATATTATTTACGTAACATGGTTTAAACGATACATTCTGTCATATCAATTATGGCATATAGGGAAAAAAGAAACAGTATAAACGATCATTTGTAAGTCTGCTACCTCTGTTATCCTGAAAGGGATTGCAAACTAGTACAGCAACTGGTAATATATTGATATCTGAAAATCAAGTTATGGTCCACTATAATATGTATCTAGGGTGTATATATATATTACATATGCATGTAAATGTTCAAATATATAGTGGGTATGGAAAGTATTCAGACCCCTTTAAATTTTTCACTCTTTGTTTCATTGCAGCCATTTAGTAAATTCAAAAAACTTCATTTTGTCTCATTAATGTACACTCTGCACCCCATCTTGACTGAAAAAAAATCAGAAATGTAGAAATTTTAACAAATTTACTAAAAAAGAAAAACTGAAATATCACATGGTCATAAGTATTCAGACCCTTTGCTCAATATTGAGTAGAAGCACCATTTTGAGCTAGTACAGCCCTGAGTCTTCTTGGGAATGATTCAACAAGTTTTTCACACCTGGATTTGGGGATCTTCTGCCATTTTTCCTTGCAGATCTTCTCCAGTTCCGTCAGGTTGGATGGTGAACGTTGGTGGACAGCCATTTTCTGGTCTCTCCATAGATGCTCAAATGGGTTTAGGTCAGGGCTCTGGCTGGGCCAGTCAAAAATGGTCACAGAGTTGTTCTGAAGCCACTCCTTTGTTATTTTAGCTGTGTGCTTAGAGTAATTGTCTTGTTGGTAGGTCAAGTCTTTGCTACACTACACTAGCCACTAAGGAAACTCAATGTCTCTAAATATTAGGTCAATTCTTTGGCCAAATCTGAGGTCCAGAGCACTCTGGAAGACGTTTTCATCCAGGATATGTCTGTACTTGGTCAATTTATGTTTCCTTCAATTGCAACCAGTTGTCCTGTCCCTGCAGCTGAAAAACATCCCCACAGCATGATGCTGCCACCACCATGTTTCACTGTTGGTGATTGTATTGGGCAGGTGATGAGTAGTGACTGGTTTTCTCCACACAAATCACTTAGAATTTTGACTAAAAAGTTCTATCTTCATCTTACCAGACCAGAGAATCTTATTTCTCATAGTCTGGGAGTCCTTCTTGTGTTTTTTACCAAACTCTATGCAGGCTTTCATGTGTCTGGCACTGAGGAGAGGCGTCCGACGAGCCACTCTGCCATAAAGACCCGAGTGGTGGAGGGCTGCAGTGATAGTTGACTTTGTGGAACTTTCTCCCATCTCCCTACTGCATCTGTGCAGCTCAGCCACAGGCTCTTCTCTCATGATTGCTCAGTTTAGCTGGACAGACAGATCTAGGAAGACTTCTTGTGGTCGTAAACTTCTTCCATTTAAGGATTATGGAGGCCATTGTGCTCTTAGGAACCTTGAGTACTGCAGAAATTATTTTCTAACCTTGGCCAGATCTGTACCACAATTCTGTCTCTGAGCTACTTGGCCAGTTCCTTTGATCTCATGATTCTCATTAGGTCTGACATGCACTGTGAGCTGTGAGGTCTTATATAGACAGGTATGTGCCTTTACAAATAAAGTCCTATTCATTTAATTAAACACAGCTGCACTCCAATGAAGGCCTAGAACCATTTCATGGAGAATAACAAGGAAATAGACAGCATGTGACTTAAATATGAATGTCTGAGCATATGGTCTAAATACTTATGACCATGTGATATTTCAGTTTTTCTTTTTTTAATAAATTTGCAAAAATTTCTACATTTCTGTTTTTTTAGGCAAGATGGGTGCAGAGTGTACATTAATAAGTAAAAATGAACTTTTTTGCATTCACCAAATGGTTGCAATGAAATAGAGAGTGAAAAATTTAAAAGGGGTCTGAATACTTTTCTTATTCACTGTATGTACAGGCGCTTCTCACAAAATAAAAATATCAAAAAGTTACGTTATTTCAGTTCTTCAATACAAAAAGTGAAACTCATATTATATAGAGTCATTACAAACAGAATGATATATTTCAAGTGTTTATTTCTGTTAATTTTGATGATTATGGCTTACAGCCAATTAAAACCGAAAAGTCGTTATTTAAATAAATTAAAATAATTAACAAAGAACAGCTGCAAAGGCTTCCTAAGAGTTTAAAAAGGTCCTTGTTAAGGTCTGTTTCAGTAGGCTCCACAATCATGGGGAAGACTGCTGACTTGACATATGTCCAGAAGGCATTCATTGACACACTCCACAAGGAGGGTAAACCACAAAAGGTCATTGCTAAAGAATCTGGCTGTTCAGAGTGTTGTATCCAAGAATATTAATAGAGAGTTGAGTGGAAGGAAAAAGTATGGTAGTAAAAGGTGCACAAGCAAACTTGATAACCACAGCCTTGAAAGGAGTGTAAAGAAAAGTCCATTCAAACAATTGAGGGAGATTCACAATGAGTGGACTGCTGCTGGAGTCATTGCTTCAAGAGCCACCACACACAGATGTATCCAGGACATGGGCTACATGTATTGTATTCCTTGTGTCAAGCCACTCATGACCAATAGACAGTGCTGGAAGCATCTTACCTGGGCCAAGGAGAAAAAAATGGACTGTTGCTCAGTGGTCCAAGGTGTTGTTTTCAGATGAAAGTAAATTTTGCATTTCATTTGGAAATCAAGGTCCCAGAGTCTCGGGGAACAGTGGAAAGGCACACAAGTTGCTTGAGGTGTAATGTGAAGTTTCCACAATCAGTGATGATTTGAGGAGCCATGTCATCTGCTGGTGTAGGTCCACTGTGTTTTATCTAGAACAAAGTCAACGCAGCAGTCTACCAGGAAATTATAGAGCACTTCATGCTTATATCTGCTGACAAGCTTTTTCGAATGGAAATTTAATTCTCCACAAAACATGGCACCTGTCCACACTGCCAAAAGTACCAATACCTGGTTTAAAAATAACAGTATCACTGTGCTTGATTGACCAGCATACTCGCCTGACCTTTGTTGTAAAACAATTAACAATTAGTTCTATACATCTAAATAGGTATCTTCCCGTAAAATTTTAAAATATTTTTACAAAACTAATTTAGATGTTATGATACTTAGAGAAAACATATTAATCAATCTACAACATGTAAATATACCCCTAGACCATGTTCATATAGCATGAATTTTTTGTTATAGCAGCTGAAACTCATTATTTTAAAATGAATTTGCTTGTAAATGCAGTGTATAAAACTTAATGAAGCTTGTCCATAGCATTTCAGTGTAGAGTCCTCAGTATTGGAGATGAGCGGATCGATCCGAGGAGTTTTGAGTTCAAGATAATTTCCTGAAATTCAGGGTGCTATTCAAATTTATGTCTCTTTAATGTAAAGTTGGAGGCCATGATTATGCAATACATGTTTTGAATTTTAAAACAATAGTCATGAAGAAGTGTAGCTTTAATTTATCTTTAGTGTAGATTTAATTGTGCACAAAATGAACATTTTATAAAAAAGTTAAATTGTAAATGTATATGAAATGTAAGGTATACTTTTGTAAATGATAGCTTTACACTCAGCACCATTTTCCTAGTTATAGCTACTCTCTAATATGATCATAAGTCAACCAATAATGTGATCACAAAGCAATACATGAAAGTTTAAAGATATGGCCATAGGTTTACTAGTTATTTATGATGAATGAGGAAGAAATGTGTTATCAGTGAATCTGACCAAGCACAACTGTTGATAGTTTACAGTGAGGAGTGAGTATCTGATCTCCTGAGATTCATAATACACATCAGGCTCTATGAGTAATGAAATATACAATTTAAAAAGAAAAAATGTCATGTGTCTCAGACTAGACAGTCTGAAACCTATGAAGTAGTCAACATTATTTAACATGCGCAACCTCTAATTCTTTACAAGCATTCCAACTGGAGATATTTTCTTTAATGGGAAAGCTATCATAGGCTTGGGATGAATCACGGATGTTTTTTCAGATAAAATCAGAACTTATACAAGTTTCAACAAACATTCTGAAAAATGATATCCAGAATTTGTGGTGACTGCTTTTTCCTGTTTGTCAACAGTGTTGAGCAAAGATGAGTGGATCAATCTGTGGAGAACTGACTTCACGTCAAAGTTTATCAAATTCGCAGGTCCCTATAAGTTTGAATATTTTGTAATTTGATTCATGAAGATCGTCCCGAAAATAAAAAAGGGCCAGTATTATTTCACATATCGCTGAAGACTGAAAGAACGCTGTTGATGTTAGCTGCATCGTATTTTGAAGATGCCACATCTAGTGATGAGCGAATATGCTCGTTGCTCGGGTTTTCCCGAGCATGCTCGGGTGATCTCCGAGTATTTTGGCGTGCTCGGAGATTTAGTTTCTGTCACCGCAGCTGCATGATTTGCAGCTACTAGACAGCCTGAATACATGTGAGGATTGCCTGTTTGTTAGGTAATCTCCACACATATTCAGGCTTTCTAGCAGTCACAAATCTTGCAGCTGCAGCGATATAAACTAAATCTCTGAGCACGCCCAACCACTCGGAGACCACCCGAGCATGCTTGCTCATCACTAGCCACATCACATGGCCTAAACCAGCCAATAAGGAGGACTATGACAGTCAGTTTAAAGATAGTCCTAAGGCAAGCAGCGCTATGTTAGGCTTTTTTAGCATAGTGATAGGAGGTCAGAGTGCATAGCTCATTCCACACAGGGATGGAAAATTGCATAATCCGATTTGGGTGCAGTAATGCAGTGCAGAAACATCTCAGTCTGTGAGTAATCAAACATTTAAGTGACATTGGGAGGTGCTGTACCTGTAAAGTCACTTAATTTGATTGTGAATTCATTAATCTGTGACATGCTACAGTTACAGTAAGCTTAATAACAACCTTTTTATTCTTCACACACTGCAAACAAAGAGAACATTTTAATTTCTCTCTGTCCTAATTTTGCCAAAATCCTGAAATGAAGGTTTTGTTGCCAGAGAAAGTGTGCTTCCTGGATTATGAACAAGCCATAATGTATTTATTTTTAACATAAAAGAAAATTTTTCATAATACATAAATTTATATGTGAGTTGCAATTTTTTGTGCATTCTTATTTAGTTGTTTTAGTAGTCCAATATTAGACCCATACATGCCGATTGAATACAGTAGCTTGTTGCAGGTGTTTGCTTTTGGCACTCAGAACTGCTTAGCTTTTCTTGTCCCATTGTGTTTTGAAAAGGGCCGGAGGTGTTGATTATTTATTTATTTATTTTCTTTTAATTAAAGGGAACATTTAAATTTTTGAATACCAGTTCAAAGTAGCAAGTGAAACTGAACAACACATAACCATACTGCATGCTGACCAGTCAAGAACATATTTGTAACTACTTTACAAAGTATGATACAGTACTGCTACATAGGTTTTTAGTGTTAAGGAAGGCTGTATTTGCATTGAAAAGATCAAAATGCGTTCAATACAGTCCTTTGAGAAGTCAGAGTGGTTTACATCTATTTACTTGGCAATATAGTGACTTTGAAGTATTGCAAATCAAATTCTTGGAGAAAATTCCAGCAAAGTTTAAAACGATTTGCCCAACTCTAGTGCTGAGATTCCAAGTCCGCCAATCATGCTGAAGAGGTTAAAAATGGTTGTTAAAAGAGTTACAAAACAAAACACAGTTTTCCTTTAGAAGGTCATAAAGATTCAATATTTTAGCTCCTGTTCATTTGCAGGTGTTTCCCTGAGTCTGCATTCCAAACATTGTTCTAGTTACTCCAAAAGTGAGAGAGGACCCTACTTGAATAGAATATACACTGCTAAAAAAAATAAAGGGAACAATCAAATAACACATCCTAGATCTAAATGAATGAAATATTCTCATTGAATACTTTGTTTTGTACAAAGTTGAATGTGCTGTCAACATAACCACACAAAAATCATCAATGGAAATCAAGTTTTTGAACCAATGGAGGCCTGGATTTGGAGAGACCCCCAAAATGAAAGTGGAAACAAATCAAAATGAAAATCAAAACAAGACAAAATTAAAGTGCAAACAAGTCAAAATGATGCTCAGTATTGTGTGTGGCCTCCACGTGCCTGTATGACCTCTCTACAACACCTGGGCATGCTCCTGATGAGGTTACGGATGTTCCCTGAGGGATATCCTCTCAGACCTGGACTAAAGCATCCATCAACTCCTGGACAGTCTGTGGTGCAACGTGACGTTGGTGGATGGAGCGAGACATGCTGTCCCAGATGTGCTTAATCGGATTCAGGTCTGGGGAACAGGCAGGCCAGTCCATAGCTTCAATGCCTTCGTCTTGCAGGAACTGCTGACACACTCCAGCCACATGAGGTTTGGCATTGTCCTGCATTAGGAGGAACCCAGGGCCAAACGCACCTGCATATGGTCTCACAAAGGGTCTGAGAATCTCATTTCAGTACCGAATAGCAGTGAGGCTACCTCTAGTGAGCACATGGAGGGCTGTGTGGCCCTCCAAAGAAATGCCACCCCACACCATTACTGATCCACTGCGTAACCGGTCATGCTGAAGGATGTTACAGGCAGCAGGTTCACACTCAGCACTTGTGACAGATGTGACAGAGTCTGGAGACACTGTGGAGAGCGATTTGCTGCCTGCAACATCCTTCAGCATGACCGGTTAGGCAGTGGGTTAGTAACCCCTATTGTTGACCCAGATTGTTTCTGAATCTGCAAAGGGTGACAGTAAGTTATTGAAGCAATGGTTTTCAGCTACTGTATAATAGTCATCAACCACATGCAACCATTGCAGTGGCCATGTGTCATAATGACACTTTATCACTGCAGCTAAGTTTGCAGTAGCTCACATGGATGCAGAAGATATTCCACATCAGTGGACTCAACTAAATGCACCAACTGTAATGGTTACTGATTCTCAATTAACTTACAAACTTATAGTATTGTAGTAAAGAGTTTGACGCTTATACTACATAATAATATTCAAACGCTTGGTGGTTATATTTCAGGGGTGAGACAAATAGCTTGGTGGGTTACATAAAAAATGTTGAAAAAACAGGAAGAATATCTTAATAGTATTAACAATAGCTTATAGTTGTTGGTTTCCACAAGCAACAGAAACAGTCTATTGTCATGATACAGAGAGAATCCGATTTGTCATGGTTCACAGTGTAATTCACAGTACGCATTTGCTGGGCTTGGTACAGTTAGGTCCATAAACAGGGTGGCACATGTTAAGGAGCTGAAACTCCTAAACCCTTCATCCAATTTTAATGTGGATACCCTCAAATGAAAGCTGAAAGTCTGAACTTCAACTGCATCTGATTTGTTTTGTTTCAAATTCATTGTGGTAATGTCTAGAACCAAAATTAGATAAATATTGTCTCTGTCCAAATATTTATGGACCTAACTGTATGTTATAAGTCTTGTAATCGCCTAAAACACAGGATTTAGACAGCAAGTGGTCCATGAACACTTGCAAACTTCAGGACCATTTATTATTCAGAAGTGCAGAATCCAACAGTTACACATGTTCAGCTGCCAGGGGAACATTCACAGTGTAGTTGGTGTTCTGTAATTATTTACTTTCTTATATGGCGCCATTAATTCCACAGCACTTTACAAACATCATCATCACTTTCCTCAATAGGGCTAAAAATGTAAACTCCCTATCATGTATTTGGAATTTGGGAGAAAACAGTATAATTCTGAGGAAACCCATGCAAACACGGGGAGAACATACAAACTCCTTGCAGATGTTGTCCTTGGTGGGATTTGAACTCAGGACTCCAGTGCGGCAGTGCTAACCACCATGCTATATAAATTCACAGTAGTTGTACTGTACCATACGCAATACACTAGATGTGGGTTCTCTAAGTTTATTCTCATATATCCTAGCCTAACCTAGAATAAAGCTTATACAGCACAATATACAGAATGTGCACGTCGTCTCTGACTTACCCATTATCAATGCCCATCGCTAGATATGGGCAAAATCCTTAAAGAAAAACACTAATAAATATGTATAACCATTAAAGATTAGTGTTGAGCGATACGATAATGCAAATATCGGCTATCGGCCGATATTAGCTCTATCGGCCTTTCGATAATTCGTTTCGATATTTTCGTCTTATCGAATACCGGAATCGGAAGATCCCATAATTCTTTGCGAGGCAATGTGATTTTATTCAGCCAATAAGGAATCCTAAGAAGTGTGGGCACATCCTGTACTGCTGCGGTCATGTTAACTAATGGCATGGCTGTGATTGGATGCTGAAATGATGTCAGAATGCACTATAAAAGGCGCCGCCGCCATTTTAGCGTCACTGTGCTGTGAATTCAGTAAGGGACAGAACGCTGCTGTGCTGACTCTGAGGGACAGTTAGAGATTGCGATTTAGTGTACTGTGCTGTAGGCAGGCTAGCACCAACCGCTGTGTAAAGCTTCCTTTTGCCTGCAGTGTTGTTTTAACAGCTCTGCAAGGTGTGTGTGAGTGCAGGTGACGCTGCAGTTTGCTCTGCATGCAACGCTGTCTGTAGGCATCTGCACCTGTCACTCACAGACTCTTTTTTTTTCCTTCAGTGTAATTCTTGCTGCTCCATGCAATTTAACTATTAGTGTGACGCGCTTCCATCCGTATCCAATACATTGGTTGCAAACACTATAGAAGTAGACAAAGGAGTAGCCTTTCACAGATTGTGGACAGTTGTGTTTCAGTGTTCACTTCAGTCTGTGTTTTTTATTTTTTGAGTGCACATCACGCTCCAGTTACTTGTTCAAGCACTGCTGCTTGTACTCTGCTGAGCTTGTCTCAGTGCCTCATCCTTTTCATTTCTCTCCAATTGGTTCTGCTCCATTCCATTTAAAATAAATATAATCTATTAGTGTGACGCGCTTCCATCCGTATCCAATACATTGGTTGCAAACACTATAGAAGTAGACAAAGGAGTAGCCTTTCACAGATTGTGGACAGTTGTGTTTCAGTGTTCACTTCAGTCTGTGTTTTTTATTTTTTGAGTGCACATCACGCTCCAGTTACTTGTTCAAGCACTGCTGCTTGTACTCTGCTGAGCGTGTCTCAGTGCCTCATCCTTTTCATTTATCTCCAATTGGTTCTGCTCCATCCCATTTAAAATATAATCTATTAGTGTGACGCGCTTCCATCCGTATCCAATACATTGGTTGCAAACACTATAGAAGTAGACAAAGGAGTAGCCTTTCACAGATTGTGATTTGTGAACAGTTGTGTTTCAGTGTTCACTTCAGTCTCTGCGTAATAACCACACTTAGGCCTTATAACTTTTCTGACTTTCTTTATCAATCTACCAAGATGAAGAAGTCAGTGAGTAAGGCACGTGGTCGTGGACGTGGAGTTTCAGCAGGGAGAGGACGTGGGGATTCTGTGTCTGCTGCCGCCCTCAGTGACACAGCATCCACCATTTATCCCCGTGAGCGTTCCTTTATGCGCACTTTGGTAGGAGCTCGGCGTGCCCCCCTGCTGCGGGAAGAACAAATTGAAGCCGTTGTTGGTTGGATGGCAGCCAATGCATCGACTTCAATTGCTTCCACCTCCTCTCAGGAACACAACACTGTTGAGCAACCATCTGTCTGTTCACCGCCTGTCAAATTGCCAAGGCAGTCAGAGAGTTCTGTACAGGAGCCAGCTGAGTCTCTGCTTCTGTTCTCAGAATCTGTTGGCTCGCAAACACGGGCACAGGCAAGCAGCATTCTGCAATTTGAAGAAGAGGGAGTATGCAGTGATGCGCAACAGCTGTGTCTCTCTCAATCTGAAGAGGCGGGTGAGCCAGTGCCGATGGACAGCACACCGCAGAACGCATCTTATGATGATGATGAGACTCAGGTGCCAGGTTTTGTGGAGCATGGTGCTGCCCAGACCATCCAACAGCAGCAGGTGTTGGAAGAGGGTAGTGGAGATGATGAAGTCCGAGACCCAACATGGCGTGAGCAACAGCAAGGTGGTGAGAGCAGCTCTGAGGAAGAGATTGTCCCAACGGTACAAAGAGGAGGGAGAGGTAGGCTGCAGACTCGCTTGCCTGTAGCCTCCAGTTTGGCACCTGTTGGGAGCAGTTCTCTTAGAAATGTCAAAATTGGCCCTCCCATTACTTGCACTGCGTGGTCCTTTTTTGACAGACTTGTAGATAATATTTGCTATGTTCAATGCAAGCTGTGTAAGCAAAAAGTTAAAAGAGGTAAAAATATCAGGAACCTGAATACCACAAATATGTGGACACATGTACGGACAAAGCATGTAGCTGAGTTCCAAAGACACACTGGAGATGTAGGCCAACCTACAGCAGCACCTACATCTTTACGTCATGTTCGAGCCTCTACCTCCAGCTCTCACACACCTGTTTTGGCTTCCTCACAGGATCTCCATGGAAGAACCTCGGTCACTGTTGTCCATAGAGAAACTGTTATTCCACCCACTGCAGCAAGTTCACAGTCATCGTCACACTCCCAGTACAAAAAACAGCCATCGGTAACACAGGCATGGGATAAAAGACGGCCATACTCGGCAAACCATCCACGAGCACAGGCTCTGAATGCTGGCCTTGCAAAACTCCTGTCCCTTGAAATGCTGTCATTCAGGCTGGTGGAGACTGACAGTTTCAGGAACTTTATGGCATTGGCAGTCCCACAATATAATGTGCCAAGCCGATTTTATTTCAGCAGGCAAGCTGTCCCTGCTCTGCAAAAACATGTCGAGGGAAACATTAAACATGCGCTACTAAACGCCGTCAGTAGCAGGGTCCACCTGACCACCGATGCGTGGACCAGTACCCATGGCCAGGGACGATACCTTTCCCTCACTGCCCATTGGGTCAATGTTGTGGAGCCGGGTACAGATCTTGCCAGTGGCGCTGTACGTGTTCTGCCAACTCCAAGGATTGCAGGAATCCAGTCTGTGCACATTGATTCCTCCTCCTACTCCAGTTCCTCAGAATCATCGCTGCACGAGCCGTCACGGTATACCTCCACATGGACCCGTGAACGCTTACCTGTTGCGACCGATATGAGCACAGCCGTGGCCAAACGTCAACAGGCAGTCCTGAAATTAATTCCCATGGGGAATCGAAGCCACACAGCGCAGGAGCTCTGGGATGCCATCAAGCAGGAGAGCGACGTGTGGTTTTTGTCAGCTAATCTCCAGCCAGGCTTGGTAGTGTGTGACAATGGCCGAAATCTGGTGGCAGCTCTGGGCCTTGGCAACCTCACTCACATACCATGTCTGGCACATGTGCTCAACTTGGTCGTGCAGAGGTTTTTGAGGGACTATCCGGATCTTGATGCACTGCTGCACAAGGTCCGCCTAGAGTGCGCTCACTTGCGACGTTCCAGCATGGCCAGATCGCGCATTGCAGCTCTGCAAGTCAGATTTTGCCTTCCTGAACATCGCATCATATGTGACGTACCCACCAGGTGGAATTCCACGTTACATATGTTGGAGCGGTTGTGTGAGCAGCAGCCAGCAGTAATGGAGTATCAGCTGCAACAGGCGCAATCAACTCGCAATTTGCGCCGTTCACACTTCACCACTACTGAGTGGGCCTCTATGAAGGACATCTGCGACGTTTTGCGTGCGTTTGATGTCTCAACGCGGATGGCGAGTGCAGATGATGCACTAGTCAGCATGACTGTCCCCCTTATCTGCCTGCTTCAGAAATCACTGAAAGCACTAAAGGAAGAGGTTTTGAAACAGGTGGAGGATGAGGAGTCACAAATTCAATTACCTTCAGGACAGTCAGCGCAACGTGGTTCCTCACAAAGGGCTGGGCAGGGCTCACTTTGTGAGGAGGATGAGGAGGAGGAGGAGTCAATGGAGGAGGAAGAAATCCCTACAGAGGAAGGTACACAACGCTGTAGTCAGTATGTAGAGCGAGGGTGGGGTGATGCAGAGGAGACAGAGATGACGCCTCTTCCAGAGGACAGCCTTTGTTGGCCAGTTGGGAGTCTGCAGCACATGGTTGATTTCATGCTTCAGTGCCTAAGAAACGACCGCCACATCGCCCACATTCTCAGCACGTCAGATTATTGGATGTACACCCTCCTAGACCCTCGCTACCGGGACAACTTACAAACCCTCATCACACCGGTGAACCGGGACCGTAAAATGCAGGAGTACCAAGACACACTGGTGCAATCCATACTGTTGTACATTCCAGCCGAGAGAGATGCTGCTGCTGCTGCTGCTGCTGCTACTGCTTTACAAAGCAGCTCTGTGCGTCGAGGCAGTGTAGACACCTCTACAACAAGAGGGAGCAGAAGCAGCGCCTCTGCACAGGGCAAGAACTTTATGTTACAAATGTGGCAAAGTTTTGTGACAGCGCCAGCAAGGTCTACACCATCCGAGACGGCTCCAGTCACCAGGAAGAAACGTTTCCGTAAGATGGTGACAGACTACTTGGCTTTCCCTCTAAGTGTACTCCCAGATGCCTCTTCCCCTTTCAAATTTTGGGTCTCTAAGTTGGATACATGGCCAGAGCTTAGCCAGTATGCATTGGAGGTGCTGGCTTGCCCTGCTGCCAGTGTATTATCTGAGCGCGTCTTTAGTGCTGCAGGTGGTGTAGTAACAGACCGTCGCATGCGAATATCCTCAGAGAATGTAGACCGGCTTACTTTTCTGAAAATGAACAAGGCATGGATCTCACCTGAATTTGCCTGTCCGTTTTCAGATTAAATAACTGTTTGGCAACGTTTTCCATGTCTCCGGTTATGTTCATCTTTCTACCACCTGAACTCTACTCCCTGGGCTACAACACCGCCATTTGTTGCTCGTAAGTAATTGGCAGGGGTACTGACTCCTGGCCAGCCTGGTTACAGCACGACAGCTGTTTCCTGGCAGTGTGAACGTCAATTATCCTCCAATAAGTTGTGCTGTCGTGTTGCATTCGGGTTAGCCGACTCTATGGTGCCTGCAGTTTAGGTGATTCCTATGTGTGCTGTGGGATATGTAAATAAAGGCGGTTTCCATTGTGACAATAGGATAAGCACCCACTGTAGGACTGTGTGATTCTGTAACTGCGGACGGCTTGCGTCCTGTCAACTTACATTTTCATGGTGCGTTCTTCTACCCGTCCGGGGTCCAGTACCGTCAAGTGGTTCTCCCCAGTGCCTTTGGCCTAGGTGCCTCCATCTCCGTATCCTAGTTCCAGCAACGTCTGCTGGTCCTTGGTAGTGCTTTGGAGCACAGGTACCTCCTGCTTAGTAACCGTGTCACAGTAACGTCAGCTGGTACTCGGTTGTGACATTGCCTCTTTTCCTTCTGCTACCCGTCCGGGGTCCAGTACCGTCAAGTGGTTCTCCCCAGTGCCTTTGGCCTAGGTGCCTCCATCTCCGTATCCGAGTTCCAGCAACGTCTGCTGGTCCTTGGTAGTGCTTTGGAGCACAGGTACCTCCTGCTTAGTAACCGTGTCACAGTAACGTCAGCTGGTACTCGGTTGTGACATTGCCTCTTTTCCTTCTGCTACCCGTCCGGGGTCCAGTACCGTCAAGTGGTTCTCCCCAGTGCCTTTGGCCTAGGTGCCTCCATCTCCGTATCCGAGTTCCAGCAACGTCTGCTGGTCCTTGGTAGTGCTTTGGAGCACAGGTACCTCCTGCTTAGTAACCGTGTCACAGTAACGTCAGCTGGTACTCGGTTGTGACATTGCCTCTTTTCCTTCTGCTACCCGTCCGGGGTCCAGCACAGTCAGCTGGTCCTTGTTACTTCCATTGTCTCTTGCTCCATCTGATACCCGTCAGGGTTCCAGTAACGTCAGCTGTTTCTCGGAAATTAGACGACATTAAAGACCACCCAGAAGAAGATGACGACAACAAGGACGACGAGCATGAAGCCAACCAGCCTGAACACCATCACAAAAAAAATAAAAGATTACCAAGAAGAAGATCACCAACAGGACAAAGAAGGTTAAGACAAACTACAAGATACAGAACAAGAGACAGAAGAACAATAAGCAGAAGATCAAAAAGCAGAAGAACATGAAGTATAAGACCAAAATGAAGAGCAAAATATATGCTCTAAATTATAAGCAGAAGAAGACTAAGCAGTGTATGGGGGTGAGTCCGTTCCTCCTCGTGGTGCCCCTGGAAAATGCCTGCTGCTGCTGCAGGTTAAACTGAACACGGACAAATACTGTTGTAATTTAAATCTTTTGTGACAGCAAGAACGGAGGATGAACAATTCATACTTTTACAGATTACAAGTACAGGAATCTCTGTCACAAATAAGAATATGATGAAGAAGATGAAGAGGAAGAAGATGAAGAATTTGAATATGAAGAAGATTAATTAGTTTAATAATAACAATATGAGTAATGTAAACAAAAACATGAATAGCAAGAAGTTTAAGAAGAAGATTAAGAAGGTGAAGATGAAGAATAATTTGATGAGAAAGATGATGCTGCTGCTGAAGATTATGAAGGAGAAAGTGTGGCACTGGCAAAAGTTAAAAAGGTGAAGAGCATGGAAGTTGTGAAACATACATATTTGTCAAAATAGAAAAAGGTTAACAACATTGTCAATTTGTTAGTCAATCCAAACGTATTTCCAAAAAAAAATATATTAATGCTATTCCAATGCATTGGGTTAAACATGTATGCCTTTATTGTCTCCTCAACCTCCCCCAATACATTCTACATTAGTCTTTGTTGTTTTCCTTCATGTACAATTAACCAACAAGGCAAGAATTTTTTTTTTCAATTTCGATATTTTGTTCCCATAGACTTACATGGGACTTCCGTTATCGAAATCGGATATCGACGATATTTAGTGCTATCGGCGATACAATTTCGATACATATTTTTAGATATCGAGCAATATCGCTCAACACTATTAAAGATACATTGATACGTGCAAAAACTGCATGAACAACAAAAGCTGTCAGCCCAGCCGTGCTATTTTCTATAAGAGCTCAGTACAGGCTCCACTAAGTTGCTTGTCAGTTTCCTAAAGGGGCAGAAAACATTTAAACCATATGTGTTTTGTGCAATGCATAAGTCACATTGGGTAGTCACAATTCAAGCATACATTTTTATGTGTTTAGGCAGTTCTCATCAGAGCACCCCCTTACATGTTTAAGTCTACTAGTTACCTTTGTTAGTGGAGTCTTTCAGGAAGACCATCCATCATGTGAGAGACCATCACTATATATTATTTCTAAACACTGTTTTTCGGTGATTACTTTGTATCTCCGTTCATACTGCACCCACACACACAAATGATACACCATTTGAAAGGTAAACTTACCCTCTTCAGAAAGAAAATAGCCAAAGAAACCACACATCCATGATTTGATCACAAAATACAGTTTAAACATGAATTTTCATAAACCTGCAGTAAGGAAAAATGACCTGCAGGTGGCACCACAGTACCCCAAAACACACGACCACAAAACTGCTAACAGACATCACAAACAAATCCAAACATTTCCCTTGGGGGCTTTCCAGCTTGCCAAACTGCTTGCCCAGCCTATTTTAGCAAAATTGGAGGATTACACACTTCACTGCAGGTGAGTCACATATGCAAACACATTTGTAAACATGTACTGCCTATTGAATTACACACTTGCTCCATTCATACTCCACCCACACAAACAAATGATACACCATTTTAAAGGTCAAATTACCTGCAGGTGGCAGCACACTACCCCAAAGCACACTACCACAAAGCTGCTTACAGACATCACAAACAAATCCAAACATTTGCCTTGGGGTCTTTCCAGCTTGCTCAAGTGCTTGCCCAGCCAATTTCAGGCACATTGGAGGATTGCACACTTCACTGCAGGTGAGTCACATATGCAAACACATTTGTATACATGAACTGCTTTTTTGGTGATTACTTCGACCAACACACACAAATGGTGAGTCACATATGCAAACATATTTGTAAACATGCACTGCTTTTCGCTGATTACTTTGCCCCACACACACAAATGATACACCATTTTAAAGGTAGACTTGCTCCCTTCAGAAACAAAAAAAACCCAAACATACCACACATTCACGATTTTATCACTAAATACAGTTTAAACATTTATTTTCATAAACCTACAGAAAGACGCAATGACCTGCAGGTGGCACCTCAACCGGAAGACATTTTTTGGCCTCCACTTATCAAACCAATTTATTGTGTTACCAAACTACATATATAAATACCTGTCTGTGTTCATCATCTCATGAAATACATTTACATTTAATCAGCTTGCTTTTTCTGAAATTGCCTATGCCCCCGACTACCATTGTGCGAAAATTTTGCACGGGCCAACTAGTAATTATTATATTTCTTTAAAAGGGATTAGCCCGGACTCCTTTTTCACCAATGGGGCAAGGCACTTATCAGCAAGTAGTTGCTAATTACCTGTTTGTTCTGCCCTGCATCAATTTCTCCCGGCTAATTCATAGATCGCTCAAGCTGGCTAATTTCCTGCTTTCTCTGACATCAGTTATATATCTTCTGCTCTGTTTTATCAATGTGGCGCCACTGATGATATCATGATGATTAACAGCTAGCTTCCCACAGTTAGCAATATGTGATAAGTATAAGGGTATGGTGGAATAATTTTTTGGCATTAATTTTCAGGAACTACATAGTAGTATGATGTCAAGATGGACCAGAATGATCAAAGCACCATGATGAATGCATGGCACAATGTCCTGGTAGCTGGTAAAGCAGTATCAAATAATTTGCTAATTAATAATTAATTGCATTAATGCTTTTTTTACAATTTGTTTTTGTCCAACTTTTTATATTCATGAAAAAAGACACAAAATAATAATTATAATAATAATAATAATAAAATAATATTACCTAGATGACTCTGATTTTTGTTTTGACAAAAGTATCCATGTGTTTGATGATTACTTTTCCAAGTCACTAATCCTTCTTCTACCAGATGCCATTTTGTGTGTGACTCATCTTTTGATTGCCTGATTCTTCTGTTTTTTTAACAAGTCCATGTAAGTATAAACCGAGTACTATTAATATGCCTCAGTTCGTTGTTCTGTGTTTTGTTTTCTACATCAGTAAATATTATTTTGCCTTATTAAAGGTTGTTAATATTCCTAGCACCATGCTGAATCCTCTTTCATTGTTCTCCAGTTTATTTATTTTATTTTTTGAATTTTTTTCATAAGTCTAATGGACGCACTTAATAAGTACGTTGATAGTTTTGAACTTTCAAAAGAAGAAGAAGTGGTTTGAAGATTGCTGTGAAACAATAAGATTCTCATACAGACATACTTGGCTGAGAACAGTGATTTACAGTGGGTACGGAAAGTATTCAGACCCCTACAAATTGTTCACTCTGTTTCATTGCAGCCATTTGGTAAATTCAAAAAAGTTCATTTTTTTCTCATTAATGTACACTCTGAACCCCATCTTGACTGAAAAAAACAGAAATGAAGACATTTTTGCAAATTTATTAAAAAAAAGAAAAACTTAAATATCACATGGTCATTCAGACAAGCATTGAGACCCTTTGCTCAGACACTCATATTTAAGTCACATGCTGTCTATTTCCTTGTGATCCTCCTTGAGATGGTTCTACTCCTTCATTGGAGTCCAGCTGTGTTTAATTAAACTGATAGGAGTTGATTTGTAAAGGCGCACACCTGTTTATATAAGACCTCACAGCTCACAGTGCATGTCAGACCAAATGAGAATCATGAGGTCAAAGGAACTGGCCAAGTAGCTCAGAGACAGAATTGTGGCAAGGCACACATCTGGCCAAGGTTACAAAAGAATTTCTGCAGTACTCAAAGTTCCTAAAGAGCACAGTGGCCTCCAAAATTTCAAGGGGACTGAATACTTTCCGTACCCACTGAATATAGTCAACACAATCTTTTTCTTTTCAATGACACTTACAAGTAATCTTTTTATATACCTTGACTTTCATAGTTTTAGAGTATTCAAGTATCCAATAAGCATTTTACGTGATGAATAGAAGAACCACAGTGCAAAGTCTTTAACTGGTGACTACTTATATGCAAAGAAGCCTCTTATTCCATGTCTCCACCCCTTATAGTTATGCGCCTGATTTTTGCTTTATTACTTCTCTAGAAACTCATACTAAAGCACCAATTTTTATAGCTGTCATAAAATCAGGATGCTCAATGGAAAATTATGTCACAACATTGAAAACTTACAGTATCATCAAACAGCTTTACCTTTTATAATATACATTCAAAGACATAATATCCCCTGTTCAAAGATTTCAGTATGTGCACAGTATTATGGAAAAAAGGAAAATGACATTTTTTTTTACTGTAAAGCTGCTCGCAGGTAAGAATTATCAGGTTATCCTTTGACTTTAACCTTGCAATAAATTGCAGTGAAAATTCTCATCAATATGCAATATCTGTTCTTTATAAATATCAAACGCTACAGTAAAATTATCAATAGGTGAGAAAAGGCCAAAGTAAAATGTCTTGAAATGTGAACAGTTAACATGGGAATGTGGGTGTATGAGTGCATACTTTCTGAATGACTAAATATAAGTAAAACCTGTGCAAAACAGCAATAGTGGCTTTGTCAGGATTGAAATATAATTCTAATAGTTCTTTTTTCTATTTAGAGCTCTGATGTTCATATGTAACTGCTATTTCCGGAGAACTAGCAGCAGAATGTCTGCGTCTGCCTTCAGCTCCTCTCTTCTTTCCATAAAATGTGATAAACAGCAACCATCATGTTGCATCACAGCAATGTGAAAATATATATTCAATGAAGACAGATATTACCACTCAAATCAGAGTTAAAGATCAGTCCAGGAGGAGAAAAAGGCAGATTTATCTGCTGAGATAAATTACAAAGTTTCTTCATGTGTAGTATTGATTTTGGAAAAAAAGAATGATAATTACCCTATTTTATAGACTTTAAGACGCATCAGACCATAATACGCACCCCAAATTTTGGGCAGTAAAATAGGAATTAAAAAAATAAATAAAATGGTGGTGTGTCCTGTAGTCCGCTTTTACGGTAGCTTACCGGGCTGCGGTAGAGCTGGCTCCCAGAAGGCAGGGTCACTGCTGCAGGAAGATGGTGGTGAGGGCAGGAGTGGGGTGATGCTGCAGGCCCTAGGTTGGGAGGAGGGTGTTTGGCAGTGCAAGGATGCGGCAGGACCCAGGCTGTTACAAAATGTCAGCAAAGTCCCCACATTTCCCATTCTTTTACTGAGATGGAATTTGGGAAAATGCGCAGATTGAGATCTCAGGAGATGAGATCTCGGGAGCTGATATCTCAATCTGCACATCTGCCACCTATGGAGGCCATTTTCTCAAAGTTAACTGCAGTGAAAAGGATTAGAAGTGCGGGTACCCCCACATTCTCTAAAAGCCCATCGCCTTTTTCTTCCGTAAACTATAAATTACAGCCTGTTCTCACATTCCCTAATAGCTCAGTGTCTTTTTAGATTGATGAAGAAGATTTCCCAAGAAAAGAAAAACAGCATTATCCAGCTCATCGCTAGCGGTCTCTCAGCCAATAAAATTGCCAAACTGCATCATGTGAGTGGCATGACTGTTGGTTTGTATGCTGGAGGGGCTGGAGTAGGATTTATAATGAGGGGCACGAAGAAATGTACACTGTTTGTCTGACTCCTCTTCAAGAATCGGGAGAGTCTGACTCCAGCAGCCCCCTCATCAAGATTGGCGTGAACAATGATGAATCAGGCCCATTATTTATGACAGAAATTCAAGGAGTTTTTAAAGAATGATTAAGGCTGGAAAAAACATTTTTTTCTAGTTAAATTTCTCACTAAATAATTTAGATGCAAAAATTAAAGTATTACCTTCACCAAGATTATGATACATCAAGAAAGAGAAATTTTAGTATACTTTTATTTATTAAATGTGCCAGGCAAAGTCTATATAGTGTCCTTTATTATAGTTTTATGTAATTTTCTTTGGTAAAATAAATACAAAGCTCAACTGGATACCTTAGATTGAAGAGTATATTCTCCTCTAAGCATTGTTTTTAGGGCTTTCATGGGAAAACTCAAATTGTTATGCATTGTGCTCACTCATTCAAAGCTATGTGGGCGACAATATGGTGCTTAGTATCATTATCTCACAATACATTTGCATTGTGCACGGCGTCACAGGACAAAATTCACACAGTTGTCATAAAGAGAAATTTTTAATTTAATTTTTTATTGGATGCAATCATAGCTGTTAATCATAAATCCATGGAAAATGGACCAAATCAAAATGCAGAAGGTCCAAGTTAATTCAACCTGGTCTTTTTTGCTCTTCAGTGAAGTCGGCGAATTGGAATATCAACAGATATGCTCATCTCTAATCAACATAATAGTTAAGAGTTAAAAAAAATGTTATCATAAAGGCATAGGTTGCCTCTCACTTTCCAGTAGGGAGTTACTGAAATCTCTCTCTCAAGGTTATGTTCCTTCCTAAGCCAACTCCACACAATTGTATGTTTTGTATCTATAACAAATATATCTTACTTTCTAAACATTTTCATTTACAATTTATTGATAGGTAAAACCCCCCACTAGTGGACATAAATGAATACTTCTTACCACTCAAAGATCCTCTGCGACAAGAAGGGAAGGCTTAAGGTGAAGCTTTTATTCTGTTGTTGAAGTGGACCACAGTAATCCTTAGCCAGTCTGAAAAGGCCCTCTGCATTCCAGTTTCACGTTTGATACGTTCTTCAATATCCTGAAATTGACAGACATAGTAATTTTTATTTCTTTATTTATTTTTATAACCAGATAGTTCAAAACAATTAGCACATGAAAATCCACAATTCTTCATCCAGGAACCTTGAAAAGGATAAGGAATGTTGTCTAAGACTCAATACATTGCTTTTTACAGTACATTTTATCAATTCTTCACCTATAAAAGTTATATTTTGAAAGAATGCATAATAGTCATTGGTAGGGTTTTCAGTAATGAATGCACTAATGACATCGGAACTTAAGTGCTGTAAGCCATACGTGCAAGGCATTGAAATGTTACATTGATATATAGAATATCTGGTATATTTTACTAGAATGGGACCTATTTTTGACTGTTTTAGCTGAATATATGGCATGCCCTATAGCTACAATGTTTCAAGTTATAGAGTGCATATTTCTGCATTTTTCTCATACATTTGATATTTTATCTTAGACTACAAAGTCTGGAAATACACAAGATTTATCACAGTAACTCAGGATGGAGGAAAAATTTGCCACATTTTTAAACACTTGTTCCCTAGCTTTATATTATACTGTACAGTTGTCTAACTATTGTCTAAACTTATTTATCGTCTTATTTGTGCATCAAAGTTTTGATGCAATTTTGGCGCACATTGTTGTATCTATTTCTAGCACAATGTTATATCTCCAGCTACATACTTTTCCACTATACATTCTTAGTTTCATCTAAGCCATGCCTCCGTGTCAAGTGAGGCATTGTGTTTTAAACACATATTAATTATATCTAAAAGTTTTTTTGCTCCTCATCCCACCTTGGTTCCTCCTCCCCAGCTTTATACATTTTGGTGGAACTGTCTGAAACTGGCATGAACTTCATAATGTACAAAAATGTTGCAACTTTTTAAAAAGTGTTTTGCACCAGTATTCTGGCATTAAAGCTTCGATAAATTGGGGCCTATTTATCAAAATGTGCTAAATACATTTTAACCCCTTAACGATGTATGACATGCATGATTTTGATGTGGGCTTGCACGCCAAGCATGAATCTTTCCCCACAGATGATGGCTGATTTAATCAATCGTCATGTGCCCTTATCTGCCTGGAGGGCTCCACCTGCAGCTGATAATCTGTGAAATGCCACTGTCAATCTCTGATAGTGGCATTTGTCACACTCCAGCAGGAGGTCGCATCATATCACATGCCGCAATATTTGCCTAAAACAGCCGAACGTCATTAGAGTCAATAGGAGTAGAAATTACCGAATATGTTCGGAAGCGAACATAAGACACATTCGGCCTGAATAGTCACAGAATCATAGAATCATAGTGTTCGAATATGGCCCGAAAATGTCAAATTCAGATTTGGGGCGAAAATCCGAACAAATTCGCTTATCTCTAGTAAGGAATATGTTGTAGCAGTCAACAATGTTTTTTTTATTCACAGAACAAAGCATGGTACAGAGATGAATTTATGAACAACCAACCTTGGACTGGCCCATAGGGGACCAAGGGACTTCTCTGGTGGACCCCTGTGCAAGAGTGGGTCTCTCACATGAGCAGTGCTTGGCAGAGTACGCTTGAATAAACCATTTAGAGATGGAACCATTGAAAGATGGAAGCAGTATCTCATAATTAATTTAACACATTGCCCAGTTTATAATATAGAAACATGTTGATTTCATGAATAAGGCTCAGGTAATACTTTATGTAGTTAAACAGTGGGCCACTGGTATCATTGTTACTGGTGAGCCCCTGGTAGCCCAGTCTGATACTGTGAACTGTTTTCCCTTAAATGGAAAATTGCATATTAATTACTGTGTATAAAGAGGACTTTCTTTTTAATCATACATGAATGGAAACTCTAATTTGTGTTTGTGTGTGTATTTACCAGCTTTACATTTTCCCCACTTATAGACATACAGAGCTCCATTTATTGTATTTAAGCCTTTTCTTGTCCAGTTTTTGGTGCTTTCTGCCTATTTTCTATTTGCCCTTTATTCTTCTTTTAGTCTCTACCATTTTAAAGTCTATTTTATGTGTTCACCTGGTTTTTATGTTTGCCATTGTGGTTGGGGTCTTTGGGGCTTCCAGATGTTTTTGTCTGATACATCAATATCAACTTTTTTTTACATTTTTACTTAAATATACTCCAGTTGCTCCTAGGAGTGATTTTATGTACATTTGAAATTCTGTCCCAAATTTTGTGACATTTAAGCAGAACATGAAAACATTTTGCGCTCAAAAAAATAAAAAAGACAAAAATGAAAAAGTACTTTTTACATTGCAAATTTCATGAACCTCATGGGCCATTCTGAAAAAATGTGGTACAGAAAATGTCAATGAATACCACATGACAGAGAAAGAAAAATTACTTGCAAAAATTTGCATGAAATATCAGACCTATAATATTCCAGAACTTTTGCATTTTTTAACAACCAAAGCACTTTCCATTCATTACACATATTGCAAGTTTAATCTGCACCATATCCAAAAGTGGTAATTAATACCCTCCTAAAAAAATTGACCTTTAGTGTAAATATCAGTGTGTCAAGAAAACAGATGGAAAATTCTTCTAATATTCAGAAAAACACTCAATGATTCTAAAATGCTAAAATAAATTGATTCAACTATTTGTTAGGCCTCCTTCACATGTACATGTCTCCGCTATGTGTAGCATCCATTTTTACACTTACCGGAGACACATTTCCACACGTACTTATTATAACCTACGGTGCTGTGCACATGTCCGTGTTTTCACAAGGACTGTGTGACCCACACAAGGACATGTCTGTGAAACATTTACTAGAATAGAATGAAGAATAGAAAATAAAAAATTTGTATTTGTGAAAAATATGCAAAGATAATAGACAGATAGATATATAGACAGATAGATATGGGGTAAATAGATAGATATCCGTGAGAGATATAATTTGTGCCTTGCATATATAGATTACTGGACATTTTTTAACTGAATAAATAAATAAAGGAAAAAATGACCATGGAACTTTCCAGCTTGATAATATCAGCTTGCATCTGTCTGCTTTACCTTTGCTGGTTAACAAAAATGGGGGCTACTCCACATCATTTTTTCCAAATATTTATTTATTGGCTTAATACAACTTACACATGCAATGCACACATTTTTTATGTCACGGATATCTGTCTAGCTATCTATTATTCTATTATCTTTTCACATCTTAACCCCTTCACCCCCAAGGGTGGTTTGCACGCTAATGACCGGGCCAATTTTTACAATTCTGACCACTGTCTCTTATGAGGTTATAACTCTGGAACGCTTCAACGGATCTTCGCGATTCTGAGATTGTTTTCTCGTGACATATTGTACTTCAGGTTAGTGGTAAAATTTCTTCCATATAACTTGCATTTATTTTTGAAAAAAACGCAAATATGGCGAAAATTTTGAAATTTTCAAACTTTGAATTTTTATTCCCTTAAAACAGAGAAATATATCACACAAAATAGTTAAGAAATAACATTACATGTCTACTTTACATCAGCACAATTTTGGAACCAAAATTTTTTTTTGTTAGGAAGTTATAAGGGTTAAAAGTTGACCAGCGATTTCTCATTTTTTACAAAAAAATTTACAAAGCCATTTTTTTTAGGGACCACCTCACATTTGAAGTCACTTTGAGGGGTCTATATGGCAGAAAATACCCAAAAGTGACACCATTCTAAAAACTGCACCCCTCAAGGTACTCAAAACCACATTCAAGAAGTTTATTAACCATTCAGGTGCTTCACAGGAACTAAAGCAACGTGGAAGGAAAAAATGAATATTTAACTTTTTAGCCACAAAAATGATCTTTTACAAACTTTTTTTTATTTTCACAAGGGTAAAAGGAGAAAATGGACAGATAAGGTTGTTGTGCAATTTCTCCTGAGTACGCCAATACCCCATATGTGGGGGAAAACCACTGTCTGGGCACACGGCAGAGCTCGTAAGGGAAGGAGCGCCGTTTGACTTTTTCAAACTAAAATTGGCTGGAATTGAGATTGGACGCCATGTCGCGTTTGGAGAACCTCTGATGCGCCTAAACAGTGCAAACCCCCACAAGTGACACCATTTTGGAAACTAGACCCCCTAAGGTACTTATCTAGATCTGTTGTGAGCACTTTGAACCCCCAAGTGTTTCACAAAAGTTTATAATGCCTGGGTGTGAAGAAAAAAAAAAACAATTTTCCACAAAAATGATTTTTTAGTCCCAAATTTTTGAATTTTCCCAAGGAAATTGGACCTCAAAAGTTGTTGTCCAATTTGTCCTGAGTACGCTGATACCCCAAGTGGGGGAACTGTTTGGGCGCACGGCAGGGCTTGGAAAGGAAGTAGTAACGTTTTGGAATGCAGACGTTGATGGGGGTCATGTTCCGTTTGCAGTGCCCCAGATGAGCCTAAACAGTGGAAACCCCCCACATGTGACCCCATTTTGGAAACTAGACCCCCTAAAGAACTTATCTAGATCTTTGGTGAGCACTTTGAACCCCAAGTGCTTCACACAAGTTTATAATGCCCGGGCATGAAAATAAAAAATCTTATTTTTTCACACAAAAATTATATTTAGTCACTAATTTTTTATTTTCCCAAGGGTAACAGGAGAAATTGGACCACATAAGTTGTTGTCCAATTTGTCCTGAGTACGCTGATACCCCATATGTGGGGGGGAACCACTGTTTGGGCGCACGGCAGAGCTCGGAAGGGAAGGAGCACCATTTGACTTTTTCCAACCAAAATTGGCTGTAATTGAGATTGGATGCCATGTTGCATTTGGAGAGCCCCTAATGTGCCTAAACAGTGGAAACCCCCCACAAATGACCCCCTAAGGAACTTATCTAGATCTTTGGTGAGCAATTTGAACCCCCAAGTGCTTCACACAAGTTTATAACGTAGAGCCGTAAAATTTAAAAATCATATTTTTTCCACAAAAATGATCTTTTCACCCCAATTTTTATTTTTCCAAGGGTAACAAGACTCCAAAAGTTATTGTGCAATTTGTCCTGAGTGCGCTGATACCCCATATGTGGGAGTAAACCACTGTTTGGGTGCATGGCAGAGTTTGGAAGGGAAGGAGCGCCGTCTGACTTTTTCAACGCAGAATTGGCTGGACGCCATGTCGTGTTTGGAGAGCTCCTGATCTGCCTAAACAGTGGAAACCCCCATAAATGACACCATTTTGGAAACTAGACCCCTCAAGGAACTTATCTAGATGTGTGGTGAGAACTTTGAACCCCCAGGTGTTTCACTAAAGTTTATAACGTACAGCCGTAAAATAAAAAATCTTTTTTTTTTTTTACAAAAATGATTTTTTCGCCCCCAATATTTTATTTTCACAAGGGTAACAGAAGAAATTGGAACTCAAAAGTTGTTGTCCAATTTGCCTGAGTACCTGATACCCAATATGTGGGAGAAAACTACTGTATGGGCACACGTCGGGTCTCGGAAGGGAAGTAGTGATGTTTTGGATTGCAGACTTTGATGGAATGGTCTGGGGGCGTCATGTCGCATTTGGAGAGCCCCTGATGCGCCTAAACAGTGGAAATCCCCACAAGTGACCCCATTTTGGAAAATAGACCCCACAAGGAACTTATCTAGATGTGTGGTGAGCGCTATGAAGCCCCAAGTGCTTCACAGAAGTTTATAATGTACAGCCGTAAAAAACAAAAAAATCATTTTTTTTTTTACAAAAATGATATTTTCGCCCCCAGTTTTTTATTTTTCCCAAGGGTAACAGAAGAAATAGGGCAAATTGCACAATAACTTTTGGGGTCCAGAGTACGCTGATACCCCATATGTGGGGATAAACTACTGTTTGGACGCATGGCAGAGCTGAGAAGTGAAGGAGCACCGTTTGACTTTTTCAACGCAGAATTGGCTGGAATTGAGATCAGACGCCATGTCACATTTGGAGAGCCCCTGATGTGCCTAAACAGCGGAAACCCCCCAATTCTAACTCCAACCCTAACCCCAACACACCCCTAACCCTAGTCCCAACCCTAACCACAAACTAACCCTAACACACCCCTAATCCCAACCCTAACCCTAATCCTAACTTTAGCGCCAACCCTAACCCTAACTTTAGCCGCAACCCTAACCCTAACCCTAATGGGAAAATGGAAATAAATACATTTTTTAAATTTTATTATTTTTCCCTAACTAAGGGGGTGATAAAAGGGGGTCTGATTTACTATTTATAGCGGGTTTTTATGATTGGCAGCTGTCACGCTAAAAGACGCTTTTTATTGCAAAAAATAGTTTTTTGCATCGCCACATTTTGAGAGCTATAATTTTTGCATATTTTGGCCCACAGAGTCATGTGAGGTCTTATTTTTTGCGGTAAGAGTTGACATTTTTATTGGTACCATTTTTGAGCACGTGACATTTTTTGATCGCTTTTTATTTGATTTTTGGGAAGTTAGAATGAACAAAAATCAGCAATTCATGAATTTCTTTTTGGGGAGGCGTTTATATCGTTCCGCGTGTGGTAAAATTGATAAAGCAGTTTTATTATTTGGGTTAGTACGATTACGGCGATACCTCATTATATCATTTTTTTAGGTTTTGGCGCTTTTATAGAATAAAAACAATTTTATATTAAAAATAATTATTTTTGCATCGCTTTATTCTGCGAGCTATAACTTTTTTATTTTTTCTCTGATGATGCTGTATGGGGCTCGTTTTTTTCGGGACAAGATGACGTTTTCAGCGGTACCATGTTTATTTATATCGGTCTTTTTGATCGCGTGTTATTCCACTTTTTGTTCGGCGGTATGATGATAAAGCATTGATTTTTTGCTTGTTTTTTTTTTTTTTTAAGGGTTCGCTAAAGGGGTTAACTAGTAGGGCAGTTTTATAGGGGGTTCTTACGGACGCGGTGATACCAAATATGTGTACTTTTTTGTTTTGTTTTTTTTATTTACAGGAAGAAATTAATTTATTGGGTAATATTTATTTATTTTTTTATTTATTTTGGATTTTTTTTTAAAACATGTTTATTTTTATTTTTTTAACTTTTTTACTTTGTCCCAGGGTGGGACATCACTGTATTTTAGCAGATCGCTGGTGTGACAGTGTGCACAGCACTCTGTCACACCAGCGATCTCTCATCAGTGCAGGACGCTTCCTCATCGCCTGCTCTCAGCAGGCACTGAGGAAGCCGCCTCCCTCCAGGACCCCGGCGCCATCTTGGATCCGAGTCCTGGGAGGGAGGAAGCCCTCAGAACAGCGCGATCACATCGCGCTGGTCTGAGGGTCTCAGGGGGCGCGCAGGTGAGAGGGCTCCCCTGTGCCCCCAGTACACCGCGATCATCTTTGATCGCGGTGTGCTAGGGGTTAATGTGCCGGGAGCGGTCCGTGACCGCTCTTGACACACAGTCACGGGTGTCAGCTGTGATAATCAGGGAGCGCAGCTGATCGCCTATGATGTACTATCCCGTCCATGGTCAGATTGGCTCGGGTTTCATGGACGAGATAGTACGTCTAATGTCAGAAAGGGGTTAAACACATAAAAACATGCAAATTCTATTCAGCATTCTATTCCAGTAAATGTCACACAGACATCACACGAATGTCATACAAAAGGTACAAACGGATGGCACATGGCTCGTACAGACGTATATACGGACAGCCAAGAGAAAACCACACAGATAGTAAAAATGAACTATCACAACATATTTCGCACTGTTATGTCTCAAAATGTACAATTGTTTATTATTATTATTATTATTATATTATTATAAGTAGTGGTAGTAGTATTGTTAGCATTATTATTTTTTGTTTTGTTATTGTTGATATTATTGTTATTATTTATTGTTATTATTATTATTATTGCTATTATATTTTTAAAAACTTTTAAATATGTATATAGCCAAGAAAAAAAATACAGCACGATTTTTTCAACATTGTACCAATTGGGCATTACTATTTTCTTTGATAGCAGTCACACAATCTGATCAGCAACAATTGGATAGTATAAAACTGTGTGCTCCATTAACAGTGGTATGCTCAGGTGTCAATATATTCATATATTTCCAAGGGTAATAACAGAGGAACAGGTCTAAGTCGTCTGCTAAGCAGCCTGTAAAACAGATCTTTTTCAGGATTATGGTACTGTATATGACCATTTACATTCTGTTTGGTCTCATCTTCACGTGTTTAACTGCAGTATATTGAATTTAGTTAATTATTTATGATCATATTCCTTAACTGAGCCTTAAAGTCATATTATTACTTCAAATGTCAGCCTCAAGTTTCACTTTGTAGACCTCTTTTATTTATTACAGACATTTAAAAAATAAATACAAGACAGAAAACCAGCAGTATGAAAACAATATGTTTCCTACCTGTCATTTATTTGGAAAAGGCTTTATTCCAGCAAGGCTTCTGCTGTGTCACATTTAATTGCCTTTGAAGTTGCTGCCATTTGAATCTGTCTTTTGAAACATACATTTCATCATTATTTTTTAGCCTTGTTACATCAATCACCTCAACTGCTATAGAAGATTTTTTTGCCCTGTGAAGTGATAATTTCTTCTACCACCACTAATGAGGCAAAACCATGGTCTTCGGGGAGGTGAGATGTTTTACAGACAGCTGCAGATTAAGCGTCTGTACATAGTATTATACAATACCTTTCTCACTATACTTTCCTTTATTAAATCACAAGTGTGAAGTCTGTCTCAACACCTCCAAACTGCACATTCATATTAATTATATAGCTGTTTGGAATCATAAGAAGGTAGGAAGCAAAAACACAATTCAGAAAACTTTAAGAAGTGTGCAGTTCTGCATAGTAGCTTGAATATTCAAATCTCTATTGTGTTGTAATAACAGGAAAACTTAAAGAGGTTGCCCACTACTTACCTATCCTTAGGATAGGTCATCAATGTCTGATCGGTGGGGTGCGATACTCCAACAGATCATTACACTTGTAGGCCTAGATATCAATTCTCAATGTTCTCCCAATTGTCAGAAAACAATGACGAACTGCAGTAACAGCAAGAGAAAAGTTTTACAGAGGCTAACCTTTGCACGGATGGATTGCCAGATTAAAAGAATTGCGTGGACTGATCCATTCTTTAATACAAGTGAAATTGGATATCAAATGCCAAGCCAAAGGCATCAACTGATGTTTACACAAACCATCATATGGAATTTGCATGATATTGTGGTACAAGCCACATTCTCTTGCATACAACCCTCTTCAGGTCAACCCACAGGTTTTAACACCTTCAAGACGGAGCCCTTTTTCGGCTTCGCATTTCTGTTTTTCGCTCCCCTTCTTCCCAGAGCCATAACTTTTTTATTTTTTCCATCAATATGGCCATGTGAAGGCATATTTTTTGAGGGACGAGTTGTACTGTTGAACGACACCATTGGTTTTACCATGTCATGTTCTCGAAAATGGGAAAAAAATTCCAAGTCCGGTGAAATTGCAAAAAAAGTGCAATCCGTCACTTGTTTTTTGTTTCGCTTTTTTGTTAGGTTCATTAAATGCTAAAACTGACCTGCCATTATGATTCTCCAGGTCATTACGAGTTTTGACCAACAAGCGGTGGACACCGTGTTGCCATGAGACGCCACCTTACTCCTCACCACTTCTGTGTTTGCTCACCTCAAGGACTATACCACAATTGTCTGATGTGTATAAATTGCGTCCTTAATGAATCTACTGCATTTCTTCAGTAGAAATTTTCACTAAATACAATATATATACTCCCAGGTGTCATCCCATTACTATAAGTAAAACGTCTCTACAGGACATCTCTATAGCTCCCATATGACTCTAGTGTCATCTATTTGAGAGTATCCTCAAAGCAGTCGGTGCTTTGAAAAAGGTCCGTTGATGACCGAAACGTTGTTTTATGACTGCAATAAATTTCTTCTCATTTGCCTGTAAGTTGAGTGCCAAGTTTATTTATTCATTCATTTGTGGTTGGGCTCCTACTTGTGCACCACACACAGCAGTGCCATGCTATATTTTTTATAGCTGATTATCACAGTTGACACCCGGCACTATGTGCCAGGAGCAGTCACGGACCGCTCCTGGCACATTAACCCTGGCACACCGTGATCAAAGATGATCGCAGTGTACCGGGGGGGCACAGGGAAGCATCGTGCAGGGAGGGGGCTCCCTGCGTGCTCCCTAAGACCTTCAGAACAGCATGATGTGATCGCACTGTTCTGAGGCCTTCCTCCCTGCAAGACCCCGGATCCAAGATGGCCACGGGGTCCTGCAGGGAGGCGGCTTCCTCAGTGCCTGCTGAGAGCAGGCGCTGAGAAAGCCTGCAGCACTGCCTGTGAGATCGCTGGTCTCACAGAGTGCTGTGCACACTGTCAGACCAGCGATCTGACTTTATACAATGATGTCCCACTCTGGGACAAAGTAAAAAAGTTAAAAAAATGAAAATCACATGTGTAAAAGAAAAATTCCAAAACAAAGGAAAAAAAATATTCTCCAATAAATTCATTTCTTCATAAAAAAAACAATAAAAGTACACATATTTGGTATCGCCGCATCTGTAACGACCCACCCTATAGAACTGTCCCACTAAATAACCTCTTTAGTGAACCCCTTAAAAAAAAAAAAGCAAAAAATCAATACTTTTTAATCATACTGCTGAACAAAAAGAGGAATAACACGCGATCAAAAAGACCAATATAAATAAACATGGTACTGCTGAAAACGTCAACTTGTCAAACCACCATACAGCATCATCAGCAAAAAAATAAAAAAGTTATAGCTCGCAGAATAAAGCGATGCAAAAATAATTATTTTTTATATAAAATTTTTATTATTGAATAAAAGCGCCAAACATAAAAAAATGATATAAATGAGGTATATCCATAATCGTACTAACCCAAAGAATAAAACTGCTTTATCAATTTTACCACACGTGGAACGGTATAAACACCCCCCAAAAGAAATTCATGAATTGCTGATTTTTGTTCATCCTAACCTCCCAAAAATCTAAATAAAAAGCGATCAAAAAATGTCACGTGCTCAAAAATGGTACCAATAAAAATGTCAACTCGTACAGCAAAAATAAGACCTCACATGACTCTGTGGGCCAAAATAAGCAAAAATTATAGCTCTCAAAATGTGGTGATGCAAAAACTATTTTTTGCAATAAAAAGCGTCTTTTAGCATGACAGCTGCCAATCACAAAAACCCGCTATAAATAGTAAATCAAACCCCACTTTATCACCCCTTAGTTAGGGTAAAATAATAAAATTAAAAAAATGTTTTATTTCCATTTTCCCATTAGGGTTAGGGTTGCGTCTAAAGTTAGGGTTAGGGTTGAGGTTAAAGTTAGGATTAGGGTTAGGGTTGGGATTAGGGTTAGGGGTGTGTTAGGGTTAGGTTTGTGGTTAGGTGGTTAAGGGTTAGGGGTGTTGGTGTTAGGGTTGGAGTTAGAATTGGGGGGTTTCCACTGTTGAGGCACATCAAAGGCTCGCCAAACATGATGACATGGCGTCTGATCTCAATTCCAGACAATTCTGCTTTAAAAAAGTCAAACGGTGCTCCTTCCTTCTGAGCTCTGCCATGCGCCCAAACAGTAGTTTACCCCCACATATGGGGTATCAGCGTACTCAGGACAAATTGCACAATAACTATTGGGGTCCAATTTCTTCTGTTAACATTGGGAAAATAAAAAATTGGGGGCGAAAATATAATTTTTGTAAAAAAAAATGATTTTTTTGTTTTTACGGCTGTACGTTATAAACTTCTGTGAAGCACTTGGGGCTTCATAATGCTCACCACACATCTAGATAAGTTCATTGTGGGGTATATTTTCCAAAATGGGGTCACTTGTGGGGGGTTTCCACTGTTTAGAGACATCAAGGGCTCTCCAAATGCAACATGGCGTCAAATCTCAATTCCAGCCAATTTTGGCTGGAAAAAGTCAAATGGTGCTCCTTCCATTCCGAGCTCTGCCATGCGCTCAAACAGTGGTTCCCCCCACATATGGGATATCAGCGTACTCAGGACAAATTGGACAACAACTTTTGTGGTCCAATTTCTTCTGTTACCCTGGGGAAAATAAAAAATTGGTGACTAAAGATAATTTTTGTGGGAAAAATATAGTATTTTTTATTTTCATGCCCGGGCATTATAAACTTGTGTGAAGCACTTGGGGGTTCAAAGTGCTCACCACAGATCTAGATAAGTTGCTTAGGTGGTCTAGTTCCAAAATGGGGTCACTTGTGGGGGTTTCCACTGTTTAGGCACATCTGGGGCGCTGCAAACGGAACATGAACCCCATCAATGTCTGCATTTCAAAACGTTATTACTTCCTTTCCAAGCCCTGCCGTGTGCCCAAACAGTCCCCCCCACTTATGGGGTATCAGCATACTCAGGACAAATTGGACAACAACTTTTGGGGTCCAATTTCCTTGGGAAAAATAAAAAATTCGGGACTAAAAAATCATTTTTGTGGAAAATTGTTTTTTTTTTACACCAAGACATTATAAACTTTTGTGAAACACTTGAGGGTTCAAAGTGCTCACAACAGATCTAGATAAGTTTTATAAAGGGTCTAGTTTCCAAAATTGTGTCACTTTTGGGGGGTTTCAACTGTTTAGGCGCATCAGGGGCTCTCCAAATGCGACATGGCGTCCAATGTCAATTCCAGCCAATTTTGGTTTGAAAAAGTCAAACGGCGCTCCTTACCTTACGACCTCTGCCATGTGCCCAAAGCGTGGTTTTCCCCCACATATGGGGTATTGGCATACTCAGGAGAAATTGCACAACAACTTTATCTGTCCATTTTCTCCTTTTATCCTTGTGAAAATAAAAAAAAGTTTGTAAAAGTTCATTTTTGTGACTAAAAAGTTAAATGTTCATTTTTTCCTTCCACGTTGCGTCCGCTCCTGTGAAGCACCCGAAGTGTTAATAAACGTCTTAAATGTGGTTTTGAGTACCCTGAGGGGTGCAGTTTTTAGAATGGTGTCACTTTTGGGTTTTTTCTGCCATATTGACCCCTCAAAGTGACTTCAAATGTGAGGTGGTCCCTAAAAAAATGGCTTTGTAAATTTTGTTGTAAAAATGAGAAATCGCTGGTCAACTTTTAACCCTTATAGTTTCCTAACAAAAATTTTTTTTTTCCAAAATTGTGCTGATGTAAAGTACACATGTGGGAAATGCTATTTAGTAACTATTGTGTGACATATTTCTCTGTTTTAAGGGAATAAAAATTCAAAGTTTGAAAATTGCAAAATTTTCTAAATTTTCGCCATATTTGCATTTTTTAAAAAAAATAAACTCAAGTTATATCGAATAAATTTTACCATTAACGTGAAGTACAATATGTCACGAGAAAACAATCTCAGAATCGTGAAGATCTGTTGAAGCGTTCTAGAGTTATAACCTCATAAATAGACAGTGGTCAGAATTGTAAAAATTGGCCCGGTCATTAACGTGCAAACCACCCTTGGGAGTGAAGGGGTTAAACACTTTTTTTTTACTTTTGGCATGCTTCAATAGACTCCATAGGAGGCTAGAAGCTGCCACAACTGGATTGCCTCTGCTACATAAAGGCGATGCAAGAAAGCTAGGGCAAAGAACAGTAAACAATAAATCTGCAACTTCAGCCCTTTTATCATAATTATCATAATTATCATACTTACACTAGAACAGCCACTAATCTAGCAGCTTTTAATTGTATGTTAATTGACTAACCAGCCCCTTTTTGTAAACGTATAAAACCTTGAATGAATAATAAATGTGTGGTCTTGACGAACTGCTATACTGACACTTCCGTGTGGACAGTTTTCATTTCGTTCTGAGCGCTCAAAAAGACATTTAATAGAAAATTGGGAACAGAAGCAGCAAACACTTCAGGATAGATTTATCCTAATTAAATTTCCATAACAAGATCACCTCTATGTAGTAGAATGACAGCACTGCTATGAGCACCAACCACAGGGTGGCGCTCATAGCAATCTGCCATCAACAATCATAGCAGTTTTGAGGAGGCCTATGGTTGTCATGGCAGCGCACTGATGACCCCGATCACGTGACGGGGATCGTCAGTGCGCGTACTACCGGCCGTGAGGCCGGAAGCTCTAGTTAAACCCCCTGTCAGAGTTTGACAGCAGGGTTTAACTAGTTAATAGGCGTGGGTGGATCACGATTCAGCTCGTGCCTATTGTGGGCACATATCAGCTGTTCAAAACAGACTTTGATGTAGGCTCAGCGCCGGAGCCCACATCAAAGGGGGAGACACGACATAAGCTGTACTAGTACGGCGCATGTCGTGAAGGGGTTAAATTGGATTCAGGTATGGGCTTTAGTTGGGCCATTCCAGAACTTAGATTTTCTTATGACAAAGCCATTATTTTGTTGCTATGGAGGTATACTTAGGGTCATTGTCATGCTGAAAGGTGAAATTTCTCTTCATCTGCTTTTTAGCATAAGGCTTGAGGCTTTTTTTTTCCAAACAACAGATTGGAATTACAGTCATATGGTCCAATAAAATATATATGCTTAATTAAATACAAAAATGTACACACATAATACTAGGTACAAAAGGCACAGGAGTGGAAACGTGCACACTCACTGTCCCCACAAACACCATAAGGGCTTATAGGAACCACATTCCCCTGCATCCAGCATGTTCAAATAACACTAGCCTTGGCTTACTAGCTATATAGTGTTATTTGAACATGCTGGATGCAGGGGAATGTGGTTCCTATAAGCCCTTATGTTGTTTGTGGGGACAGTGAGTGTGCACATGTTTCCCCTCCAGTGCCTTTTGTATCTATTAAAAAGTAGCACTAAAGCATAAGTCCCCATAAGCCCCAAAACCTCCACCATGATTCACTGTGGGAATGATGTTTCTTATGGTGATGTGCAGTGTGGGCTTAGCGCCAAACCTTTTGGAATTATAGCCAAAAAATTCAACAATGGTCTCATCAGACCGTAACATGTTTTCCCACAAGCTTTTAGCAGACTTGTTTTAGGTTTTGGCAAAACATAGCCAGGCTTGAATGTTTTTCTTTGTAATAAAAGGCTTCCAACTTGCACACTATCACACAGGCCAGTCATAGAAGGTAGAGATTTTTGTCACCTGCAGTACACAATCAGTACTTGCCAGAAATTCCTGAAACTCCATTAATGTTGCTGTAGGCCTCTTCCCATACAAATGTTCTCCTTGCCTTTTTTCATCAATTTTTGAGAGATGTGTAGTTCTAGGCCAGTGGTGGTGAACTTATGGCACGCATGTCAGAGGGGATTGATAGATGAAGAGACGAGATCAGCGTTGGAACGGGCAGAGGTGAGTAGTTTTTTTATGCAAGGCCATTATTCAATATGGAGCATCATGTGGGGCCATTATACTGTATGCAGCAGTTAATAGGGTGCCATTATACTGTATGCAGCAGTATGTGGGGCCATTATACTGTATGCAGCAGTATATTGTGCCATTATACTGTATGCAGCAGTATATGGGGCCCTTATACTGTATGCAGCAGTATATTGGGCCATTATACAATATGCATCACTATGTGGGGCCATTATTCAGTATGCATCATCATGTGGGGCCATTATACTGTATCACTGTATGTGGGGCCATTAACTGTATGCAGCAGTATGTGGGGCCATTATACTGTATGCAGCAGTATGTGGGGCCATTATACTGTATGCAGCAGTATGTGGGGCCATTATACTGTATGCAGCAGTATATGGGGCCATTATACTGTATGCAGCAGTATATGGGGCCATTATTCAGTATGCATCATCATGTGGGGCCATTATACTGTATGCATCATTATGTGGGGCCATTATTCAGTATGCATCATCATGTGTGGCCATTATTCAGCATGAATCATGAGTGGCAATTATACTGCATGCATCATCATGTGTGGCCATTATTCAGTATGCATCATCATGTGTGGCCATTATTCAGCATGCATCATCATGTGGGGCCATTATTCAGTATGGAGCATCACGTGCGGCCATTATTCAGTATGCATCATCATGTGTGGCCATTATTCAGTATGCATCATCATGTGGGGCCATTATTCAGTATGGAGCATCACGTGTGGCCATTATTCAGTATGTATCATCATGTGTGGCCATTGTTCAGTATGGAGCATCATGTGTGGCCATTATTCAGTATGGAGCATCATGTGTGGCCATTATTCAGTATACATCATCATGTGTGGCCATTATTCAGTATGGAGCATCACGTGTGGCCATTATTCAGTATGTATCATCATGTGTGGCCATTATTCAGTATACATCATCATGTGTGGCCATTATTCAGTATGTATCATCATGTGTGGCCATTATTCAGTATACATCATCATGTGTGGCCATTATTCAGTATGGAGCATCATGTGTGGCCATTATTCAGTATGTATCATCATGTGTGGCCATTATTCAGTATACATCATCATGTGTGGCCATTATTCAGTATGTATCATCATGTGTGGCCATTATTCAGTATGGAGCATCATGTGTGGCCATTATTCAGCATGGCGCATAATATGTGGCCATTATACAGTATGGGAGCATCACGTGTGGCCATTATTCAGCATGTATCATCATGTGTGGCCATTATTCAGTATACATCATCATGTGTGGCCATTATTCAGTATGTATCATCATGTGTGGCCATTATTCAGTATACATCATCATGTGTGGCCATTATTCAGTATGTATCATCATGTGTGGCCATTATTCAGTATACATCACATGTGTGGCCATTATTCAGTAGGTATCATCATGTGTGGCCATTATTCAGTATGTATCATCATGTGTGGCCATTATAATCAGTATACATCATCATGTGTGGCCATTATTCAGTATGGAGCATCATGTGTGGCCATTATTCAGCATGGCGCATAATATGTGGCCATTATACAGTATGGAGCATCACGTGTGGCCATTATACAGTATGGAGTTGTTTTTGTAATCTAAAACCTTAGTATTCCGGTTAAATTGCCATGTTGTCACTTTGCTATAAATAAGTGGGTTTTAGATTGCAGTTTGGGCACTCGGTCTCTAAAAGGTTCGCCATCACTGTTCTAGGCTATGTAACTCTTGTGCAAAATTTTAGACACTATTTGATGATGGTCATCACAGTGTTCAGATCTCTTTGAGGTGTTGTAAGCTGTTTACAAACCATGGCTTTTAAAATGGAACTAAAAAATGTTAGAAAAATCCAACTGTAATAGTTAAACTTTAGACGACTTTAATCAGAATCACTTTAAATCATGCCAGCTGTGAATTGACCACTATTTACCATGAGTTTAACACAACCACATTCATTAATTTGTTTTTTTTTATTTTTATTGCCCCCTAAAAATTATTTTCGCTTGTTGCTCAATGATTTTTGCAGATTAGGGATGACATTAAAAGTGGAAAAAATTTGGAAATTTGGAATTTTTTCTTCTTGG
Organism: Oophaga sylvatica; assembly: GCA_033576555.1. Lineage (NCBI taxonomy): Eukaryota > Metazoa > Chordata > Amphibia > Anura > Dendrobatidae > Oophaga > Oophaga sylvatica. Next base: position 49,081,945 of record JARQOD010000008.1, read on the forward strand.
TACGACTTTTTTATGTAGCAAGAACCTGGCATATTAACAGGGGTGTTTAGAGTTTTTATTGCAATTGTAGCGGCAGATTGATGGTTTAAATAGAGGTGAAGCACAACTAATACATGCTAAAATCTGCAATAAGGGTGCACAAGAATAACATATATTTCTGATTGTTATGAAATACCTGTATCTTGTAGTGAAAAGGATGCAAATGTATGATTAATTAAAAATCTACAAAAAACATATGGAACCAGCCAATCATGTCACTGGAGCTGGCGGTATATCAAAGGTGCATATATAAATATATATACAGTATACATGTATGTAAGATTAAAGCACATACACATACATATACTGTATATATATATATATATATATATATGTATTAAAAAGATGCGCACCTGATTTATTTAACATAATGCAAATCTTAAAAAATGAATGTAAATTTTACCATAAAATGCTCAAGAAATTATCTTCGAGGCATACCTCTAAACTAATTGCTTTTCATATAGCAAAAAACGTCAGGGAGCCACTTTTAATAGAAACACACTCCCCTGTGCCTTCTCAAAATAAAACACACTTTCAGCAATCAAATTCATTCCCTAACAACTCCAAGTTTATTTTTGAATATCTTACACTAATTTGCTCTGTGATCATTTTCAAGGATAATTGTGTACTTTAGTTGAAAAAAGGGAATATTATTCAACAAGCAGTATATTTGCAGCCACAGTCATACATATGCATGTTATCATACAGCTGGGGGAGTAATCCTACAAAAGTAAGCTCAAAGTGATTTTAGGTTAGGAGAATTTTAGATAAATGAAATGTTCTGTGTATCTCTATATCCTTTCAATTACTCCCCAGATACAAGTAATCCTTTACTTTTTATATGTTCCGAGAGCTGCATCTACACACAGTGGTGTATTTATGTAATAGTTCCTGCAGTAGAGAAATACAGTATATCCAGTTATTGGAAAATTTAAAGAACAAATATTTGTTAAAGAAGTTATTGCTATTGTTACAGTAATTAGACATATACAATTATTAGAGATGAGCAAACCTGTTTCGAGGCAAATTGGACTCACCTCAAACTTTGCAAATAAATTAACATCCTTCTGAATACTAATTTTGTTTGATTCGCTTGTGCTGAGTTCAGCAAAATGGCATCCAGCTACCACTTTGCTGAACTGTAGTGGGATGGAAAAAAATCTTGCCTCGCAGCTATCTTGTCCTCCTGCCACAATCCTCCGCCCTAGTCCTCTGGGTGCCTAGTCCTTCATGCCTCCTTTTTGGCTCTTTTTACATCTTTTCTTGGCACCAGGGCTTCCAACGATGTGTAGACCACAGACATCATGACTTGCATAGCCCAAGACTTTGTCAGCGCTGACTTATTGTGACATCTGAGGTCTAGTCAGCACTGCAAGCCACAGCACCAAGTTAACATGACAGAAGAGCCTCAGAGGATGCATGAAGGACCAAATGCGCAGCTTAACAAGAGGGGCACTGCAGTAGTAGGACAGGTGAGCGTGGTGTGAGTATTTACTTTTTCTTCATATTTTGGGATCTGGAGAGATATGGAGCATTTGATTCTCATCTAATAACTTAAATGCAAATTGAATTTCCTGGACAAATTTGAGCAAATAGCTAAAATTGAATTTTGCTTATCACTAACACCTACACATTAAAGGGAATCTGTCACCTCATTTTTTGCATATAAGATGCGGCCACCGCCATTAGGGGCTTATCTGCAGCATTCTATAATGCTGTAGATAAGCCCCTGATGTAACCTGAAAGATAATAAAAACAACTTAGATTATACTCATCTGGGGGAGGTCCGGTCCAATGTGCGTTGCAGGTCCGGCGCTTCCCATCTTCATGCGATGACGTCCTCTTCCTTACTTCTATCGCGGCTCCTGCGCAGGCGTTATTCTCAGCTCTGTTCAGAGCAGAGCAAAGTACTGCAGTGCGCAGGCACCGGGAAAGGTCAGAGAGGCCCAGCGCCTGCGCACTGCAGTACTATACTCTGCCCTCAACAGGACAGAGAATAACGCCTGCGCAGGAGCCACGACAGAAGCAAGGAAGAGGATGTCATCGCATGAAGATGGGAGGTGCCGTACCCAAACCTGCGATGCCCATCAGAAAGGACCGCCCTCCCGGGTGAGTATAATCTAACTTGTTTTTCTTATCTTTCAGGTTACATCAGGGGCTTATCTACAGCATCCCAGAATGCTGTAAAGAAGCCCATAATGGCGGTGGCCGCATCTTATATGCAAAAAATGAGGTGACAGATTCCCTTTAAGAATATATGAATTTTCTATGCTATTATTTCTAAACACTGTTTTTCGGTGATTACTTTGTATCTCCGTTCATACTGCACCCATACACACAAATGATACACTATTTGAAAGGTAAACTTGCCAAATTCAGCAAGAAAATAGCCAAACAAACCACACATCCACGATTTGATCACAAAATACAGTTTAAACATTAATTTTCATAAACCTGCAGTAAGGAAAAATTACCTGCAGGTGGAACCACAGTACCCCAAAGCACACTACCACAAAGTTGCTTACAGACATCCAAACAAATCCAAACATTTGCCTTGGGGGCTTTCTAGCTTGCCGAACTGCTTGCCCAGCCTATTTTAGCCAAATTGGAGGATTGCACACTTCACTGCAGGTGAGGCACATATGCAAACACATTTGTAAACATGCACTGCCTATTGAATTGCACACTTGCTCCATTTGTACTCCACCCACACAAACAAATGATACACCATTTAAAAGGTCAAATTACCTCCAGGTGGCAGCACACTACCCCAAAGCACACTACCACAAAGCTGCTTATAGACATCATAAAGAAATCCAAACATTTGCCTTGGGGTCTTTCCAGCTTGCCCAAGTGCTTGCCCAGCCTATTTCAGGCACATTGGAGGATCGTACACTTCACTGCAGGTGAGTCACATATGCAAACACATTTGTATACATGCACTGCTTTTTCGCTGATTACTTCGCCCCACACACACAAATGATACACCATTTTGAAGGTAAACTTGCTCCCTTCAGCAAGAAAAGAGCAAAACAAACCACACATTCATGATTTTATCACTAAATACAGTTTAAACAATTATTTTTATAAACCTACAGAAAGACACAATGACCTGCAGGTGGCACCTCAACCGGAAGACATTTTTTGGCCTCTACTTATCAAACCAATTTATTGTATTACCAAGCTACATGTATAAATACCTGTCTGTGTTCATCATCTCATGAAATACATTTACATTTGACCATATTGCTTTTTCTGAATTTGCCTGCGCCCCCAACCACCAATGTGCGAACATTTCGCACGGGCTAAGGTAGTCCTTTTAAATAATGTGAAATGAAAAGAATAGATAAACTCATACAATTTGGTTCCACTCTTTAGGCTTCAGATTTTGGGGTTGAAGTAATGATTATGTACTTACAACTTATTCACAATACATATTAGGATCTACAGTATGACTCTGATATATATATAACCATATAGGCCCCAATTCTTCAAGACTAGCATTTTGTACAATGTTCTTGATAAAGGGTGTGTTGGAACAAGATACACCAAATTCGTCAAGAAGTATGCACCTCTCAGTAAATTTTGCATATCTTTCAATGCTGCTATACTCCACCACAATAAATGAACATTTCTGTTGTAAATTACTTTGTGATGTCAGTTATTGTGAATTTGTCAGCTTCGCTTGGCCATTTACTTTGTTGGCTAAGCTACACTAAGTTTTAAAAAGTTTTGTAAAGCTGATGGAGGCTAGTTTAAAAACAACAAAAATCACAACATTTTAACACAACATCTTTTGGACTTTTCAGTTTTGCTCCAAAACTCAAAAACTGTTTGATGAAACTGCTTTATAATTTCTTACAAACAATGCCACCCCTGCAATAAAACTGTAGTAGAATCTAAACATTGTAAACAAAATTGACCCACACACTCACATGCTATCTTATGTTACAATTGGCATGCACATTTTATAAATGCTGATAAAAATATATTCACTAGATGTATATAGCATATATACACTTATTTCTCAGAGCCATTAAAAAGCAGTGCTAAGGAATAAGGTCCCTTAATCGCAGCCATTAATGGTGTATCGCGGTCATTAAGAGGTTAAAAAGAACCTGTCAGCACAATTTTGTAATGTAAAGTAATGACAATGCAGTAATGCCGCTGTAATACTGATTACATTGATACCTTTGGTGAAGATATCCACTTTGTGGTTCTTGTTTAATCACCATTTGAAGTTTTCTGCTAATTAGATTTTGGTGTACAGGGGGTCTCCTCCTCCCTGTCTGTGATTTCACAACCCTCCACTTTCAATGACAGGTCACTGCTTTTTCAGTGACCAGTCTCCTCTGATTGAAATTTCTCTTCAAGCAGAGGACTTATAATGTGTGAATAAAGTGATTATTTTTATTGGAGGCAAAAATTCAAATAGAGAAGGGGTTGTTCTAAAACCCTTTTAAAAGCTATTATAGAAAAATCTGGATTCAGTTCAGGAGGGTTCTTTTTAAACAAGCTGACTTTTTGGGGATGTTTTCATTGTAATTTACAATGGATGTATACTTTAAATACTAACAATCGTGAAAACATGCGTTAAGTTGTAAAATATATACTTCAAAACCAGCTGAGAACCATAGGGATGGAAAAATCATCTGATAATTGAACTGATAATCAAATATGACAAGAACTAAGAATTTAGTGTCACAAACAAATTATTAAAGACATGTTGGTGAAAGATCAAGGATAGAGATAAGGGAGTGGTGACAGAAGTGATTATCTCCTTCACTTTAGGGCCCCGTCTCACATAGCGAGATCGCTAGCGAGATCGCTGTTGAGTCACAAATTTTGTGACACAACAACGATCTCAGAAGCGATCTCGCCAAGTTTGACATGCAGCGATGATTAGCCCCCTGCTGGCTATCGCTGATCGTTGCTGAATGTCCTGGACTTTTCTTTGATCGCTGGTCTCCCGCTGGCCAGCACGCATTGTGTTTGACAGGTGGGAGACCTGCGATCAGCGATCGTGCGGCGCTTAGAAACCCGATGTTTACATTAGATACCAGTGCGCTGTGCAGGGGAGCTGGTAACCAAGGTATACAAGGCGCCCCGCACCTAGAAACCTCATGTGTACCTTGGTTACCAGCTCCCTGCACCAGTGCCCTGGTATGCCGGTAACTAAGCGACGTGTGTCGCTTGTTACCGGCGTACTCGCTGTCCTGATCGCTGCTGAGATCTGCCTGTTTGGCAGCTCAGCAGCGATCATGTAGCGACTCAGCAGCGAACCTGACAAGTTCATACTGTTGTCGGGAATGCTGGTGTGTCGCTATGTGTGACGGGGCCCTTACACCAGACGGCTTTTTAAAGAGGGACGATACGTGTGAGTTCACACGCTACAGTAACACTGCAGCTTTAAACCACAGTAAGTCCTGAGCCACTGTGGTCCGCTTCTCTCCACAATCACTGTTTACAGCCAAGGTTGATTAACAATAATGCATTATAGCATACTTGTATGTAAATTAGGCAATGTTCACATTAGAGCCAATTAATTTTGACAGATCCCATTGATATACAATGGGCTCATCATTTTTACTTTTTTGACCACTCTAAGTTATACAATTGCTGTGAAGTATCAAAGGAAATGCATTAGGAAGGAGAATAGCATTGATGTGGACAGGATGTCAGGGCATGTTGGGAGTTGTATGTTAAAGAAAAATACAGAGGAGCTAAATGTGTAACTGAATGGTTCTTCTATGCACCACAATCAGCCATTTTTATTTTACATATATCATTTTGCCTTATTACCATATCTGGGGGTAATTCATATATCCTCTTTAATTTAGGAGCCCATCACTCTAACATTGCTTATACTCCTACTTTCTCTTGTTTCAAGCAGTCGGGTAGGTACTCCATTCCTCCTCCCCTTCCATCAATGAAAAAGGTGTTCATTATATCACCATAAATTGTATACTAATTCAACTCGTCAAAATTTTCTCATTATGTTCTACTAGCTTGCTATGAGGACTTGTATTGTATATAATTATTGTATAAATTTTTGTCTACTTTATATTCCACTGTAGACTGATGAAGGTCTATGTGACTGAAATGTTGGCTTGACATATACCAAACAGATCAAGCTGACATTGCTTTTATACTGCATCTATTGCATCCTTAGAATTGGCTACATTGCATTAAGCCCCTATAGCTACTGTACATCTGCTAGCATATGAGTACTTTGAATCAACATCCAACTAATATCATATTATAAAGCAGGTGGACTGATGAAGGTCTATGTGACCGAAACGTTTTTCAGACTGCCATAATAAGTCTTTGAAACAATAATCTAAGTGGAGTGCCAAGTTTTCTAATTCATTCCACAATCAGCCATTGACTTGAAATAGCTCGAAAGGAATATGTAAACCACAAGGGATCCAGAAGTGGCTTCCACAAGTGATGAACAAATCTGCAATTCACTTAAATTTGGCTAAAAAATTTGACTTATGAATACGTCTTATTATGCTCTGAGGAAAAAGAAATCCTAATTACACAGCTCTCCACTTTTTGACTTGACCAATCTGCTTTCACAGACCTTTTGGTCTTCTTCATTCTACCACACTGATCAATGCTGACTAGGTCTCATGGTATCATGATGTTGCAGCCAGACGCAATGTCATGACTTCACATGAGGCACCACATTAACTATAGGCCTCATATCATGGACCAAGCTGGAGTTACATGGACAAAGTAAAAACCTGGGAGAGGTACTTTATTAGTTGCAAATGAATTTGGAGTCTGGTAAATCAACATTTTTTGTGAAATTTGAGGCAAAATCTATGTCCTTCAAGTAATTTGGCAATGTCTAACTTCCTCTGATGAAAAGCTATAAACAGGATTCTTATTATGGTCTCATTCAGATGAGCTTACTGTCCTAGCTCTGATTTCCATCAGTATTTTGTCAGTGTGTCAGTTTTTACCATCATTGTTTCATTAGTGATTTTGCAACGTAAAAAAAGTAATAAATTGAACATTTCTCCAAACCATTGCAATGTTATGAACAAACAGAACTTAAATTTCACATGGATGCCATCTGTCTGCTTTCAGGGGGGTTTTCAAGGACCCATAGACTTATATGGGTGATTTTGATCCATGACTCAGATTAGAAACAGACATGTCTCAGTTTTTTTTTCTGGACATATGGTCTGCAAAAAACGCAAAATTCATGAAAACACTGATAGAACATGAGCATCTTAATAACATCTGAATGTGCTCTAACCCCGATATCAAGGAATAACCATTCCGCAGAAGCACAGCATAATAAGTTGGTGCCTGCAGTAACGGAATACAAACCAGTTCAATTGAGTCTTGAGCTTTGATTTTGTGAATATTAATATTGCTTTTACAGAGGAAACCTGGTCTTCTTGGATTTTCAGGACTTCCTGATGATGACAGTAGGAAAGTCACTCAGTTTCAGTAAGAACTTAATGGTTATTGCCTGGTAACCATTCTCATACTGCAGAATTCTATTTTAATGCCTCTGTAGGCATGGGTATTAGCATAAATGCTGACAGATTTGCTGTTTATCTTGCATTATTCTATATGGCCTAAGAATGGTATGAGTGCTGACCCTTTTCCACCAACAATACAGCCTTCAACGGGCACATGAGCATCAGGAATGAGCCAAGAAAAAATGGAAGAAGATAGGCTGGTCTGATGAATAATTGTATGTCACTTAGCTTGGGAATGGAAGCACAATGGGAAGAAAGTTTAGTAGGAAGGGGCAAAGTACTAGGGAATGTTCTGCTGGGAAACCTTGGGACTTGTCATTCATATTTTGTTGACATTTACCATCTACCATAACACGGTTACAGGCAAATTACATAACTTCATGGTAATAGCATTCCCTAATAGCAGTAGCCTCTTTCATGAGGATAATGTGCTCTGCTTAACTGCAAAGACTGATAAGGAATGGCTTGAGGAATACAACAAAAATGTAATGGCGTTGACTTGAAATATTAATTTCCCAGATGTCAGTCCACCTTATAAAGCATCTCTTTGATGAGTCTGATAAAGTTTCGCCTCTCAACTCACAACTAGTGTTGAGCGATAGTGCTCGATATCTAAAAATATCGTATCGAAATTGTATCGCCGATAGCACTAAATATCGTCGATATCCGATTTCGATACCGGAAGTCCAATGTAAGTCTATGGGAACAAAATATCGCAACTAAAAAAAACCTTTATTTCCTTGTAAACACTAAATATACACACATAGAATACATATATATATATATATATATATATATATATATATACATGTCATTGTGACATATATATATACATATATGTATAGTTTATACACTTCTACATAGTAAAATATCCTCTGATTCAATTGCCGGGTAAAGCCGGCTTCTGTGAAAAGACAGAAGCACCCGACATGAAATGACACTTGGTGTACATAGGGTTAACCATGTCTTTTCATGTCGTTTGCAATCTGATTTGCACAAACAATTACATCAGTCTATGTGTGCAAAATTTCACACCTGTAGGGGTTAATTAAAGGTGTAAATTCGTTGCAAAAAAAACGGACTTTTTTGCTACGAATTTACACCTTTAATTAACCCCTACAGGTGTGAAATTTTGCACACTTACACTCATGTAATTGTTTGTGCAAATCAGATATCAAACTACATGAAAAGACATGGTTAACTCTATGTAAACCAAGTGTCATTTCATGTCGGGTTCTGCATTTTCACAAAAGCCGGCAATTGAATTAGCGGCTATTATACTATGTAGAAGTGTATGAACTATAAATATAAATATATATATATATATATGTGTCACAAATTCAATGACATGTATATATATATATGAGGTGTAAAATTGCTGAAAAAAATGCGTGGGCTCCCGCCCTATTTTCGCAACCAGACAGACAAAGCCAGTGAGTGGGGGCAGATAATAATAGCCCAGAGAGGGACCATTATTTTTGGCCCCCCCGGCTACTAACATCTGCCCCAGACACCCCAGAAAGGGCAAATCTCTAATTAGATTTGCCCTTTCTGGCACTTTGCCCGTCTATTCCCATTGCCCTGTAGCGGTGGCGAATGGGTTAATAAGGGGTTAAAATGACCTTGCAATTGAAAGGTCACTTTAAGCCAGGTTAATAATTGAGAGCTGTCAATCAGACAACTATCAGTTATTATTCCTATTGTATGAAAGAAAAATCAAACACACACATTTTAATAAAAAAGAAGTTTAATGAAATAATCACACAGTTTTTGACCATATTTTATTTACCTGCTAAAACCATTTCCTGTAATAAAAATAAAATAATAAAGCAAAATTATTCTTACCAATCCGATGTACAGTCAGGTCCCACGGTGTAATCCATCAGAAAGGGTTAATGTTTACTGCAGGGACCGCAGCTAATGCTGCAGCCTCACCCCCAAACCCCCAAATGAATGAGTTCCTCTCCTGGCTGACAGGAGAGGAAGTGGAAAGCTTAATTGATTGCTTTCCACTTTCACTTCAGGTCAGCCAGGGACACAATCAGTGACGTCAGAGGGAACTGGTTAACAAAAATAGGGGATCCCCTCGAAAAAAAATGGCGTGGGGTCCCCCCTATTTTTGTTAACCAGCCAGATGAAGCAGACCGCTGAGGCCTGGTTTTTCAGGCTGGTAAGGATCCAATATCCATGGACCTTGCAAGCCTGATAATACCAGGCCACAGCAGTCTGCATATCTTGGCTGATTAACAAAAATAGGGGATCCCCTCAAAAAAAATTGACGTGGGGTCCCCCCTATTTTTGTTAACCAGCCAGATGAAGCAGACCGCTGAGGCCTGGTTTTTCAGGCTGGTAAGGATCCAATATCCATGGACCTTGCAAGCCTGATAATACCAGGCCACAGCAGTCTGCTTAGCTTGGCTGGTTAACAAAAATAGGGGATCCCCTCGAAAAAAAAAACGGCGTAGGGGTCCCCCTATTTTTGTTAACCAGCCAAGTAAAATGCAGACTGCTGCGGCCTGGTATTAAAAGACTGTCAAGGCCCATGGATTTTGGCCCTCAACAGCCTGATAATACCAGGCTACAGCAGCCCCACATTTGGCGCATCAAAAGATGTGCCAATTGTGGCACTTTACCCGGCTCTTCCCACTTGCCCTGTAGCGGTGGCAAGCGGGGTAATAAGGGGTTAATGTCACTGTTGATTGCACGGTGACAATAAGCCCGGTTAATAATGGAGAGGCGTCAATAAGACACCGATCCATTATTAATCCCAAAGTTATTAAATGCATAAAAAAAAGACAAAGCAAGAAAAAAGTCTTTTAATGAAATAAAAGAGACAACACAGTTTTCATTTCTTTTATTGTACTCTCATTCCTGCGACGCCATCGATCTCCTGTAAAAAAAGAAAAAAAACAAACCAACAGTATACCACCTGTCCGACGCAGTCCATAGTAACGACAGTCCCACGACGATCCAGCTCTGCTACATCGCAATGACAGGCAGAGCCTGTCATCGCAACGCAGCACAGCTGATTACCTGCTTCCCCGGCGGTGACGTCATCGGACTGACTGCTTTACGGCCGGGATTACCCAGCAGTCACTGCAGTTATCGCGAGAAACTGCATGTGACCGCCGGGGAGAAGAGGATGGCGGCCATGAAGCAGTCCAGGACGTGACCGCCGGAGATCTTCTGCCAGGTAAGTGCCGCTGACTCCTGACAGACCCGACCGACGGACACTGACAGTGACAGACCCGACCGACGGACACAGACAATGACAGTGACAAATCCGATTCCGGTATTCGATAAGACGAAAATATCGAAACGAATTATCGAAAGGCCGATAGAGCTAATATCGGCCGATAGCCGATATTTACATTATCGTATCGCTCAACACTACTCACAACACATAAAGAATGAATTGCTTATATATTGAGGCTGTATAGTACAGCTCATCATACTTTTTTGAGTCTTGGAGTGGTTTTTGGAGGTTAAAATTTTTTGACTTATTGCTGGACTTTTGGATAATCATTATATTAATTATCATTAGTGTGGTGTCCGCTCCCCCTATTGAAAACATATATGAACACAAGTTCATGGGGGAGACTGACAGTTACAATGACATGTAAAAGTCTGAGCACCTCTGGTCAAAATAGCTGTTATTGTGAACAGTTAAGCAAGTTGAAGATGAAATGATCTCTAAAGGGTTTAAAGCTAGAGATTACACATTTCCTTTGCATTTTAGGCAAAAAAAAATATATATTTTTATCTTCATCTTTCATTTTCATGCGCATATGAAAATCTCAGCACCGAGATTTCAGGAGATGAGATCTTGGTGCCAAGATCTCAATCTGCACATGCGCCACCCCCGGCAGCCATTTTCCCAGCAGAGTCAACCGCAATGTAAACCGTGGAAGTGGGGGGCTCCGAGCTTCAACAAATGTTAGCCGAGCGCCCGCGCCACTGAACACCCACAGCACCGAACCTCGGAATACCCCTTCCTCCCAGCCTGGGGTCTGCAGCATTGCCCCACTCCTGCCTCCTGGGACTATGCTCCACTGCAGCCGACACCCACGGTAAGCAATAAGACACAGAGATTATAAGAAGCAACACAGTTTTATTAAAAAAGCTTTTTTCCTATTTTTCTCTCGAAAAATTGGGGTGCATTTTAAATCAGCAAAATACGGTAGTTAATGGTTTGGTCTTGTCATCGGACCTTTATCAGTAATATAGATTGTCCAAGTATTATATGTACAGAAAGGAAGCCAGTGCTACGGAAATAAGTGTTGCATGTTATGAATATTCTGGAGGCGGCTTCTGTGCTGGGGCTCCCTCCGGTGGTTGCTGAGGGTAATGAACTGATTACTGAATGGCCTTCAGCTGGCACTGAATGGTAGGATATAAGTGGCCTGAGTTCCCAGTAGCCTTGCCAGTTATCAATTGTTCCTTCTGGTCTTGCTTGGAGCACTGCTAGTTTCATGCTCTCCCTCAGATAAGTGTTTGCTGTTTTTTTTCCCCTGTTTGATTTTCTCTTCTGGTTTGCTGCTTGCAGTGGACTGCAGCCTTTCCCCTTTTGGGGGTCTGGCGCTGCAATTGTACTCCGTTTTTGTCTGCACTTTTGCTTTGCTCCTTTGTTACTTTTTATTTGCTGAATAGCGTTTTGTTACACCAGAGATCTGATTTAGGTAGATGAGATCGTGTGATCTCAGGTTTTTTGGCAATCAGAAGTGTTGGTATTTTTGTTAGGGTTTTTGTTGGATTGCAGTCAGAATTCTTTCCTGTACTTTTCTGTCTAGACAGATTGGGCCCCAGCGTTTGCTCATTCTATTTTCTGTCTGTGTCCGTGCGCTTTCTTGTCTAACCGCCATTACATGTTTGGGGGCTTCCTATTTTCTTTGGGAATCTGCTCCGGGCAGATAGCTTTCATCTTTCTGCCTTTAGGGATAGTTATCTCTCAGGCTGTGTCGAGGCGTCTAGGATCACCGTAGGAACGCTCCACGGCTACTTCTAGTTGTGTGGTTAGTTCAGGTTACTGCAATCCAATAGGTTCCAGCCTCTCTGGTGTATTACCGCTTTTGCTATTTTTTGCTATTTCTCCTCAATTACCAAAACATAACAGTGCATACTGCAAAGGAGTGCTTGCTCTTTTCCATAGTGCTGGCTTCTTTTGTTTCCATTTAATCCTTGGTCAATCTGTATTACTGATAAAGGTCTGGTGACCAGACTCAAATGTTTATTATATCCTTGGAGCGCTTGCACCAATAAAATCAGTTTATCTTTATTTGAGTGCTAAGTTCTCTTACTAACATAGGAAGCTTTAGAGACAGGAAAATATATTTGCTAGGTTTGAGATTGACAACACTCTGATTTTCATATTGAAGAAATTACTGCCAATAAAATGTTTACTGATATCCTTCTTTCTTGTGCAATGTGCAATGCCAAAAATAACATTCATATGTGATGTTAAATATTAAAATCCAGTTAGTATTTAGGAGCAAATATTAAAATTTCTACAGTTTATAATGCATTCTCTATATAAATATATAAACTTCAAGCTCTTGAATACTTTGATAATTTTGCAGAAAGATAAATTTACAGTTCCAATCTTGATGAGTAGAAAATATCACTTGTACCTGTTATAACCTTTTCCCTATGTAGTCATGTTAAATCAGGCACACAGCATAGTATATTTCAATTTACTGCCTTCATTACTGCATCATATGCTTGAGTTTTTGAGTACATTGTTTTTAGTGTCTTCTAGGTCGGATTCCCATAGGAGGTTATATTTTATATTAATGTAATGCAAAACCATTATTGCTGAATATACAACCTTTTACTGCTCTGTAATTAAAATTAACTAAGAAAAACATGCAACACATCGCAGTTGCTAGGAAAACATATTGTGCATTATTTCCAATAGTTGACTGTGAGAAAAAGAAGTTCCAATATAGCAACTAAATATAGAAGTCAGCCTGTTGTAATTTTGATATGCCGGAAGAGAATAAAATACAAACTTTATCACTATAATAATTACTAAAATAAATTAGCTTAATCCTGCTTATGAAAAAACTATAGGGTACTTGGCACTCAGGAATGAATATTGATCCCTTTATTAGGCAATCCAGGAAAATTGTGACGTTTTGGCCTACAACATTGGCCTTTTTATCAAACACTGTGTAGCATAAAGATAATAACAAACATAAACAAAATCATGATATGATCATGTACATACTGCATACAATGCAGTGTAGAAATCAGATATAGAGAGCATTCTGAAAAGCATATGAAATATATAAAGCCTATTCACCGCATAATAGAAAAAATATCAGTAATTTTATCCATCTAACGTATATATCAAATATATAGCAAGGTATCTGGAATACATAATTCCAAAATGCTGTAACGATGAGTATATATCTATACAGTGGCAAGAAATTGTGAATGACGTACTCAAATAAGTCTGATCAATAGACCAAAACATATGTCATATAATAGCTACACTGAAAGTTTCATGCATGCCTCCTGAAAGTCTATGCTTTACAGTGTTTGGTAAAGACCTATGTTGTAGGCTGAAACGTCACAATTTGTTCTGGATTGCCTAAAAAAACTATCAACTTTCATTCTGGAGTGCTGAGCACCCTATTATTTTTTTGTATGCATGGGGTGGAACCCTTGATTGTGTAATGACATTCAATTCAAATAAAATTTGTGAGATGCAAATCAAATTTGCCATCTAAAGATATTTATTATGCACTGATGTCTCTCCAAACCTCAATGCATAATAAAAGTAGGGTTAACAAAAATGCAATACTCACTTTGCCCCGGCCCCTCCTGTTTGCCATACAGCTCCCTATAGCTCTGGGTACTCTTTTGCATTTTCGATGCCTCCAAACTCTCACAATGTTATAATGTCATTGGGCAATGCATGTCTTGAAGTTGTGAAACCTCGCCAACTTTGTGACATCAACTTTGTGCTGTAGGCACTAAAGAAACTTAAGTATGAGTAGATCCGAAGGGAGCTGAGAATCAAAATTTTTTGTAAATTGGATGCAAATCTATTATCTTTAGTCTTATTCAATGATAAAGTGTGGGTGAGGAGCAAAACAAGAGCAACCAGTTGCTTAGATAAATGTTACTGGCCATGATGATAATGAAATTGGATGATAAATGAGCTTCAAAAAATTCCAAAGCCTAAATCGTATTAGAGCTCAGCAATATAAAAAAAAATAGTTTGATGAATTACATTTTCGTTTACATCATGAGGTGCACGTGTGTCGTTTACCGGAAAAGATGGCAGTAGGATGCACTATGAGAAGATGGCAAGTCTTGCCATTCATGCAATTGATACTTTCACATGTTATGATTTGAGAATCCTCAGTGGTTGATACCTTTTAATGGCTAAATGAAAAGATAACAAATTGCAAATTTTCAAGACTATGCAGGTCACTTTATTAGGCATAGAAAAATCTGATAAAGAGACCTGAATAGTGTCAAAAACTAACTTAATCATTACTACACACTTTTGTAAAAGCTATATTTCCTAATGCTAGTAGCCTCTTAAAGCAAGATTATTCAACCTGCCACACTGTTAAGAGTTTGAGGAACACAAAAATACCGTATTTTTCGGACCATAAGATGCACTTTTTTCCCCAAAACTTTTGGGGGAAATTGGGGGTGCATCCTATGGTCGCAACATACCAAAAAGTCCGGTGGCGGCGGCGGTCCCAATGCAGCTTGCCTGTGATGGTGCGGTGGTGATGTCGGGGCAGCAGCGGGGCTCTGTACTGCATGGGGGGCTCCGCCGGCATTTCTTCCTTGCCGGAAAGCCCCCCGCAGCTGCGATGCCTTGCCGTGCTGAAAGATGGCCGCCAAGGGCCTCCGGTGGTGGTCCCGATGCAGCCTGTGGTGCGGTGGGGCTTTCCGGCTTGGACGAAATGCCGGCGGAGCCCCCCACGCAGCACAGAGCCCCGCTGCTGCCCGGACACCACCACACCACAGGCTGCATCGGGACCGCCACCGGAGGCCCCTGGCGGCCATCTTTCAGCACAGCATCACAGCTGCGGGGGGATTTCCGGCTACGACAAAATGCCGACGAAGCCCCCCACGCAGCACAGAGCCCCGCTGCTGCCCCGACACCACCACCGCACCACCACAGGCAAGCTGCATTGGGACTGCAACCGGATTTGTGAGTATATTGCCACTGCACAGAGCACAGCCACCCCACAGAACACAGCCACCCCACAGAACACAGCCACCCCACAGAGCACCACCACTGCACCAGCCTGGACCACTGAACGACCCCAGTGACCAGTCCTCTACCTCTGCTGATCCCTTTGCTGGTAAGCTGAATTCGGACTGCAAGACGGACCCCCATTTGACACATTATTTTTTTTTCCCGATTTTCCTTCTGAAAATTTGGGGTGCGTCTTATGGTCCAATGCGTCTTATAGTCCGAAAAATACGGTAAGTCCAAAGCATTGGCTTGGCCTCCAAAATTATCAACTCTCAATATGCATATGATCTGTTAAAAAAAAAAAAATCTGATATACGGAGGTTTCACCTCACAATTTGTAGGTGCTTCTACTAAAGTCTCGGTAAACGTTAATATAGCATGAGTTTACCTATTTTACATCTATTTACTTTTTACATCTTCATAGAATCATAGAATGTTAGAATTTGAAGGGACCGCAAGGGTCCTATTTAGCACAGCGTCTCCAAAGAGCAAGGAAGCAAAACTTTCACTGGCAAGACAAAGAGGGTCTGGCCAGGTTTTATAGGGAGAGGTAAAATTAACCAGATTAGATGCAGCTGAAAATGGAGCTGCAAGTTTCTTACCATCATAGAAATGGTCGTTAACCTCTTCATCACCAAAGGAAACCAAATCCATTTAATATGGAACACAAAAAAACAGGCTAAATGGATGATCTGGGATTCACAAAACATACTGATCTTTTACCCCCAGATCTTCCAGGAGGACGTGACACACTCATGACATTGTCACTGTCACTGAGTGACATGACCCAATGGATGATTGGTCAGCTAATGGCACAACACACAATGGGAATGGAATAGGGGGGAAGAAGGCCATACAATAGGGAATGAGGGATGTTCATCTCCTGAGCTCAAACCTGAGCCTATCCCTGCACTCCCCTATAAAGCCCTATGTGGGTCCTTCGCCCCGCTGCTGTCAGGATACCTAATTCCTTATTGTCACCTATAACTGCCCTTGCTAGTGCACTGACCGGCAAGGATAACTAGCCTCACCTCTGCAGGTAATAAACACAGGGGGAAGTGACAGACACCAAAGGGACAAGGTAGCAAAAACACAACACTTAGCTTTCTCTGCTGCAAAGCACTGCACAGCAGGATAAAGGTACCAGATAAGTGAACTCAGCAGAAGCACCACTGCACACAGAGAGCTCCTTACTCCAGCTTGGCCACTGCAGATTGCTCAAACACCAACAGTCAGCTGATGCATTAGGTGACCTTTTAAAGGATGGTGGGAGTGGTTAACACCCACATCAGCTGACCCAGCAGCAATGCAATTACACCAGCTTGCCAGCGGGAAAAAAAACGACATTTAACCCTCGCTGGCCTGAAAGGAAAAATGGTTTAACTCAATGGACCCAGATCTGCCACAAATCCAAAAATAGATCATGGCAGTCACTATGGTATAAAAGGTGATTCCTGATTTATTATTTGGCCATCATAAAACAGAACATAACACATAAGGTATATTATAAATCAACAAGAAATAAAATAAAAATATACAATATTTACAAAGTATTTTTAACAGATTTTTTATGTAAAGTATATTGATTTAAAATTTAACAATTCTGAAACACCATGTGCATTGTATAGACAAAATTAGCTAAATAAAAAAAGTTAAATATTTTCTATAATCCTGAACTCTCACCTTAAAGAGCACCTATACCAATCTGCAGTTGGCTTTTACATTTAATAAGTGAGTGGTGGCAGCCCCAGACTGGTGTTTTTTCTAAATATAAGTTATTGACAAAAGTTCATAGAACTCTCTCAAATGTCTCCTAAAAGGACATATTCTAGCAAAAGTTTGGCCCTAACCTCCAGATTGTGGGATGCCAGCAAGCAGAGTGAGATCCCCAAGCTCTCCACAATTCATCTTGTAGTGACAGCGAAAGATCTCGCACTTTGCAATAACTCAGTGCTGCCACAAACTTTACTAAACAGTGTCCAAATGGTAACATTCTTAGAGCGGTTAGCATTTGGCCATGCTTATTAAAGAATGCTGCAGTAAGTCAATTCAAAGAGCAAGATCTCACAATAATGAGCCAAATTTCATGCTTTCATTTTGAAAGGAGATACAGGGGTTAGTGGGCTCATGCTTTGCATTCCTGGTTCCCTCAGCTTGGAAATTCAGGCAGGACTTTTGCTACAAGAAAGGCATTTTCGAGGAACATTAGATAGTGTTTTGCACATATTTTTCATTAACTTAAGATTAGAAAAATTACTACTTTACGGTTGACCATTCATTTAATAAATAAAAGAGGAGCCCCGCACTGGTGATAGGTGATCGTTAAGGTTATAAGATTTATTTAATAAATGTACCCATGAGCTGTTTACCTCTTTCATCCAATCAATGAGATTATGAATTGTTGGATGATGAATGTTCTGCCAAGCAAAATGCACTTGGGCATTCAAATCATCAAGATCCACTGTTGGCAGGATCCTTTACAATTGCCATATAATGACATCCCAGATGTGCTGGAAACAAAGTCTGAAGGAGCTGCAGGCCATGGTGCATTTTTAGGTCACCCAGACTGCTCATGGTAACATTATTGTGCTGAAATATGGAGGCATACTTATGATGTTGCCCAAATGGTCTCCAGACCATTCTCCAGCTACCATTGCAACCATGATAAAAGCAAGACTCATCACTTAATAGCACTGAATTCATATCCAACCTTGATTGCTGTCTTGAGAGTGGTGGTGTGTCGTGAGTCAAACACCTGTAGCTTCAAGTGTGGCTCGCAGTCCAATGTCATACAAATGCTTTTCATGGTTTGCGTAGACACTATTTAAAGCCTTAGGCTTTCTATATGATGACTAATTTCACTTGCAGTAAAGAATGGATTTTTACACACCATTTTTTAAAATCTGACAAGTCAGCAACATAAAGAGGCCTTCAAGAGGAAATAGCATCTCTCTCCTACTTCCTGGATTATGATGTGTATTAACAAAATGTATGGTAGCTGGACCCCTCTAGCTTTAATTTCAGGTACACTAACAGCTCAGCAATACATTGATTTGGTCATGAAACTAGTGGTATGGTAATTTGTCCAGAGTCTTGCAATAGCCATTTTTCATCATAACTATGGCAGGCTGTATATTGCTCTTGCTACTGTTAGCAAATTACATGTCCTAAACATGCTACCATGGCTAGCTGTGTCTCCAGACTTGTCTCACATCGAGCAAATCTTGGACATCTTTGGTAAACAATTTATAGGGCACTGCAAGCAACGGATCTTGATTATTTGCCCAAAAGCCTTCAGCATAGCAGAACATGTACATTTTGGCAAACTGCAGCCTAGCTTTTTTATTTCTCTGTGTCAGCAATGGGGTCTCCTGCCATAGCTTTTCATTTAATTCAAATGTTGATCGATAGTTAGCGCTAACATTAATGAACTCTACGCATGCAGGACAGCTTGAATTTCTTTGGAACTTGATTAAGGCTGCTTATCCTCGATCCAAACTAGCATGCGCTACAACATTTCATCAATTTTTCTCTGCTGTCCACATCCAGGAAGATTAACTACAGTGTCAAATTTTTTGCAAAGTTTTTTATTATGTTGCGCACCAAGTACAAAGGAGCATTAAGACCTCAGGAGATGGACTTGTAACCTTGATATTATTCATATTATTTAACAATTGTGAATCTCAAGTCCTTAGACAGTTCTCTTCTCTTTCTGCTCTGCATGCTTAGTGTGGCACACACAGATAAACAATGCAAAGATTGAGACAATTTCTCCTCTTTTTACCTGGTTTCAGATGTGATTTTGATATTGCCCACATCTGTTACTTGCCACAGGTGAGTTTGAACGAGCATCACATGCTTGAAACAAAGTTGTTTGCTCACATTTTTGGAAAGGTGCTAACAACTTTTTCTGGTCCATTTTTAGAGTATAGTGTGAAATTATGTCCAATTTGTCTTGTTTCTCTGTCTTTTTGTGATGTTATAATAGGCAAAAAGGAAATAAGCGTGTGTATTACATAGCACTGTAAATTCAATAATTTTCTGTGAGAAATAATTTATTTTCTAAAACAATTTCAAGGTTGACAACACTTTTGGATATATATATATATGTATATATTATATATATATATATATATTATATATACAGTACAGACCAAAAGTTTGGACACACCTTCTCATTTAAAGATTTTTCTGTATTTTCATGACTATGAAAATTGTACATTCACACTGAAGGCATCAAAACTATGAATTAACACATGTGAAATTATATACTTAACATAAAAGTGTGTAACAACTGAAATTATGTCTTATATTCTAGGTTCTTCAAAGTAGCCACCATTTGCTTTGATGACTGCTTTGCACGATCTTGGCATTCTCTTGATGAGCTTCAAGAGGTAGTCACCGGAAATGGTTTTCACTTCACGGATGTGCCCTGTCAGGTTTAATAAGTGGGATTTCTGGCCTTATAAATGGGGTTGGGACCATCAGTTGTGTTGTGCAGAAGTCTGGTGGATACACAGCTGATAGTCTTACTGAATAGACTGTTAGAATTTGTATTATGGCAAGATAAAAGCAGCTAAGTAAAGAAAAACGAGTGGCCATCATTATTTTAAGAAATGAAGGTCAGTCAGTCTGAAACATTGGGAAAACTTTGAAAGTGTCCCAAAGTGTAGTTGCACTTGACCTAAAGTTTTGACTCACCTTCTCATTTAAAATTTTTTCTGTATTTTAATGACTATGAAAATTGTACATTCACACTGAAGGCATCAAGACTATGAATTAACACATGTGGAATTATATACTTAACAAAAAAGTGTGAAACAACTGAAAATATGTCTTATATTCTAGGTTCTTCAAAATAGCCACCTTTTGCTTTGATGGCTGCTTTGCACACTCTTGGCATTCTCTTGATGAGCTTCAAGAGGTAGTCACTGGCAATGGTCTTCCAACAATTTTGAAGGAGTTTCCAGAGATGCTTAGCACTTGTTGGCCCTTTTGCCTTCACTTTGTGGTCCAGCTCATCCCAAACCATCTCGATTAGGTTCAGGTCTGGTGACTGTGGAGGCCAGGTCATCTGGCGTAGCACCCCATCACTCTCCTTCTTGGTCAAATAGCCCTTACACAGCCTGGAGGTGTGCTTTGGGTTATTGTCGAGTTGAAAAATAAATGATGGTCCAACTAAACGCAAGCCAGATGGAATAGCATGCCGCTGCAAGATGCTGTGGTAGCCATGCTGGTTCAGTATGCCTTCAATTTTGAATAAATCCCCAACAGTGTCACCAGCAAAGCACCCCCACATCCATCACACCTCCTCCTCCTTGTTTCACGGTGGGAACCAGGCATGTATAGTTCATCCATTGACCTTTTCTGCGTCGCACAAAGACATGGTGGTTGGAATCAAAGATCTCAAATTTGGACTCATCAGACCAAAGCACAGATTTCCACTGGTCTAATGTCCATTCCTTGTGTTCTATAGCCCAAACAAGTCTCTTCTGCTTGTTGCCTGTCCTTAGCAGTGGTTAGGGTCTGCGGAACGCACCTAATAGATATAGTAGAGAGGTGCGTTCGCAGCCCGGGGTCCACCGTGCAGGCGAAGCCCGCTGCTAGTAAGTTGGCGAATGTAGCGAACTCTGTTATCCCGCAGTCGATCATAATAAACGCCGTAGTGCGCTGTGGCAGTAAGTGCGAACTCTGTTAATCCCCAGAGCTGCTAACGGGAATGCCACAGCGCTATATGGCGATAAGTGCGAACTCACTTAGCTTCAGTGAGCCGCAAAGTAAAACGCTAGGGCACTGAACCAGCGTTATAAAGCGAACCCTGTTGCGTCACAGAGCCGCTGAGAAAAAGACTGTGTCCTGTTAACACCACAGGGATACACAAACAAATGCTGTGCGGTTAGCAGTCCGTGATCATGCAGACAGCAACATAATCAAGCAATCTCCTCACCGGAGAAGTCGGTATTCTAGGGGCTTATTTCAGCCAAGCCCTAACCACTTGCACTCAAATCTCCTCACCGGAGGTGCTGGTATTCTAGGGGCTTATTTCAGCCGAGCCCTAACCACATGCGTGCATGATCACACTGGTACAAAGCACATAATGCAATTGATACTAGCGCATGGCGGCCCAGCCATGCCACCCTTTTATAGTAACAGCTACAGGACCTGCCAGAAACAAGGACCAATGAGAAACTGTTTCAAAACACATGTAGTTTCAGGACCTTCCTGGCGGACCAATAGGAGCTGCTGCAGTACCTGAACATGTGACCCCTGATCTCCAATGAGAGATATTACCCTAGGAATGCTCAGAAGGGGAAACGCAGGACTTCGTCCCAAAGACGTCTGCTCCAGCACTGGCTATAATAGAAGATCCAGGAAGGGCAGCAGCAAGTCTCTGCACAGTATTGGAATGGGCAAGACGCTGGGACCGACGTCTCTGCTGAGCAGGCTCCACTGTGGATGGAGATGGATGGGGGACCGCAGCGGAACTGGTTCGAGACTCCCCTTGTGCAGCAGAGGGAACTTGAACCCTAAGACCTAGCAGCTATTTTACCATGAAGGCCTGCTGCACAAAGTCTCCTCTTAACATTTGTTGTAGAGATGTGTCTGCTGCTAGAACTCTGTGTGGCATTGACCTGGTCTCTAATCTGAGCTGCTGTAAACCTGCGATTTCTGAGGCTGGTGACTCAGATAAACTTATCCTCAGAAGCAGAGATGACTCTTGGTCTTCCTTTCCTGGGGCGGTCCTCATGTGAGCCAGTTTCTTTGTAGCGCATGATGGTTTTTGCAACTGCACTTGGGGACACTTTCAAAGTTTTCCCAATTTTTCAGACTGACTGATCTTCACTTCTTAAAATAATGATGGCCACTCGTTTTTCTTTACTTAGCTGCTTTTATCTTGCCATAATACAAATTCTAACAGTCTATTCAGTAGGACTATCAGCTGAGTGTCTACCAGACTTCTGCACAACACAACTGACGGTCCCAACCCCATTTATAAGGCCAGAAATACCAGTCATTAAACCTGACAGGGCACACCTGTGAAGTGAAAACCATTCCCGATGACTACGTCTTGAAGCTCATCAAGAGAATGCCAAGATTGTGCAAAGCAGTCATCAAAGCAAAAGATGGCTACTTTGAAGAACCTAGAATATAAGACATAATTTCAGTTGTTACACACTTTTTTGTTAAGTATATAATTCCACATGTGTTAATTCATAGTTTTGATGCATTCAGTGTGAATTTACAATTTTCATAGTCATGAAAATACAGAAAAATCTTTAAGTTAGAAGGTGTGTCCAAACTTTTGGTCTGTACTGTATATATATATATATATATATATATATATAAATATATATATATATATACTGTATATACACACTTCATTAACAGGAAATGACACAATAACTTTCATGATGAAACCTGACATGTTCACCTGTATTTTAATGATTACTTTTTACATTTCCGAGAAAACGTTAGTATATTTTTAGCCCACATTGGCTACATACAGGCATTGTCTGCTGTTCCTAAGGAAGAATGCTTCAGTTATTCATCTCTAAATGTGGGATTATTTTTAACAAGTCAATAATAACGTGCAAGATGGTTTATTTATCCTTTAAATAAAAAGAAAAAAATACGAAAAAGAGATGCAGAAAAAAACGCACATTAATTTGCAACTACAGGCATGAAATGTAACAAAATTATAATTACTATATTTCTCAGTAAAGCAAATACTATAGTTAGCAAACAGCATAGAAATCAGTGCCCAGTACTTACTAGTTATGGGTTTACCACAAAGTATGGATTCTACGTCTAAACAACTTACAGCTACCCCAGCATAAGTAAAATAAGATAAGAAATATTTTTACTTGATATTTCTGTATATTATTTTTTCACATTTAATCAAAGTATACAGCAATAGTTTCTAGGCCACTATGTTGGCTGTGACCAGTTAGGCCTATGATGACTGTCAACATTGTAGTTACCTAGAAAACATCTAATACTTGTATTTTACATGCAGAAAGGAACTTCTACTTGGAGCTGATGGAGAAATATACTTGAAGAGAACCTGTCAACAGGATTATGTTTGTTAAAATATAGGCATGGCCATAATGATGCTGTTATACTGATTCATTAGATACCTCCAATAAAGAAATCTTCAGCCTGGTTGTTGTTTAATTATCATAAGTGTTGGGTCCCTAAACTTTCAATGCATTATGGTGGGACTGTGGGGTGGGACTGTGGGTAGGGTCTTCGATTTTGCCCCTGCCACTCCACTGCCTCTGGTGTCTGTATCTTCTTCCTGTCTTAAATTTCATGCTGCTAACGTTTGTGCAGGCTTTTGTATTAAATAAATTACAGTAAGTGTGTTCATATTTTTTCCCTTTGACATTTCTCATTATTATACGTAACATAATTTATGGACATCCATGGTTGATTTCTGTGCCTGTGTGGACTGGATGGGTTGTTACCGACATCTGGTGAGAACTTCTTGACAATAGCACCTTTACAAATATATTTTCTAAGAAAAGTGGTGATGTGTTCAATATTTAGTTCACCTGCTGCACATAACATATTCCCACATCTAGAATGTCATTATAAATAACTTTTTTCCAATATCCATATGTTCCATGTGATCACAATGCAACCTTCTCAGTTTATATATTCACCAAACGCCCCATTTCTAAACTTCTGGCTTAATTATAGTTAATTTGTGAAGTAATGATTTACCACATTGTCAAATTTCTGGTTGGCACTCAAAGCTAGAAGATGGTAATGCTCTGTGATACCTTCAAAAGGAACCTGAAGACCTACCTTTTCCGACAAGCCTACAACCAGTAGTCACCACCTATCCACCAAACCGCTGCACAACCACTCTACCCTCACCTACTGTATCCTCACCCAGTCCTTGTAGATTTTGGGCCCTCGCAGGCAAAGTTCTCTCTCCTCCTGAACCAGTCGTGACTTGTATTAAGATTATTATACTTGTTTTTTATTATGTATACCTTTTCACATGTAAAGCGCCATGGAATAAATGGCGCTATAATAATAAATAATAATAGGGAAAATCCCTCCAAACAATATTTCAAAATATCATGGAACTAATTTAAATAACCAATTAAAGTTTTATTGATAAGTCAGCAAGTGGAAATAGAAAGGAAACCTAACGTTTCATTCTGTCCCAGACCTTGAATATGGCCTATGTTATATGGCTCTGAGCAGACACAAGGATTGATTCTGCCACAGAAACTCATGGTTTTCATTTTTAAAACATTTACAAAGATGACGTAAGTTAAAAAGATGTAAAATTCGACAAAGATGACGTAAAAAAACAACAAATTCAGCAAAAGATGCCCTGTCCCTGAGGAAGTGACAACTTTTCAAAGCAAAATGCGTGTCGTGGTATGTGACCATGGTCCAGGTGAGACTGTTACACTTATGGGTAATCATTCATTATCCTGACCACTTTATTATGCTTTTTTATGACTTGTTACATAGAGCGATATAGTGATTAATGGATTTTATTCACTGAGACACAGTTTACTCACTCACTATATTTGAGGTACTTGCACCCAATATTGGAGATATCTATTATCATCTGTTTGCAAAACATGTGCCCCTGTATTGCAATCTTTGAGTACCCGCCTGTATTTTATGGTTATTAGTTATACCCATGGATCTAATTACATCATATATGATTAAACTCATATATTGATTTTTTGGATGTGATGTACATATGACCATTTTCTCTTGTAAAATTTTCCAAATAAATATTATTATTGTATTTAATATATATATTCCTATCAATCTGTCTATCTATAGATACAATATATATCCCAATCTAGGATATTAAAACCCAAAGAGGGAGGCAGCACATCCAAAACACTGAGAAAGTAAGAATCCTTTATTCACCAACACCATATGTTGGTGAATAAAAGTATATATGTACTGTATATACTATGTACATACTTGTATATATGGTATATACACAAATGCACTTTTTAATAGGGTTGTAAAGGCCACTACAAAAAGCATCATCAACAGTAAAGAGGTTTTATTACAATTTCAAAGGCACTGTTGATTTTTATATGTATTATTATCTGAATTTGTGCTGTGGAAATAATGTGTTGAGTACATCAAAGTACAAATTGAATACACAGAGAAAAACAATTACATGTTTCCTACTTTCAGATGCTCACCCGTAGAGATAAAAGCGTTTTATCATTTTATTTTTAAGTGGTATTTTTTTTTTTAAATATGGGAGTGTTTTTTTCTAATTTTTGCAAAGAGCACATTGCTGTAAATATCTCGTTCTGGAAGAGACTCTGTTCAACTTTGATCTACAAAAAAAACACTTTTGCCTCTATCTGTCATATTTATGGAAAAGACGAGCTGTAATATTTGAAGACACAAACAAGGAACAGTGAAAAGAAGTGATAAACTAAGCACACATATGGGATGAGTCTATTCCTTGCCAGGAATAATTAACACCTTTCTTCTTACTTTCTGGTAAATATATACTGCATATTATCATAGCATGATCATTTCTATGAATTGTTATGTTTATTGATTACTCTGTTGCTATAATTAAAAATGTAATAATTCTAATTTTTATTAAGATGAATGAATCTGCTGAAATTGAATTTACTAGAATATCTTGAGCCTGGCTTGGGAATTCAAGCGTTTTGATTGTGGAAGCCATTTATTATGCTTTGAGGTCTCTCCAGAGGTAAAAAACTTAAATATATTATACTGATCTCACCCATCACCTCTCCTGATGCCACAACACCCTTCTCCCCGATATAGCACTGTACTGGTGTACTCCGAGCCTCTGGATACAGTCTTCTCTCCCATATTCAACATTATTTATTCTTTGGTACTGCTGCTGGAAGGTCCTCAAGCAATATTAGGATGTGCCTTGCCCAGCAACATCACTTAAAGAAGCCCCTCCATGAAAATGTTAGCCTCTTAATATACTTGGGTATATACACTTTACTTGGGTCCACTGCACTCTGTCAGTGCATCAGTATTGAGGCCTTTTCAGACAGGTAAGCATCTCTGCCTGTTTTTGGTGGTGTTTTCTTGAATTTTGGATTTTTTTAATCCGCTTTTTGTAGTTTTGATCTTTGAGTAGGAGATGTTAGAGTAGGTACTGGCAAGTGTAAGGATCCGTGACGTGGGTTGCCAGCTTACATATTTTGGCCAGAATATCAACTAATACCTTACATATATTTATAAATCTTTTTGCACATTATACTTTTGCAGAGTGCAGTTGGGCCCAAATGGTTCTGTACACTGTGGACTCTGTTCACACTGGATGCATTATAGTTAGCACTGGGCAGCCCGCATAAAGTGTCATTAATAGGCTGTGAACCAGACGCTCTGCATTCCTAGTGTGGACATTGCCATATACAGATTGTACTTTTGTGCACTGGTGTACCACACGGCCAATCCCTGATTGAAGGCTGGCTGTTTAATTTGGTATTAATGCACCTGTGTAGTCGCCATTTTACTTGGGTCCGCTGCACTCTGTCAGTGCATCAGTATTGAGGCCTTTTCAGACAGTCAAGCATCTCTGCCTGTTTTTGGTGGTGTTTTCTTGAATTTTGGATTTTTTTAATCTGCTTTTTGTGGTTTTGATCTTAGAGTAGGAGATGTTAGAGTAGGTACTGGCAAGTGTAAAGATCCGTGATGTGGGTTGCCAGCTTACATATTTACATACATGTACTTTTGTGCACTGGTGTACCACACGGCTTGATTGAAGGCTGGCTGTTTAATTTGTAATTAATGCACCTTAGTCACCATTTTACTTGGGTCCATTGCACTCTGTCAGTGCATCAGTATTGAGGCCTTTTCAGACAGGTAAGCATCTCTGCCTGTTTTTGGTGGTGCTCTCTTAATATATTGCAGTCATCATATTACTGTATTTTTCGGACCATAAGACGCACTTTTTTCTCCAAAAATTTTTGGGGAAAATGGGGGTGCATCTTATGGTCGCAACATACTGAAAAGTCCGGTGGCGGTGGTGGTCCTGATGCAGCCTGTGGTGCGGTGGTGGTGTCGGGGCAGCAGCAGGGCTCTGGGCTGCGTGGGGGGCTCCGCCGGCATTTCGTCCTAGCCGAAAAGCCCCCCACAGCAGCGACGCGGTGCCGGGCTGAAGAATGGCTGCCAGGGGCCTCTGGTGGCGGTCCCAATGCAGCCTGTGGTGCGGTGGTGGTGTCCGGGCAGCAGCGGGGCTCTGGGCTGAGTGGGAGGCTCCGCCGGCATTTTGTCCTATCCAGAAAGCCCCCCGCAGCTGCGACGCGGTGCCGGGCTGAAGAATGGCCACCAGGGGCCTCCGGAAAGAAGGCCGCCGCATACTCTCTTTCAAATCTCTGCAACGAGATCTTGTCCTGAGATCGCAGCTGCGGGGGGCTTTCCGGCTACGGCGAAATGCCGGCGGAGGCCCCCACGCAGCCCAGAGCCCTGCTGCTGCCCGGACACCACCACCGCACCACAGGCTGCATCGGGACCGCCACCGGAGGCCCCTGGCCACCTTCCTCCAGCCCGGAACCGCGTTGCAGCTGCGGGGGGCTTTCTGGCTATGTCGAAATGCTGGAGGAGCTCCCCACGCAGCTCAGAGCCCCGCTGCTGCCCCGACACCACTACCACACCACAGGGAAGCTGCATTGGGACCGCCACCGGATTTGTGAGTATATGGCCACCCCACAGAACACAGCCACCCCACAGAACACAGCCACCCCACAGAGCACAGCCACCCCACAGAGCACAGCCACCCCACAGAGCACAGCCACCCCACAGAACACAGCCACCCCACAGAGCACCACTACCGCACCAGCCTGGACCACCGAACGACCCAGTGACCACTCCTCTACCTGTGCTGATCCGTTCGCTGGTAAGCTGAATTTGGACTGTAAGACGGACCCCCATTTGACACATTATTTTTTTTCCCAATTTTCCTTATGAAAATTTGGGGTGCGTCTTATGGTCTGGTGCGTCTTATAGTCCGAAAAATACGGTATATAGCACTGTGCACTTAGAATTTCTATTTTTGGCATTTTATCACGTTTAATCTTCTCCTTTTAACTAGCTCTATGACATCATGTGATTAAAAACTGACTAACTGAATCATTCTAAGTTCTATGTATAAACAGGAGGTCTCTATTCCCTGCATGAGTCATGAGTCAATGCAAAAGTTCCTGGCAGGGGAGGAAGGAGCAGTTGGTTCAGGAGTTGAAGAGGGGAATGATAAATGCATTGATAAAAGACTTCCCGTTTCTACATAGAACAGAGAAAAGAGAAAAATTAGCTGGGTAGAAAGGCAAAATGAGCAACTGTAAGTACTCAGTGCCATATTGTATGCTGATTGAAATAATAAAGAGGATAAAAACCTTGATGGGAGGAGGAGAGTTTCTTTAAAGCCTAGTCAGCTCCAGCAACCCTTTAGAGTGAAGACTGAAATAAAGACGAGAGTGAGAGGGAGGAAGCGAGCCAGTAGAGCACCGAGCAGGGAGCCGTAGCACTAATATAGGTGACAGGCAATTATAATATTTATAATATTTTTTACTTCTTCCGAGGCCAAAAAAGGTATCCAGCAAAATGTGCTTAAAACGTTAAAGCATTTTTAGCTCTTATCTATCTTTTCTGTTTAACATGAAAAAGTCCAGCATATAAAAGTATGAATATTTTAAATAGAGAATAACTCATTTCAATTCTGTATTATTATTTGTGATGCCAAGCTGCAATTTAGGAAAGAAGGTCCATCTAATAATTATGAGAAATAAATATCATGAGATATTTTTTAAATGTTTCAGTTTGGCTAAACCACCAAAGTGTTAGAAGACTCTCAGATCAACTCAAAATCTCATATAATGGTGCAGCAGATGTCAACACTTTTTGGAGCTGAGATTGGAGGCAATTACTTGTCACTAGGTTTATTTCTTATGGCTTAATTCCCAAATGGTCATCCATCCTTGCTGTCAATATATCTCCTTTCCTACAATGTAACAGCAAAGATTGCTTTGAAGTTATGAGTGGATGGCATCATTTTCAATATATAATAGGTAGGCAACTATGTCACTAACAAATAAACAGAAAATGATTGATAGAGTAAAGGGGTTGTCCTGTCTTGGGTCACAAGTCGGCAGTCACTCTATGTGGCTGAAGAGTTGTGAATCCTCATGGCGCGCGCAATGCATTCTGGAAGGATTTCCCGATGCTGGAGCCAGTAGTGGGTGCTCATATAATCCCAAGTAAAGTATGCAATTTGCATACTTCTGGACACTTTCCGACTAGACATGTCTGGTATTGCTAATTACATTTGCATTGAGCAGGCTGTACAAGTCTTTCCAGCACATGACCCCATGCATGCAAATCACATACTTGTGGTCAGAAGCTTGCCGCTCCCGCTGAAAGCATCAGAGAATCCTCACAGTACACAGTGCATGCAATGTGAGGATTCACAAGTCTGTACTCACAAAGAGCGACCGTGGACTTGTACCCTAAGGCTGGATAACCCCTTTATACTGGATTTGTTGCAAAGTTTTCCAGAATTTTTTCCTCCCATTTTGCATACTTATTTCTTTGGGCAGGATATTTATATCGCAAGGCAGAAAATTAATTTTAAGCAGTGTACTTTGCCACAAAGAACTATGACGTTAATTGGCTGTAAAATAAAACGCAATTATTTGAAAGGAAATCAGATTGTCAATCATATATAATTCTATAGAAAAAAATCAACTAGGGCATAAAGATTTTAAACCAAAAAAAGACATGAAATAATGTACTTTGCAACACTGTTTGCACACTTGCCTTGCTTCGTTCACATACAGGGACTTCATTTTTGGGGAAGAAGGCTATCAGGATTTTGATAGTTATAATTTGTCATTAAAAATTATTTTTTCGAATATCTGACCACACTTCTTATTTTTACTTTTTGTTCTGCAACTTATCACAAAAAAAATGTTATTGAAATGATGCCTTTTTTTACACCACGGTCACTGCAGCTGCCATAGCTGTTGACACTATCAGGGCTATTTTTTCTCTCATTAGAGCCAAATATAGTGTTATATGATAGTGGTCCAATAAATACCATTAACACCTATTATAGACACAAAATATGTAGTCACTGTGGGTTTATTCACTCTAAAGGTTCAAAATGCAAGAAAGAAAATGACTTTTTCTTTTGACTTATTGCAAAATGCTTCATCCAAGTACCAATATTTTATTGCACTGACTGTTCCATTTATCTTTATTAACACTGTTGTCTGTTAGGCATCGGCAGAATCTGAATCCGAGGAGTCTGTGGTCTCCCATCCAGACCCAGCCAAGGCAGATGTTGCTTAGCTTCACCATCGATCCCAACGCCTAGCCAATACCCAAGAGGCACAAGTAGCTACTTGAGTCTTTGTTCATAGTAGCCTTCAACCTAGGTTACAGAACAGGAGAAGGCTGTTATAAGCCTAAGTCCAGAAATGCCTGCTCTGAGCATGTCCGTGACATGCCAAACCGTGAAAGGTGGTTAATGTCAGCTGATCCTCTGACTTGGCATCGCCTGATTGGTCACGGATGACATCATCGGTGATGCGATTGATGGGATGCTGGGGGCAGAGCTTAGCCCTTAAATAGCTTGTCTGACCGCAGCACGGTCAGATCATACTATAGGTAGTGCTCATGTGTGAGGTACCAAAATCTGGGCTCCACATGCTCTCTAGCTTTCTCTCTCCGGGACCTGCCGATGCCAGAAGTCAGCTCGGCTAATTAGCCCAGGTCCTTCAGGCAGGTTAATGAATGTTATGCAGGTAGCGATCGTAGTGCAGTCTGTCTCTGTCAAAGGGGTAGCTATACACCCCGAGCAGACTGTGGGGCGCTCATCCTGTGCATCGCCTACTAACGAAAGGAGAGTTGCTCAGTCCGGTGGCACACCGGCTGGCAGCATGTACGCCTGGCGTGAGTCGCACGCACTTCCTAATATCTGGCAAGTGGCTTCTGTGCTATTAACAGGGCTACTTCTGTGCCAGCCTGCAGCACATGGTGCAGATCTAATGTCTGGCAAGTAGCTTCTGTGCTGTTAACAGGGCTACATCTACGCCAGTCTTCAGCACATCTCCTGTGTAATTAACAGAGATAGTGCCAATACAATATCTCTCTCCTTGTGTGAAGTAACACAGGCGAGATCTAATATAATCCTTTAGTTGTCTGTTGCTACCCTGATACCCAAAGGGTGTTTGGCAGCAGTGACATAAACTGCATCGTGGACCCCGGGTTTGGTTGCAATCCATTATATATAATAAAGTTGTTGCAACCGAGCTCATAACAGTAGTCAATCCACAATGCACATGCGCCGAACAAACAGCCATCATTGGTCCACAATGGACCATGTGACACATCACAAGGGCTCAAATAAGGTCCTGTTAGCATAACTACTAACTTCCCCTTGAGAAAGTGGTGTATCAAACATGCGAAATGCGCGTCGGGGCTTCACATCTGGCATAGGGTCTTTCTTCCTCTCTTACATTTGGTAAGCATCATCCTCAGATGTGATTTATTTTGACTACTTTTACTTCCTTTCATGGTGTTACCCTTCTGGGGTGCTTTTAGCCATATGCCCATCTATTATCTCACTGGCACTTTATATACTTATGGGTAGTGTTGAGCATTCCGATACCGCAAGTATCGGGTATCGGCCGATATTCGCTGTATCGGAATTCCGATACTTAGTTCCGATATTTTACATACAGTCATATGAAAAAGTTTGGGCACCCCTATTAATCTTAAGCTTAATGTTTTATATAAATTGGTATTTTTGCAACAGCTATTTCAGTTTGATATATCTAATAACTATTGGACACAGTAATGTTTCTGCCTTGAAATGAGGTTTATTGTACTAACAGAAAGTGTGGAATCTGCATCCAAACAAAATTTGACAGGTGCATAAGTATGGGCACCTCACCAGAAATGTGACATCAATATTTAGTAGACCCTCCGTTTGCAAAAATAACAGCCTCTAGTCGCTTCCTGTGGCTTTTAATGAGTTCCTGGATCCTGGATGAAGGTATTTTTGACCATTCCTCTTTACAAAACAATTCCAGTTCAGTTAAGTTTGATGGTCGCTGAGCATGGACAGCCCTCTTCAAATGATCCCACAGATGTTCAATGATATTCAGGTCTGGGGACTGGGATGGCCATTCCAGAACATTGTAATTGTTCCTCTGCATGAATGCCTGAGTAGATTTGGAGCGGTGTTTTGGATCATTGTCTTGCTGAAAGATCCATCCCCTGCGTAACTTCAACTTTGTCACTGATTCTTGAACATTATTGTCAAGAATCTGCTGATACTGAGTGGAATCCATGCGTCCCTCAACTTTAACAAGATTCCCGGTGCCGGCATTGGCCACACAGCCCCAAAGCATGATGGAACCTCCACCAAATTTTACTGTGGGTAGCAAGTGTTTTTCTTGGAATGCTGTGTTTCTTTGACGCCATGCATAATGCCTTTTTGTATGACCAAACAACTCAATCTTGGTTTCATCAGTCCACAGGACCTTCTTCCAAAAAGAAATTGGCTTCTCCAAATATGCTTTTGCTTACCTCAGCCGACTCTGTTGTGGGCGTGCTTGCAGAAACGGCTTCTTTCGCATCACTCTCCCATACAGCTTCTCCTTGTGCAAAGTGCGTTGTATAGTTGACCGATGCACAGTGACACCATCTGCAGCAAGTTGATGCTGCAGCTCTCTGGAGGTGGTCTGAGGATTGTCCTTGACTGATCTCACCATTCTTCTCCTCTGCCTTTCTGATGTTTTTCTTGGCCTGCCACTTCTGGCCTTAACAAGAACTGTCCCTGTGTTCTTCCATTTCCTTACTATGTTCCTCACATTGGAAACTGACAGGTTAAATCTCTGAGACAGCTTTTTGTATCCTTCCCCTGAACAACTATGTTGAATAATCTTTGTTTTCAGATCATTTGACAGTTGTTTTGAGGAGCCCATGATGCCACTTTTCAGAGGAGATTCAAACAGGAGAACAACTTGCAAGTGGCCACTTTAAGTAGCTTTTCTCATGATTGCATACACCTGGCTATGAAGTTCAAAGCTCAATGAGGTTACAAAACCAAAAAAAGTGCTTTAGTAAGTCAGTAAAAAGTAGGTAAGAGTATTTAAAACAAGAAAATGATAAGGGTGCCCATACTTATGCACCTGTCAAATTTTGTTTGAATGCAGATTGCACATGTTCTGCTAGTACAATAAACCTCATTTCAAGGCAGAAACATTACTGTGTCCAATAGTTATTAGATATATCAAACTGAAATAGCTGTTGCAAAAACACCAATTTTTATCAAACATTAAGCTTAAGATTAATAGGGGTGCCCAAACTTTTTCATATAACTGTATATCGTATACCGGAATCGGAAGTTCCCATAATTCTTTGAGAGGCAATGTGATTTTAGTCAGCCAATGAGGAATCCTAAGAAGTGTGGGCACATCCTGTACTGCTGCGGTCATGTTAACTAATGGCATGGCTGTGATTGGATGCTGAAATGATGTCAGAATGCACTATAAAAGGCGCCGCCATTTTAGCGTCACTGTGCTGTGAACTCAGTTAGGGAAAGAACGCTGCTCTGCTGACTCTGAGGGACAGTTAGAGATTGCGATTTAGTGTACTGTGCTTTAGGCAGGCTAGTTTACCACCGGCTGTGTAAAGCTTCCTTTTGCCTGCAGTGTTGTTTTAACAGCTCTGCAAGGTGTGTGTGAGTGCAGGTGACGCTGCAGTTTGCTCTGTATGCAACGCTGTCTGTAGGCATCTGCACGTGTCACTCACAGACTCTTTTTTTTTTCTTCAGTGTAATTCTTGCTGCTCCATGCAATTGAAATAATAGTGTGACGTGCTTCCATCCGTATACAATACCTTGGTTGCAAACACTATAGAAGTCCACAAAGGAGCCTTTCACAGCAAGTGAACAGTTGTGTTTCAGTGTTCACTGCAGTCTGTTTTTTTTTTTTTTTTTTTGAGTGCAGATCAAGCTCCAGTTACTTCAACTAATGCTGCGTGTACTCTGCTGAGCGTCTGTCACTGGCTCATCCTTGTAATTTTTCAAAAATTGCTGCTTTCTTCTATTTAAAATTTACAAAAATCTATTAGTGTGACGCTCTTCCATCAAAATACAATACATTGCTTGCAAACATAATAGAAGTCCACAAAAAGGCCTTTCACAGCAAGTGAACAGTTGTGTTTCAGTGTTCACTCTAGTCTGAGGTTTAATTTTTTTGTAGGAGTGTAGATCCCGCTCCACTTACTTCAACCACCGCAGCGTGTACTCTGCTGAGTGTCTGTCACTGGCTCATCCTTGTAATTTTTCAAAAATTGCTGCTGCTT
The DNA here is from genome assembly GCA_033576555.1 of Oophaga sylvatica. NCBI lineage: Eukaryota > Metazoa > Chordata > Amphibia > Anura > Dendrobatidae > Oophaga > Oophaga sylvatica. Next base: position 49,117,081 of record JARQOD010000008.1, read on the forward strand.
TCTTCTATTTTAAATTTACAAAAATCAATTAGTGTGACGCTCTTCCATCAACATACAATACATTGCTTGCAAACATAATAGAAGTCCACAAAAAGGCCTTTCACAGCAAGTGAACAGTTGTGTTTCAGTGTTCACTCTAGTCTGAGCTTTAATTTTTTTGTAGGAGTGTAGATCCCGCTCCACTTACTTCAACCACCGCAGCGTGTACTCTGCTGAGTGTCTGTCACTGGCTCATCCTTGTAATTTTTCAAAAATTGCTGCTGCTTTCTTCTATTTTAAATTTACAAAAATCTATTAATGTGACGCTCTTCCATCAAAATACAATACATTGCTTGCAAACATAATAGAAGTCCACAAAAAGGCCTTTCACAGCAAGTGAACAGTTGTGTTTCAGTGTTCACTCCAGTCTGAGGTTTAATTTTTTTGTAGGAGTGTAGATCCCGCTCCACTTACTTCAACCACCGCAGCGTGTACTCTGCTGAGTGTCTGTCACTGGCTCATCCTTGTAATTTTTCAAAATTGCTGCTGCTTTATTCTATTTTAAATTTACAAAAATCTATTAGTGTGACGCTCTTCCAGAGGACAGCGTTTGTTGGCCAGTTGTGAGTCTGCAGCACATGGTTGATTTCATGCTGCACTGCCTGAGAAACGACCGTTGCATCGGCCACATTCTCACCACGTCAGATTATTGGGTGTACACCCTCCTAGACCCTCGCTACCGGGACAACTTACAAAGCCTCATCACACCGTTGAACCGGGACCGTAAAATGCTGGAGGACCAAGACACACTGTTGAAATCCATAATGTTCTCCATTCCAGCCGAGAGCGCTGCTGCTGCTACTGCTTTACAAAGCAGCTCTGTGCGTCGAGGCATTGTAGACACCTCTGCAACAAGAGGGAGCACAAGCAGCGCCTCTGCACAGGGCAAGAGCTGTATGTTACAAATGTGGCGAAGTTTTGTGACAGCGCCACCAAGGTGTACACCATAGTGATGGGAAATCTAGTTAATTTTGATGATTAGTTCACCATGAACTAGTTCACTGAAAAGATTAGTTCAAAAGATTAGTTCATTTAGTTCATTTAGTTCAGTTTTTCTTCACCCTATCCTGTGAGGAGCTGATAGGAAATGCATCATGTGACCTCTGAACTAAATGAACTAGATGAACTGCTAAACAAAATGTTCTATTGAGAATGACTCAGGACAGCCTAGTTCAATCTGATGCCTCTGACTGAGCCCAGCAGTGCCACATAATGATTGTGTATGAGGGGGCTGAGAAGCAGTTCAGCATCCACCATTTTAAGAACAGAACAGGGGTCAGTGTTAAAGATTTTAGCAAGACTGATCTTCTAGGCTAGAGGCATGAACTACACACAGAAACACTCTCTCATACACACATATGAGCTGTGTCTGTGTACTGTGTGTGCAATTTCATTTTTTATTAATAATATTATTATTACTGTTATATTTGTATTTGATGTGTGGTATGCCTTGGAGGTGCTGGCTTGCCCTGCTGCCAGTGTATTATCTGAGCACGTCTTTAGTGCTGCAGGTGGTGTACTAACAGACCATCGCATGCGACTATCCTCAGACAATGTAGACCGGCTTATTTTTCTGAAAATGAACAAGGCATGGATCTCACCTGAATTTGCCTGTCCGTTTTCAGATTAAATAACTGTTTGCCAACGTTTTCCAAGTCTCCTGTTATGTTCATCTTTCTACCACCTGAACTCTACTCCCTGGGCTACAACACTGCCAGTCACAGGGGAATGATCATTTACAAAACAAAATGTTATCCCCAACAAATAGTAGCGCAACGACTCCAGTGCCCACTTTATCGCCAGGCACTCTCTCTCTACAATGCTGTCTCTGTTTTTTGATGGAGTAAGTTTTCGACTCATGAAACTAATGGGATGCTCCTCCCCGTTAAGCTCCAGTCCTGAGACAACACTGCACCCAGACCTACCTCTGACGCATCAGTCTGGACAATGAATTCTCTTTTGAACTCGGGTGTGCTCAAAACTGGTGACCCACACAGTGCCCCTTTTATTGCCCCTGTTGATGACCCCTTGCTGATTTATTAACCGGCTCCACCAGATCCATGGGTATTCTCTCAAACTGGACCTCTAAAATTTTTAATGGCACTAAGGGACTCACTAAATGAGGCTGAGGACTGTGTACCTGGCGCACGCGACAAGAGTTACAATACCGTTTAACTTCTTGATAGACCCCCTGCCAGTAAAACCGTTGTATAATTCTGTGTAGGGTTTTCTTTTGGCACAAATGTCACCCTAGTACATGCGCATGCGCTAAGTCCATTACCAACCTCCGATATGACTGCGGTAGCAGCAATTGTTAAAAAATTTCAACATGTATTTTATAAACCTGATACAGCAAATCTTGGTTCAGCTCTAATTGTTGAAATACTGTAGCTGCCCTGGGGTGTTGGGGTTCCCCATTGACAACCAGTAAATTTTCACGGGCTAGACTCAACGTAGGGGCCGCGGAGTTGCGCCTTAACAAATTTGTCACCTGTCACATTTAAGTATTACAATTCAGGTCCCGGTGTCAAATCTTCCATCTCCCCAACTAACACTTCGATAGGAGAGGGGTTTTCCTACTCCACCGAAGGCAAAGGTAATACTGCCCACTTCACATATGTGTTATGCATAGTGAGACTGATAGTAGCCAACAAAGTAGCAAACAAAGGCCACTTGTGATCGCCCTATCAGCGTAGGACCAATGCTACTCAAAAGATCTGCCATGATCCTGGACAAAATCTTGATATAATGGTCAATGAGTGAGAATGTACAATAGGATCCAGGCAGATGTGAATGTTTGTTTGGTTTTAGTAGCAACTTCATGTGTGACATGTTTGAATGGCTGGGCAACCCTCCTGTCTCCAATATATGATTGAAAGTGCGTACCAATGTGGACGGGATATCCTCACTCAATAATTTAAATAATTTGGCTGTAAACCCGTCAGGTCCTGGAGCTTTCCCGTATTTAAAGTAACTTATCGCCGCTGTCACTTCCGTCACCTCAATTTGTTTTTTTAAAAGGAGAAGCTGATAGTTTGTGATAGATGGTAACCGTATTCCATCTACAAAGGTGTTACCCTCCGCACTATCTGTATGTTCCACCTTATATAAGTCTGAGTAGTATTCTTGTAGAATGGTGTTTATGGTTCAAGGGTCTGTGTTCATGATCCCATGTTTATTCGTTAACGCTGTAATATGTTGATGACGAATGTGATTTCCTTTCTCTAGTCATGATAATAGTCTCCCTCATTTGCTACCATAACGATATACATCGGCTCTATAATTGTTATTACTGCTTGTCTCTCGTCGATATACCCATACGTGTAAGTCAGCCTTAGCCTGCTTACATCTATTTTTAACCTGTGTTGATGAACTTGTCTTGTTTGCCATGTACCTATCGCGTAATATCCTGCTAGCCTGCGAGTAGTTTGTCGCAATCTTCTTTTTTAGCGTTGTCTGATATCCTATTAGTTTCCCGCGCATTACTCCCTTCCCTGCTGCCCATAAAAGTTCTGGCCTATCCCTAGTATCTCCATTATCCCTTACATATTAAAAACACCATTGCTTCACGTGATGTCGAAACTTCTCATCCATTAACAAATAGGTCGGGAAGCGCCAAGTTTGGTTTGGCCCCATCTGCACCATATCTGGCAGGGTCACTGATACGGGCGCGTGGTCATATATAGCTACGTTGTGCACATCTGCCTCTTCCACTCCCCTTAATAGCTCGTGTGCTAGCAATATATAATCTACTAGCTGTAGTACCCGGCTTCGCCCGGGTTAATTAATAACTGCTGTTAGCTGTAACAAAATAGACTATGTTAACAAAAATTTATTCTGCACATAAAAATCACACACCAAAACGTGCGGGGGTTAAAATTTCCATTCAACACATAGCCTATGATGCTCCTGGGGTTGAGATGTGCGGGCATGCAAAATTTCATGCCCGTAAGTACAACGGTGCAGATTCCTATCCCGGGCCAAAATTATTTGCCGATTTGGAATGCGCGGGGTTAAAATTTCGACTCAAAACCTAGCCTATGACGCTCCCGGGGTCGAGACGTGCGGGTGTGCAAAATTTCATGCCCGTAAATGCAGATTCCTATGCCGGACATACACACAAGCATTCAGCTTTCTCCCCATTATGTAGATAGGGCCAAAATTGTTTGGCGATTTGGAACGTGCGGGGGTTAAAATTTTCATTCAACACATAGCCTATGATGCTCCTGGGGTTGAGATGTGCGGGCATGCAAAATTTCATGCCCGTAAGTACAACGGTGCAGATTCCTATCCCGGGCCAAAATTATTTGCCGATTTGGAATGCGCGGGGTTAAAATTTCGACTCAAAACCTAGCCTATGACGCTCCCGGGTCGAGACGTGCGTGTGTGCAAAATTTCATGCCCGTAAATGCAGATTCCTATGCCGGACATACACACAAGCATTCAGCTTTCTCCCCATTATGTAGATAGGGCCAAAATTGTTTGGCGATTTGGAACGCGCGGGGTTAAAATTTCGATTCAAAACATAGCCTAGGACGCTTTCGGGGTCGAGACGTGCGGGCGTGCAAAATTTCATGCCCGTAAGTGCGACGGTGCGGATTCCAATCCCGCACAAACATACCCACATACATACACACATACATACATTCAGCTTTATATATTAGATTCTGGACCAAGAGTCATGTGGCGCCGAATAGAATGAATATTGAATGAATGGATTCAGGTGTGTCCAAATGTCTACAAAGTTACTCGTGTCTAGCAAGGGTTATTATAAACGTGTGTCATGTGATCGCACATTCATTCGCATCGACCTACAGTTCTTCACTGTTTAGATTCACCATATTTAAGTCACCACCGTGGGTGGTTTTAATGCTCTCCTATCGGCCTGATATGCTTGGATACCTGGGATAAATTCAGGAACGTCTCCAAACTCCCTACTCACATGTCAGCGCAGGAACCGTAAGAGGGAACGTGCTTGTTTTGTTGCGCATAGGTGGAGTTTTATACAGTAAATGATTACTGCTGTCTTATTTTTTGCGTCCCAAGGGCAGAATAAGTCTGCGTAACGTTACATTTTACAGACACTCATATAATAGACACACGCTACCCTAACCGTGACACAAGGAAGGTATTGTTGCCGGATAAAGCCGCCATTTTAGCGTCACTGTGCTGTTAATTCTGTTTGGGACAGAACGCTGCTCTGCTGACTCGGAGGGACAGTTAGAGATTGCGATTTTGTGTACTGTGCTTTAGGCAGGCTACTTTACCAACCGCTGTGTACATCTTCCTTTTGCCTTGCAGTGTTTTTTTCACAGGTCTACAAGGTGTGTGTGTGAGTGCAGGTGACGCGCTGCAGTTTGCTCGGCATACAACGCTGTATGTAGGCATCTGCACATGTCACTCTCACACTCTTTTTTTTTTTTTTCTTTAGTGTAATTCTTGCTGCTCAATTCAATTGAAATTATAGTGTGACGTGCTTCCATCCGTATCCAATACATTGGTTGAAAACACTGTAGAAGGACACAAAAAGCCCTTTCACAGCTAAGAGTTGGGTTCACTGTAGTCTGAGATTTTAATTTATTCAATTTTGATCACGCTCAAGTTACTTCTTCAAGCAATGCTGCTTGTACTCTGCTGAGCATGTCTTACTGCCTCATCCTTGTCATTTTTCTCTAATTGGTGTACATGTACATCAAAGTAGTCTTCATTTTGATCGAAATCCAAGCAGGTACCCGGACACTCTATGGCTGCTTTTATACGGTGGACTGGCTCCAACATTCAATAACACTTAAGATGCAATCGGGCACCTTGTCAAGGCCCAATCCTCTTCTCCCTCTGATATAATAATAATAATCTTTATTTATATAGCGCCAACATATTCCGCAGCGCTTTACACTTTAACAGTTTCAAAACACAAGTCATAGGTAACAACGTTAACAATACAATAATTAAAGTAAAATAAGCCGACCCTGCTCGTGAGAGCTTACAATCTACAATGAGGTGGGGGAGATACAAAGTACAGGTGTGTATATATAATGGTGCATTTCCAATGATGGTCCAGCCATCTTGAGGGAGTGAGGCATGGATGGAGATAGTGAATGGGCTCCACATACACACTTAAACATAGAACGACTTTGGTTATTGAATGTGATAGGCCACTCTGAACAAATGTGTTTTGAGGGAGCGCCTGAAACCAGGCAAATTGTGACTAGTCCTAATTTCTTGTGGTAGAGCATTCCAGAGGATTTGCGCAGCGCGGGAGAAGTCTTGGAGTCGGGAGTGGGAGGTACGGATTACTGCAGAGGTTAGTCGAAAGTCATTTGCAGAGCGCAGCAGTCGGTTAGGCCGATAGATAGAAATGAGGGAGGAGATGTAGGGGGGTGCTGCACTGTGGAGAGCTTTGTGGGTGAGAACCAGTACTTTGAATTGGATCCTATAATGAATGGGCAGCCAGTGTAAGGACTGGCGAAGAGCGGACGCGTCCGAGTACCGATTAGCCAGATGGATGACCCTGGCTGCTGCATTAAGGATGGACTGGAGAGGGGATAGTCGAGTAATGGGGAGGCCAAGTAATAGAGCATTGCAGTAGTCCAGGCGGGAGTGGATCAATGCTACAGTGAGGGTTTTTGTTGTTTCCATGGTGAGAAAAGGACGGATTCTAGAGATGTTCTTTAGGTATGTAGACGGCAAATGTCTAACAAACAGGTCATGCTGGAGAGACTTGCACCTACTGCCACTCAGGGTCTTCAGCTCCTTTGTGAGAAACTAATGTTTGGCCAGCCAGTATATCAAATAAAGTTCATGAGAAATGGGAACTGTGGTTGGCTTCACTTTTGGTACTGGCTGGGTGCTAATACCAAACCATGGTGTGGCATTCAATGGATATTCCTGGCTGGTTGGAGACAAGCTCATTCCCACAGAAAAGTACCTGAAAGCTAAGGAGATGGTGGCCTCTCTCAACATGAAGGAGTTTGCTCGTTGTCTAGGAGACCGACCACCCCTGCTGTGTACCTTGTCAACGTTGTGTTGAAGCTTGCAAGGATTAAGAGGTTACAGTGGTAAGTCTGGTTTCTACTAAAGATCCTGCTGTGTATTATAGTTTTTATGTTTTAAAAAAAATTATCTTAGGAATGTTAAATACATTTTTTATTTTTTTGGTTAAATACAATGTATGTTATGAATGTTAAATATTTTTTTTTGTTTTTTTATAAAATAAAATGTATCTTATGAATGTTAAATAACTTTTTTTTTTTTTCAGGTATTTGATCTACCGTAGCTAGTTGCTGATCTACACCCTCTCCCCAGAATGTTACTCGGGTTATGGGGAGAAAATCACCGCTATTCCAGACTGATTTAATGTTAATGTGTCTGGCTCTTACACAGCACACAGCACTTGATGTTAGTTTATCTTTTTCCTAAATTATTTGTTACACTGCCCTTCTCACATTTTATTTTCACTTTTTTTTAAGCACAAGTTTTTTTACACTTCCTTGTTCTGTAAGTAGGCTTAATGGTTAAATGTTTTATACTAGATGTAAATATGTAACATGTAAATTTTAGATTAAGATTTTGCAAATTATTAGGTCCACACCATCAGGCTCTTTCGTCCCCTCTCCCTCAGAGTAGCGGTAATATATCGGACCCCAGGCTCGCCCACACAGTTCCTTGACCACTTCTCTGCCTGGCTGCCGCACTTTCATGTCCTCAGAAGTACCAACCCTTATCCTTGGAGACTTCAACATCCCCATTAACAGCCCTACTTCCACACTCAAAACACATTTGTTCAGAGTGGCCTATCACATTCACTAATCAAAGTCATTCTATGTGTAACTGTGTGTGTGTGTAGCCCATTCACTATCTCCATCCATCCCTCACTCCCTGAAAATGGCTGGACCATCATTGTAAATACACCATTGTATATAAACAACTGTACTTTGTAGCTCCCCCTCCTCATTGTAGATTGTAAGGTCTCACGAGCAGGGGTGGCTTATATTGCTTTAATTATTGTATTGTTAACGTTGTCACTTATGACTTGTGTTATGAAACTGTTAAACTGTACAGCGCTGCGGAATCTGTTGGCGCTATATAAATAAAGATTATTATAGTAGAGGCCCACTCAGTAGTGGTGAAGTGAACGGCGCAAATTGCGAGTTGATTGCGACTGATGCAGCTGATACTCCATTACTGCTGGCTGCTGCTCACACAACCGCTCCAACATATGTAACGTGGAATTCCACCTGGTGGGTACGTCACATATGATGCGATGTTCAGGAAGGCAAAATCTGCGTTGCAGAGCTGCAATGCGCGATCTGGCCATGGTGGAACGTCGCAAGTTAGCGCACTGTAGGTGGACCTTGTGCAGCAGTGAATCAAGATCCGGATAGTCCCTCAAAAAACTCTGGACGACAAAGTTTAGCACATGTGCCAGACATGGTATGTGAGTGACGTTGCCTAGGCCCAGACCTGCCACCAGATTTCGGCCATTGTCACACACTACCAAGCCTGGCTGGAGATTCGCTGGCAAAATACACATGTCGCTCTCTTGCTTTATGGCATTCCAGAGCTCCAGCGCTGTGTGGCTTTGATTCCCCATGGAAATTAATTTCAGGACGGCCTGTTGACGTTTGGCCACGTCTGTGCTCATATCGGTCAACAGGCTCGCTGTCTGGGTGTTATGTTTGACACCAATCTCTCCTTCACCTCCCATATACAATCTGTTGCCCGCTATTGCCGCCTACACCTAAAGAACATCTCTCCCGAATCCAAGACTTCTCCCGCGCTGCGCCAATACTGTGGAATGCTGTACCCCAAGAAATTAGAACTATCCACAATTTGCATGTTATTGGGTGCTCACTCAAAACACATTTCTTCAAGGTCTTCCCTCTCCTAGTGTATCCTCACCCATCCCTGTAGACTCTGAGCCCTTGCGGGCAGGGTCCTCTCTCCTTCTGTACTTGTGTGTGCCTTGTATTGCTCATGTTTACTGTACTTGTCTATACTTGCCCTCTTCACATGTAAAGCGCCATGGAATAAATGGCGCTATAAAAATCTATAATAATAATAGCGGCCTATCACCTTCACTAATCAAAGTCATTCTATGTGTAAGTGTGTGTGTGTAGCCCATTCACTATCTCCATCCATCCCTCACTCCCTCAAAATGGCTGGGCCATCATTCTAAATACACCATTGTATATAAACACCTGTACTTTGTATCTCCCCCACATATTTGTAAATTGTAAGCTCTCACGAGCGTGTGCGGATTATATTGCTTTCATTATTGTATTGGTAACGTTGTTACTTATGACTTGTGTTCGGAAACTGTTAAACTGTAAAGCGCTGCGTAATCTGTTGGCGCTATATAACTAAAGATTCTTATTAAGCGTTCACGGGTCCATGTGGAGGTAGACCGTGACGACTCCTGCAACGATGTTTCTGAGGAACTGGAGAAGGAGGAGTCAATGTGTACAGACTTGATTCCCGCAATCCTTGTAGTTGCCTGAACACGTACAGCGCCACTCGCAAGATCTGTACCCGGCTCCACAACATTGACCCAATGGGCAGTAAGGGAAAGGTATCGTCCCTGGCCATGGGTACTGGTCCACGCAGCGGTGGTCAGGTGGACATTGCTACTGACGGAGTTTAGTAGCGCATGTTTAATTTTAACCTCAACAACATGCTTTTGCAGACCAGGGACGGCTTGCCTGCTGAAATAAAATCAGCTTGGCACATTGTATTGTGGGACTGCCAATGCCATTAATTTCCGTAAACTGTCAGTCTCCACCAGCCTGAATGACAGCATTTCAAGGGACAGGAGTTTTGCAATGCCAGCATTCAGAGCCTGTGGTCGTGGATGGTTTGCCGAGATTGGGCCTACACCCGATACGCCACAACCTGACACCCACAGATAAACAAGCCATAAAATCTCTGAAAGATAGCCCCAACATAATTATTAAACCAGCAGATAAGGGGGGTGCTATCGTTATTATGAATAAGACCCAATCTATTGCCGAAATTCATAGACAACTGTCAGTTAACCTAACCTACAGACAACTCAATTGTGACCCTACATTTTACATCTGTCAAAAAATTGATCGTATCCTGACAAAACATCTTTAATTGATCACCATAGACTATAAGACTATGACATTCCTTAATATTCAATACCCCATCACCCCTGTTTTCTACACACTCACAAAAATCAACAAAAAACTACATTATCCACCCGCATACCCTAGAGGGATAATTCTCCGTGTTCTACAGTATCACCCAAATGTTTAACATGTTGCCTAATTCCTATGTATATATATTCTTCACCCTATGTATATATTGTATATATTATACATTGTCATTGACTGTAAATTTTTCTATCTCTTCCAGCGACTATTTGATAAAGGCCACTGCGTTGCCCAAAACGTCAGTCAGTCGTCTCATAGCTATTTTCTTTTTTCACATCAAGTGTGCAATAAAAATTTCTAATTTAACCATGACATATGCAGTTAAACTTGTGCTGTGATTCTCTATAGACTGTACATCTTCAGTGTGTCTTTGTAACTCAACTACGTGTTTTCTACGCACAATTTTAGACATATTTGTGGTATTGAGGTTACTGACACTTTACCTCTTTTTACTTTTTGATTACACAGCTTGCATTTGACATAGCAAATATCATCTGCAAGTGTGTGAAAAAAGGACCACGCAGTGCAAGTCCTGGGAGCGTCCGTTTAGACTTTTGGAAGAGAAATCCGAACAGGTGCCAAAATGGAGGCTACAGGCAACAGAGTATGCAGCCTAACTCTCACTCCTGTTTGTACCGTTGGGGCAATCGCTTCCTCAGAGCTGCTACCACCACCTTCCTGTTCCTCACGCCATGTTGGGTCTTGGACCTCTTCATCTCCACTAACCTCTTACAACACCTGCTGCTGTTGGGTGGTCTGGCCACCACCATGCTCAACAGAAACTGGCACCTGAGTCTCATCATCATCAGATGCGTTCTGCGGTGTGCTGACCATCGGCACTGTCTCACCCGCCTCTTCAGATTCAGAGAGACACAGCTGTTGCGCATCACTGCATACTCCCTCTTCTTCACATTCCAGAATGCTGCTTGGCTGTGCCCCTGTTTGCAAACCAACAGATTCTGAGAACAGAAGCAGAGACTCAGCTGGCTCCTGTACAGAACTCTCTGACTGACTGGGCAATTTGGCAGGCGGTGAAGAGACAGATGGTTGATCAACAGTGCTGTGTTACTGAGAGGAGGTGGAAGCAATTGAAGTCGATGCATTGGACCCTGGGCTCCAACACTGCCAGTTGTTGCCTGTAAGTGCTGTTAGCACAGTCAACACTTGCTCCTGTGTTACTGGGGTTGAGTAATGGCAGCTGTTCCCCTGCTGTGTGTACGACAAAAAGTCATGCTGCCTCCACCCTGTCCTCCTCTCATCCCTGGGCTCCAACACCGCCAGTTGTTGCTCTTAAGTATTGGCACGGGTACTGACTCATGCCCACCCTGGTTACAGCACCACAGCTGTTTCCTGGCAGTGTCAACGTAAATTAGCCTCCAATAAGTTGTCCTGTCATGTTGCATTCCGGTTATCCGACTCTATGGTGCCTGCAGTTTAGGTGATTCCTATGTGTGCTGTGGGATATGTAAATAAAGGCTCTTTCCGTTGTGAAAATAGGACAAGCACCCACTGTAGGACTGTGTGATTTGGTAACTGCAGACGGCTTGCGGCCTGTCAACTTACATTTTCATGGGTGCCTTATGGTACCCGTCCGAGTTCCAGTACCGTTAGCTGGTTCTCCACAGTGCCTTTGGCCTAGGTGCCTCCATCTCGGTATCCGAGTTCCAGCAACGTCTGCTGGTCCTTGGTAGTGCTTTGGAGCACAGGTACCTCCTGCTTAGTAACCGTGTCCCAGTAACGTCAGCTGGTCCTCGGTTGTGCCATTGGCTCTTTTCCTTCTGCTGCCCCTCCGGGTTCCAGCACAGTCAGCTGGTCCTCATTACTTGCATTGGCTCTTGTACCTTCTGCTACCCGTCCGGGTTCCAGTACCGTCAACTGGTTCTCTGCAGTGCCTTTGGCCTAGGTGCCTCCATCTCGGTATCCGAGTTCCAGCAACGTCTGCTGGTCCTTGGTAGTGCTTTGGAGCACAGGTACCTCCTGCTTAGTAACCGTGTCCCAGTAACGTCAGCTGATCCTCGGTTGTGCCATTGGCTCTTTTCCTTCTGCTGCCCCTCCGGGTTCCAGCACAGTCAGCTGGTCCTCGTTACTTGCATTGGCTCTTGTACCTTCTGCTACCCGTCCGGGTTCCAGTACCGTCAACTGGTTCTCCGCAGTGCCTTTGGCCTAGGTGCCTCCATCTCGGTATCCGAGTTCCAGCAACGTCTGCTGGTTCTTGGTAGTGCTTTGGAGCACAGGTACCTCCTGCTTAGTAACCTGTCCCAGTAACGTCAGCTGGTCCTCGGTTGTGCCATTGGCTCTTTTCCTTCTGCTGCCCCTCCGGGTTCCAGCACAGTCAGCTGGTCCTCGTTACTTGCATTGGCTCTTGTACCATCTGCTACCCGTCCGGGTTCCAGTACCGTCAACTGGTTCTCCGCAGTGCCTTTGGCCTAGGTGCCTCCATCTCGGTATCCGAGTTCCAGCAACGTCTGCTGGTCCTTGGTAGTGCTTTGGAGCACAGGTACCTCCTGCTTAGTAACCGTGTCCCAGTAACATCAGCTGGTACAAGGTTGTGCTACAAATACAAGATACAGAACAAGAGACACAAGAACACTAAGCCGAAGATCTAAAAGCAGAAGAACATGAAGTATAAGACCAAAATGAAGAGCAAAATATATGCTCTAAATTATAAGCAGAAGAAGACTAAGCAGTGTATGGGGGTGAGTCCATTCCTCCTCGTGGTGCCCCTGGTAAATGCCTGATGCTGCAGGCTAAACTGAACACGGACAAATACTGTTGTAATTTAAATCTTTTGTGGCAGCAAGAACGGAACGATGAAAAAATCATACTTTTACAGATTACAAGTACAGGAATCTATGTCACAAATAAGAATATGATGAAGAAGATGAAGGACTATAATATGAAGAAGAATAATAGTTTAAAAAGAACAATATGAGTAATGTTAACAAAAAGATGAAAATCAAGAAGTTTTAGAAGAAGATAAAGAAGGTGAAGATGAAGAATAATTTGATGACAAAGATGATGCTGCTGAAGATTATGAAGGAGAAAGTGTGGCAAAAGTTAAAAAGGTGAAGAGCATGGAAGTTGTGAAACATACATATTTGCCAAAATAGAAAAAAGGTTAACAACATTGTCAATTTCTTCGTCAATCCGAACGTATTTCCTAAAAAAAAAAAAATAATGCTATTCCATTGGATTGGGTTAAACATCTATGCCTTTAATGTCTCCTCAATCTCCCCCAATACATTCTATATTACTCTTTGTTGTTTTCCTTCATGTACAATTAACCTACAAGGCAAGAATGGGTTTTTTTTAATTTCGATATTTGGTTCCCATAGACTTACATTGGACTTCCGGTATCGGTATCGGTATCGCCGATATTTTTTTGGTATCGGCGATACCATTCCGATTCCAATACTTTTGGATATCGGAAAGTATCGCTCAACTCTACTTATGGGATATGTGCAATGGGTTTGTAGTAGGGAGTGGTGACCCTGGTATTTCTGTTGTTTCCAGGATAGCGTCATGTCACATTACAATTGTTTCTATGTCTATTTTCATATATACTTTTTCTAATAAAAATCTTGGCTTTTATTATTTCCACGTGAGTACTCCTCATTCTCCTAAAATGCATATACAGAACATATGTAGATTTTTTTTCATTTAAGTAGAGAAAAAAATGGAAATTTGCATAAAAAGTTTTTTGCTTTCATTTCCATTTTCTGAGAACCATAACATTTTCATTTTTTTGGGATATAGGGCTAGTTGAGCGCTCATTTTATGCAACCTGAGCTGATTTTTTTACTGACATCATTTTGGGCTAGATACAATGTTTTGATAACCAATAAACCAATAAAAGTAATTCTGCCATTTTGATTTTTTTGAGTTAAACTGTTTACACATCGGATTTAATTATTTAATATTTTAATAATAATTCTGCAGCAGGACCAAATACATGTAGTTTTTATTGTTTTATTTTCAAAGGGGCAAAAGTGGGGTGATTTAACTTAGACTTTTTTTATTTTTTCATATTTTTAAAAACCTTTTTTTTTTACTTTTTTTCTATATTCAATAGTCCCATTAGGAGACTAAAAGCTGCGATCATCCGATCGCCTGTGCTATACATAGCAATGAAAATTTATATCATATATTATGAAGGGGTTAAGCACCAATTTTTAGGTAAGACAGTTGGATTTTATAATTAAAAAAATCTTATAGATCCGACGTAAATGTTTGTTTGCCGTTTTAAAATATCAATGCAAGTATTACAAATAATAATTAGAGATTTTCAAGTAAAATTCAAACATACAATTCCTAAACTCAAAACGAAGTGTAAAGCTTTAATATTAGTACTGTTGAAGGCATATTCATAATGCAATATAATGAATCGTAGTTGATTAATATTCATGGTTAATTATTGAGAAAAAATACATATTCCAACAGATGGGTAGAATTAGAGTAATGTATTTCTTCCACTACATCCATATTGCAGGAGCAAAGGTTGAACTAGGTGGACAAGTTTCAAATAAACTATTTATGGCAGCACCATATTGCAATACTGCAATGCAAAGTTTTCGGGGTTCCTTACACATGGCGTCCTTCTGTACTTAAGACCTAATTTTTGAAAAGATTACTATAATTTGAGTGTATCTGGAGCAGAATTTAATATCAATTGGTATTTATAAATGGGTAATTTGTGCTAAATAAGCAAAGTATTACCTTATAATTAAGAAAGCAAGCTTACCAATTGGTACAGACATCTACTGCACTCACAAAATATTAGCACAGGGCATAAAAATAACATTCTTACACTCATTTTAATTGCTCAGCACAGGTCTTTGAAAAAGAACAGAAAATCTTATAGAAAATTTTGTGGATTCAATTGAGGATTCTCAGCCGTATTTACTTCTGTATATGAAATGTTTACTCTTTTGCAAAATGCTTATTGATCACTTTATTTTTATTCATTTATGCATTTTGTTACATAGCTTAGAAAAATATAATTCAAATGAAATCAAATAAATAAATAAAAAACTCCAAATTTACATTCGATTCAGTACTGAAATCGTTTTAGTGAATTTCAATTTTACTTGTCTGAGGTTGGTATATTTTGCCTTATTTATCTATAAAGGTAGTCGCATATTTTATCCAGAGCAGTCGATTTCCCAAATGGCATCTTCATGGAAAGATCCCAAGAAAGATTAATTATTAAGTGACATAGTGACTCAATTGGAATTACTCTGACATTTCGGAGGTATTCCTTTAGGAGATAATGGGCCAGTTTACACATACTCAGCCTATGCTGGAGATTAGCAGAGGATTTCACCAACTCTCCTAATGCAATTATACAGGATCATTATAAGGTTTACCAATGCTAACAACCTGTCAGTCACTATGCTCACCGTCGAAATCATTATTGACTTGTCAGAAATGAAGTTCCATAATGCCCACACAAATGTGACAAACTCAATGTTTTTCTATGGCTGCAAATACTATCAGTCTTAGTATTAACCTCTTCGCTACCTTTGAGATATACAGTGGGGGAAAAAGTATTTAATCCCTTGCTGATTTTGTAAGTTTGACCACTGACAAAGACATGAACAGTCTATAATTTTAAGGGTAGGTTAATTTTAATATTGAGAGAAAGAATATCAAAAATAAAATCCAGAAAATCACATTGTATAAATTATATGTTATGAACAAGCACTAAGGAAAGATGGGAACTCTGTCCCTACAATAGGACTGAGCTTGATCCCTACGATGTAACGGGGAACCTGATCCTGCGACCAGACCCGCTAAAGTCCTCAGCTAGTCTGAACGAAGACCTATAGTTGCGAGGGAGGAATCCCTACAAGATCTAGGGACTGGGAGAAAAGGTGGACACCTCCTAACAGAAATTGTAGCAGGGAAAATTAAACAGAAAACAAATTACTACGAGATCCTAAGATTAAGCAAAACTGACAGAGTAAGGCACCTAAGCACCCGGCTAGCTTAAGAGTAGATAATACAATGAAGTCCAGCAAAGCCAGAAGGGCGGAGCCAGACTAAATAGGGAAAAAAGGTCATGTGACCAGCAAACTGAAACAAAATCTAACAAAAGGGTTCTAACAGTACCCTCCCTTCTAAGAGGATCCTCCGGATCCCCTAGGACTTAGGCTTATCCAGAAACCTCTTGTGAAATGCTCTGACAAGTCTAGACGCAGAAACATCATCCGCCCTCACCCATGAGTTATCCTCGGGTCCATAACACTTCCAAGCGACGAGGTACTGCAAACCCCCTCTATACCGTCTAGAATTTAGGATGCGGGAAATCTCATATTGCCCATCCTCCACCACCAGGGGAACAGTGGCCGAGACGTCTCCATCTGATACCTCAGCTTTTTTCAAGAGAGAAACATGAAACACCGGATTAATCTTCCAGGAGGTGGGAAGCTCCAACTTAACAGCAGATTGGTTAATAACCTGAAGCACCTTAAAGGGCCCTACAAACTTGGGACCCAATTTCTTAGACGGAATCCTCAAGCGCAGATTCTTAGAGGACAACCAAACCATGTCACCAATAGCAAACAAAACCTCTTGTCGTTTTCTATCAAAATACACTTTGGATCTTTTGTTAGCCTCCTGAAGATTACCACGCACATCAGTCCAAACTCTCTCCAACACACCAGAAAAATTCTGCTCTTCAGGTACAGCCGATCCCAACTTGGAAAATGACCCAAAATTCGGATGTCTCCCAGTACAACAAAAAAAAGGCGAACAACCAGCAGAAGCGGATGTATGATTGTTAAGAGCAAACTCAGCAAGTGGCAGAAACTCAGACCACCCCTCTTGATTATCAGTCACAAAACAACGCAAGAACTGCTCAACATCCTGGTGTTTCCTTTCTGTCTGGCCATTAGACTCAGGATGATATCCGGATGAAAACGACAAATGAACTCCCAACCTGTCACAAAAGGCGCGCCAAAAACGAGCCACAAACTGAGGTCCCCTATCAGAAACAATGTCAGTAGGAACACCATGTAGTCTGACTATTTCCTTGACAAAGGCCTTAGCGAGAGTCTTAGCGCAGGGCAATTTGATGAAAGGAACCAAGTGACACATCTTGCTAAAATGGTCCACGACCACCCAGATGACAGTGAAACCCTCAGAGGGGGGAAGGTCAGTAATAAAGTCCATAGCCAAATGTGTCCAAGGTGCACTAGGGACCTCCAGAGGGCAAAGAAACCCTGCAGCAGGAGTATGAGAAGACTTAGATCTAGCACACACAGTGCATTGACGCACCCACTTAATGACTTCCTTCTGCCATCCAGGCCACCAAAAGCTGCGACCCACAAGTCTCTTGGTCTCAGAGATTCCAGGATGACCTGCCAACCGAGAGTCATGACATTCAACAAACAAATCTCTCCTCAGGGTACCAGGCACAAACAACCTCCCATGCGGCGTGTTAGATGGGGCATTCTCCTGTGCTTTAAGAATCTCATCTTCCAACACGGAGTCCAAAACCGCAATAACAACCCCCTCTTGCAAAATGTTTTCCTCCTCCTCAGTACCCACCATAGGAGAAAAGCTGCGAGACATCAGCTTTAACATTTTTAGTACCTGGGATGTAAGTAACGGTAAAATTAAAGCGTGAGAAAAACAGTGCCCACCTAGCCTGACGGGCATTCAAGCGTTTGGCAGCATCAAGGTAGATCAGATTTTTATGATCGGTGAAGACTTGAACGGGAAATTCCGCTCCCTCCAAAAAATGACGCCAGTGTTCAAATGCGAGTTTAATTGCCAACAATTCCCGATTACCGATATCATAATTTAGTTCAGACTCAGAAAATTTCTTTGAAAAAAAAGCACAGGGATGTACTCCATCCGTCTTTTCCTGAGACAACACCGTGCCGACCCCCACAGAAGAAGCATCAACCTCAACCAAAAATGGTTTCGTCACATCAGGCTGCGTAAGGATGGAGCAGAGCTGAACCTCTCCTTTAGCAACACAAAAGCCTCAATGGCCTCAGTACTCCACTGAACCGCATCAGCACCTTTCCTGGTGAGATCGGTCAGAGGTTTGGCAACCACAGAAAAATTTTTTATGAATTTTCTATAATAATTGGCGAACCCCAAAAACCTCTGTATTGATTTCACACCAATAGGTCTAGGCCAATCCTGCACAGCTTGCACTTTCACAGGGTCCATCTCAAAACCTTCACTGGAGACAATGTAGCCCAAAAAACTAAGTCTCTGTACAGCGAACTCACATTTTTCTAGTTTGGCAAAAAGTGAATTATCACTCAGTAACTGTAATACTTCACGCACACTCCTCCAATGAAACTCCAAATCCGGTGAATAAATCAAAATGTCATCCAAATACACAACCACACTTCTGCCGATCAAAGGTCTAAGGATGTCATTAATAAGATTCTGAAAAAATGCCGGAGCACTGGAAAGTCCAAAAGGCATAACCAGATTCTCAAAATGACCCAGTGGAGTGTTAAACGCAGTCTTCCATTCATCCCCCTCCTTCATGCGCAACAAATTGTATGCCCCTTGAAGATCAATTTTCGAGAACCACTTGGCCCCCACTAACTGATTAAACAAATCAGGAATCAATGGCAGTGGGTAAGGATTGCGTACAGTAATCTTATTAATCTCACGAAAGTCTAGACAAGGCCGTAAACCGCCGTCCTTTTTTTTAACAAAAAAAAATCCAACCGCCACAGGAGATTTGGAAGGCCTAATGTGACCGGCGGCCAAGCTTGTCTGTATGTATTCCTCAAAAAGCCTTTCTCTCAGGAATAGTCAAATTAAATAAACGACTTTTAGGAAGAGTCGCTCAAGGGACAAATTCAATTGCACAATCATATTCTCTATGAGGAGGCAATACCTGCGATTCCTTATCAGAAAAAACTTTCCAAAAATCCTGAATAGGTACAGGTAACTCCCCCTTAACTACAGCAGCAATACACCCGTTACAACACTTGTCATAACACTTAGGACTCCAGGACTTAATTTCATTGGTAGACCAATCCAGTACCGGATTGTGCAATTTTAACCAGGGTAACCCCAAAATCACCGGTGAGGGCAAATTATTCAAAACTACCAAATCCAAATTCTCTTGATGAACACCATTAATAGTAAGAGGAAATTCACAGATATGGTGAGTAACATTTTTCAAGGGAGAGCCATCCACAGACATCACATTAATAGGAGAAGACAGAAGTTTGGGTCTTAATTTTAGTTTTTCCAAAAATTTCCCATCAATCACATTGAGAGTTGAACCACAATCCACAAATACCCGAAACTCCATTAACTCCTCCTCAACACCAGTGGTAGCAGAAAGAAAGACACCTTTATTGTTTAAACAAGCTATGCGGGCGACACTGACCTCATTTTTTTTTTCTCTTTATTCATTCGAAGCGCACAGTTCTTAATGAAATGCTCAGATTTACCACAGTAGAAACACAAACCTTGAGCAAATCTGCGTTCTTTTTCCCGAGAGTGAGGTGCCATTGCTCCAATTTCCATCTGCTCTGCAATGTCAGTACATTCCTTCTCCAAACCTGGAGCTGACAAAGCAGACTTACTCTCATTAACCCTTGCACACAGTCTCCTATCCACCCGTATGGCCAATTGCATAGCCTCTTGCAAGTTACCAGGTATAGGATAAGCAATCAGCAAATCTTTAACCCTTTCACTTAATCCTGCAAGAAATAAACTTTTCAAAGCTGAATCGTTCCAGCCCACCTGGGTGGACCACCTACGGAAGTGAGTACAATATTTTTCCACATTACCCGATCCCTGTCTCAAACGTCTCAACTCTGTCTCAGCTGATGAAACACGATCCGGATCGTCATACAACAACCCCAAAGCAGAAAAAAAACCATCCACTGATCCAAAGCATGGATCACTAGGCTGCAGAGAAAAGGCCCAGTCCTGAGGTTCTTTGCGCAAAAGTGACATTATAAACCCTATGCGCTGTGATTCATCACCAGAGGATCTGGGTCTCAAACGGAAATACAACAAGCAAGCATTTTTAAAAGAAAAAAAATCTTGTTGTTCACCAAAAAATAAATCAGGCAAACGTACCTTTGGCTCCACGAAATGTGCTCCAGAACAACTACTCACGTGTTGCTGGATTTCAGCCACCTCCAGAGAGAGACCCTGCAGGCGTTCAGCCAAATCCTGAACCGACACCATGATGAAAACAGAAAATCTTTCCTTAGAGATTTTTTTTTTTTTTATTTCTTGGCTGGACTTACTGTTATGAACTGCTACAAGCACTAAGGAAAGATGGGAACTCTGTCCCTACAATAGGACTGAGCTTGATCCCTACGATGTAACTGGGAACCTGATCCTGCGACCAGACCCGCTAAAGTCCTCAGCTAGTCTGAACGAAGACCTATAGTTGCGAGGGAGGAATCCCTACAAGATCTAGGGACTGGGAGAAAAGGTGGACACCTCCTAACAGAAATTGTAGCAGGGAAAATTAAACAGAAAACAAATTACTACGAGATCCTAAGATTAAGCAAAACTGACAGAGTAAGGCACCTAAGCACCCGGCTAGCTTAAGAGTAGATAATACAATGAAGTCCAGCAAAGCCAGAAGGGCGGAGCCAGACTAAATAGGGAAAAAAGGTCATGTGACCAGCAAACTGAAACAAAATCTAACAAGAGGGTTCTAACATTATATACATTTATTTGCATTTTGCAGTGGGAAATAAGTGTTTGATCCCCTATCAACCTTTAAGAGTTTTGGCTCCTACAGACCAGTTAGACGCTCCTGAGCAACTTGTTACCTGCATTAAAGACAGCTGTCTTACATAGTCACCTTTATAAAAGACTCCTGTCCACAGACTCAATTAATCAGTCAGACTCTAACCTCTACACCATGGGCAAGACCAAAGAGCTTTATAAGGATGTCAGGGACAATATCATAGACCTGCACAAAGCTGGAATGGACTACAAAACCATAAGGAAGATGCTGGGTGAGAAGGAGACAACTGTTGGTGCAATAGTAAGAAAATGGAAGAAATAAAAAATGACTGTCAATCGACATCAAACTGGGGCACCATGCAAAATCTCACCTCGTCAGGTATCCTTGATCATGAGAAAGGTGAGAGATCAATCTAAAACTACATGGGGGAACTTGTTAATGATCTCAAGGCAGCTGGGACCACAGTCACTAAGAAAACCATTGGTAACATATTATGCCGTAAAGGTTTAAAATCCTGCAGTGCCCACAAGGTCTTCCTGCTCAAGGCACATGTGCAGACCCGTCTGAAGTTTGCCAATGAACACCTCAATGATTCTGTGAGCTATTGGAAGAAGGTGCTGTGATCAGATGAGACAAAAATTGAGCTCTTTGCATTACCTCAACTTCAATTACCTCAGCGTTTGGAGGAAGAGAAATGCTGCCTATGACCCAAAGAACAACGTCCCCACTGTGAAGCATGGAGGTGGAAACATTATGTTTTGGGGGTGTTTATCTTCTAAGGACACAGGACTACTTCACCGCATCAATGGGAGAATGGATGGAGCCTTGAACCGTAAAATCCTGTGTGACAACCTCACACTGCTTGGACATTAAAAATGGGTCGTGGAGCGACTTTCAGCAAGACAATGACCCAAAACATACAGCCAAGGCAACAAAGAAAACTTACGGAGGGAGTTGAAGCTCCTAGTTGCCAAAGAGAGCCTCAAAATCTTAATGATTTAGAGACGATCTGCAAAGAGGAGTGGACCAAAATGTCTCCTGACATGTGCGCAAAGCTCATCATCAACTACAAAAAACATCTGACTGCTGTGCTTGCCAACAAGGGTTTTGCCACCAAGTATTAAGTCTTGTTTGTCAGAGGGATCAAATACTTATTTCCCACTGAAAAATGAAAATAAATGTACATAATTCATACAATGTGATTTTTTTAGATTTTATTTTTGACATTCTATCTCTCAATGTTAAAATTAATCTACACTTAAAATTATAGACTGTCCATGTCTTTGTCAGTGGGCAAACTTACAAAATCAGCAAGGGATCAAATACTTATTTCCACCACTGTATGTTAATATTACAAACAACAGTACATAAAGGCTGATAAGTCATTTATAGAAATAGAAATGCAATAAATTATCGGTAAAAAGTCACACTCTGTGCCTAAATGTGTTCAGTGGTGCAGAACATTCCCCAGACAACCATTAATAACCTCAGTGATACAATTGCATGTATTTCTATGTGTGACCCTCATGCTTGAAGTTGAATAAGCTGAAATATTTTGAAAATTGTGTTTCTATTTTTTCATCATTTGCCTTTCATTAGCATGTATATCGACCCTGTGATTTTCATAATTTCATGACTATTCCTTCTTGATGTTGCAATTTCCATATGGAGGAGTGTCGTTTTGAATATCTATACTTTTTTATGATGATAATGTTATTTTATAAGCTATTTTCTGTGCAGTTTTTAGACTGATTAGTGAATGCAGAAAATGAATAGTCTAACTTGATTTTCCAGACCATCTGTTTGCATGGAATAAGTTTTAGAAAGAAAAAACATGCACTCTTCTTCTGCCAGTGCACAATGGCATTAACTAAGCAGCCAATACGGCTCTGCTAATTATAACCTTATAGTAAAATGGCATTTATGTATGCCAGCAGTAAAATTTGGCTGAGCAGTTCTCTCCTTTATCACACCTGTTGACTTTGCATTGCCAAAAGTGCCAATATAAGTTGTCATAGTAACAACAAAATCAGAAAAAAAGATTTGTAATCTCTTGGTGCTAATTGCTGTCACTGCACCTGCAGAAAACGTGAGCAGATCAGAATTACAGTGCTATAATAAAAGCACACAAGTTATAAAGTTAAAGCTATGGTAACAAAGATAACAGGATTGAACAGCTGATACCAAACCTGTATAGTATATATTTTAGTTAGAGGTCTTTAACTTTAAAACTTTGCAACAATGTAATAAAATGTATTAGAGAAAACAATCCAGTCATAATGCTAATATTAAACAAATATGTAGGAGATGTAATACTAATAATATTAGCAAATACCTCCACTTAGAAATGTAGTATAGTTTTTCTGATTAGCTATGTCTCTTTCCTCATGTGCAGGCAGTGCAGGACCTTAGTTATCCATGGTTATGTCCATGCAGTGACACATAGTTATTTAGTTGCTAGTGGTCGTAACTATGGATACCTAAGGTCCTGCAATTCCTGCACATGAGGAAAGAGACATACCGTATTTTTCGGACCATAAGACGCACTTTTTTTCCTCCAAATTTTGGAGGAAAGTGTGGCTGCGTCTTATGGTCGGAATGTAATATGTGGGGAGGGGAGCAGGGGGCAGCGTGGAGTGAGATCGCAGGAGGCAGGAAAATATCCCCTCTGCTGCAGGAATCCAGCGCTGGGGAAACCATTGGTCCCGATACTTAAGTGCAGTGAATATTAATTAGCCGCTTCCCCGCCCACCTATCAGCTGAGCAGTGAGCAGGGAGCAGCAAATGACAGATCCTCATGGTTCCCCAGCGCCTGATTCCTGCAGCAGCTGGGGAGATGTGCTGGAAGGAGAAGGAGGCAGCAGGAGCAGAGTGCAGCAGGAGGCATCGCATACCTGACAGCACAGGGGCTGTGCTGATGCGATGCTGAATGCTCCTGTGGAGGACCTGTGATGAGGTCATGAAGAGGGAGCATCACATGACCACATAAAGCCCTGCCTCTTCATGATGTCATCACAGGTCCTTCAGACACACTGTACAAGAAAAAAATAATTAAAAGGTTAGTAAATACAGCACATTAAAAAGCACTGTGTCATCCTGTGGTGGACTATAACTCCCAGCATGCCATAGCATCTGCAGGACATGCTGGGAGTTACAGTTCTTCCATGGAATCTTAATGCAGCACTCCAGTGTTATCAGTACTGGAGTGTGGCTTTAAATATAAGCCCTATGCCCCCATTCTTAGGCCGTGGTCATACATGCAAGAAATTTGCACGATTTTTGTGCAATTCTCTCTCGTGAACACCCGACACTGCCGCCCGCACTCGGACCAGAGCGTGTGGCTGCATGTATTTCTATGCTGCTGCACGCTCCAGTCTGAGTGCCAGCAGCAGTGCTGCGTGTTCACGAGAGAGATTCGCACAAAAATCGTGCAAATTTCTCGCATGTGTGACCCTGGCCTTATACTCACCCTCCAGCGTCTTCACATAGTAGTTTACAGACACCACACTGGTCCCGCAGCACCATCTTCTACCCGTAGATTCCTACATAATAACATGCTATTATATATAATAACACCACATATAATAGTATGTTATTTATGTTATTAAATATTTTACCACATTTTTTGCTTCAAATATATTTTTCCCTATTTTCCACCTCTAAAACCTGGGTGCGTCTTATAGTCTGGAGCGTCTTATAGTCCGAAAAATACGGTAGCTAATCAGAAAAACTATACAACATTTCTAATTGGAGGCATTTGTGATTATTATTACATCTACTACATATTGGGATAGGATCTTTGAGATAGGAATATCCCTTTAATTTGTTTCACATGCATTCTGCAATATATTAAGACAATAGGGTGCTTGCGAGAACTGACAAATATGCCAAGGTCGGCGATATAAATAAACCTACATGTTTTCAGTTACATGAAGACTTATTTGAGACAGCAACTTTAAGATTGCTACTATTCTGTGAGAATTACCTATTATGTTGTTGCAATGCAACACAATATATGTCCAGGACATTTATATAAGTATGGCAGGTATGGCAGGTTGTGTTAAATTCTAAAATTATTCTGAGACTAAATGTATTTACGGTAAATAACTCATTAGGGATTTCCAAATTTCCGAATACTAAGAAGACTTAAATATTTAAATGAAGGAAATGAATATGCTGCTGATTCTCATTTTAAGTAGCATAAGCGACACTAAATATATCTTTGTCTATGAAAAAAACATATAACAAATGTTACAATTGTTATATAAACCGCACACAAAACAATTTGTGCAGTACTAATCCTTATCTACAAAATCCTGCAACAATATATAGCTTACCTAAATCCAATCAGATATGAGCATTTTGAGGCTGCAGCAGTCAGTTCATTCCCGCTGGCTGTTAAAGTACTGTGGGTTTCTCATATGCTGCTACAAGAATAGATGGCAAATGATTTCAATAGCAATGGCTTATTTCTTATAAGCTATTATAGATAGGTAGAACATTGTTCACATTTTTCTTTTTTTTCAGGTTGCCATTGGACAGTTTTACAGCATATTTGATCCTTTGTGAGAGATTGATTCATTTTGATATGTACAATTCAAGGATACTTATTATTATTCATCTGTCTATCTGCATTGCTGATGATGACCAGAACCATTGTACTGATCATTAAATCGACATCTCATCTGGTTTTGACAAAATAAATATAATAGCAGTGGCTTAAATCCAACCAACAAAGGCAGACCACACAGCTTTGAAGGAACCTAAGATCTCAAAGAGCCCGAATGCCAGACCCACGATGTCCTGTCATGGGTGGACTGTGTATTAGCATGGGTGGACTGTATTTTACTGCACAATAGGTTCCTATACTCTCTTTATTCAATTTACAAGCAGACATACAGTACAGACCAAAAGTTTGGACACAGCTTCTCATTCAATGATTTTTCTGTATTTTCATGGCTATGAAAATTGTAGAATCACACTGAAGGCATCAAAACTATGAATTAACACATGTGGAATTATACATTACACTTTACAAAAAAGTGTGAAACAACTGAAAATATGTCTTATATTCTAGGTTCTTCAAAGTAGCCACCTATTGCTTTGATTACTGCTTTGCACGCAGAAAAGGTGAACGGATGGACTCTACATGCCTGGTTCCCACCGTGAAGCATGGAGGAGGTGGTGTGATGTTGTGGGGGTGCTTTGCTCGTGACACTATTGGGGATTAATTCAAAATTGAAGGCATAGTGAACCAGCATGGCTACCACAGCATCTTGCAGCGGCATGCTATTCCATCCGGTTTGCGTTTAGTTGGACCATCATTTATTTTTCAACAGGACAATAACCCCAAACACACCTCCAGGCTGTGTAAGGGCTATTTGACCAAGAAGGAGAGTGTTGGGGTGCTACGCCAGATGACCTGGCCTCCACAGTCACCAGACCTGAACCCAATCGAGATGGTTTGGGGTGAGCTGGACCGCTCACCGCTTCAATTTTGAATAAATCCCCAACAGTGTCACCAGCAAAGCACCCCCACACCATCACACCACCTCCTCCATGCTTCACTGTGGGAACCAGGCATGTAGAGTCCATCCGTTCACCTTTTCTGCATACAAAGCAGTAATCAAAGCAAAAGGTGGCTACTTTGAAGAACCTGGAATATAAGACATATTTTCAGATGTTTCACACTTTTTTGTGAAGTGTAATGTATAATTCCACATGTGTTAATTCATAGTTTTGATGCCTTCAGTGTGATTCTACAATTTTCACAGTCATGAAAATACAGAAAAATCTTTGAATGAGAAGGTGTGTCCAAACTTTTGGTCTGTACTGTATGTTTTCTTTAGAGATTTTTCCTAGCTTTTTACTATTGAGATGGTTGGATCAGAGAAGAGATGGATGAGACAGGGTTCACAACCTCAGTGTGCAATGCTGAGATTTAAGAGCCATAGGGAGCTGTGTAAGCTTAGTGCCCTATGCTTACTGGCTGACAAGTGATTGCTGTTATCACATGCCCATGCATTGCCCCTATTACTTAAAGGGAATCTGTCAGCAAGTTTTTGCTATGTAAGCTGAGGACAGCATGAGGTAAGGGTTAAAGAAAAGATTGCAACAATGTGTCACATATGCAGCTGTGTTCTGTTTACTTATTCTGAAGGTTTTTATCACCTGGTGATTATCCTTGTCTGGACTATGTTAGCTACAGCAGTGCATACATACTAGTCGGACTCCGCCCATCCTGTGATAAGCAGCTCACTGTCTATAGACAATGTGCCTGGTGTGGGTGGGGGAACTTTCTGAACTCTGCTGCATTGCAAAATGTGATTATGTCAGAGTAGTTGGATTCAGGGTCTCTGCCTACATTATCTTTCTCTCATATGAGGTATCAAAAACATGCTGACAGATTCCCTTTAAGAAGACTGTATGAATGACTTGAAATCAGCTTTACAAATAATACAGTTGTGCTCATAAGTTTACATACCCCAGCAGAATGTTTTACTTTCTTGGCCTTTTTCCAGAGAATCTGTGTAATAACACCAAAACTTTTTCTCCACTCATGGTTAGTGGTTGGGTGAAGCCATTTATAGTCAAACTACTGTGTTTTCTCTTTTTAAATCATAATGACAACCCAAAACATCCAAATGACCCTGATCAAATCCCCCGGGTAGACCAATTGTTGCCTCTACTGACTCCATTCTGTCTCCGCTATCCATTTTCCTTGAAAAAATACGCCACTAATTAGATCGACTAGATCTTTTCTCTTGGACACGGGACATTTTCTGAATATCATTAAGAATATAAATACAGTGCCTCCAAATAGTATTTTGGTCACTATGGATGTCACTAGCCTGTATACCTCCATTAAACACACTTGTGGAATTGAAGCCACAAGGTATCTACTCAATTCATCTGATATGTCTACTGATTCCACCCAATTCTGCATAGATTTCCTCGGGTTGGTATTATACGAAAACTATTTTCTATACGAAGACAAATTCTTTGTCCAGAAGTGTGGTACAGCAATGGGCTCGAATGTAGAGCCCGCTTATGCAAACGCATTTATGAATTATTTTGAGATTTCTCATGTGTATAACCATGATCTATTCATACGACACGTTACAGCCTATCACCGATTTATAGATGACATCTTCTTCATCTGGACAGGTACCTCCAGCTGTCTACAGACCTTCTATACTTACCTTAATTCCGTCCTTCCGGAATTACAATTCACAATGCACTGCAATACTGAATCTGTTTCCTTTTTAGATACTAAGGTTCTGAAAGACACCAATGGGATACTTTCCACGGACCTTTACTCTAAACCCACAGATTGCAACAGTCTGTTACACTACAAGAGCTGTCATCCTAAAACTACCCGCGATAGTTTACCCCATTCTCAATTTAACAGAGTCACGCGTATTGTTTCAGACTCCAACATTCTGTCTAACAGACTGGACACTATGTCCCTCAAGTTTCGTGAAAGGGGCTATCCCTCTACATTACTTGAAAATGAGAGAACCAGAGCTCTTGCACCTCCATCCCCATTACCACAGACACATGCCAAAGAAAGGATTCCCTTTGTGCATACATTCCATCCCCTCATGCCAAAGGTTTATACCATCATTAAGAAACATTGGTCCCTCCTGGCTAGAGCCTACCCTGACATTGGTCCTTTCAATGTACCAACTCTGATCTGTACCAAACGACCACCTAACAATAAGGACAAACTCATTAGGGCAGACATAGGCAGTGCACATCCTACCACCACTCAGAGACTTCTAGCACCGAGACGCAATGGTACCTTTCCATGTCTGAATTGCGCCTCCTGCTCAAACATTATCAGATCGGACAACATCACTCACCCTCGAACGGGCAAATCCTACCCTATACGAGGTTTTTTTACATGCAACTCTAATTTCGTAATTTATGTTGTTAAATGTCCATGCGGGTTGCTTTATGTGGGTGAAACCACACAACACATCAAAGATCGTATAGCCAGCCACAAGTCCACCATTAGATGTGGAAATACTTGGCTCCCTTTACCTGACCATTTTGCCAGAATGAGACATTCAGTGGCCCAACTTAAATACCAAGTGGTTGAACATGTCCCCCGTCCTCGAAGGGGCGGTGACCATTCAAGATTACTTAAATCCCGTGAGACCCACTGGATTTTCAAACTCGATACTTTAGCTCCCAAGGGTCTAAATAGGGAGATAGATTGGTCATCATGATATGTCATTCTAATATTTTTTTCTGTTGACTTTCAGACTCGCTAATACTTGATTACCTTGGGTGAGTTTTGCTACCCCACCCCTGGCCTTTGCCTCTGTACTTCAATCATATTCATGTATATAATAGTGTGTATATAGTATTAACTCTTCCCTAATTTTATTTTTATTTTACTCTGTCAGCCAGTCAGTTTTTTCTTTATTGTTCACACCTAACATTGTAGTGCCTGTTAGTTATCCAGGTCACCTGCGCTCACTATACAATTATAGAACTAGTTTCTACTAACAGCATCCTATACTCATACTATTGTTCCTAAGGAACGGCACTCACGCAGTTAACACTCTCAGACAAACGCTTCCTATCAACAGCATCCTGTTTCCATGACACCTATTCCTCCAGCAAGGAATGGCATCTGCGCAGTAAGCACACTCAGTTACGTGACATCATCTCCGCCCCCAGACCGTCACTTCCGGTCTGACGGCTCCAGCATGGTATTTACACCCAGACTTCATACAGGGCAGCACACACATCACAAGCTTGGCGCGGGAGCGCTGCTTCTGAATATCTCCTCTCAGGTAATCTATACCTCCCATTGCAGCCCTTTTACTTCATGAGACACGTTACTGAGATAGACATAGGAGTCTCCTTTCTTCCTACAGACTGTTAGCTGCATTATGTGACATGTTTACGATTCCCTATGAACAGCTGCTACTAATTAGGTAATTCACCTTTTCATCCTCAGTCTTCCTCTCTTGTGTTCAATAGACTTAATACCTTCTCATTATTTCCTACAGCCTTACTCTGACACCCTGTTGGCTTTTGCACCTTCTCTTTGTATTCATTGGCACTGGACCTCAAGGTAACTCCGCATATTCCGAAGCTCCTTTGCAGCCAGAACAAGTGTATATTTTTATCTTTTCCTTGCATGTTTGATATGGGCCAAACTGTATATCTTTTCTCTGTGTGACTATTTTGTATATAATATCTGACCACTGGATGATTTTTGTATATTTACCTTCATTGTCTCATTTGCTTTATTATTTCATTGTGATTATATAATTATTTGGTATTTATTTGTTTTCTCTTTATTTTTCAGCGACTTTTTTGATAAAGGCTCCGGTTGAGCCGAAACGTTAAATTTAATCGCTTGTCATATATTGCCTTGCCTAAACTACCAATCTGTATATAAATAAATGATAGTTTTCACCCTTGCATCATATTCAACTAAGTGTGCGGTGTATTATATTATTCTCTATTCTCTATTCCTGATCAAAAGTTCACATACCCTGGTGATTTTGGCCTGATAACATGCACAAATTTGACACAAATGGGTTTGAATGGCTACTAAAGGTAACATCCTTACCTGTGACCTGGAATAAATGCCAGGAAAATGGTTCCGGATGCAAAGAAAAACCTACAAATAACATCAGCTGAAAAACTGGACTCTCTGAAATCTAGTGGTGTGGCTGTTTCAAGATGCACAATAAAGAGGCACTTGTAGAAAAATGGGCTGCATGGTCAAGTCGCCAGAAGAAAGTCATTACTGCAGAAATTCCACAAAGTATCTAGCCTATAATATGCAAAACAGCACAGAGACAAGCCTCAAAACTTCTGGAACAAGGTAATTTGGAGTGTTGAGACCAAAATTGAACATTTTGGCCACAACCATAAACGTTACATATGGAGACAGGTCAACAAGGCCTAAGATGAAAGAAACACCATTCCTACTGCAAAGCATGGAGGTGGATCGTTGATGTTTTAGGATGTGTAAGGTACAAAGGCACAAAAAAAACAACACACACAAAGGCACAGAACAACCTTGCACACCATATTTTGAAACATCAGTATGCTTTGAAATCTTTGCTTGGAGATAACTTGATAATGCTGAATAAGTACCATATTGTATTCAACCTTGACATGGTGCATTACCAAGTCATCACCTTTGCAGCTGAGTTTCCCTGTTTCACAGTTGTAAGCATCCTACTATGCTGTTTCTGTTTCAGTTAAAAACTATGTTTAAACTTACATATGTAAATGATTACCATTATCACCTGTTTGATATAATTGGTTACTCATACACCTGACTGCAATCCTACCAAATGCCTGACTTTGTTCAGGTGTACCTAAAAGAATTGATGCTGTTTTGAAGGCAAAGTATGGTCACACAACAAATTGATTTGATATTATCTGAGGTGCTGTTAATTTACGTTTTCTTAGGATGGTAAATTTGCTGAACTTATTTTCTGCAGCAGAGGTAATTCTCGATATTTCATTCCTGGGACAGTCCATATGATAGCCAAATTCATCATATCAATTTATTTTTTTTCATGACTACACTTGAGGATACCTTAAAAGTTCTAGCATCATTTCTTTAAGTAGCGATGGACCGTCCCTTTTCTTTACTTAATTGAATTGTTCTTACAGCATTCTGGCTTATAACAGTTGTGGAATAGAGCTCAGCATTGTAGTGACCTGCATTACCAACCAACATTGTCTCTGCAAAACATACCTGATGGCTGCAAACACTTTCTGACACACATGAACTTTTCACAAGGCATACGTGTTCATCGAAAACCACTCTAGGTGACCGCCTAATGAAGCTGTTGGAGAGAATGCCAAGGGTGAGTAAAGCTGTCATCAGAGGAAAAGGGGGATAAAGTTTTAACACATATTCTGGTTTGTTTCACACATTCTTCTTTACTCATTTTTTCAACATATGTTCCATCATGGCTTTGCTGTATTCAATTTGAATCTACAATGTTCACATTCCAATAAGAACAAGGAAAGTCACTGCATGAACACTGCATTGCATCTGATCACTCGTTGCTCTCCATGTTTAAAGGTAAAACATCTTAATTCCCTGCCAATCTGAAAATCTCGAACCTGGTGAATCAATTCAAGTTAATTTTTGTGATAACTTTTGTAATTAATTACTTTAAACTAATAATCTTCTTTCCATTATACTCATAGTAAAAAAAAATATAGGTTGAAAAGCACACTGGTGTATTAAAAAAAACGAAAAGGACACCAGCTCAAATAAGAATATAAAAAGAAACAAAAATACAAAAGATATATGAAGAGTAAAGGACAACAACATACAATTGTAGCAAGCTGGATGGAATTCTTGTATGTTTCTTTACTTGGTTACTCGGCTAACCTTCATTATCTAATATTTAATTGTTATTACTGAATTTCTTGTCATTACACAGCTTTGGTTTTTTTTTTTTACAGTATTTCCGATTCAGTTTGCTGTCAGTATATTTTGTTCATCTTTGATGTTCATGCATTTTTACTTTTTTTTTTGTCTAGGACCAAACAATTTCTTTTCAGAAACTCAGAGTTTCCATAAGTTTCTGCGTACCAATATAGGATTTTTTTACAATGTTATGCCATGATGCAGAAAAATATCTTGACAGAGAAAAGTGTAACTTGAAATGTAAGTCAGAACAAGCCATTTTATATAAAAAGTTAGTTGTCAGCTTATCATTCTGCATCACTGCATGCAAGTCCAGATAAAAGTGCTGTATAGGGAGAGATCTGTCCATCAAGCTGAGAAGGTCTTGAAGAAATTGTCATGAATGAAACCACACAGTAGACACTTCTTTCTGTGCCCAGCTCGTCATAAAACAATATTTTGTGCAAAATTCTATGGCATTCAATGTAACATAGGGCTCTTTCTTTTGGTAGAGGCTGTCAGATTTGTGTAGGAGAACCTTTAGGATGAGTAAGGTCATCTCAGGAAAAGGTATGCAAATTAAGTCTCCTTCAGGTAAAAAAAATAAACTTTCAAGTGCCTTGGAATGTAGGTAACTTCTTTATAAGTCATTTAGCTGTGTTGCAAGGTATATAAGTGAGTTACCTTTTAATAGGTGGTGCTAGCGAGTTGACTAAAGGGTATGCCACACTAAGCGAGATCGCTAATGAGATCGCTAACGAGATCGCTAAAGCGTCACTATTTAGCGATCTCGTTAGCGACGTCGTTGTGTGTGGCATGTAGCAACGATGTGGCCCCTGATGTGATGTCGATGATCGTTCACTAGCGTTCTGGACCGTTTTTTGATCGTTGGCGTCCCGCTGGTGAGCCTATATCGCTGTGTTTGGCACCTTTTGCGAACGACGAGCGACCTCGTTTGTGACGCATATGACAGCGGCGCAGGCGGGACTAGGGTTTTTTAGCGTCACGGAGTGGATCGCAATATCTGTAGGTTCTCTTTTGCGTCACAGAGAGGATCGCAGAAGTTGCAAAGCAGGCTAGCAGGACGCAGAGAGCAGGAGCGATGCTGGAAATTCCTATGAATCAGAAGCGCTCAGTACATGCTAATGACAGATCCTAACGACCACCAAAGTCGTTAAAGAGATCGCTGACCGCTGATGAGTCGTTTATGAGATCTCCTGCTTGGCAGCTACTAGCGACCTAAAAGCGATCACACCAACGATCTCGTTAGCTTGCGTCATTATCGTGATCGCTAACGAGATCGCTAAGTGTGGCAGTACCTTTACTTCCTCTTGGAGGATAGGTAATTTGCATAATTTGCTATATGCAATGTGGGAGCTTGTGGCATTTCATGACGCCTATGGTTAGGGTAAAATAGTTCTTCTAAACCTATGACTGAAATTTTAACATATTTTTTAACGCTAAATTTTGTTTTCAAAACAAATTCGAAAACTAAGAATCATTATATTTTACCATAAAACTGACTGAACAAACTGGAAGATCTTAAAGAGTTTCAGAAGATTCGTGAGGTTTCTCTTAAAGTCTATTGCTATGAAAAAAGTCTCAGGTGTTAATCCTGTAAACTGCAAAGCTGACATAAGCCAAACACTTTCCAATATGTGACAGTGTTTTTATGTAGGCCAGGTGCAATAAAATACTTGACCTCGATTAACCAAGATTAAAGGAAAGCTAAACCTAAAATAGAAGGTCTTATGAAAACTTCTTAATAATATTCCATAAACTACGGATCACAACTGGCTTTAGAATTGTTGATACTTCACACATTTGATTTTCTGAGTATAAAAGTGGCATCAGGTGTGAATTCATGGTTATTAACAAGGACAAGCACTTGTATATTTGTTGGGGAATTATTCATAAATTTCCAGGAATGCAAGAGGAAAGGCACAATGGTGACTTCTGTGAAAAGATGTTCAAGCATTGTTATTGTACCGACATGACAGTTATTTACTAAGGAAAAAATGTTAAGAGAGTGAACGGGTAATCTTTATATGTTACATGCTTCATAAACAATTACAGTATTTGAGTTTACCAAGCAATGAAAGTACTTTTACCATTTTACCTTTCACAAAAAATCTGCCAGGCATTCACTTTCCACACAATGAATGTTATCTATAGCCTCTTATTATAAGGTAAGGTGTATTTTCCACACATAACAGCCTGTGTTTATATTTATTCCATAATTACAAAGCCTAATTTGATTTAAATTGATTAACATTGCTCGCATAACCGACTGCTTATCAAACACATAATCATTATGCTTAGTTAATTTCCCAGCGACGATAATGATTATTGCCTATTATAAATGCTCTAAAAAAATCGATAATAAACAATGAAACTTTAATTTATTGGTCATCACCACTAATCATACATGATCATACTTCCATTGTAATGCGTTTGTCTCATCACAGGCCGCCCATTTCAGGAGCTTCCAGGCAACACAAGAAAATAAAAGTTTTCCCAGAGATGCCATGATCAGACAATTACTCAATTGTACCCGCTGCATGGGTAATGTGGTATTACATAGCCAGTGTTCAGATGAACATCTGTCTATATTAGGCATAGTATGACTTTGTGGGATCTATTCTTACAAAGTGAGTGATCCGCCATGTAATGTATATTTATTCTAATACAGCATACAATTAGGAGTTATTTTTGACAATTGCCATGATTCATCAAACCAATTTTGGCAGAATTTTGGTGAAAATTGATTTGAAAAATTGCTAAATTTTGGAGCAACTTGTAATTGCATAAATATTTGGTGAATTTTAACGTTTTCATATCAGTTTTTCCCAGCTCTGTCATAATTGACGTAACTATGACAGGAAGAGGGGGAGGCAAAGGCGTAAAGCCTCAGCTCATCTAATTCATTCATTCATGATGAGCTGTGATATTCCCTATGCCAGAAATCTCACTTCACTTGGCAACTGGAGTGAGATTTCTGGTATGGGATACAGAGGAGCATGCAACACATCAGATGCTCCACATTCATGAAGAGGAATGCATCTCTTTATGCATCAGGAGCATCTGACTCCACCATGACCCTGGTTTTCTTATCAGTTTTGATGAATTGTTGCCTATGTCTTTACTAATGTTGCCTATGCCTTTACCAATATATGTCACTATAAAAATGAGATTTCAACAAAACGTATGCTTATGCAGTCAATTATGTGATCTAAAATGTTGCCAAGATTTCTCTACCATTTATGCCAGACAGCACGGTGGTGTAACAAGGTGGCACGGGGGGATAGTTATGGCCGAGTCATTTAAAGGCACAGTCCACGAACAGCAGAATCAGTCCACACCTCAGCCCCTTGCACATAAAATGTCAGTTCTGATCCCAGCCCTGGGTCACAGTGGGTTACCTCAGTCCTGTAGCTGTTCTCCACAATGGGATGGCGTCCTCCGGATGAACCACGCTTCACACTGTATAAGGCCCAACAGTGGCAACTTGCATTTTAAAAATAAAGGTATGGAAATAAACAAGAGATGGATGGTTCCTGTTCTGTCCTTATCGATGACCACAGCCAAACCCACAACAGCCACGACGGCCAAAAGAGGAGGTAGTCCATGTGCTGGAATCTGGATGCTTGAAATCCCTTCAGCAGAGCACTCACACAGTGGCTGCAGTATTTACCCCTCCTTGGGTCAAGATAATGGTCTTTACCTCTCTTGGGGTCCAGGCCAGGCTCCCAGCCGCAGCTGAGCTTCTGCCATGGGCAAAATGTGCCAGGGCTTTGATCAGGAAGCAGGAGCTTCCTGCTTCCTAGAGGCTGCAAGTCCAGCCCACAAAATTAACCTGTGCTGGTCCTGCCTCTAACACATATAGGAACATTGTAAGGGTACAACATTAGGTCATTGCAAACACAGATACACAAGGCAATAAAGATACAGACACTGCTACTAAATGGGTACACCGTCCGGGTACAGCACCAAGTGCACGGGACCACCACGTAGGAGAGAGGGGGAGCAACGGGGTTCTCCACCACCTCCTTACACCTGCTTAGCGCTTAATATTGCATCCTTGTAGTGCAGGGATCCTGGGTTCAAATCCTACCAAGGAGAACATCTCCAAGGAGTTTATATGTAGGTTTGCATGGGTTTCCTATAACACTCAAAAAACATACTGAGTAAACTGAGTAAACTGAGTCCCAATGAGGACAGTGATAATGATGTCTGTAGAATATGATGGTACTATATAAACAAGTAAAATGAATAAATGGTTTATCATAGACATACTGTAAATCCTGCTTTATCTGGGATTTAAGCTATAACCTGCAATTGCTTTACTTCTTTTTAGAATCAATTATTTTTTTATATAAAGATAAGATATATTGATTTTTTGGTCTTTGCAATTTCCATTTTTCATAAAAAAAACCCTTGTTGTTTCCAGTATTTTCTAGAAAATAATGTTTCAGGATGAGGGTTGTTCATGATCTTGAAGAAAACTATGTAGCCATAAATGTCTTCATAGATGGTGTTACATTTCCTGCATTATGCATGATAACAGTGTGAAAGGACCAGCTGCTAACTTGATTTAGACCAATACAATATTTTGAGAGTTAAGTACCAACAATTTATTTAGCAGCCAAGATTCTTCCTTATCAGATGGTTTAATTAAGCATTCTCATCCATGCTGGTAGATGTGTTTCCGTGGGCTGGATATAAATAAGACATTGCAACACCATAACAGCAATGTTCAATTACTGTTCACATGATCATAGAATGAAGAGGAGGGAGCAGTTGGCCACAGCTTAGACTCTATATTTTTAAAGGTTTAAACTTGTAGTTGTTCCAGGGAAGATTTCCCATGGGCATTGTGTCATCATGACACAAATTCTGTACTACGTCTGACTGAAATTGTTCTAAACAGAAAGGCTGGGAGCTAGGCACTTCAAAGATATGTGAATGAAACTGAAGTCTCACGCGACAAATAAGGCAATTCTAATATTTGGAAATATGTAAAGGAAAGTAGGTAAAACATTATTGTTATTCTCATGTTTATTATGAAAATATACAAGGGGAGTTCTTAATACTTGCAAAAAGATAATTACTGTCTCACTTCACTTAACAAATAGAAGATCCTATTTTAAAATAACAACAATATTATCCTATCAATAAAAGCTATGAATTATTTGTATTCAGCAAATTTTTAATACCTAAAGTGTTGTAAGTTATAAAGCTCA
Organism: Oophaga sylvatica; assembly: GCA_033576555.1. Lineage (NCBI taxonomy): Eukaryota > Metazoa > Chordata > Amphibia > Anura > Dendrobatidae > Oophaga > Oophaga sylvatica. The sequence goes on from JARQOD010000008.1 coordinate 49,154,647, forward strand.
GCAGAAAACTAATTAAGAAAGATATATATTGGAAAAAAAAAGTGATAAAATGGCAAGCTATCCTAAATATGGCTTCAAGGGAATCTGTTAGCGTGTTTTGGCTATGTAATCTGAGGACAGCCTGAGGTAGGGTCTGAGACACAGATTTAACCCCTTAGTGACCGAGCCATTTTGCAGCTTAATGACCGGGCCAATTTTTACAATTCTGACCACTGTCACTTTATGAGGTTATAACTCTGGAACGCTTTAACGAATCCCGCTGATTCTGAGATTGTTTTTCCGTGACATATTGTACTTCACGTTAGTGGTAAAATTTCTTTGATATGACGTGTTTATTTATGAAAAAAACGGAAATATGGCGAAAATTTTGAAAATTTAACAATTTTCAAACTTTAAATTTTTATGCCCTTAAATCAGAGATATGTCACACAAATTTCTTAATAAATAACATTTCCCACATGTCTACTTTACATCAGCACAATTTTGGGACCAAAATTTTTTTTTGTTACGAAGTTATAAGGGTTAAAAGTTGACCAGCGATTTCTCATTTTTACAACACCATTTTTATTTTAGGGACCACCTCACATTTGAAGTCACTTTGAGGGGTCTATATGATAGAAAATAGCCAAAAGTGACACCATTCTAAAAACTGCACCCCTCAAGGTGCTCAAAACCACATTCAAGAAGTTTATTAACCCTTTACGTGCTTCACAGGAACTGAAGCAATGTGGAAGGAAAAAATTAACATTTAACTTTTTTTGCAAATATTTCGGAACCTATTTTTTTTATTTTCACAACTGTTAAAAGAAAAAATGAACCACAAAATTTGTTGTGCAATTTCTCCTGATTAAGCCGATACCCCATATGTGGGGGTAAACCACTTTTTGGGCGCACGGCAGAGGTTGCAAGGGAAGGAGCGACATTTGACTTTTTCAACGCAGAATTGGCTGGATGCCATGTCGCGTTTGTAGAGGCCCTGATGTGACTAAACAGTGGAAACCCATCACAAGTGACCCCATTTTGGAAACTAGACCCCCTAAGGAACTTATCTAGATGTGTGGTGAGCACTTTGAACCTCCAAGTGCTTCACAGAAGTTTATAACATAGAACAGTGAAAATAAAAAATCATATTTTTTCCACAAAAACAATCTTTTCACCCCAATTTTTATTTTCCCAAGGGTAACAAGACCCCAAAAGTTTTTGTGCAATTTGTACTGAGCATTCTGATACCCCATATGTGGGGGTAAACCACTGTTTGGGTGCAAGGCAGAGCTTGGAAGGGAAGGAGCGCCGTTTGACTTTTTCAGCGCAGAATTGTCTGGACGTCATGTCGTGTTTGTAGAGGTCCTGATGTGTCTAAACAGTGGAAACCCCCCACAAGTGACCCCATTTTGGAAATTAGACCCCCTAAGGAACTTATCTAGATGTGTGGTGAGCACTTTGAACCTCCAAGTGCTTCACAGAAGTTTATAACATAGAACCGTGAAAATAAAAAATCATATTTTTTCCACAAAAACGATCTGTTTACCCCAATTTTTATTTTCCCAAGGGTAACAAGACCCCAAAAGTTTTTGTGCAATTTGTCCTGAGCATGCCGATACCCCATATGTGGGGGTAAACCACTGTTTGGGCGCACGGCAGGGCTTGGAAGTGAAGGAGCGCCGTTTGACTGTTTCAAACCAAAATTGGCTGGAATTGAAATTGGACGCCATGTCGCGTTTGGAGAGCCCCTGATACGCCTAAAGGCTGGAGTCACACACAACCACAAAAAATCGGTCCGTTTTAGACGGTCGACAATCGGATCAAAATAAAAACATCACACATCCTTCTGGCATCCGATTTTCCTTCAAAGATGCGATTTAATCGCATGTGTGTGTACCTTGTAACATCCGATTTTCATCCGACTTGCGAGATTTTCTCGCAGGCTTGCAAAACTGACATATAATGGATACAAAAGAATAGTATTTAAATGCCAAAAGAAAGAATAGATATATACACATAGAGCACATATATATATATATATATATATATATATATATATTATATGTCATTGTGACATATATATATATACATATATTTATAATTCTTACACTTCTACATACTGTTATAGCCGCTAATTCAATTGCCGGCTTCAGTGAAATCACAGAAGCCGACATGAAATGATACATTGTTTCCACACATTTAACCATGTAATTTCATGTATTTTTATATATTTTTGAAACATACAATTACATGAGTATATGTGTGCTAAATTTCAGACATGTAGGGGTTAATTAAAGGTGTAAATTCGTTGAAAAAAAATGCGTGGGCTCCCGCTGTATTTTCTCCACCAGACAGACAAAGCCAGCGAGTGGGGGCAGATAATAATAGCCTAGGGAGGGTACATTTTTTTTGTGCCCCCCCTGGCTACTAACATCTGCCCCCAGACACCCCAGAAAGGGCAAATCTATAATTAGATTCGCCCTTTCTGGCACTTTGCCCGTCTATTCCCATTGCCCTGTAGCGGTGGCGAATGGGTTAATAAGGGGTTAAAATGACCTTGCAATTGAAAGGTCACTTTAAGCCAGGTTAATAATTGATAGCTGTCAATTAGACAACTATCAATTATTAATCCTATTGTATGAAAGATAAATCAAACACACACAGTTTAATAAAAAATAAGTTTAATGAAATAATCACACAGTTTTTGACCATATTTTATTTTCCTGCTAAAACCATTTCCTGTAATAAAAATAAAATAAAAAAGCAAAATTATACTTACCAATCCGATGTACAGTCAGGTCCCACGGTGTAATCCATCAGAAAGGGTTAACAGGTTACAGGTCGCAGAGAGCTAATAATGCTGTCTCAGACCTGTATTCCCCTGAATGAATAAGTTCCTCTCCCAGCGAAAGTAGAGGAATAGATTCATGAATGGAGCTTAATTGATTTATTGGCAATTTAACTGTAGTGACCTGACCTAAAGGGAAAGTGGACACAATCAATTAAGCTTCATTCATGAAACACATCCTCTCCTGTCGCCAGGAGAGGAACTTATTCATTCATGAGCTTTGAGCTGAGCATGCAGGATTACTTGCACTGCTTGGCTCAAAGCTAGTTAACCCTTTGTGAAGGATTACAGCGTGGGACGTGACAGATCGGCGGAATAGGTAAGAATAATGTTGTTTTATTTTTTTTCTTTATTTTAGGAGATCAATGGCTTCGCACGGATTAAGTGTAAAATAAAATATGGTCAAAAAAATGTGTTTTTATTTCATTAAAATTATTTATTCTTAAAGTGTGTGTGTTTTTTTATTTACTTCAATAGGATTAATAATTGATAGTTGTCTAATTGACAGCTATCAATTATTAACCTGCCTTAAGGTCACCTTTCAATTGCAAGGTGACAATAAGGTGAGATTAACCCATTCGCCACCGCTACAGGGCAATGGGAATAGACGGGCAAAGTGCCAGAAAGGGCGAATCTAATTATAGATTTGCCCTTTCTGGGGTGTCTGGGGGCAGATGTTAGTAGCCAGGGGGGGCACAAAAAAAATGCACCCTCCCTGGGCTATTATTATCTGCCCCCACTCGCTTTGCTTTGTCTGTCTGGTGGAGAAAATACAGCGGGAGCCCACACATTTTTTTTCAACGAAATTACACCTTTAATTAACCCCTACATGTCTGAAATTTTGCACAAATACACTCATGTAATTGTATGTTTCAAACATATATAAAAATACATGAAATTACATGGTTAAATGTGTGGAAACAATGTATCATTTCATGTCGGCTTCTGTGATTTCACAAAACCCGGCAATTGAATTAGCGGCTATTACAGTATGTAGAAGTCTAGGAACTATAAATATATGTATATGTACATGTCACAATGACATGTATATATATATATATATGTGTTCTATGTGTATATATCTATTCTTTCTAGTCTTTATTAAAGCTGTCAGTGTGATTTTACAGCATAGCCGGGGATGAATTGCCGGCTTTTCTAAAGGACACCATGCGATTTCATCGCAAGTCACACATGCGGTCCGTTTGTAATCAGATTTTTCATCGCTCCCATAGACTTGCATTGGCGATTGTCGACCGACAATCGGTGACAATCGCAGCATGCTGCGATTGTACACGGACGTTGAAAACGGACCACAAAAAAACGGCTACTGGGAGCTGCTCCATAGATTAACATAGGGCCGACTGCAATGCGATATTTCATCGCATTGCAGTCGTCCGATTCTGTCGCCAGTGTGACTCCGGCCAAACAGTCTAAACCACCCACAAATCACACCATTTTGGAAACTAGACCCCTTAAGGAACTTATCTAGATGTGTGGTGAGCACTTTGAACCCCAAGTGCTTCACAGAAATTAATAAACGTAGAGCCGTGAAAATAAAAAATCATTTTTTTCCTCAAAAATGGTTCTTTAGCCCGCTATTTTTTTTATTTTCCCAAGGGTAACAGGAGAAATTGGACCCAAAAAGTTGTTGTGCAATTTTTCCTGAGTACGCTGATACCCCATATGTGGGGTGAAACCACTGTTTGGGCGCATGGGAGTGCTTGGAAGGGAAGGAGCGCCATTTTGTAATGCAGACTTTGATGGAATGTTCTGCGGGCGTCATGTTGTGTTTGCAGAGCCCTTGATGTACCTAAACAGTAGAAACCCCCTGCAAGTGACACCATTTTGGAAACTAGACCCCCCAAGGAGCTTATCTAGATGTGTGGTGAGCACTTTGAACCCCCAAGTGCTTCACAGAAATTTATAAACGCAGAGCCGTGAAAATGAAAAATCATTTTTTTTCTCAAAAATGCTTTTTTAGCCAGCTATTTTTTATTTTCCCAAGGGTAACAGGAGAAATTAGAATCCCAAAATTGGTGTGCAATTTTTCCTGAGTACGCTGATACCCCATATGTTGGGGTAAACCACTGTTTGGGCGCACGGCAGGGCTCGGAAGGGAGGGAGCGACATTTGACTTTTTGAAAGCCACGTCGTGTTTGGAGACCCCCTGATGTGTCTAAACAGTGGAAACCCCCCACAAGTGATCCCATTTTGGAAACTAGACACCTTAAGGAACTTATCTAGATGTGTGGTGAGCACTTTGAACCCCCAAGTGTTTCACAGAAATTTATAAACGCAGAGCCGTGAAAATGAAAAATCATTTTTTTTCTCAAAAATGTTTTTTTAGCCAGCTATTTTTTATTTTCCCAAGGGTAACAGGAGAAATTAGAACCCCAAAATTGGTGTGCAATTTGTCCTGAGTATGCTGATACCCCATATGTTGGGGTAAACCACTGTTTGGGCGCATGGCAGGGCTCGGAAGAGAGGGAGCGACATTTGACTTTTTGAAAGCCACGTCGTGTTTGGAGACCCCCTGATGTGTCTAAACAGTGGAAACCCCCCACAAGTGACCCCATTTTGGAAACTAGACCCCTTAAGGAACTTATCTAGATGTGTGGTGAGCACTTTGAACCCCCAAGTGTTTCACAGAAATTTATAAACGCAGAGCTGTGAAAATAAAAAATCATTTTTTTTCTCAAAAATGTTTTTTTTAGCCAGCTATTTTTTATTTTCCCAAGGGTAACAGGAGAAATTAGAACCCCAAAAGTGGTGTGCAATTTGTCCTGAGTACGCTGATACCCCATATGTTGGGGTAAACGACTGTTTGGGCGCACGGCAGGGCTCGGAAGGGAGGGAGCGCCATTTGACTTTTTGAACGCCACGTCGTGTTTGGAGACCCCCTGATGTGCCTAAATAGTGGAAATCCCTCAATTCTAGCTCCAACCCTAACCCCAACACACCCCTAACCCTAATCCCAACCCTAATCCTAACCTAAATCCCAACCCTAATTCCAACCCTAACCTTAATTGTAACCCTAACCCTAATTTTAACCCTAACCCTAATTGTAACCTTAGCCCTAATTATAACCCTAATTATAACCCTAACCCTAAGGCTAAGTTCATTTTGCGTTTTACCAGCCCGTTCAACACATAGCGTTGACGGGCTGGTAACGGTATAGCATAACACGATCGCGTTATGCTATACCCGCTAGCGCAGAGGAATCAGCAGATGATTCATCTGCGCTAGCGGTGACGGAGCCCAGACGCTGCAGCCCGCGTCCGAGGCTCCGTCACTGAATGATGGCACGTCGCAAACGCATCCCGCTTTACGGCATGCGTCGCGATGCGCCCTCAAATGGGGGTGAATGGCAGCGTTAACGGACTGCGTTACACCGCGTTATACCGCGGTGTAACGCAGTCCGTCTAACGGACTGCCATAACGCAGTATGAACCCAGCTTAACCCTAACGCTAATTATAACCCTAACCCTAATGCTAACCCTAACCCTAATGCTAACCCTAACCCTAATTATAACCCTAACCCTAATTATAACCCTAACCCTAATTATAACCCTAACCCTAACAGAAAAATGAAAATAAATATAATTTCTATTTTTTATTATTGTCCCTAACTAAGGGGGTGATAAATGGGGGGCTTAGTACTGTTTTTTTTATTTTGATCACTGTGATAGTTTATCACAGTGATCAAAATGCACTTTCTGGAGAATGAATGAAATCATTTTTTAATCTGCCACCAAGCAGATCGGCGGGCGCACTGCGCATGCGCCCGCCATTTTTTTTTTGCAGGAAGAAGACGCCGGGATCCTGGAGCCTGCGGGAGGACGGAGGACACCGGTAAGTATACGGGGGGACGATCGGGGGACCGGGGGACCCTCATTTTCTCCCCTCTGATGTGCGATCACATCAGAGGGGAGAGAAATCTTTTTTTTTTTTTTTTTGCGATCGCATCTATGCTTGCATAGATGCGATCGCAACACCGGGATCGGTGAATACCGACCCGGATCATGTTCTCTGGGGTCTCGGCTACCCCTGGTAGCCGAGACCCCAGAGAATATTTGCCCATCCCCCCCAGGACACAGCGGCACTTAGCGGCGGGCGCACTGAGCATGCGCCCGCCATTTTCTTCATCGCGCCGGCCCCGGGGGACACCGGAGGGCCCTGGGGCCACATACAGGACATCGGGGGCCACATGGGGGTCCCGGGGACCCTTTTTCTCGTCCTCTGATGTCCGATGACATCAGGGGACAAAAAAATTAAATGACACAACTTTTTTTTTTTTGTTGCGGTCGCCGTTATAGGGTTAATAACGGCGATCGCAACATCGGTGTCGGTAAAAACCGACCCGATTCATGTTCTCTGGGGTCTTGGCTACCCCAGGTAGCCGAGACCCCGGAGAAAATGTGCCTCTGGGGGGCGCTATTCACTTTTTCCACAGCGCCGTCGGCGCTGTGGTTTAAGTACCCTTAATGACCGCAGTTAAAAGGCGTATCGGCGGTCGTTAAGGGGTTAAGGGACGTGTCACTTATTAGGCTGTGTTCTGTTTACATAAATTGAACATTTTATCACCTAGAGATTATCACTGTCGGGACACAAGTGCACATGATTTCTGGTATGACCACGCCCCCTCCTGTGATAAGCAGCTCACTGTCAGTATACAATGTACTCAGAAATCTGTGGTCTGGGTGGGGTTAGCTCTATGAGCGCTGCAGTGTGCTACATCTAAAAACTCTGATTGTGTCAAAACTTCTGCATCCAGTAAAGTAAGTGATAGATCGCTGGAATCACAGTCTCTTTTCCTATATTATACTGCTCTCAGATGATATAGCAATAACTTGATGACAGATTCCCTTTAAGGAGCTAATATGTAAATATTATAAACCCATAGCTTCTTGACATTTGCTTCTTTATATTTCAGTGCGATAATATACTGTACTGTTGTCATGAGCTGCTTTGTTTGTGGGATTAGGTAGTTCAAAGGTTAATCTGGACGGCCTCATTCTGGGATTCTGGGAGGCTTCTTATAGCCTCATTGTGGAGCCATTCTCTGTCGCTTATACTTTGACCCTTGTCCGAGTGTGTGTGACCCTGTGCTTTGTGCTTGTGCTACTTTATGCTTGCTTGGTTTTGACTTGGTTCTGTTCCCGTTACGAGTTCTGCCTGCCCCTCCTGTACTGCGTTGCTATCTCGTGTATGACCCCTGACCTTTGTCCTTACAATTCTCTGCTTACCCCTCCTGTACTGCATTGCTATCTCCGTGTATGACTCCGGGCCTATGTTCTGACTATTCTCCGCTCGTCCCTTCTGTACTGCGCTGTCCTCTCTGTGTATCAACCCCGTTTTTCTGACCTGAGTTTCACTCTTCACTAGTGTTGAGCGATACTGCTCGATATCTAAAAATATCGTATCGAAATGGTATCGCTGATATCACTAAATATCGTCGATATCCGATTTCGATACCGGAAGTCCAATGTAAGTCTATGGGAACAAAATATCGCAACTAAAAAAAACCTTTATTTCCTTGTAAACACTAAATATACACACATAGAATACATATATATATATATATACATGTCATTGTGACATATATATACATATATGTATAGTTTATACACTTCTACATAGTAAAATATCCTCTGATTCAATTGCCGGGTAAAGCCGGCTTCTGTGAAAAGACAGAAGCACCCGACATGAAATGACACTTGGTGTACATAGGGTTAACCATGGCTTTTCATGTCGTTTGCAATCTGATTTGCACAATTACATCAGTCTATGTGTGCAAAATTTCACACCTGTAGGGGTTAATTAAAGGTGTAAATTCGTTGTAAAAAAACGGACTTTTTTGCTACGAATTTACACCTTTAATTAACCCCTACAGGTGTGAAATTTTGCACACTTACACTCATGTAATTGTTTGTGCAAATCAGATATCAAACTACATGAAAAGACATGGTTAACTCTATGTAAACTAAGTGTCATTTCATGTCGGGTTCTGCATTTTCACAAAAGCCGGCAATTGAATTAGCGGCTATTATACTATGTAGAAGTGTATGAACTATAAATATAAATATATATATATATATATGTGACAGACAAAGCCAGTGAGTGGGGGCAGATAATAATAGCCCAGAGAGGGACCATTATTTTTGGCCCCCCCGGCTACTAACATCTGCCCCCAGACACCCCAGAAAGGGCAAATCTCTAATTAGATTTGCCCTTTCTGGCACTTTGCCCGTCTATTCCCATTGCCCTGTAGCGGTGGCGAATGGGTTAATAAGGGGTTAAAATGACCTTGCAATTGAAAGGTCACTTTAAGCCAGGTTAATAATTGAGAGCTGTCAATCAGACAACTATCAATTATTAATCCTATTGTATGAAAGAAAAATCAAACACACACACTTTAATAAAAAAGAAGTTTAATGAAATAATCACACAGTTTTTGACCATATTTTACCTGCTAAAATCATTTCCTGTAATAAAAATAAAATAATAAAGCAAAATTATTCTTACCAATCCGATGTACAGTCAGGTCCCACGGTGTAATCCTTCAGAAAGGGTTAATGTTTACTGCAGGGACCGCAGCTAATGCTGCAGCCTCACAGTAAACCCCCAAATGAATGAGTTCCTCTCCTGGCTGAAAGGAGAGGAAGTGGAAAGCTTAATTGATTGCTTTCCACTTTCACTTCAGGTCAGCCAGGGACACAATCAGTGACGTCAGAGGGAACTGATTAACAAAAACAGCGGTTCCCTTCGAAAAAAAAATGGCGTGGGGTCCCCCCTATTTTTGTTAACCAGCCAGATGAAGCAGACCGCTGAGGCCTGGATTTTCAGGCTGTTAAGGAGCCAAGATCCATGGACCTTGCCAGCCTGATAATACCAGGCCACAGCAGTCTGCATATCTTGGCTGATTAACAAAAATAGGGGATCCCCTCGAAAAAAATTGGCGTGGGGTCCCCCCTATTTTTGTTAACCAGCCAGATGAAGCAGACCGCTGAGGCCTGGTTTTTCAGGCTGGTAAGGATCCAATATCCATGGACCTTGCAAGCCTGATAATACCAGGCCACAGCAGTCTGCTTAGCTTGGCTGGTTAACAAAAATAGGGGATCCCCTCGAAAAAAAAAACGGCGTAGGGGTCCCCTATTTTTGTTAACCAGCCAAGTAAAATGCAGACTGCTGCGGCCTGGTATTAAAAGACTGTCAAGGCCCATGGATTTTGGCCCTCAACAGCCTGATAATACCAGGCTACAGCAGCCCCACATTTGGCGCATCAAAAGATGTGCCAATTGTGGCACTTTACCCGGCTCTTCCCACTTGCCCTGTAGCGGTGGCAAGCGGGGTAATAAGGGGTTAATGTCACCGTTGATTGCACGGTGACAATAAGCCCGGTTAATAATGGAGAGGCGTCAATAAGACACCGATCCATTATTAATCCCAAAGTTATTAAATGCATAAAAAAAAGACAAAGCAAGAAAAAAGTATTTTAATGAAATAAAAGAGACAACACAGTTTTCATTTCTTTTATTGTACTCTCATTCCTGCGACGCCATCGATCTCCTGTAAAAAAAGAAAAAAAACAAACCAACAGTATACCACCTGTCCGACGCAGTCCGTAGTAACGACAGTCCCACGACGATCCAGCTCTGCTACATCGCAATGACAGGCAGAGCCTGTCATCGCGACGCAGCACAGCTGATTACCTGCTTCCCCGGCGGTGACTTCATCGGACTGACTGCTTTACGGCCGGGATTACCCAGCAGTCACTGCAGTTATCGCGAGAAACTGCATGTGACCGCCGGGAGAAGAGCATGGCGGCCATGAAGCAGTCCAGGACGTGACCGCCGGAGATCTTCTGCCAGGTAAGTGCCGCTGACTCCTGACAGACCCGACCGACGGACACTGACAGTGACAGACCCGACCGACGGACACAGACAGTGACAGTGACAAATCCGATTCCGGTATTCGATATGACGAAAATATCGGTATTCGGAATCGAAAGGCCGATACAGCTAATATCGGCCGATATCCGATATTTGCAGTATCGTATCGCTCAACACTACTCTTCACTAATCCAGGGTCCCTGTAGCATCCTGCACTCACCTCCAGCAGCAGGATGCTAAGCCCCGCCCCCTGTGGTCACATGATGGCAGGTCCTTTTGCTTTCTGCTACCTTCAGCGTCTCCTCTCACCACGCTGCTCAGGTCCCCTCTGCCTGAGCCTCCCCTGCGGCATCTGACCCCGGGCCCTTCGGCAGTGTGGGTGAGTCACCCTGCTCAGCTGTGGCAGTTCGCTGGCACTGACAGGATCATGATAACTCTACCCCAGATATCTCATATATACCATTTGTGGAGAAAATAAGCATATGACTTATAAAATTGGAATCGTATGGATCCTTTGATCAAAGATCAGTACAATTATTTTGAAAGAAAACATATAAATGTATTAAATATTAAATCATGTCTGGGGAGTAAAGTGAAGGAAAGATAAGTTCAAGATACATAAAATGGCAACATAATAGTAATCTTAGATTGGAGAAAAATCAATAATGAAAACCAGCCAATTTTTTTTTAAACTAAACCCTAGTGAATAAGGCAGGCATAAACTAATTATTTTATGTCATGATGCTTATGGCGTGAGCATGGATTAGCACTAAAACTCAATAAATCATCAATTAATCTTTAGGTTTCGGTTTTAACCTCGAGGAAGAAAAACAATAATGAATGTTAGGCATGACATTAGACCGGAAATAATAGTCAGTTCTTAACTTTAAGATTGTATTGCAAAAATTCTACCAATACATAATAAAAAGGAAGAAAAGCTTAAAAAAATCAGTGTTTCTAGTCTAACTTTTTATATTTCTTTTCCAGGGCAGAGATGCTGCATTCATGAGGAATAAAAGCTATTTCTCTATCCAGCAGTGCAATCAATTTTTATTCTAGTACGTAGGGATAAGAGATTATTCTTACCAGTGGCGTAACTAGAAATGGCGGGGCCCCACAGCAAAATTTTGAACGGGGCCCCCTCTCCCAAACGGGCGGCGGGGGGGCGGGGTTCTGATAGTGGGCGGAGCCAATAGCAGTGGGCGGAGCAAATCACAGCAATTCTCTAGGCCCAAAAAATACTCTTCAGTCTCATAACGGCCAGCTTTTTGCCCAAATCAGAGCTGTATTTAAAGCAGACATTATGGAAACACAATATAATATAATGGACTGGTAGCAATGCAGCCCCCTTATGCTACCATTACTAGTAACCATGTCCCGCATAACTATTAATGCAGGCACATTATGCCCCCATAACTAGTAATAAGCCCTCTTATTCTCCCATCAGTAGTAATGTGCCCCTCAAGTAGTAATGCAGCCAAGAATGCAGAGTTATCACTCACACAGTATGTGCCCCCGTTAATCTTCGGTGGTATCTTCAGCTCCACAGTGGAGCACACTCACCACCAGTCTTCACCCTTCTGGGCGCCGCCGACGAGTGACGTCAGCAGGTGATCAAATGAATGATAGCTGCGACGTCGTTTTGACCCCGGGGGAAAAGTTCAAAAGTAAGGCGTTGTATAGAC